>CM052712.1:50016564-50060226 GCA_028551405.1 Uromys caudimaculatus
TCTAGACAAAAAATTATTATTGAATATATTTGTAATTTATTGAGGGGAAATCCATGCAAACAGGATTCTTCTGAAGTGCAATTTTATTTAGGGATCCTTTTCTACTCCAAGAGACAATGTGAGGAACTTGTTCTTTCATCTCTAGTAGTAAAAAATAGTAAATCAGATTAAATAATGTGCTTTAGTCTAAAATTATTGTTTGTGTCGGATTGTTGTAATTTCACATTGATTCTGCTTAATATGAGTAAATTACTCATATAAATATTGTTTTGTGCAATAAAGAAATATCTATCAGTCAAAATTATATTTGATTTAACTATTATTTAAAGTAAACTTAAATGCTTTATTGGTTACATTTACTGTTTTTGATCAGCAACAGGCTTAGGCAGCCTTCTTTTCCATTCACTTACTTTCTCTGTTTAATTTTACTTTGCCTCCAAAGTGTTGTACTTTTTTGCAGTTATCTCTGAACCAACCAACGTACCCTCATATAGTCTCTTAGCTAAATGATTTTCTTTAGAATTTGGAATTTTACATTCAATAGGAGAAAGTCATGTACATTTCCAAAATAATTGTGAGAACAAGATGCATCATAATATAACCTTACCATCTTATAATTCCACGTTGTGTATTCATTTATTTTTGAATGGAGTTATCTCTTTAGTGTTAGAGTCAAAGCTCAATTGCTTTGACATGGGACCTGCTTCTATACCATACACAAAAGGCTCAAGATGAAGTTAAAGGTGAACACTCAAAGGTATATTTCCAAATAAGGAGAGCTCCTGACATCACACTCTTTCTTTAAAGGACTATTCTAACATTTTCCTGTGAACTGAGGGTGACCCACACTATATCCTCCAATATGTACTGCTAATTATCATGTTCTCTTCTCCTTTCTGACTGTGTACCCTGGCTTCTAAATTATCTTCATAGGCGCCCTGTGTTCTCCTGTGGATTGAAAGTACCAATATTTCTTACACTTAAAGTTGTCCTGCTTTAATTGAGGGTATAGTGAGGGCAAAGTCAACTTAAAGAAATCCAAGTAAATAAATTATCCAGGAAAATGCTTGTTGGGGACAGTATCTGATAGTTGATAGGGAAATTTAATCACATTCATTCAAAAGCAACAACTCTTTCTAGTTTTAGCTAACACAGTCTCAAAGTGGAAAAATGCATTTCTCATAAAAATAATGCCATCTGCCATTAGATTTACCAGCTTAGTCTTACTATCGACAAACATAGCTTACTCAAGTTAGAGGGATCAGGGTGAAGGATGAAATGAGAGGCGGAAGAGACTATAGGGCTTGTAGGGTATCAGGGACACATTGGAACACCTGAATTTTCCTGAAGGTTACCAGAAGAATGTCAGCAATAGTTCAGCACCTGAGTACATTTCTACTGTCTTTGATGATCCTCCTTCTCGAAGACACCTTCTACTGGGGACTGCCAACTGAGTATAGTAGGCTCTGGGGTTACACTTATTTGAAAACATTTTTTATTTATCCAAAACACATAAGAATATGTTAACAACATTACATAGCAAACAATTGAAATTTTAATGATCATAATTAGACATTTTAATTAAAGTTTTATTATAAGCTTCTCCAAATTTTCATGCAAACATTCACTACAAAGATAATTAGAGTGAATTTTATAAGACTGTAGAAAAGTCATTAATGTAAATTTCTTTCATCATCTTAGAATTCCCAATGATACATAGAATTAATTCATCGTGATTGATCTACCTTTCATCAATGGAATCATAATTTGTGGAAAAATAATAACTTCTGTCCACTTAGTTTATATATTTCCTAGGATGAATTATAGCCAAAATAAGAAGAAAATAACTAATGAAATCACAGTTTATGTAGTACACAAACACAAATACACAATGATATATTAAAATAAACATGCATTCTATATGATTAGTGATTGTCACATAGTTAAAAATATAAACACTTTATGAGAGTATCATCTCTGATGAGATTAATGGGCACATTTTAATCAGAAACCTTAAAAAAACTACCACTTGCTTTTCCCTTATAATATTCAAAAATATCTAGTATACATAAATCATGGAAGCAGACTGAAACAGCAAGGACATATAACCTTATATCTACGCTATTATTATATGAAAGAATTTTTAACACTTGTATTTTAACACTTTAAGTAAATATAAAAGAGTGACTCTGCTGGTACAGATCTATGCTTAGTTTCTTTTGAATCTCCATCCTGATTTCCTTAGAGGCTTAACTAGTTTACATCCCTTACCTGCATCTGATGGTTTTGTTTTCATAATGATTACCAAAAACAACTGGGATGAGATGAAATCCCAAAGCATTTTCCTTTGCATTTCTCAGATGGCTTGTGTGAAGTTGGGGAGCAACAGGAACAATGACAGGGGGAGAAATAAGAAAGTAAGGGAGAGTGGGAAACCGAGGAATATGTTCAAAATAAAATATGCACATGATAATGTTTTTATGTAAAAATACAATGTATTCTACATTAATATGATGAAACCTTTGTTTTGAAAATATGAATTCTGGAGTAAGGAAAGGCATTTTAAAGATTTCCCTCTGGAGAAAATCTACATCTTACCTTTCCTAAGAGCCATGAGTTGGCAGCAGCTCATCAGCCAGAGGTAGGATTTATGACCTCCTTCTACACTTTTAAAATTAGTGTAAATGTAACTCTGGAAAATGGTATCAAAATTAAATGTGCACGCTCATGTGTGTGTGTGTGTGTGTGTGTGTGTGTGTGTGTGTGTGTGTGTGTGTGTGTGTGTTGCTTAGGGTTTTTATTGCTGTGATGAAACACCATAATCAAAAAGCAGGCTTAGGAGGAAATGGGTTATTCAGCTTCATTTCCACATCACAGTTCATCATTGAAGGAAGTCAGGACAGTAACTCAAGCAGGGCAGGAACCAGGAGCAGGAGCTGATGCAAAGGCCACAGAGGAGTGCTGCTTACTAACTTGTCCCCCACGGCTTCCTTATCCTGTTCTCTTATGGAACTTAGGACCATTATCTCATAGATGACACAAGCCAAAGTTGGTTCGGCCCTCCTCTATCAATTGCTAATGAAGAAAATGTCTTACAGGCCTGCCTGCAAACTGATCTTAAGGAGGTAATTTCTTAGATGAGATTCCCTTCTCTCAGATGACTTTAGCTTATATCAAGATGACATAAAGCCACCCAGCACCACTATATATACATATACATACACACACACACACACACACACACACACACACACACACACACACACACACACATATATATAATTTGATACAGCCTCCCTTTCACTATATCTGTCCAGTATTGAAGAGCTTTCTGCATTCTCATGTTAAGTGCAACATTATTATAATGACAATGACAAAGACCAAGTGACCATTGAGAAATGAATGTATAGAGGAAAGAGAGAGAGAGCAAGAGAGTGAGAGGGAACAAGAGAGAGAGAGACAGAGACAGAGACAGAGAGAGAGACAGAGACTGAGAGACAGAGACAGAGAAACACATCAGAAATAGAAATACTGTTTGGCTCTTTAAGAAATGGAAATATTTTTTCATGCATCAATCCTGATGAACCCAGAGAACAAATCCTAAGCCAGGTCCAGAAATGCAAATACCATGTGATTTCATTTACATATGGAATCTAAAAAAATCTAAAAAGTTCAAATTATTTTAACACAAAGTTGAATAATGTTTATTCTAGAGTAGGATAGGGGAGTGATGGAAGATTGAGAATACTATGGTTAAAAAGTACAAGTTCTCAGTTGGACGAGATGAACAATTCTAGAAACATATTATTTAGTATAGTAGTAGATTTATAGAAACAGTACATACCCGAAAACAATTCTACATTATGTAAGATTATGCTAACTTCTTTTATTTATTTCTCAATGTGTATAGATATGTATATAATTTATATCTGCAAAGATATATTTTAATAAGGCTGAAAGTAGATAAAACCTCCTAGGACTTTGGGATCCCTTTCCATGTACAATCACACATAAATTTTAGCCAAAATCTCTGGTAAGTGTCCAGTTGTTAGTTTCATCAACTCCTTCTGAGTGAATAATCTATAAGGAGGACAAATACTGCTGTGGAACTTAATGCCGAGTCCCCAAGACTGTTAAAATAAAAGGCTTTTGAATGTTCAATAACAAGAACATAATTTAAAATTTATTTGCAGCAAATCTGTATGTTTCTAACAGTACTTATCTGTCTCATCATGTAGTCTGACTGTATCATTCATTCTGAACTCACAACCTGAACACTTTGCCCTGTGTTCAGCATCAATTATGCAGTGCCACTGAATTCTGGCTAACACCTCAGCTTAGATCAGAGACTTTTATATTATAATTTGTAATGGTTTTACTGAATACACAAAGTTTTTGCTTTGTTTATTTTTGTTGTTATTGCTCTTTGTCTTATCAAAACATGTGTTAGTTAGGGAAAATAAAACACTTAAGTATCAAAATAGTATATCTTGACATACTACTGCCATTGTAGAAAGTACATTTATATAAATTATAATTCCCAGTAGTTGCATTATAAAATGAAAATATGATTTAAATCTAAAAGACATTGAATATTTTCTCCTACTACTGTATCAAATATTCAACCATGATTTAATTCTGTAAACATAAATAAGCAAGATAAAAGCAAGAATGCATTCATCTCATTAGTGTATAAATGTGCTGTTGTTGTTGATTTCCTTCAAGAAAATTATTATTATATTCTATTTTACATATGGCTTACTGAGTTTCAGTAAACAATTGTCCAAATTATTTATCCTCATTTATCAATTTTTACCAACCATATAATGAAGCTTAGGATTAAGATTAGTTATTTAATTTTAAGCTTTAATATTTTTTGAACAACATCCCAAAATTAGAATTAGTGTGATTGGTTCTGTTGTTGTTTTCTATTGTGGCAGAAATACATTTCATTTTGAATCTGTATTTTTAAGTGCATTAAATATCTTAAACATCTAGTAAATGAAAAATTACAAATGAAACTCTTATGTCTGATGTGAAATTCTCTTTCATTGTCAAAGCCACAATTAGGAATGAAAACATTTTTTTGATACTTTATTTACATTTCCAATGTTTCCCCCTTTCTAGGTCTCCTCTTTGGAAGCCACCTATCCCCTCCCCCTCCCCCACCGCTATGAGGGAATTCCATCTCCCACCCACCCGCCCACTCACTCCTATATTCCCACCTTGACATTCTCCTTTACTGGGGCCTCTCCTCCCCCTGATGGCCAACAAGGCCCTCCTCTGCCACATATGTGGTCCAAATCATGGGTCCCTCCATGTGTATTTTTTGGTTGGTGGTCCAGCCTCCAGGGGGACCGGTGGGGGGGGGGGGGTTAGGCTAGTTGACACTTTTGCTCCCTCCATGGGGCTGCAGACTCCCTCAGCTCCTTCAGTCCTTTCTCCAACTCCTCCATCTGGGACCTCACTCTCAGTCCAGAGGTTACTGTGAAGTGAAACTTGGGTATTCCGAATGGTTGGACTAATATCCACCTATCAGTGAGTACATACCATGTTCGTTCTTTTGTGACTGAGTTACCTCGCTCAGGATGATATTTTCAAGTTCCATCCATTTGCCTGCAAATTTTATTAAATCATTGTTTTTAATAGCTGAGTAGTCCTCCATTGTGTAAATGTACCACATTTTCTGTATCCATTCCTCTGATGAGGGACATCTGGGTTGATTCCAGCTTCTGGCTATTATAAATATGGCTGCTATGAACAGAGTGGAGCATGTGTCTTTATTTCATGTTGGAGCATCTTCGGGGTATATGCTCAGGAGTGGTATTGCTGGGTCCTCAGGTCGTATTATGTCCATTTTTCTGAGGGTTCGCCAAACTGATTTCCAGAGTGGTTAGACTCCAGGAAACCAAATAACCCCATCAAAAAATGGGGAACAGAGATAAACAGAGAATTCTCAACTGAGGAAATTCACAGGGCTGAGAAGCACCTAAAGAAATGTTCCACATCCTTAGTCATCAGGGAAATGCAAATCAAAACAACTCTGAGATTCAACCTCACACCAGTCAGAATGGCTAAGATCAAAAACTCAAGTGACAGCAGATGCTGGTGAGGATGTTGTTGGTGGGATTGCAAGCTGGTACAACCACTCTGGAAATCAGTTTGGTGGACCCTGAAAACAAAATTTTCTCTTGGTATAGTTTGACCAAGTTGAGTCGATATTTAAATTTTCTGTTTCTCTGCTTGTGTTTATCATATGTTTGTAGTCTGTGGCAATTGCTCTGTCTGTCATCTATCTCTTATGTTTGTCTAAACTGTGCTGTGCATGTGTGTGTGTGTGTGTGTGACTGTAGTTACATGTGTGTATGTGTGTGTGTGTTTGTGTGTGCCTATGCATTGTCCTTGTGTATGATTTTTGTGTGTCTGCCTCTGCCTTTACATTGTGCCTGTGTATGATCTCTGTGTGTATATGTGTGTTTCCCTAACAAAAGAATTTTCTCTGTATTTACTGAACAGCACAGAAATAATGACATATGATAGGAATGAGGAACACTTTCTTATAAATACCTTTAACAGAGTTTTAGAAGGAAAGAAGCTATTTACTAAGTCCAACTGACAGAGAATAACACTTAAAACCTCACATAGATGTTATCGATCTGTATCCAACCTTTGTGACATTTATTTTATTTAAGGTTATCTTCAACCGTTTGGCTGCTTTAAACAAATGATCAATAAAATACATGTGTACAGTAAATATTAAATTGAGTCAGGAATATGAAAAAAGATAAAACTTACAATTAAAGCCATGTATTATTCAAAAGTGGGAAAAGCAGATGATATGAAAAATCCAAGGGATAGTAAGGTTGATGAGATTTTTCTCTAACAGGCAGGTTAAACATAAATAGGTTGAGCACATAGTAGGACAACAGGATAAGTAAATAGGCCTATCTGATCTCAAGGCATATCATTAACTTTATGGCAAAGTTTTCAAACGTTTATTCTGTTTGAATAAAAGGAGGTGTTTTTCAGAAAATAGAATACCACATTATCTCCATGTCTTTATTCCACATCATGAACCTTTGTCTGTAAATGTACAATATCCTCAAAGTGTGCATCACTTGTCCTACATATTCGATTCAGAACTATTCAGTATATTTTGTTTTAAATATTAAATAAAAAACAATTTCCACTTAAGGTACTAGCACAATAATTTAATAAATTTACCTTAATATGTTTTCATATACATAGTTACTAATGAAGAGATTCTACTTTAGTTTCAGTAGAATCTTAACTTTCAAAGTCAGTCATTAGCATCTTATATTGACTTGAAGAAAAGAAAAAATCTTATTTTCAGTCGTCTTGAGAAACCTCTCTCATAAACAGTAATGCTCTTTACTTATTGAAAGATAATCAATACCTTTAGAAAGGTAAGAAGGGTTACAATTCCAGTTTCTATTCTCTTGCAATTTGTTTTCTAATATTATTCCTCCAGGAGCAGCAAGCTGTACTATCTACAGACTAGAGCCAGAAATACTCCACACTGAACAGAACTGTCCCCCTTACAGATTCTGAGTCTCAGTTATGCAGACTGGATATGTGACCAGGAGATGACTGAATCTTCAAGACAAACTGCTCCATAAAACCAATCACCAATGTCCTTAAATGCTAAGTTTTCCAATTACTCTTTGAATGCTGATGTTCTTTTATAATCTATTTTCCCGTCAATATGAAAGAGAAAAAAGTCACAGCACTGATCTCAGAAATGACTACTGAAAATATTCAGAAAATAGAAGTCAAGTGAATTCAGAAAGTTGAATCTCAAAATATATATTTTTTCATACAGTAAAAAAATGAATAGAAAACTTTGGGAGAAAAACATCAGATACTTATATGTTCAACTAATTTCATGTGGATGACTTAGTGTGCTTTATATAACCAGTTTAATTATTATTGTTGTTGTTGTGCCATGGACATTGTCCAATGGCTCAGCATTTTAGATTGTTTGATGCTCTTGTAGAGAACCCCAATTCTGTTCGCTTTTCCCAAATCAGACAGCTCCTAACTGCCTGTGACTCAATCTCAAGAGGTTCTGAAACTTTCTCCTTGCATTCAAAGGCACAGGTAGCTATGAATACACATTCACACACACACACACACACACACACACACACACACACACACACACACACACACGTAAAAATATTAAATATTAATACAAACTATTGTAGACAACCAAAGGCATGTTAAGCTCTGCATTGACAACTTAATTTTATGTGTTGTTTAGAACTTTTAATAAAATCAAATTCATGAGAAGTCTGTGGATTCAAAATATTTGTAACCTGTATTCAATAAATATTAGATGAAAGTAAACCATGGAAATATCTATAGAAATAATATTAAACTGGACAGTTTGGGTAAACATAATATCACTTTCCCTTCACATTTATTCTTTAGGAAAGAAAATGCAGAGACTCCTCTCATATATAAATGTCATTATAAGAAACTTAAGGCACTAAGAGAGAAATATAGAGCCTGTCTGTTTTAGAATTAAGTTAAACTCTCTTTGTCCTGATCTACAAACTTTATTGTCACTTTTACTTTATAGTTTCTATTTATACAGATGCCTTTGGTAGAAAGTACTTTTTGTACACGTCTAGTTGCCTCTTATAAAACCTGTTTCTGTTGGTTCATTGACAGCTCATCCACCAGCAAATCTCAGCAGTGACAAACGTTAATGATCAAAGCACATATCTTGATTTCTCTCAGAATCTCAATATAATTTTGATTCAATACTGACTTTACAGTTATTTCCTCACCCTCTCCCTCACTATTTTGTTGCATTCATCAAGGATAAACTCTGTGTCAGGACTCCAGTTACTTGAACTAAGAGAGAGAGAGAGAGAAATAAAACAAAAACTCAATGTTAATCTGCTATCATTTACTTAAACTTATGCTATAATTTGCTTTCTAATTTTCACACTCAACAACAAATTATAATTTTACATGTTACCATGTTGCTAATAGTTCTTGACAATTAAAATCATTTGCCATTCCATAATAACCAGATGTGTTGCTTTTTTCTGGTGTGTTTCAATGTATGAGTGATGGAAAGCAAACTCCAATAGAATAACAGATTCTCAGTATCATAAAGCAAAAATACCCATTTCTCATAGAAAGCTCACCTTGTGTTTTGATATATTGTAATGCTTCAAATGACATTATACTCCATTCTGCGTATCATTACTCATGTCACCTAAGGAGAATACAATGACCATCACTATATCATTCCTTCTACTTACCATCTAATCTTTAGCTAGTATTTCAAAACAAAGCTTATGTAGCCCAAATAATCCCGGCCCTAATTAAAGCTCCAAAAATATAGTATTTTCACTAATGTACACCAATAAATAAGTTACAAAACATTATGAGAAATATAATCAAATTGTACAACTGTATCAATAGATTCCTTTGTATATATGTATGCTTACAATATACATTAATATGTAGGCTAATAGTATATTGTTAAAGGCAAACTGGTTATTGGAATAAATGATTACAGCTTAAACAATTGTTAGACTTTTTATTAGACCATAAAGAATTGTGGCAAGACAAGCAATTATACATTAAATATTCCTCATTTTATAAGTGATCATGTAAATGTTTGTAACAAAATAATGACTATAGTTGCCTCCCAAAATAAATTATGGTTGCTGATAATTAAAGTAATTAATTATCCAGTTTCAAATAGGAAGATGATTCCAGATTTCCCTGGTCGAATTATATAATATGGTTCCTTAAAAGCGCAAGGATCCAGAAGCTGCAGTACAAGCGTGATTCAGTGGAAGGACGCGATCTGTTTGGGTGCGTTTGAAGGTACAGGAGGATGCCTACACATAGAGGAAATAGGATGACTTTCAAGGAGCAGAAGAGGCAAGGAAGTTGACTCTTCTCACAAGCACAAGAGGACTACAGTTGTTGCAGATAGCTTGTGTTTAAGAAGATATGAAACATAAGAAGAGCTAATAGTCTACTTTCCTGAAACCTCTCATGTCTGCTTTAAATACATAGACAGAGAGATAATAAATAAATAAGTAAATAAATAAATAAAGGCTAAATAAATAATACATGTATACATATATAGATTATAACCACAGGCTTTTCCACCCACACTTTGTTCCTGAAATAAGGACTTTGAGACTTATTATTTATGAGTAAATGGCTTGGACATAAAGCTTGGGTTGTTCTGAGGCTAGCTTATAATTTAATTAACCTGTTTATTCTATACTATGAGTACATGTGGCTCAGTTTCAGGCTTATGTCTCCTCAAAGTTTGAGGCAAATCCCTTCCCATGCCTGACTCTATCCCAGAATTCCTCTTTCACCGCTAGAATTCCCATTTCCTATTTCTTGTCTTAGCTAAAAGGCCATCAGCTTTTTATTGGCAGGTGCTGCTTCTATACAGTACACAAGAGATTCTCTCCCCAATAATAAATAAATAAATAAATAAATAAATAAATAAATAAATAAATAAATAAATAAGAAAGACTCAAAATGTTCAACTGGTTACACTAGCAGTAAGCATTTTGCATCTCAGGCATTGCTTTCCTAATGACTTTCACGAATTGTGCTGACTTCAGCTTTAGCAAAGTAGGTCACTATAAATTAACTACAAGTTCCTGGTGCAGACCATAGGAAAATAATTTTTCCAGCATAGGTCACTGACATCCTGGTAGGATGGCAGTCTGGCTTAAGCAATAGTGTGGTTACCATGTTTAATAATTTGTCTTTTTAGTGCCCTTTTCACTCCCATTGACTCACTGGCTACTTAGTCTGCAGAGAAAATGAATGTCATAGATTTACCAACTGAGCATGCCTATGGTCAGTAATTCCTAGCACTCATGTGGCTTCTTCATCATCCTAAATGAAGATTTTTACCTTTAACTTCAGCTATCACACCCTGTAGGGCAACTTTGGCCTCTAGAGCATCTGTGATCACAAATGGAAGACTCTCTTGTGATTGGAACTGTTACCATTTTTCATAGAGGCAGCCAGGAGGAAGTGATGTGAAACCTGAGATTCCAGCCACCACACCCTCCCTCTAACCTACCGTACATGACCTGCCTTATCTGCACATGGCCTTAGTGGTGAGAAAGTGTGGAAGAGGTGGAAGGTTGACTGGGCTAATGACTCCAGTGGCTCATGTAATTTATGCTGAGGTAGAGCTATTATTATGATGAAGTTGCCTGATAATGACCTCTGTCCCAGTAAGGAAAAAAACTCCTTGGTTTACCAAGCTGGACTAGAGTAGAGTACATTCTGAGCCCAACCTTGGATGCACATAATTTTATTTATTATCACTAGGAAAAACCATTTGATATCCATAATAAGAAATTTTCTAATTCATTAGGAATTGCTGTGTATAAAATTCCTAACTTAATAGACATAAAATATACCACAATAATGAATATTCCTGTCATTATTCAGTAAATTAAGTAAGAAATAATCAGTATGGTTCTACACAAGCCTAACAGTACAGGCTCACTCGTATGAACACTGTTTCCTGCTACAGTTTCATGAGTAAGTGTCCTTCTAAGGTTGCATCTCCAGAACAGTGCTTTGGGGAGGTGCTAAAAACACCAAGATGTGAGGCGCAGTAGTACTCTTTCAAGTTATTTGTGTGCCCTTGTAACAGGTCCTGTGATCCTGGACTTACTTTTTCCTCTTTCAGTTTCTGGTCATGGAGCCAATGGTTTTGTTTTGATCATAGTACCATATGGCAAACTAAGATCCTACGTCAGGAAACAGGAGGAGACCTGGTTAAACAGAGTGATAGCACACTGCCTGCCAGGAAGACCCTCCCTAAAAGACAACCACAGGCCCAAATCAATGGATCCAAGTATCATGAAGTAAAATCTCCAAACCCATGAATCCATAATAGCTACCAGTTTTTATAAGTGGACTTCTTATGGCTTTCTTATGGTAATAAAAACAAATCATTAATATAATGATTTAAAATAACACATGTTTATTAATTATTAATCACTATTCTATACATGATAAACCCAGTAGGTTCAACTGGATCTTCAGTGCAATTTGCACAAGGTAAAGAAGTATCAAAAGGCTTAACATGTTATCAAGAGATATGAAGAAAAATTGACTTCTGGAACGATATGTATCCCTAGCAGAACTAAGTGCCAGGCTGTTGCTTGACTGTATCATTTTCTTTATTGCCTCTAAACCAGGTTCTCAGCTCCCTCAGGCTGTCAAACACTTTTAAACATACTTAGAATACATTGACTTTTTTCTGATGTTTGCAGTCTTTCTGACTTGTCATCCAATAGTCTACAGGGAAAGATTCTGCTTTAAACATGATTCCTTGCATTTACAGCACAAAATAACTATCACCTATACATCCATGATTTGTCCTGTGTGGTGAACCATAAAACATATACAGAATCTACTATAGTAAGAAATGGAGGAGAGAAGAGAGACAGAAAGGAGATAGTAGAGGAGGTAAGAAGAGATAAGAAGCCAAAGGAGCTGGAAAGAGAAGGGACGAGGGGGGAACAAAAAGACGAAAGGGGAGGAGTAAAGACGGAGGGAGCCAATGGTAGGAGAGAGGAAAAGTTTTCATCGATACACAAGAAAGAAACATATTTCCCTCAAAATATTCAGTATATATATATATCAATATATGCCTATTAAAAATGTTATTCATGATAACAACTTTACATTTTCAAAAGTATCAAAATCTACAAACAATTCAGAAATATTTCTTAATTTTCCAAAATATCAGGTACTGAAATAATTTATATACAGAATCTTAAAACATACCAGTATTTTAGTTAACTTTGATATCACAATTTTTATATTTTATTTTTTCAATATCAGATAGGTGCACGGCACATACATCCATACACAGAGAAAGAAGGAGGAGGAGGGAGAGGGAGAGGGAGAGGGAGAGGGAGAGGGAGAGGGAGAGGGAGAGGGAGAGGGAGAGGGAGAGGGAGAGGGAGAGGGAGAGGGAGAGGGAGAGACAGATAACATAAATGATTACAAAATTCACACAAGCAAGAGGGTGACAGTTCTTGGGGTGCAAAAAGGCTGGGATACTAAACGATCTTTCTGGCTGTACAATTTTGAACTAATTGTATAGCAAAAATAATTTAAGTAATGACTGCTATAACTCATTGCATAGCAGTAAAGAATAATAATACATATGATTTGTGCTTCAGTTGATAAAATATTATAGAAATAAATGAACTAATTGATAACATGTGGCAGTACTACATTTTCTGTGTCAAAATGTTCCAATGACATTTATATGAAAGCAATTTGGTTGAAAACAAGTTGTTTCCCATAATATTTTACCTGAAATGATTTTAAACCTGAAAGTTAGCAAGCTGGTTTGTTTTTTTTTTTATGACTAGAATTACAGAATTTCAAATGTCTTAAGTTTTTTTGTTTTATTGTCCTCTTAGAAATATGGTATTGTTGAAGAGAGGATCTATTTGTTTTATATTTCATCCCCACTAATGGGCAAGTCAAGTGGGGATTAATAGAGTTCAGACTTATCAAATGCCAATTCATAAAATAACATTGGTAGGCAATGCTCTTATAGTTTTTCTTGATTTTCCTGGGAATATTTTACAAGTTACTGTATAAAACGTTTTACTGTTTTTCTGTTTCTTAATGCTTACAACAAATTTTATTATTTTTTATATGGTGGCAAGTAAGATGACCAGCCTTATATAATAAGACAAATATTTGAAAATACTTTGAGATTTCACATTAACAATCAGTGTATTTCCATTGATTGCATCTAATTCTTACCCAGAAACCCTCTCTCTTGTTGGCAGGCTTCAGTGATTGAGTGTGTTTTCAAGAGAAGCTCTTTGTGCGTGCTATAGACAGCTGATGAAAACAGATCTTTAAAGGCAGACAGCTGTGTACTGATACCTTGCTCAAGGCTCCAATCTACTAAAATATCAATGACAATTTGCTCAGTATCTTTAATCCCTCAATCTCTTATGCATAAAGTATTAAGAATGAGAATTCCACTTTATTTTAAGGGATTTTCAACACTTTTACTTGTTTACTAGCTTATGAACAATTGTTCATTATGTCTTTTTTCAATAAAATGTATTTTTATTGTTTTTGTCCCCTCTTCTTTTTGTCCTCATTCTTCTCCTTTACTTTTGTTCCCTCACCTCCAGTAGTCTTCTTTCCACTTTTATGTCACATGTAACAAAATTAAATTTTCCAAAAACATTTATTGAGATGCCTGGCACATAGTGAATATTTCACAGATGTTACTTTCCATTGTTTTATTATTGTTAAAAGTGAAAGTTTAATGAAGTATAAATAAGATCAATTGAAGGAACATCGAAAGCCGATGTCTCTTAACTGCCAGTTTCTTGGGCCATTGGGTTTGAAAATAAAGATTAAATCATCCATACTTAATCTAAAAACAAAGTTATGCCTTTCTGGCCATTGTACAATTCAGATACCTGGGTTTCACTTTATGACATTAGATAATTTTGAAAACAATGTTCATACCATGAGAATACAAATAATGTATTATAATGTATTTCCAATTTTAGGTTATTAATTACTAGTTACTTCTGAGGCTGGGAAAATAACACCATGTTTTTAAATTCAGAGATTTAAGTATGCAACCTCTAAGCAATCAAATGAGATTAATTCTTGTGAGCCCTCAGCAATTAATTTATAAGGACAGATCCCTGTGTGTTGAAGTAGTAATAGCAGTTCATGATCATTTCTAATTTTCAGCCCATGGATAAATGGGAACAAAGATACTTAAATATATACAAAATACTTATTGCATTATACTGTCATATCAATGGGACAAAAAGAATTTCACACGTGTTATTTAAATAAAGTCAAACTCCAAAGCTCGGGTTTTTGTACATATGTGCATGGTATTGTTGAAATGTTACTAGAATATAGGAATGGCAATAGAAGTTACTATTGTTGATGCCTGTGTTCCAAGCAATAAATATATTTCATTCAGGAAATGCCCACTTTCTAATAAATATTTATATTATCTCTTCATATGACTATTTATTGGTACATATTAACACTTTTCATTAAAAGATACAAGAAATCATTTTATTAAAATTTCCAACTGAAAGTATAACAAAACTTACCTTAAGTGACTATGCTTCTATACACAATGGGACATATGTGTGACCATCCCACGTTTCTTCATAATGGACACTAAGATTGACAGAAATAACATCAACAAAGGTCAGTGTGAGAAACCCTGCTCAGTGTGGCAAAGGTCAGCAGAGTAAAAAAAAGTCAGCTGAGTAGATGACAAATTAATATTGCCTTCAGTAGAGAATAGAATTAGTGCATGTACTCTGTACCAGTCATTTCTGAATCAAAAAATCACTGGAGTAATCAAGTAAACTTGTCCTTTCCCTTGTTATCAAAACTGAGAAGCTTCAGATTTCATTTTAATGCAATAAAAAATGTCTAACCAACTAAATAGAAATGTTGTGTGTCTGAAACCTAGCACTTGGGAGGTGGAAGCAAGATAATCAAGGTCAAGACTGACATTAACAAAACAGTAATTTCAAAGCCAAGCTTGCTTGCATGAGAATCTATCAAAAAAAATCTAACTATAATACTTTGGGCAAAAACTTAACCATTTGCTTTCAGAGTAAGGTGAGGTATAAAGTCCTATCATTGACTATTTAATAATTCTTGAAAAACTGAAGCATATTCAAAATAAATAATTATTTTCCCAAACTATACAACTATATATAGTTGTAAAATAATTCTAGAAATATTCTTCGTACTTTCTGCTACCTACAATTAAAGAAAGGCAACCCTCTGACAGACTCTTCACATTAACTATCGTACAAAAACTTAGCACTAAATTGCATCTTGTGATTCACATAGTGAGAAACAGCCTCACGCTGATCTCCTGTCTTATGTAAATTTATCATCTGAGTATTTTTAAATTATATTCTTACAGTCACTAAAGCCACATGAATTCACAAATACAACAAAAATCAGCATATTTCTATAAGATGCCTTTTCAACTGTCATCTATACTAATATATTTTCCCTTACCAATAGTAGTCATTGGTAAAAAGTACATATAACTACATAAAACAATAAATAAAACATATATTAACCTTCATGGTGAAATTTAGTAAAACTTTATGCTACCTAAAATACAGAAAAATTTCCTCTCTTTTCACATTTTAGTATTGTATATTTTTATCTCAGGAACAATAAATCAAAGTATTAAGTAATAATCATTCTGTTACCATATATTATTTACACTTAGACAATCATCTTATAATAGAAATTATAGAAAATTAGATTTAACATCTATGAGTTCACTGTAAAATATGTTTTGGCTTAATTTCTAAAACTCAAAGGCTAGTCTGTGGAATTTACTGCAGCTCAATAGAATGATGAAGTCAATTTTGAGTGATAGTGTAATACTATGCATTTGTACTTTTGAAAAAATAATGAATCCAAGTAACATTGTTTAATTCTATTTTTGTAATTAAAAATGAATTTTTATTATACATTTTGGTGTGTGTGTGTGTGTGTGTGTGTGTGTGTGTGTATCTACGGATGCCCTTAGAGTCTGGAAGAGGAATGCTCTCTTCAATGTGGAGTTACAGGTGGTTGTAAGTTATAGATATATGAAACTGAACTTGGGTCCTCTGAGAAAGAACTAAGGTTTCTTATCCACTCAACCATTTTCCAGCCCAAAATTTGATTTTTCATGAGGATAGTGAAGTTTTCAGGTAAAAACAAAATGTTGCTTCCACGAAAGGTAACACAAAAGCTATCATGTTAGGTTGCTGATAAATTGTAGATGGGGTTTACAATTGGAATTACTCAATAACTATAAATATACACATTTAATGTCTTCACCATTGTTCTGCTAGTCATTTAAATAACATACAGAAATGGTTATTGGAGCAGAATTACTTTTCATTCTTTTCATTAATATTAATGTTCCCTTTTTTGTACATTTCAGTGAAGATATTTACTGATATCAATTGACTAAGATTTAAAGCAAAAACAAGACCATTTAGATAATGAGCTTGTTTTCAAACCAATTAGAAAATGAACTTTTTTCAAAGCCATTTTAGACAAGAGACACCTTAAAGACTCAAAACTGCTTTTTGTAATAGGGGATTTTAAAATAAGATATGGAAGTAATCAGATTAAGACATGATATACAGACAATATGCATAATTCTATGTAACAGTAGGAGAATGTAAACAGGATGATATAAGAGAGACTAAGAAGTGGGGTTACTCTTCTTTTATCACACCCAAAACACTTTTAGCTACAAACAATAAAACCTAACATATGTATAACTCTCAAACTTATACCCCAACTTTAGTAACTTAGGAATATTACTTAGAAGTTAGTTCTCATCTCATAAAAGCATAAAAGACTTCTCAAAGTAGGAAAGGTAACCCACTGGTGTAATTTGATTAAGCACACAGTGTTCTATTTTTATTCATTAAGTTAAAATTCCTTAGGAAGCATCTATGAACACTTTAGGAAAACCCTAAGAATGAATGTAATAGTTTAGTCTCTAACCTCTCAGTCTCCATATAAGTGAATATAAAACAATGAAGACCTCATTGTAGCTGTCTTTGGCTACTTTTTTGGTCCTTTTTTTTTCTCTCTCTTTTTTCATTTACTCAATTATTTATTTATTTTAAACTCCAGATTTTATTCCCCTCCCAGGCCACCCTCTGACTGTTCCACATCCTAAACCTCCTTCCCCCACCCCCATCTCCAGGAGGATGTCCTCACCCCCACCTCCATCAGACCTCTAAACTCCCTGGGGCCTCCAGTCTCTTGAGGGTTAGGTGCATCCTCTTTGACTAAACCCAGACCTGGCAGTCCTCTGCTGCATACATTCCAGGGGCCCCATATCAGCTGGCATATGCTGCCTGGTCAGTTCTTTTTTTTTTTTTTTTTTTTTATATCCTTCTCCAACCTTTTTTCTTCCATCCTTCCAGCCCCCTCACACTAGACAAGGGAGAAGAAAGGATAGAGGGAAATGGTGGCAATGTTATGGTTGGACTGCTCCCTGCTGCTTGGGGTCATCAAGGTCCTTGGGGGCTAAATTTGATCTTTGCCATAAGGATATCTATTTTTTTTCTTGTTGTTTCTTCTTTACACATGACTACTTAACAAACTGTGATCCAACAATACCAACCAATGATCAACAACCCAACCACCTCTGGGGCCATTGCATTTATACCCTCTGAGAGTTCACCAGAATGCCAACTATCACACAATCACCAAAACTGTCTGGTATAGGCAAAATCCCACCCCTGCTAGAGCATGAAGCAAATCAGAATCAGCTGCTGTGAATTGTCTTAAGCAACTACATACCTCACACTTGAAATTAAAACAAAAACATATTCATATAGTATATTAGCCAGGGATCCCTAGAGTCACAGAACTTATGGAATGTCTCTCTATATTAAGGAAAATTATTGGGATGACTTACAGTCTGCAATTCAACTAGCCCAAGAATGGGCAGCTGTGAATGGGAAGTCAGGAGTCTTCTAGTTGCTTAGTGCCACAAGGCTAGTCGTTTCAGCTGGTTTTGTATAAGCTTTGTTCCATTTACTTTATCTAGACCTCCAGCAGAAGTTATAACCCAGTCCTAAGCTGCTCTTTCTTGGAACTTGCTGTTCCATGCTGGCCTTGAACTCAGAGATCTGCTTTCTTCAGTCTTCTTGGATTAAAGACACCTTGCCTAGGCCTAAGCTTTTCATGACCACTATGCTTCAAGATCCAGATCAAAAGCCTGTTTCTTCTAGCCCTCAAGATCTGGATCACAGGTGAGTCTTCCATTTCTGGATTACAGTTCATATACAGTTGATATAGTCAAGTTGACAACTGCGAAGAGATATCACATATAGTATTTTTATGTTTTTTTTTTTTTTTTAAAGAAACCAAAATGCTAAAATTGTCACTACACCTGAACCTGGAAATCTTGGTTTTGTGGTCTGGGAGTTCCTAGATAAAATTTAATGAGAAGTCAGCATTACTCTACATCCTTACCTACATAAAAAATAAATGGTGTTCACTATTTGAGCCCTCAGAGCATTTATCAGATGAAGCCACACACGTGGTATTTGACCATGTTAGAGAGATTTTATCCCAATGCTTTATCTCAACTACATTAGCTTCATTGGTCATTTAGCTTTGAAGAACCGATATGCTTCAGAGTCGTTTTAGTCTGTATGCCTTATTTAATGTGACTCATGCTTCAGTGTGCACCGCTCTGTAATTTGATGCATCACATACATAAAACGAAATTAGGCATGAATTTCATCATCACATTATAGTATTAACTGCATCCTTATCAATCTGTAAGAAAGCAGCCAACATTTTTCCATCCCTCACCACAGAAGTATCTGAGAATGCTAAGAAGGGAGACCGGACTTTCTTCACTAACAGGGACCACTGAAGGTTTCCTCTTATGAGCCAGAAGAGATCATATGAACTCTCATGTCCCTATGGCAACAGTAAGTTGTGCCAACTCCTTCCCTCAAGAATGAGGTTTACCTCAGACTTCCAACTGGATTACTATCTGAAGGGGTTGGTGGAGATCATGGACTTTTATCGAGACCTGGCAAAAATGAGGCTACTTTCTATCTGTGACAATAGAGGCCACGTGCAAAGCAATAGGGAGATACATCAAAGAAGTATAGTGGAGAGCTAGTAGCAAAAAATCTTACCTTTCTTACCTTATACAAAGAACTTCTTTTTTTTTTTTTTTTTTTTTTTTTTTTTTTTTTTTTTTTTTTTTTTTTTTTTTGGTTTTTCGAGACAGGGTTTCTCTGTATAGCCCTGGCTGTCCTGGAACTCACTCTGTAGCCCAGGCTGGCCTCGAACTCAGAAATCCGCCTGCTTCTGCCTCCCAAGTGCTGGGATTAAAGGCGTGTACCACCACTGCCTAGCTACAAAGAACTTCTTAATGTTTCAACAGTGGCCAGGTGGTAATCTTGGACTACCTTTGTATCCAAACTGATGATATGCAAATTAACAGTAATATTAAGTGCAAGCAATGATACAGAAAATTGCATGATTTATTCATTGCTGTTTATTATATAAAATTAAATATTCAATTTAGAAATACCTAAAAGCTCTTAAAACAAAACCATCATCCTATACCACTTAGTAATTGCCATTATGGGTATTTTTATCACAGAAATAAAAACTTATGTTCATGTATAATTTATATGAATATCAAATAAACTATCATTGTGATAGTCCAACTTGGAAAACATCCAGAGTTTCTCTTTGTAGCCTGGTTGTCCTGGAACTACAACCATAAACCAGGCTAGCCTAGACATTAGATTTGCCTGCTTTCTGCATCAGAAGTGCTGGGATTAAAGGTGAGCACCAATGCTCAGATTATACTAACTATCAATAAAGAAGTAATTATTGCTACATGCAGAGGCCTGAATAAATCTCCTGCACATTACGGTCTGCTAAACAGAGGATCCTCATCACAGGTTAAGTATAAAAAGCAAAACCTCATCACAGGTTAAGTATAAAAAGCAAAATATAACATGCCCTTATTAAAGATAGGTTGATATTTTATTGATGATGTTTCATAACTTGAGTGTAAACTGTAATAAAACATCAGTTGTTCAATGAATTATATATGATACTAGTGTACAGTATTTTAATATATACTATCTTACAGCCACTAAAATACTTAGGAAATAATTGTAAGGATGAATTTATACGACCTAATTAAAGAATGTCAAAACAATTGATGTTTTACAAAATGTGTGCGCTATATGTAAAACGATGTTCACTAATTTTATCTTTGTATTCTTATCCATAATTATACAATATCGTTATCAAATAAATTGTATATAAATATACATGGCACATGAGAAGACTAAGTCAAAAATTATCTTTTATATTTTAAGGCTATTTGGATTTTGCTTCAGTTGCAATATAAATAATAATTTGAAAATGATGCATAAACATTTTATTCTCCATGTTATCTCATAGCACATCTACGTAAAGGGAAATTGATAAAGATACTAAAAGAAATTTTTAGTTTATTGTAGTGGATTTTTTAGGGGGTGTTCTACATCTGCATTTTTTGTTCCCAAATAAATGTAGGCCATTTCTAAGCCTGCTCTAGCCCATTTTAGCTCCCGAATATATGACCTGAAGACCTAATACATTGATTAAAACCTGAAAGCTAGGCAGGTTCTGAGCTATTCTAATCCTCTAAGGCTGCCTATTTCCCAGACATGTGGTCCTTTCCCTTCAATCTTAGGCCTTCCCTGGCTTCCTCTGCTTCATGTGTGTCCTCATAAAGACTGCATATGCTGACTACTCAGGGTTCATCACCTGCCTCATGGTAACTTCTTTCTCCTCCTGGTCCCTTCACATGTCTCTCCATACCTCCTTCACTTCCTCTCTCACTTCTCATTGAGAATCCCTGACTGGATTCAGAATTCTGCCCTCTTTTGCCCAGCTAATCACCTGATCAGGTCTTTATTAACCAATCAGAGATACCTAGGGATCATTCAATTTACAATATAATGCAGAAGATGGTTCTGTAATCACGACAATGCCAATGTCCAGATTGTACCCAGATCCCTGGGTACAGAAATAAGCATCTGAATATTCAATGCATAAAACCATCAGGGAGAGAGGAGAGGTCCTTGGGCCTGAGGATGTTAGAGGCCCCAGTAAAGGGGAATGTCAAGGCGGGAATATGGGGATGGGTGGGAGGGTGGGTGGGAGGTGGAATTCCCTCATAAAGGCGGGTTGGAGAAGGCATAGGGGGTTTCCAAAGAGGAGACCCAGAAAAGGAGAAACATTAGAACTGTAAATAAAGTATCAAAAATGAAAAAAAAAAAAAAACATCAACCAACATTTTATCATCATGTTTTCTTTCTATATTTTCAGAATTCAAAATCTGTAATCTTATAGCAAGATGAAGGTCACTTAATCTTGAAGACACAGATTGAATATCTTTGTCTCTACTTCTGATAAACTCACATGTTGAGAAATTGCTAATTTCCAACACAGAGAGTCACCCAGTTCTCCAGAACACTGATACAAAGCAGAAAAGGACTCACCAATGGAGATAAAGGCAGTTAATAAGAAATAGAAACACAAGACATCAAAAGAGTGATTTATCATAAGCTGGATAATTTCTAAGTATCACAGAATGCCAAACATTAAATTACCATTAATTAAAAAAGACTCTGATTAATACATGCAAGCTTTCAGTGGTAACATCAGAGAGGATTTATCTACAAATTGGAGCCAAATGAGTCCTGGCAATAGATTTTCTCTAGGCACAACTTAAAAGAGCGTAAAAATAAGCCATGATCAGTAGAAAATTAAACTTACAAATAGAAGAAAAGGAGGCAATAATCTTTAGGTGACCACAATAAAAATCAACTTTAACAATTCAATATTCATAATTCCTTAACCTAAGTGTAAATAGGAAAGTACATCACCTCACCTAAAGAAAGCCATTCAGCATAAAACCAGAAAATAGAAAAATAAAAAAAACTTAGCAGAAATAATATTTCAACAGTGAGTACTCTGTTCTATAACTTTAGGGAAGTAAAAGATAATAAGGAAAGTACAAAAATACACGTTAAAAAGAAATAAAACCCAGAAGTTTGCAATCTAGATATTGCAGAATCAAAGATTTATAAACCTGAAGGATTGTGGAGGGAGTCTTTATTATGAGAAAAGGAGATAAGAAATGAAGACATTGGAGCTAGAGGAAGTGATTTCAAGTATATAAGGGCTTAGCAAATTTGAGGTTTAAAAAGAGAGAAATGAGGGCATTAATTCTAAATGCCTGAAGATAAAAGTGTATTTATTGGGAAGTTTGGTAAAGTCAAAGTAATATAAACACACACACACACACACACAGACACACACACACACACACACACACACTAGCAAAAATCCATCACAGACTTCTGAAACCTAGTGATAAAGTAAAACTATAGGAGTAGCCAGGGGTGGGAGGATTTAGACTACAGAGTAGACTCAGAATGACTTCTGAATTCACATTAGATTCTTAGCAATAAAGAAGAAAATGGAATGTAAGTTAAGTGTTGAGGAAATACAAATTCAAATTCTAGAACTATCATTTCAGAAAAATCCTTTAAAAAATAAAAAGGAAGATACTTTTGTGGAAATAAAAGCTCGAAACATATTAACAAACATTGCAACCCAAAATCTTAAGAGACTGCATTCTACCCAGAACTACCATAAACAAAAGGTAACAGAATTTATAACATACACAATCTATTGCAATAAATTTAAAAGTTTCACTTAGAATTTGTCTCTAGTCATAAAATAATGAAATTAAAAAGAGAAGAAACACTTTCAAGGATGTGAAAAATCTGTAACATATTTCTTACAAAACACCTTCTTATTGATTCTTTTGTAAATTTCACATCAGGCAAACCCACTCATCTCTTCCTACTCATAACCATCCTCCAGCCTGGCAACCTAATTGGAACCAAAAGAGCTCATCTATGCCTGCCCTAGCTCCCAAATAATTATGAGGAGACCGTATTTATTTATAAGCTTTTGGCCTTACAGTTAGGCATTGTTTCCTACTACCTTGTAACTGAATAATCCTGTTTATGCTAATCTAAGTTCTGCCACATGGCTGGTTAGTTACCATTCCTCCCCCATCCCCCAGCTTCTTCCTCCCTGTCTGGCTGGTGAATCTTCCATGTCTGACTCCTTCTCAGAGTTCTTCTCTATGTCACGAAATCCCACCTTTCTATTCTTCCTTTTGCCATAGGCTCTCGGCTTTATATTTTAACAAATCAGAACGTGTCTTAGGCACACAAGGAAAGACAAAAACATATCTTCACACAGGGGTATAAAAATAACACTCTAACACATCCCCCAACCGAGAAAAAACATATCATTGTGGAAGCTATGGTGTGTCACAGTGTTTCCATAGTAAACCCTTTACACTGATTTGCTTGCAAATATTCACTGCAAAGACTTATTTGTCTGGTATGAGGCCTCTGGCTTCTGTTACTCTATCAGTACTGGAACCTTACTGGGACTGCTCTTGGATTTCCTGTTGTTGTCTTGTGTCATGGTGATTCAGTACTAGTTCTCTTCTGAGTGCTGGAGCAGGGAGGGGAGGGGCAAGGACAGCTCTCCTGAGCTTATGCTCCTAGGACCAAGTTTCCCAACTGTCACAGGTAATGAAGGGGGAGTGAGAGGAGGCTATTTCTCTCTTGTCCATGCCAGTTCACAGGAGAAGAGTGACAGGGCCAGGTCTCCCACACTCATTAATTCTCAGGGTGTGGCTCACTCAAAACTCCTCTAGTGATTGGGGTCCACTCTCCGGAGCACTGTAACTGGCTAGGGTCCAGATCAGCGCTCTTGCCTTCATGCTCCCAGGACCAGCTCTCCCACAATTGCCAGATGAGGGGTGGGGCCAGTTCTCCATAACCCTTGGACATCAACACATCCCTGTACAGTAGCTCAGACCAGAGACATCTGCTTCAACTTTGGTGGTACCAGACCCCTGCTGCTGCAGGGGACATTGGTGTAGGCATGGTCCAATGTGGTAGCACAGGTCAGGACTTAACTATGGTTCCAGGTGCCATCAACAACTACTCATATCAAGCTGTTCCTCTCTACTCTCGAGTCTCCAGTTCTGCCTCTCTTCATTGTGCCCACATTCTTCTGTTTCTCTTTCCCTTCCATTTTTCCACCACTTACTTGACCCTTTTAGTGGAGACTGTGTTTCTGAGTGTCTGGGGTTGACTCAGGGGCATTATGCTACTCTCATACATTATGGCACTAGGCATGGGTCATCTGGACCTCTGTGGCACCGGTGATTGTCTCAGGCTAGCTCCTTGTCCTGGCCATATGGCATGGGTCTGGCTCCTTGCCCAAGTGGCTCCATTTGAGAATCTTCTGTCTTGGGCTCATTCCCACTCAGGTCCTCAGTCCTATGTAGGTTTCTTCTAGCCTCTTGTTTGTTCCCTGTCCTGGGAGCCATCACGGCCTGTGCAGCACCAGATTGGTGGTTGTCTAAGGCTAGTTCCCTGCCCTGGCCCCCTGATACTAGACTGGTGGTCTTCGAATGCTTGCTTTTCTCAGGGAATGTTAAGCTATCAATCATTAAGATATTCTTAGATCAGAAGACTAAGCACAGACATGGCCTCTCCCCTCTTTGCCACCTACAAATACACATGTAACATAGCAGCCACATCTGCAATTTCTATGGGCAGGAACATATTTTCTTTATTGCTTATAATTTGAATCAGAAAACAAAAGGGAAACGTTTAGTTATATACTGTTTAATTTTAAAATTAAGGTATAATTATGTAACTTCTCCCTTCCTTTTCTTCCCCCCAATCCTTCCCCTGTTTCCCTACACCCTCTTGAAATCACGGCTCTTTTCTCTTTGTTATACACACACACACACACACACACACACACACACACACACACACACACACACACACACTCACATACACATACACATACACACACACAGAGGCTCATGCACACATTGTAAAATAGAATGGCACCTTTTTGTGTGCAGTCCTTCTTATATTTTTATACTGGGTGGGTCTTCTTAGGTCCTAGGAACTTCTTATTACCAATAGTGTAAAACACCATTTAAGCAGAATGTTGCAGTCTTCTAAAAGGTCAGAACAATGATCTCTTTCATTGCAGCATA
This sequence comes from Uromys caudimaculatus, assembly GCA_028551405.1. Lineage (NCBI taxonomy): Eukaryota > Metazoa > Chordata > Mammalia > Rodentia > Muridae > Uromys > Uromys caudimaculatus. The sequence continues at coordinate 50,042,327 of CM052712.1, forward strand.
ATCAATAATTAGTTAATTTGAACAAAAACTAAGATACAGAAATCAATGTGATCTGCTGAAGTAAAAAGCTTCCATAGAGTAGAAGAGTCGAGTTAGTATTAAATATCAGTCTATAAAGTGAAAAACCAGCTTTATGAGCTTTTCAACAGTGTAAGTTTCTATAATATACAAAGAAATTACAAAACTAAGCATAACAGAAGGTAAAAATAGGCTCTACCAGCAGCTGACTGAGCCAGATGCAAATACTTGAAGCCAACCATTGGACTGAGGACCCTTGTGGAAGAGTTAGGGGAAGGATTGAAGGAGCTGAAGGGGATGGCAACCCCATAGGAAGAACAATATTATCAAGTAACCAGGACCCCCTGGGAGCTCCCAGAGACTAAACCACCAACCAAAGAGCAGACATGGACTGGTCTGTGGTTCCTGGCATATATGTAGCAGAGGACTGCCTTGTCTGGCCTTGGTGGGAAAAGATGTTCCTAATCCCGTAGGGACTTGGTGTCCCACTGAAGGGGAATGCAGGGTTGAGTGAGCAGGGGATGGGCTACTGGAGGGTGGGGTAGGGAGCACCCTCTTAGAGGCAAAGGGGAGGGGAAGAGGGTAAAGTCTCTTGGAGGGGGAACCAAGAAGGGAGGCAACATTTGGAATGCAAAACAATGAAGCAATTAAAAATTAAGCATACAGAACTAAGCAGAGAGCTCTCAAAAAAGAAAGACAATAGTTGGTAAACTTTATTTATATATATTTTAAATATTCAATATCCTTCATTATCAGGAAATGGATGATCTAGCTATAGCACTCTTGAGCATATACACAAATGATTTTATATACTACTGTACAGATACTAGTCACATTCATTGCAGATATAGTCACAATATTCAGGAAATAGAAACAAACTAAACATTCATCAACTCATAAATGGAAAATGAAAATATTGTACATTTATACAATGGGTATTATTCAGCTGTTAAGAAAACTGAAATCTTGAAATTTTCAGATAAATGGATGGAGATAGAAGTATGTCTGATTGAGCTGATTCATAACCAGAAAAACAAACATCCTGTGTTCCCATTAATATAGAAATGCTAAGAAATTAGAATACTTATTGAGTTCGAACGCTAGTAAGGCATAATGCGGGCATGGATAGAACATGGGTGGTATTAAGGAGAAATGCAGAACAATGGAATACGAAGGATTAGGAGTGGGATTGGAAAAGCAAGGTAAAAAAGAGGAATAGGGGTGAGGTAACTAAGGACCTGTAGAAATAATCATATGTACATCTACTCCTATTAATGCTTCATAAAATACATACATATTAGAAGAATCTAAATGGTATTATAATGTAACAAGATTGCAATGCCCCTACCTGACAACACAGACTAACAGATTTTGCAGTTGTTTGTCAGAAAGACTGCACAGACTTCCTAATGTTATAAGCTATTGGTAGTATGCAGAACCTGAAGGTAAGATCTTACAGAAGAAATCATGTCATGGAACATGGAGCTATATCAATGTGGAAAATTCATCCTTCTCTGGTTGAATAAACCTTCTCTGGTTTTATTTAAGGCTAGCTCCACAAATTGAAATTCATACCTGGCAATATTATGAGGACCAAGAATCAACAGATAGAAAGGTTGTAGGCACTATGGGAGGATCTGCTACTGTTCTGATAAATGGACCTAGTATGAAACTGACTCCTAGGGACTTATTGTTACACCCACAGACAAGTACATTTCTCAATCCTCATCAAGAAGCATCTTTATGTATTAGATGGTGATTAGCAAGGTGATCCACAGCTGCTCAACATGAAGAGAACAAGAGTCCACAAAGAGTCCAGGCCTAAATCAGACATCTACAGGGCATCACTCTTGCAAAAACTCATGAATCCTATCAGGAGATACAACAGAAAGATTGCACATACCAGAAGTATTAGATGACTAAAACCAGTGTTTTCCAGATAAAATACACCAAATGCACATATTACTACACAGTAATTGAGATAGTGTTCACAGTTCTCTGAAATGTCAGATAGAATGAAGAGGTGAAATTTAAGCACCAACTAAGCTGAAGAGCTATTGGCAATCAATAACTGCTAAGGAAGATTCAGTTATCATAAAAGATATGGGACCATAAAGACTACCCATATACCAATAGATGCTTCTCAACTCATGCATGTGCAGACATATTGATTGTAATTAGAGAGTTTAAAAAACCACCAACCAAAGAGTATACACCAGGGGACCCATGGCTCCAACCACATATGTAGCAGAGGATGGCATTGTCTGCCATCAATAGGAAGAGAGGCCTTTGGTCCTGTGAATGCCGGGGCGGTGAGATGGGAGTAGGTGGTGGGAGGGGGAGAATTCTTATAGAAACAGGGGAAGGGGGGATGGGAGAGGGAGTTTCCACAGGAGAAACTCTCGGGAAAGGAGATAACATTTGAAATGTAAATACATAAATATCCAATAAAAAATAAAAATAAAGAAAATGAAAAAAAAAAGCATGCGCATGAAGTTGTGAAAGTAAACTGGTGGATGGATATGGAAGAAATTGAAAGGGAAGACATGGAAGAGTAAGTAGATTTGATAAATATATGTTGTAATGACTCTTCCTGGTTGTCAGTTTGACTATATCTGGAATGAACTACAATCTAGAATTGGAGGGCTCACCTGTGATCCAGATCTTGAGGTTGGATGACACAAGTTTCTGACTTGAATCTTGGCATAGAGATCTTGAGCCATAGTGGCCATGAAAAGTTTAGGCTCAGGCAAGGTAGTATATGCATTTAATCTCAGGAGACTAAGGCAAGGAGATTTCTGAGTTCAAGATTATCTTGGAACAAAGCAAGTTCCAGATCCAGGCATGGTGGCACATATCTTTAATCTGGGCCACACCTTCAGCTGGAGACCTACATAAGGACATTGGAAGAAGGAACATTCTCTTTCTCACCTGCTTACATTTACTTGCCAGCACATCTGTTAGAACTGACAGAAGACCAGCTGAAACAACTAGCCTTATGGGACTGAGTAACTACTAGATTCGTGGACTTCCCATCCACTGCTGCCCATTGTTGGGTTAGTTGGACTACAGACTGTAAATCATCAAGACAAATTCCCTTAATATACAGAGACATAAGTTCCATGACTCTAGAGAACCCTGACTAATACAGAAGTTATATATTTATTTTAAATTATCAACTATCAAAAAGAATACATTTGTATGTAGCCATTAAAAAGTACACCAAAATTTCATCTCAATGATTTATTAAAACTAAATTCATTAAGTTAAAAATTTACATAACAGGTAAAATGACTAATATTACATATTACTGTTACACAGATGTTAATTTTTTTATAGTACAGAATATAGTTTATTCAGGTCATGAGAAGGGAGTTGAGAGGGTAATAGAGGCAGAGAAAGGCGGAGAGAGGAAGAGAATAGAGAAGTAGAGGCCAGCCATGACCACATGGAGAGAGGGGGGGAAGGGAATGGGGAGAGAGGGGGAGCAAAGGGACAAGAGGCAAGAGAGAGATGCTCATTTTAAGATGTAACTTAACTCTTCTTCACTAGCTATTCTGTTGGCAATCTGAATCATATATCTGCCCTTTCTTCCTTGCATCCACAATTATAGCTCAGTCCATATCTGTGACTGTATTTGAACATGCATATTATTACATATATATTTAATATTTATAAAGGGGTTCTGACACATTCTATAAAATTAGTTGTTGTCATCCACATTAGCCCTACTATTTCTCCTTTATTCAAAAGAAAACTCTCTAAAACAGAAAAAAATACATGAAAGCGCCTATTTAGTGATTACAGGAACATAAGCTCTGCTCCAGAACACCACTATGTGGCCACTAGCCTTTCATTCTCCTTTGAGAATGTAAAAGAAGAAAGCTTTAAAGTAATAATGCTCTACATGTGTCTTTCTCCTCAAATAATGTTTCAGATTTATTTTTCCCTTTTGAAAAATAGTGTTTGTGAAAGTAAATTTATTAAGTCATGTTAGATTTTGGTTAGCATATTCTGGTTGCTATCTATGGGGGGGGGGGGAATCTTTAGATATATTTCAGTGGTAGCGCCTTTCTTAGCACAGGAAATACTGGCTTTGACCTCAGTTGCTCCTTTGCAAAAAGTGGCTGTCTTCTCCATCTTCACTGATATTCTTTGTTGGTATAAACCTCAGTTTACCTTTGTGATTGATAACACTAGCTGGATATATCCTTAGAGTCAACATCATCTCCACACAAAACACTTGGCTTTTATTTTCCTGTTTGAATTTCTTTATTTGTTTTAATATCCTTTTGTTTCTATCATATATTAAAAGAAATATCAACAAAGGTAACGTACAAATAATAACAAAATAATAAACTTATTATAATTACCCCTATGCATTAGATAGTTTGAAGAATACAGGTCACATATTAGCAGCACTTAAATAGTACTTTTTCACATGTAAATTGATATTAGTGTATATGAAAACATCTTGAAAATGTAAATTTTAACATGTTTCAGTATTCCTTTAAAACATTTTGAGAAATCTTCCATTTGTTTTAACATGATAACATAAATGAAATCTCCATTATAGTGAAATTATACAAGGTAAGAAAATTTTTATTAGTTCCAAAAGACTTTAACCTCATTTTTCTTCTTTTCATTCTAATAAATAATAGGTAAAACAAAATAGGTAAAACAGTATCATCATTATTGTTAATAAGTGAGCTATGAGAATTGGTGGTAAAAGATCAAAGAATAAATCTCCTTTGTATTGAGCTACATTTTTTTAGAGGCTGAATTTTTATAGGATTAACTTCAGGGACAAGCCTTATATAATCACTGTGAAATGAATTCATCAAAAAAAAATCAAGCCAACCTACAGCTGTTTTTTTTTTTTTTTAATATTATAAGTAATGTTCACATAATGATGTTTTTCAAGCAAGTAGACAGCACTCTTCTCTTTTGAGGTAAAAATATTATCTTCTGATTCTGAGTAGAAACAAAAGAGAAGTGTTTCAAAACTCTTTAGAAACTAGAACTATTTTCTTACATTAATTATCTCACTTATAGCCATGGTATTAGCTTTGAGAGTGGATAAAAGCATTTCTTTTTCACTACAATAGCTTCTTTTTAATACCAAAACAATTAGTGACTTTAAAGAAAAAAAACATAGTAGAAGAAATGAAAAAGTAGAGACAGAACATTTAAGTTGTGTGCTGTATATGCATCAAGTATTTTTAATTTTATGATTATAATATAATCACAAAATTTCCTCTTTCCCTTTCTTCTGCAAAACATAAACACATTCTCTCATATATCTGTCCCCACTCTGTTTCAGATCCGTAGCGTCTGTTTGGTTTTTTGTTTTATTTTGTTTTGCTTTTAAATAATTACTATTGCATGCATTTGGATATACATATATATTCCTAAATATTGATAGAGGGGGCAATTTTTCTCTCTGGAACCAGTGTCTGGTCCTTATGTAAGCACATTTGCATGCTTCTGTCACCCATTTATTTACAAAGATGCTAAAACTTATCATGAGCTTCAGAAAGAACTGCTGTAACTTGCAAATTATTTCTGCTTTAAGAGAAGAACTGGGTACTCTATTCATGTCACCTGAGTTGAAGATGACTGCATAAATAGAAGTCTATTGCCACTACAAAAGAGATGACAGCTCTGTCGCTCTCATATAGTCATGGGCACCAGCTACTCATTGTTAGGAAAAAGGGCCCTTGCTTTCCTGGATGCTTAAATTCATACCATAAGTATTGAGTCTATCTTAGTTTTTAAAGAGAAATATATAGACGATTATTAGATCTTGAGTATTATGCAAGATATTCAGCAAGTAGATGAATACTACTCTAAAATCCAAGTAGTTGTTTCAGTCAACTCGTGCTAGTTTTGATTCATCAAATATGAGCAAAATAACAACCATGGTTAGTATAGATTATCAGAAACCCCTGGGAAGACTGCTCGGTAATTAAGGAACTGGACCGAGCTAGTGAGTGAGTAAAGCTCAGTGATTGGTGATTGTAGGAATAGGCCCGTGTGGGTTAACCCATGGCACTCTGGTACACTCCAGCAGGACACTCTTTATCGTTCTCTCTACTCTCTTCTCAAGTCCCTCCTTATCCATTTTCTCCTATCAGCTTTGGATTCTCCAGATGATGTTTAAATGTTACCATAGATGCTCCTCATGTACACATAATTCCACGTTTTAGAGAAATGGTTTACATTTTATTTGGTTTGGTTTTATTTTGTTTTGTTTATAAATGTCTTACAGCCCATGTCAGTACAACAACTAACAAATCTCATGGCATCCTTCACAGCATTGTTTCTCTTAAATAGAGGCAGAGAGTGGTCACAGTGTTTTCATAAATTCATGGTTTTGAATTTGATTACTCTAAATGACCCTCGCTTTCCTAATCCCTTTCAACCACAATTACATCAGCTTTAAATAGGTTACAATTACGCCTATTTCAAAAGAATCCTAGTAAGAATTAGATATTCTATCTATCAATTAAGGTATGTGTAATCTATTTTAAATAAAATGTTACATAATATTCCCTATTCAACTTTCCAGTCCCCAATCATTCTAAGGACTGTCATTTTTATGAGCCATCATTCACAATCTTATCTTAAATCTAGAACAGTCACTAAAAGAAAGGCCTCTTGCTACGGTGATTTCATTCTGTAGAATGTGGGAATGTAATTTGCATTATCTGTATCTGAGAGATGTTATAGGTAAACTGAATAACTGTTTTAATTTTTAAAAAGTGATTCCAGTATACTTCCTCAGCATTAGAATACACATACAAGATAAAAGTCATTGATACAGTATTTTTATGTAATGATAGTGTATCCTGTTTTGTAGCTGGAAGTAACACTCAACTTGAGGTAGCCTAGAATCACTTGAAAAGAATTTCAGTTGAGTAATTGTTTTTAATTAATTGTTCTTGGCCATGTCTGTAAAAAGTAGTTTTGATTATTTATTTATCCAGGAGTAGAGAGCCAACTGCACCTAGTACCATCATTAGGCAGGTGGTCCTGGACTATATAAAAATCTTGGTAAATATTAGCAAGCTAGAGAGTGAGCCAGCAAGGGATAGTGATGTACCTTCACTGTTCCTGCTTCTGGGTTCTTGTCTTGAGTTCCTTTTCCAACTTTTCCCAATATAGAGTGTGTCTTGAAAATGGAAGACAAATAAATCCTTTCTTCTCCTGAATTGAGTTTGTTCAGAGAGTCCTACTCCAGCACAGAAATGACACTGGAATGCTTTTCAAGAGTATTTCATAGATAATAGAGATTTCCTGACAACTCTGGAGACTTCTATTTCCAAGACTATATATAGTCTTTGTACTGTGAGACCTCATGCTGAACGTTGGTGTGCTGACTAGATATCTTTTATTAGCAAGCTATCCCTATGGTAGCTAATCAAGTCTTCTTCAGGATATCTATGAAGACACATGTTCATAATTTAGTCATTGCTTGGAGATCATTGTCTTATATTCCTTAATACCAAAGCAATAACACTTCAACTTCAATGTTTATTTTGAACAAATTAACACTATAGAACAGAGCATTATATATACAACATTCAAGATATCAATAATCCACAGAATATTTGTCATTGTCAAAATAATTTGAGAATATGATCATTTTCCAAAATGATTATAATGTGCAATCACTGATTAAATCGCAACAATTTTTGTCTATATTCAGACGATGACATTTTTATTCTTTTCTCTGGTACATCCACTCTAAGTTAAGGAGTTTTGCCTTTCCTGGAGTCTGTACAGTTAATGTTGATGGATTCAGTACAGATTGTCCAAGTCATTTATCTTTGCTTACAAAAGAAACCTACTGGGTGATGGAACGATGCTTTATAACACTAACAGTGCACTTCATTTGTAGTTATTAAACACTCAGCAGGCTCCTCAGCACACTGACATTTGTTTCCTAGTCAAAGTTCCTGTCTGACATGGCCCCACTGTGCAAGGTGCCATTTGCTGAAATGAGAATTCAGCTGGGATAATTAATAAATGCCATGGTGCTCCCAAACAAATGCATAATTTGGTTTGTGTCAAATAAAGTGCACAATCCAAGGACAATCAACATGACTTTTCTTGCTTTGTGCTTAAGAGGTTTGAAAGGCTTAGGTAGCATCTGGCCCTGGTTTGGTTTTTTTTTTTTTTTTTTTATTTGTAATTATTTTTTCTTGAATACATAAAGCTACTATGAAAAAGCCTTGATAAAGAGTAAAAGTTTGAATTAGCACAGTCAGATACTAGTTGACTGTTTACTAGCGGAAAGTAAATATATATGTAAGTAATCGTTATTTTCACAATGTCATTAAATTTTTATATTTATATATGAATTTTTGAAAGTCATCTAAGCTTTGTCTAAGAACAGTTGCAAGGTAAATGATTTAAAAAGACATTTATTTAAGGGCCCATAAATATGTACTATTAAATTTTTTCAAAGTTGTATTTATTCTAGTGAGAATTAATACAACATTAAAATAATCATCTCGTATTGAAACTTACAAAGATAACATTTTTTAGAATAGTCAAAACTAAGCTTAAATGGGATATTTACATGAGTTTCAAGAAAAATATGGAGTAAAATATAATATAGATGATCTACAGATAAAAATATTACTATATATACATTTAAGAGTTTCTTAAACACATGAGGAAGCATGCAGTTGTTCATAATGAGAGTAGCAAATCAGTAGTAATCAGAGTTTGCTAGTAATTGCAGCAGAAGGGTTTGTATAAACTTTGTTCTCAATTATTGTTTCTAGTTGTTTAATTTTTCAAGTTTGGTTACCTATACCTTCATTTAATTGAATGTTTGAAACATATAATGAAATGTAGGAAAACAAGTACTGATAGCCACACATAGCAACTGAAAATGACTACACCACATGGTATTAAATGCCTGACCCTACTTCCCCCAAATAGGGCTAGAAAAGTAATTCTCTGTCATTTTAAGAGAAAAACATGATTAGAAAATTCAAAGAAAGATTCTACATCATATTTAATACCATTTGGGTATATACCAAAAATATGCCCCACTGTGTCACAAGGGCACATGTTCCACTATGTTCATAGTGGTCTTGTTTGTGATAGCCAGAAGCTGGAAACAACCCAGAGGTTCCACAAGAGAAAAATGGATATAGAAAATGTGATTCCTTTCCACAATGGAATACTACTCAGCTATTAAGAATGAGGACATCCTGAGTTTTGCAGGCAAATGGATGGAACAAGAAAATATCATCCTGAGTGAGGTAACTCAGAACCAAAGGACATGCATGGTATGTACTCACTAGTAAGTGGATATTGGCCAAAAAAATTACTGAATACCCAGGATACAGTCCACAGAACTCAAAAAGGTAACAAGCTGAAGGGCCCAAGTGAGAATACCTCAATCCCACTTGGGAAGGAGAAGAAAGCAATCACAGGAGGGGTGAGGGATGGAGAGACCTGGGTGGGAAAGGGGACAGGGAGGGTAAGAGGGGAACATAATCAGGTATTGGGTGAGGGGAAAGGACTGAAGCCCCGAGGGTCAGTAGAAAGAATGGAAACAGGCAATCTTGGGAGGTAAGAGATTGGAGGAACCTCCAGAATGTAGCAGAGACCTGGGAGTGAGAGACTGTCAGGACTCAAAGAGAGGGAAATTAGATGAAATGCCCTATAGTGGGGAGAGAGAATTTGTAGTACCCACCTCCAACAGAAAGACAGGGTATCTAGTGAGGGATGGGGTCGCTATCCCACAGTCAAAACTCTGTGTTCCTGTCTGAAAGAACTGCAGAGATGGAACTCGAGAGGAGCCTGAGGAAAAGGAGGTCCAAAGTGGGATCCAGCTCAAGGGGAGGTCCCAAGACCTGACACTATTACTGAGGCTATGGAGCGCTCACAAAAAGACCACACTCCAGAAGACCCAACAAGCAGCTTAAAGAGTCAGATGCAGATATTTGTACCCAACCAATGGACAGAAACTGCTGACCCCTGTGGTTGAACTAGGGAAAATCTGGGAGAAGTTGAGTAGGAGAGCGACCCCTTAGGAAGACCTGCAGTCCAATTAACCTACAGACCTGAGATCTCTCAGACACTGGACCACCAAACAGGCAGCACACACCAGCTGATATGAGGCCCCCAACACATATACAGCCAAGGACTGGTGGGTGTGTGTTCAATCAGAGAAGATGCACCTGACCCTCAAAAGACTGGAGGCCCCAGGGAGTGGGGAGGTCTGGTGGGGTTGGGAGATGGAGAGGTGGGGACATCCTAGTGGAGGTGGGGGAGAGGAGGTATGGGATGTGGAACAGAGGGTGGACTGGGAGGGGTATAAAATCTGGATTGTAAAAAAAGCAGATTAAATAAAATTTTTAAAAAATCTAATGCCCTATTTTATAATTTTATTTGCTGAGCAATTAAATCTTTTTTAAAAATACAAATGCTTTTAAAATAATAGAGAAGCTGTGATATACAATGGCTAGAGGGATTTCAAAACAATTACATTCACTCAGAATATGTGAAGTGAAGCAGATTAGAACCTTAAGTCTTATACAACGACTAAAGCACATAAGCTACATGGTATTCAAAATGTTAAATTCATAATTTTGTTTTTCTTAACAGATAAATAGATAACCCATTGTGTAAATGTGTTGCAATGTCATTATCGATTATAATTCAATCAAAATATATAATGTTTTCAGAGTTTTTTGGGGGGTGGGGAGGGCTATTTGGAATAGAGCAACCATAATCAGATATGAGGAAGTACCTTTGCAGTAAAATGAGGAATCCTTAGGATATATGCTACACAGATGTCCAGTTGGATACTGGGATAGATCTATTTCCAGCTTTTTGAGGCACCCCAGATTATGTGTTTAGTATCTATACATATTTGCACTCCAACAGCAATGGATAAGTGTTCCTGTCTTCTCAGAACCCTGACCCATAATTGTTCCTGTCTAAAAGAACTGCAGGGAAAAAAATAGAGAAGAGACTAAAGGAAAGGAGGTCCAGTGACAGGCTAACTTGGGATCCATCTCAAGGGGAGGCGCCAAGGCCTGACACTATTACTGATGCTATGGTGTGCTTACAGACAGGAGTCTAGCATGGCTGCCTCTGAGAGAACCAACAAGCAGCTGACTGAGACAGACGCAGATACTTACATTCTTTTTTTATTTTAACTGGAATATTTTTTTTTACTTGGTGTTCACTTATTTTGGGTCTCTATTAGATATATAGTTGAGAAATGTTTTTCCCAGTTGTGTAGGCTTCCATTTTGCTGGTATGATGGTGGCCTTTGCTGTATAAAGTATTGTATGGTCATGAACTTACACGTAGTAATTGTTGATTCTAATGCATGTGCCATCGTAGTCCTGTTCAGAAAATTATGTCCTTTGGAAATAGGTTCATTTTGTATTGTGCATTCTTTTTGTTCATATTCAGAGTATCTGATCTTATGTTTAAGTTCTTTATCCATTGAATTTTAGCTTAATATAGAGTGATAAATACAAATTTATTTCTTTAATTCTTCTACATGTGGCCATCTAGTTTGACCAATACCATTTTTTGAAAATGATACCTTTTTTTCAATGTATAATTTTGGCTTCTTCATCAAAAGTCAGGTGTCCATAGAAGAAGCATAGTTGTTATGTCTGGGTCATGAATTCAGTTCTCTTGATCAACATGACTATACAATATTGGCTTTAGTACTGTTCTTTTGCAACTTGAAATCTAGTATAATGTTATTTCCCCAGTAGTTTTATTATTATTGATTTTTTTTAACTAAACTGAGTTTTTGTGTTTCTTGAAGTTAGAAATATTTTTTCCGGGTAGGTGGGAGGAGGAATTCCCTCACAGAGGCGGGGAGGGGAAAGGGATAGGGGGTTTCCAAAGAGGAGACCCAGAAAAGGGGAAATATTGGAAATGTAAATAAAGTATCAAAAATAAATGAATAAATAAAAAGAAATATTTTTTCACCATCTGTAAAGAATTGCTTTGGAATTTTGATTGATATTGCATATGATATGTAGACTGCTTTTGGCAGGATGTCCATTTTCATAATATTTATCATACTGGCCCATGAGTTTGAGGAGTCTTTCATTCTTCTTACGTCTCCATTGATTTCTTCCTTCAGTGGTTTAAAGTTTTTAATTATACAAGCATTTCATTTGTTCAGTTAAGGTTATTCCAAGATACTTATTTTTGAGGCAATAAGAACAGCTATTTTTCCCTAATTTTTCTCAGAATGTTTGTCATTAATATATAGAAAGATGACTGGATTTTCCATGTATCACATACCGAATATTATAATCTTAATGTTTTACCATTTTAGTAATAAAGGAATAGGAATACAAAGTAAATTAACATTATTTTAATTATTATTTTTTTGGCAGAATACAGCCATATTTGCTAGACTGTGAAAGAAATAGATTCTAATACAATTATAGTTAGAGTCTTTGTTTCCCTTGAAATGTTCTGAACCAAGCATTCACTATTCTCTTAGCATTTGAGTTTTTCTCAGCTGCCACAAGGCTAGACTGTTTAGGTTTTCCTATGGAACCAGAGGGCTTCTCTAGCATTCAGATGCAAACCCTTCCACATTTTTCCCTCAAACCACATTCAAATGCATAAAAACATATGGCCATATTTATAACAGCACCATTCTCACTCTTGTTAACAATTTTCTGTTACTTATGTTTTTCATTGTTACTATCAAATACCTGGCATGAAACAACTTAAAGGAATTTGTATTTATTTTGAGATGATAATCTTTCTTGGTGGAGAAAGCATGGTGGTAAGTATGGATCACAATTGTGTTGGTAAAAGGATAGGCTGTTTCCTACTATTTGCATCAACCGAAAGGAGAAACAGAATAAAAATATTAAATCATGTCCCCTGGACTCTAATTTTTACACTTAGATAACATCTCAAAAAAGGATCTACAACCTCTCTGAATGGTGTCACTAGAGAGGAAGTAAGTGCTCATGCAAGATTAGGGGAATATTTCACACCTAAACTATGCAATAATAATTTTCATGGAGTTTATATTCACTTGTGTAGGAAATGGAAGAATTCAAAATGAGGTCATGAACTTCCTGCTGTTTATCACAAAACAATTTTGAATAGATGTTACTCCTTTCTAAAATTTAAAACTTGTGATTTTGAAGAAGGCTATTTTAGGCAATACATTCAAATACTCCTACAATTATTATTAAGCACACATTCATAATCAAACATTAACCTAAAAATTGTACTCTAATTTTTGCTTTGTTTTATTTCTAATGAAAAATATACCAAAGATATGAAGTGGTTTCAAAATGTAGTCTGGGAAGGAGTTTAATACATATTTCTAATAAATTTAATACACTTTTTGAAAATATATCACGAGAGTGCTTCTAACACATTGATTTTATGGAGACACAAAATCTTAGATTTTAAAAAATAGGGAACAAATGCATTGATCTTATAATGAGAAAATAATGCTGAGTTTGTCCCATGAATACCATAAAAATATTGAAGTGTGCTTTATTGCATTTTATTGATGAATTTGATGACATTATTACATTTTAACTATGAAGAAGGTGATGAAATTTCATATGGAGGCAGTTATTTTATGGATTTTATTCCTAGCTGTTTTACAGAATTCATAACTCACAAGAATTCAAGTTTAAGTACACCTAATTTTCTAGGGATTTACCACTTTATTTTCATATACTGCAGTGAGAATGACTGTGTGTTTAAAAATTCTACAACATTCATTTTATGGAAACATATTGTATGAAAAAGGTTTTGACAGAGGATATATTAATGAGAATATGTGAACAGAACAATCATAAGCATCTCTGGCTGATGTTTTTCTCTAGGCTCATATTAATTTAATTATTTGAAAATAATTCATCATATTGAATATTTAATGCATAGTGCACAATTTTAGCTGAAACAAAACAGTAAAAACACAAAAATGAGATATTCTACTACAGTATGTTTTCCTATCAAGGTCAGTTGTCTAAAAATAAGGGAGATAAATACAATTCCATATTAACAGCAATGAAAATGTAACAGGTAATGTGACTAGTGTGTAAATGGTGTTTTATTTTAATTCTTATGTGTATGGGATTTTTGCCCACAAGCATGCCAATGCACCATGTGCATTTCAAATATCCAAGGAGGCCAGAAGAGAGCATCATATTCTCTGAAACTGTAGCTGAAAATAGTTGTTAATCAGTACATGGGTACTGGAACTAGAAACCACATCAGCTATGAGCAGCAAGTAATCTTAACACCCAACCATTTCTACAAGGTTATGAATAATGTCTTAATTGGTTTTTGACTCTGTGTTTGTATTATTTTTAACCCTAAAAATTTCTTCTTTCTTTTTCTGAAGTATTTTATATCTTTAATGAGTTCTGATGGTTTGCCCATGACTTTGCAAATGCCTGAAGAAAAGAGTGAACAGCAATCTTTACAGACTTTATATTTGAGAAACTAAACCTCATACAGCATTTAAGCAGTCCCTACACTGAGGGAGTATTGCCGGTCATCCTCCAACAGCCCTGCCTCTTGAAATCTGGCACTCTGTGGAGCTATTTCTGCCTGTCTTCTCTTGAAAGCAGAGAAGGTGCTAAGAACATGTAATACATAGAAACTGGGAATACTGCTAACATTTCTGCAATTCACAGAAAAGCCTTTTACAAGAGTGTTCTCAAACCCAAAAGATCAATAGTGACAAAATTGAAAACCTTTGATCTAGTAGAAAGGCCAGATGGAAAGTCAGAATAATTCCGTAATGAATGACATGTGAACAAGATTTTCACTAATTTTTCACCTTCACTAAACTTTGTTCTGACAGGTTATTGGAAATTTGGGTTAAGCATGAGTGGTTATGAATGTCAGGACAGGATGTTTAGGTTTCAAAAGTGCTTCTCAAAGCATTTTTCTTCTGTGCAATTGAGAGAATAAAGATATTTCTTTGTGATTTTTCAGAGACTGAAGTGGATGTAAAGTATATATCTTACCAAGTTCATGAAGCACACTCATTACACAGCAACTAGCTGCATCTAGTTTAGATTCTTCCCAGAACTGAGTTTGGGAAAAGAACTTCCAAAATGGGTTGTATGGAATTGGGCGCTTCAGCTTCAAAGGAGTTCAAGAACAATGACAGTGCCTCTTACGGGGTGGAGGTCTTGAGTGTACTGATGTCACTGCTAAAGAATCAATGATTATTATCCTTGCACTTATGGCAGCATTTCTATAGCATTGAAAGAGACTCTGAATTTCTGCTGAACTTGTACAGGCATTAATCATATTTTTGATCTAACAGCAATGAGGGTCTGGTTGTTGTTATATTATTATTTTATAATTGTTATTATCATCATTATTATTATTTTCATAATTAACAGATAGATTTAATAAAATGCAATTTTATAATTAATAACTTAAACGTATCCATGAACATTGAAAACTACAAAGAACTAAATAGTTTTGATTAAACATGTTCACTAACATTCAATGGTCATATAATTTCAAATATTTCAAGTATTCAATTGATATTACCATAGGCATACATATATACACATATATTTCATGACATTATATATACTATATGTGGCAGATGAAGACATTTAGTATCCTTATAACTTAAACATTTATCACTTCTTTAGGTTTGGAACATTCACAGTTACCTGTACCAGATCTTTTGAAGGATATAATCAATTGTTGTCAGTAAGAGTTGCCCTACTACGTTATACAACATTGGAACTTATCTTCTAAATGGGGTTTCAACTGTGTATCCATTAGCTATACATCTCTACCCTCTGCTACAATCCATCACAGGCTCTGGCAATCATTGTTTCAGCCTCTAGTTCCATGAAATTAACTATTTTAACTTATTTTAACTTATAAGTGAACACATGTATATTTGTCTTTCCATGTCTTTAATTAACATAATTAAAGTACTTTTTTGCTGTTGCAAATGACAGAATTTCATTTTTTGTAGGTATTATTAATTTAATTTAATTGTGATTAGTATTACAATGGTTAATAATCATAACAGAATATTAAATGACAAGTTTCATTAAGGTTTGGAATATAAACTTTTCTAGATATTAATACTTGAAAAACCTCAGCAATTGAATGCAAAGATACATATACAAATACAGTGACTGACAGATAACTTGGGAGAGATCATTGAAAATTGAGTATTTTAGAGATCTATCATATTTTAGAACTGTAGAAATATTTGTACTTCTATGCAGAAGGATAAAACAGATTCCAAACAATGTTTTGTTAATGAGAGAAGGAAAAACATTAACATGAGGTGTGTGTGTCTTTGTTTGTGTGTGTGTGTGTGTGTGTGTGTGTGTGTGTGTGTGTGTGTGTGTGTCCGTGTGTCCGTGTGTCTGTATGTCAGTGTGTCTGTGTGTCTGTGTGTGGTTGCATTTGTACTTCCTGTGATGGCTATTCATGCTTGTCAATTTGACTCTATCTGTAATAACTAAATCTGTAATAAGCACAACTGTGAGGAAATTTTTCTTACTTAATTCATTGGGAATAACCACTTCTAATCCAGGACTTTAAGGTGGGAAAACACACTTTAATCCAGACTGTTTGAAGTGATAGCCACCTTTACATGAGGTGGACCACACATTCTGCAGAAGGCCTCTTTAAAGGACTTGCAACCAGGAAGCTTGGTCTTTCTTTACATGCTGGTTGTTGCTGGCAATTCTATTCCTTAGCTGGCATTAACACCCACTTCTTCAGGATTCTATCATATAATGAAGATCATCTCAGACATCCAGCCACATGGATTGAGCATCTTCTGGATGCTCTGACTTTCCATTGATAAACAACCATTTTTGAACAAGATGGACCACATCTGGAAGCCATTTTAAAATTCCCCCAGATAGAGAGATGATAGACATAAAGATAGATAGATAGATTGATTGATAGGTAGATAATAGATGGATAGATAGTAAATACATAATTAGGTACATTCATACCAAGAAGCATACATAGATACACACATAGATAATATATGCATAGATACATAGATACCGGTAGATAGATAGATAGATAGATAGATAGATAGATAGATAGATAGATAGATAGATAGATAGATAGAAATAGAGAGAGATAGGTAGATAGATAGATAAAAATAGATATAGATAAGGATATATATATTTCCTTCCAAAAGTTATGTTCCTCTGAAGAACCCTAAAACACCTCCAAAAGTACATCTAATATGTGTAAACAAACCATTTTAAAAAGGATTTTCTTATTAAAACATTGTCAAGAAATAGATCTTAAAACTCTGAAACTGTTTGAGGTT
Source organism: Uromys caudimaculatus (assembly GCA_028551405.1). Lineage (NCBI taxonomy): Eukaryota > Metazoa > Chordata > Mammalia > Rodentia > Muridae > Uromys > Uromys caudimaculatus. The sequence continues at coordinate 50,059,680 of CM052712.1, forward strand.
TAGCCTAATTTCAAGCTAACAAATTAGTATGCTGCATTTCATTAGATGGTGTTGTATTAGAGATGTAAAAATATTCACAGATGTAGCAATAGATACAATATCTTGTTCCATCGGCTTGGAAAGACCCAGTGCCCACAGGTTGAGACAGAGAGGATAGAATAGCACTAGCATATTGAGAGTTGTTTTCTAGGAAGAGGAAGTCCTAGAGAGGAGAGCGTAAATACTGTATGTAGGAGGTTCACCCACTATTGCCATATTATTTTTTTTGTATAAGAGATACTATCACTCTCTAGAAAGACTGTAAGAAAACATGACCTTTTCTACACATATGGGCACCATGTCTATCACCTAAGACCAATCATTGCATCAGCATCTTAAAAATATAATATAGAGCACATATACTTGTGGTATGAGGGGGCATCTTTTGGGTCTATGACCAAGAGTGGTATAGCTGGGTCTTTAGGTAAAACTATTTCCAAATTTTGAAGGAACCGCAGCAACAGAAGAATGGATACCAAAAAAAAAAAAAAAAAAAAAAAAAAAAAAA
>CM052712.1:50060326-50125454 GCA_028551405.1 Uromys caudimaculatus
AAGTACAGAATACCTAGGATACAACCTAGAGACCATAAGAAATGTAAAAAGCAAAAAGGCCCAAGTGAGGAGGCTTCAATCCCACTTAGAAGAGGGAAGGAAATAATCACAGGAGGCAGAGAGAGGGAGCAAGCTGGGTGGTTGAGGGGAGGGAGAGCATAAAAGGGGAACAGGATCAGATATGGGGGCACAGGGGACAGGATAGAAGCCAAAGGGCCAAGAGAAAGAATAGAAATAAACAGACTCGAGATGGGAGGTGTGAGGATCCACTAGAAAGTACCAGAGACTCGGGAGGTGAGAGACTCTCAGGACTCATTGCGGGTAACTTTAGCCAAAATGTCCAACATTGGGGAGAGAGAACTAGAAGAGTCCATCTACAGTAGATAGAAGGGGTCTCAAATGGAGGGGAAGGGTTACTAACTCTTAGTCAAAGTTTCTCACCCAGAATTTTTCTTGTCTAAAAGAACTTCAGGGACAAAAGTGGAGAAGAGACTGAGGTAAAGGCAGTCTAATGACTGGCCCAACTTTGGATACATCTCATGGTTGGGGACGGGGAGGGGCAGAGAACCAAGGCCTGACACTATAACTGATACTATGATGTGCTTATGGTAGCCTGGCATGGCTGACTTCTGAGAGGCCCTACCAGCAATTAACTGAGACAAAGGCAAATACTAACACCCAAACATTGGACTGAAGTTGGGAACCCCTAAGGTTGAATTAGGGGAAGGATTGAAGAAGCTGAAAGGGAGAGAGATCCCATATAAAGATGAGTAGATCAACTAACTCAGATCCCAGGGAGCTCCCAGAAGTGGTGCCACCAACCAGGAGCATTCATGAGCTGGTCCAAGGCTCCTAGCACATATATAGCAGAGGTCTGCCTGGTCTGGCTAAAGTGGGAAAAGATGTGCCTAATCCTGGAGAGACTTGGGGCTCCAGAGAAGAGGGAAGCCTGGTATGTGTGAGGGAGGACCCTCTTGGAGGCAAGTGGGAGGGGAATGAGATGAGGAACTGTGGGGGGGGGAGTCAAGGGGGCAACTGGAATGTAAGTAAATAAAAAAACTTAAAAAATATAATGTGGAGGAAAGTTCAGTTAGAACTTCTTAAATAATATTTACACAAAAACAAGAGACTCATGAAGAATCATGTGTTACAGCTACCCATATAAATCAAGTTTGGAACTGCTACAGTAAAAGAGGATATATTCTGTTATATATTCAATTTTGCATCAAGAAGTACTAAGAAGTTAAGAAAACTCCTAGTCAATAAATTTATAAATATGTGATATAAATAATGTTCAGCGAAAATTTGGAAATTGTGTTATGAAGGCAACCAGTAAACATAATAATGAAATTTAAATTGTAAATTCCATTGCTTTTGTAGAAGTACCATATCAGAAAAGCTTTAAATCAGTAAAAAAAATAATAATAATAATTTAAAATAAAAAAAATCGCACTCATTCCACTGAAACCCATTGCCTGAGGCATTATATAAAACAAATAATTTAAAAATTAGTCCAGAATTTTCCTTTTTCTTAGTGAATATTCATCCACTGTATTATTATTCTGTTATTTTAGATTGTATCCTTGCAGCAAACCAATGCAAGATCCAGACATTCTCTTCATATCAGCAGTCCATATATGGTCCATGATGTGCTCCATAGGGCAAAGAATTTTGTAGGATTTAACAATGGCTTGTGTGGGTTGTAAAACACAATCCAAAATACTATCTCTAATGCATTGGGTAGACTAGAATGGACCTGAAACAGGAAGTTATCAGAATGTAAGGTTATCCAGTCTTATAATTATATCTCACCTATTTCCAGAAAACCGTTTATTATGTATTTCAATTTTGATTTTAGGAAGTAATAGAACAGCTCTTCCATTACCACCAACAAAGAGCAAAAGTTAGTAATTTGCATCTCTTCTATTCTAAGTGCCCATTATTTATGCCACCCATGAGCACAGTTGTTGCTCTGAGAAAAATATTTATTTTTTTATGGTTTAGACACTATCAGCCGATAAGTCAATACCTCATTACTAATGTCATCTACAATGTAAACAGATTTTTAGGGTTTTTTTTTTTTGATACTTTATTTACATTTCCATAGTTTCCCCCTTTCTAGAGCTCCTTTTTGGAAACCACCTATCCCCTCCCCCTTCCCCACCTCTATGAGGGAATTCCACCTCCCACCCACCCGCCCACCCACTCCCATATTCCCACCTTGACATTCCCCTTTACTGGGGCCTCTCCTCCCCCTGATGGCCAACAAGGCCCTCCTCTGCCACATATGTGGTCCGAACCATGGGTCCCTCAATGTGTATTCTTTGGTTGGTGGTCCAGCCTCCAGAAGGACCGGGGATTTTTTTAGGTTTTTAAAAATTTGTTTTTATAATGATAATCTTTGTTTTGGTTAAGTAAGAGTGTTAGTGTTCAGCTTCAGATCTGATCAAGCAAAACAAACAACAACAACATAAACAGAAAGAAGGCAGTGTAAGACACAAAATTACATCATACCATGGAATTACAGGATTTCTGCACATTATCTATAGGTTCCTGAAGACTCCATTAAATATAAGAGAAAAAAATGTCAAATTATACTGGACTTTAAGTCTTTTTCTCTTCATTTATATTTCTTTCACATGGACAATCCCAGATGCTAAATGAAGCTGTGTTATCTACAATCAACATCTTAAAACTGCAGTGGTTATACTAATAAGAATTATTGCTCATTTAGAGTTACTGCATCAATGTTAGAAAATAGTATTTTATTCTTGGTTTTATATATGAGAAAGGTAAATCACAGACATGGTAGATATGAAATTAATGTCTCCACTGTATGTTTTTTGAGGAACATTCTAAGTAAATATTCTTTTGTTGAGTAATAGCCAATACTGACAATTTCTCAAAAGAAGTTTTAAATTTATTAATATGGTATTATTAATATGGTAATATTAATAAAATAATTAACATTATTTTATTTTCTTAAGCTTAACATTCTAGGCTTCTAACTTTCATCTCTTGTTACCCTGATAAAAACATCCTGACTTAAGCAACTTAGGAAAGTAGAAAAGCTGTTTTAGCTCAAAATCCCAGGATACATTTCATCATAGAAGAGAAGCCACATAGATAAGGGTTTGAACAAACTTGTTCCACTATATGCACAGTCAGAAGGAGAGACCAATAAATGCATGCATGGCAGTGCTTAGCTCACTTTTACAAACTCCAGTATCTGTCCCTAGGAAATCCTGTGCTGGTTCTGTACAGTGGGCAGGTATGTATTTCCTCTTCTGGGCAAACAAGATATTCCTTCAAAGCATGCCAACAGACCAACCTTCTCCATTAGTTCTTCTTTGGTGATTCTAGATAGTTCCAAAATAACAATAAAAAGTAGCCATCATAGAAGCTTACAATGAAAGCATAGTGTTATGTTTGTGACTAAAGTTTTAGTGAAGCTCTGGGAGTGATACATTGTGTGTCACTTCTTTAGTACAGTGAAGTCATGTCTGATAAATTCACTTATGTATTTTTTGGAAGAATACTTAGAAAAATTGCCCCCAGACACAATGTAAAGGAATACAGTAGTCGTTTTTACTCACCAATTAAAAAAATAATGAGCCCAATGTTGAACAATTACATTCTAACTCACTCTTCATATTTTTATTGAATAATTTACTATAGTTAGTTGCTTTGTGGTATATTTTCACATTTAACAGACACTTAGTGACGATGTGTATTTAATAAAATGTGTATGCTACTTGTTTTCAGCTATGTATTAAATTAATGAGCAAATATTTGAAACAGTGGAAAAGTGATGAGGAGGCATGCTATCATTGAAATTCAATAACCTTATCTAAATCCACCCGTGAGTAAAGCATTATCTTAATTTTTATTTTACTTTTTCTATTAAAGATAATGATTTACAAATGCAAACTATTATCCCAAAACTCTAAAACAATTTAAAAGCAGAAACAGCTCAATTTCAGCATTTATACCTCAAATTTTTAGTATAATTTGTCTATGAAAGTTGGAATGTACAAGATTAACAAGTCTGGTAGTATAGCTGATCCTTAAAAGACAAACTGTGAAGTTTACCAGACTCACTGAATTTAAATGTGCATTCGGAATATTAGCTGAGCTTTAGGGAAACTCTGAGACACCTATTAGATGGTGGGAAATTCACCCTAGGATGTGATAGGATGGAGCTGGGGTCCCAAGCTCCTGCGCATCCAGTCAGCACTGGAAAACCACACAGAGGGGAATGAAAGATCGATTAGAGTCCATGGGCCCCTGACGAAGCTTGGTCGGGGGTTCCCAAACTCTTGGACATCCAGGCACCACTAGGTAGCTAGGAGTTGGGAGCAGAATTGGTGGCCTGAGGGCTGAGAACAATGATGAGCCTGGGTGGGAGGGGGTATAGGGACTCCAGCTTAGCTCATTGTCTCACACTAAAGGATTTCAGCCAGAGTGATTAAAGGTGTACACTAAGGGTGTGAGAAAGAAGGAGGAAATCCAAGTAATACCAAGGGTATTGGGTAGAGCTTCAAAGTATATTTTAAATTTACCTAAATATTTATATTTACCTAAAATTATATATATATATATATAAAATGTTGTGTTGTAATCTTATACATATTATATATATATATATATGTATGTGTATATATATATATATATATATGTTATAATATTAATAAATTTTTACTACCTAGTCTGGCAGTATTTCCTACAGGAGACATAGAAAATCTGAGAAGAAACCCAGTACAGAAATGAGAAGACTATGTTCAAGTTGTTGGTAAGGTTAGTCCACACGACTCCCCCAACAGTTGGTATTTCCCTTGATTTACTTCTCAAATTTTGAAGGTATGTCGTTATTGCTAAAATACCATACACTTAGGGCACAGGAACATATTGCTTATGAACCACAACAATGATTAGCATCACAATATATCCCTAAAGGAGCAATAGCAGCATTCATATGTTGACAGTAACCAACAGATAAATAACTGGATTTAATGACAACTGAACAGGAGGGAAAACCTGGCTGATACTAGAAATCTGCCCAACTTCCCAAAGTTAATATTCTGGATCTTAGAGGAGAACCTGCTAATGCTACTTTATTAGACTAATACAATTTCTAAATTATATAGCCTAAAATTGATCCTTGTACTTACACATGAGTGTAGTTTACCTATCATTAAATTGCTTCTCCTCATAGTAAATAGTGACCATTTACAGAAAACCTCAAGTGGACAGAGACATATGAATTGGGGAGATGTCAGACCCAATAGACGAATCATACAATACAACTCCTGCACCTAAGAATCAGAGAACATGCATAAAGGTAGTCTGGTATGAGTTCGTGTCTCCTACAAACGGCTGCTGAGAGAGGGTAAATTAGCATAACCTAAGGCTGATCTTCTAACTAGTTACCCAATACAAAGTTGTCAGATCTCAAATCTTATAAGCATCAAAAAGAGCCTCATCAGATTATATTCATATATTTGTGTACATACACATATATACAGTCTCAGAACAAAAGCTTATCACTATGTAAGGATGCTCACAGCAACATAAACAGTTGGAGGGAGGAGACTTGGGAGGTCTTGGAGAAAGTAGAGAGAAGAGGAAAAGTGATATAATCATATGTTTATTTAACTAAACATTTAAAAATAAATTAAATTGTAATTGCTTTAAAATCAAAGACCAGGAAAAAAAAGAAAAGAGAAATATCTTTGCCTCTTTACAATAGTTATACTCTATCAGTTAAATATCAACCAGCTAGTAACAATGTAATAAACCAAGAAAAGCTGGATTATAAAAGCATTGCAATATACTAAATTAGACAAAAATGTCAAAGATTTTACAGGAAATGAGCAAAACAGAATGCAGTGTGCATTGGAAGCAGTAGATGCATCTAATTGGCCCAGTATAGATATAGGGATCTAAGTTATGTAAAGATTCAGAATTAAAAAGAACTTCAGCAGAAGTTTCTTTTGACAAGAATCAAAAGAGAAGACAGATATAAACTGTGCTCTGGTAGTTTTATGTGTGTTTATTCATATTTTTCTCATCTAAAATGAAATGTGCTTTAAGTAACAAAACAAAAGAAAATATATTACAAAAAAATCAAGTATGTGAGCATATAGTGCACTTTCAGTTAAAACCAGAAAGAGAAGCCATGTGAGGATGGATGTTGTTTAATTTATGTAACAGGAAATGGAGTTGAGTCATGTGTGCAGGTATATGTGTATATATTTTGAAGCTTGTAGTCGGAGATATTGTATGTATAATTATTTATGTTACCTCTAGAACAGAAGTAAAAAAAAAATCTGTAAAGATAAATTTTAGAAGAGTGGGAATTTTAAGTGGAAGAAAGTAACCCATATATTAGACCATATGAAAAGTTATAAGTACGAATGCATGAAGACTTCTACCATATCATTATGTGCTATGTGTTGAATGTACAGTATACTGGATGGGAAAAGTGGTTTTATCAATAAAGTGCATGCTCTGCTCAGGAGGAGCAGTGTTCAGATCCCAGCAACCATGTATAAAGCTGGGTTTAGTAGTGTTGCCTGTCATCACAGTGCTACCAGGTGGAGATAGGAAGGTCCCTGAGGTAGCTGACCAGTTAGTCTAATCATTAAGTGAGCTTCAGGATCAGAGAAACTGTTCTCAATATATAGGGAAGAGAAGCTATTGAAGAAAACATCTGAGTGTTGACCTCTGCCTTCCATAAGATCAGGCACATCTACACACACACACACACACACACACACACACACGCACACACACAGTAAGGATACACACACATGGGTATACACACACACTCACACACAGACAGAACACAGTGAGAAAACAGAGAGACAGGCAAAGAGACAGAGATATGCACAGAAACAGAAAGGGAGAGCGAGAGGTAGTGAAGAAGAGAGAGACAGGGAGACAGAGAGAGACAGAGACAGAAAATGAGAAAGAGACAGAGGATGTATAGGTTATTGACCTGACTCTCTTCAGATGAGTATAGTCAAGGAAGGACAATATTTGCATTGATTAAGGGTACAGTTTGGACAAAGAATACAAAAAAATATGTATATATTCAGTTGGAAATGATAAAAGCACCAGTTGAATTAACCAATGTTTCAGCATACACTATTCTAGGTTCTCAATTGTGTTCTGTTAGCTATTATTTGAATGCTGTTTACTTCACATCAGAATGATGATATTTGGCATGACATAAAGATTTGTTTAGATAATCCTGTAAAGAAGCATTAGCAAACATTCACAGAGTATTGTTTTTTTCTTTTCTCCAGAGATATATGGAAAATGCTCAGAGTAGGAAAATGCCTCATGTTCTGGTAGTTATGGTAGACGTTGTAAAATAAGCCCAATTACTGGAAAAGTAGCTTTGAACACAGTTCTCATTTTAAAATCTCACCACAGCATTCCCTCCTCATGTATCACACAAAATGAACGTCAGGAAACAGTGGCTTCCCATGATGCCAATGCACACAAGAGAAAGACGTTGTGTACAGTGAAAGTTGAGGGTTTATAATGAAAATTCTCTTAGGGTTTGTAAGCAACGCCTTGGAGAGTAGAAAGTTCTCTTAGGATTTCCAGGAAAAAAATTATGTTTCCCTCTGCTCATATTCACTTGTGCAATATATACTGACAGGAAGAGGGGAGACACACTTCTCGGGTTTATTTTTTCCTCTTGGAAATAGAAGGATGTCTACTTCCTTCATAAGATGGAATTTCAATAGCAGAGCCCTTCAGCTATCCTGGAAGGAGTATTTTATAAAGCTAGGATACAGGTTTAATAAGCTCACCGTCTTCAATGATGCTAATATTACAGCCAGTGTTTTCCAGATATCTTTGCTCTGTTACTTTCGACTAAAGCATCATATTCATTATGCATGTGGCATATGTTACTCAGTATTTTGGAAGCCTCATAAGTTCTGAAATGACTAAACAGCTATCTGCTCTCCAGAAATCCATGGAGATGATTTATACTTTCCTGGCACTCAACCAGAATGAGCTGCATGCTTGCCCATGTCCTCATAGAATACAATAATGAATATATTACTATGTATTATGCAGTTATGATCGCTACTATCATAATTCCTTCACAAAGAAGATAGATATTCTTGTTTCACAATTGTCCTGTTGAACTCAAGATGTTCCTGCTAATCAAGAATCAACAGAGAATCAACAATAATGTTCTGTACATTTTAAAGCAACTGACAATTTCTCATAGTATATAAAATGTTTCTATAAATTGATAGAACGTGGGCTGCCTTAATTTAATTATTCTCAAACTATAAAATAACTTTGTATTTCAGAATAAACTACAATTCACAATTTGAAAATTTCACAGGATTTATAGCAGAGTTGTGCAATGAATTTTCTCCCTCCAGAAACCTGCATGGAACTTCCTGGGATCATGAGGTCTAGCCATCATGGAGGAAGCTTCCAGGTCAGTACCAGCTTAATTTCTCCACATCCTGTGACAGAGGTATGTACTGTCTTCAGCAACAGGGTCTTGCTTTGAAGATCAGAGAAGTGACCATAGGCAATGGCAATAACATGGATTGGTTATTGGTTATTGATTATTCATTATGCAATGTGGGTCTTAGGCCTTTTTGAACAACAAAGAATGTCTAAAGGATATATCCGACACTCTTGAAGGAGCATTGTTCCCTCATGTAAGCTAACTAATTAAACTAAACATATATGAGTGTGTGTATGTGTGTGTGTGTGTGTGTGTGTGTGTGTGTGTGTATGTATGTATGTATGTATGTATGCATGCATGTATAAGAAACATAAACTCAGAAGTGCCCCTGTGGCTTTTTCTCAAGCCTCTTCAGTATTATTTATAAACCTTCCCATTATCCCACAGCACCCCCTTCCTTTGTCCATGCCAATTTTACTCCTCTGTGCTTTATTTATTTTCCCTGTCACAACACTTGTGTTTTACTACCATCACTCCCTCTTTCCAATGCTTTCCTCTACCCTACATTGGTCCCTTCCTACACCCTTGGTTTCTATAATTACTACTAGTTGTACACTCAAACTAAAGATGCAGAGCTAGGATCCAAACACAACACAGAACAAACAGGTTTGTTTTTTCCCTTTGAGTCTTGATTAACTTAGTAAATTTATTTCGGGTCTATCCATTTATTTGAAAGCTTCATAAATACACTTCTCTTTCCAGAGGAATAGAATTTCATTGTGTATAGGCACTGAATATCCACTATTCATTCATCACGTAACGGGTATTTAGGTTGTTTCTATGTTAGTAGTACATTTAGTTATTTAATAGTGAGAAGTGCTCATGATGTCATAGCAGTCATTGATTACAGTCCAACAACCTCACATGGAGGTTCCATCACTTATTATCTTACAGATTTTTCAGTAATAACTTTTATGTCATCTAGGCATAAGCATTCTTTTAACACAGAAGTCAGCATTATTTTTAGTTATTTTTCCTTCAATGTGTTGAAAACTATGTGTGAGATATTTGTTTTTTGAAATTTGGTCATTTTCTGGCTGTATGTATGAAAATGTCTATGTATACATCCCACAGTTCGGTGCATGCGTGGAAGACAGATGTATGAATTGGTTTCTTCCTTTCACCCAGTGATAAAACTCAAGTTATCAGTCATGAAAATACCTGTCTTTAATAAGTGAACCATCCTGTTGACACTGAAAACATATTCGAAAAAAATGCATATAAATAAATACAAGGGGCATTTTCAGGTAGGATCTCCGATTGGATGCACTTTTAAACCTGCTCACTACGGCGCTCAGGCTATTCCCCACAGTGTCTGAATCTACTGAGCCCCTGAGTCACAGCCCTCACCTATTCAATCTGATTGAAAGAATACTGTCCATATGACTATGCCTCTTGTGCTATCACTAGAAAAGAAACCCCTGCTATTTGCTTTAAGAATCCCTACTGATATGGATGGAATACTCTTTGTTTCTCCACATAGCCTACAATTAAAGACGGATCATCTCAAATATCACAGCAAATCTGTGAAAATACCTCTAGGTATATTCCAATTATATTAAAATTTGGGCAAAGACCACAGAAATTATTTTTATTCAAATGGGGGCTTTGTTTTACTTCAGGTCTCTCTCTAATAGACTATATAAACCTTTGATACTACAAAACAAATTTTTGGATGTTTTGGGAAAGCCATTAAATATTGAGTGGAAGCTAAGACCATATTATAATGAAAAAATAAACCAAATAAAATTATTTTTTAAAATGAACATGCATGGTTTGCCTATCATTTATCATTAACATGTTTATCATTTCGTATTGATATTTTGAGGACTTTCATATATGAATATCAGGCATTTTGGTATCATCTAACCTTTCACCCCAAGTTCAACTCTTTTAGTTCTCTCCCTTAACACAAATCCTTTCCTCAATGCACAGCTTTTTTGTAAATAATGACACATTCACATACACATTCTATATGTGCATAGATACACATTATATATGTGTGTGTATATATATATATATATATATAATTATGTATGCACTTCTCTACACAGATGTAAGAACTATAGAGTCTAATTAGTATTGCCTTGCCTATGTATACATGGTGTGAGACTAATCACTGGGTCATAGGCAAGATATTGGAGATTCATTCCTGAAGGAAACTGACTGTTTCTTTTCCACTATCTATGTGGCATATGTACATAAGCTAGTGTTATCTGTAGCTCATCTAGGAATCAAGGAGAGCTTCTGTGCCAAACATGCTGTGTAGTCCTGTGCTGATCTCTCAGCAAAGACAGCTGTGGGAAATCCACAGATGCAACAGCCCTGTAATGTAAAAGCCAGAAGACTGGTAAGACTGGTATAATATAGTATCTTCGAGATATCAATATTTATCAATTTTGAATATTAAATTCCAAAAGAGTGCTATTAAATTCATTCTAAAATAATTCTCCATAAATTAAAAATCCCAAATCAATGATTTTGAAGATTTTACACCAGTGGTGATTTGAAACAGAATATCAAGCCTTAAACTTACATCTAGTTCGTAAAAGTAAGTTTTTAACTAATTTTTACCAGCTTTACTGAGGCCATGATTGACTATAGAATTTCATGTATTCTTTATACAGCTTAATTTGAATTATACATGCATTGTGAAATGATTTCTGAGATCAAACTAATCAATATCCCCATCATAACACATTATGTTACCCTTTATTATTTATGAAATGAGAATATTTAAAGTCTTTTCTCTTAGCACAATTTGAGTTTATAGAGTCAATATTACATCTCTCTGGTTAACATAATTTATACATCCTACACGGTTGAAGCTTTATTCTCAGTTCACAGTATCTTTCAACCCACCCTCAGTACTGAATTTAAACAATCACATTGATTTTTTCATAGAATTTGGTTTTTGTCTGACAATAAATATAATTCTGAACATTAAAATCTATCATAGTTATTTAGCAACCAACAGTACTTCACATTTGTAAATGTTTCTGTATAAAATACAACAGGATGATATAATCTTGAAATATTAATTGTGCTTTAAGTTTTCATTTATATACGAACCTTCTGGTTTGTTTAGTTTTTTTACCTTCATTTATTTATTCACCTTACATCCCAATTGTGACATCCTACCAGGAAAACTCTCCTACCAGTCCAACCTTTACAAATTGCTCATCCCCTACCTCCTCTACTTCTCCTCATAGAAGGGCAAGCCCCGTTGTATACCACCTCTCTCTGGGACATCAAGTTGAAGCAGGAAGCACCTTCTCCTACACTGAGGCCCAACCAGACAGTCCAGGTAGGGGAAGGGGATCTAACAGAATACAGAATCGGAGACAGCTCCTGCTCTATTGTTAACACATGAAGACCAAGGTGCACATCGGCTACACATGTGCAGCAACCCTAGGTCCAGCCTCTGCATAGTCTTTGTTTGGTGGTTCAGCCTCTGTGAGCCACCATGGGGACTACAGCTAACTCTGTAGGCCTTCTTGTGGTGACCTTGACTCCTCTAGCTGGCCCAATTCTATTCCTACTCCTCTACAAGACAATGAGATCTGCCTGACATTTGTTTCCCTCTGCTGCTGGATGAAGCCTCTCGAGAGACAGTTATACTTGGGTCTTCTTTGCAAGCATAGCAGAGTATCATTAATAGTGCCAGGGTTTGGCTCTCTCAGATGAAATGAGTCTCAAATTGGATCAGTCATTTGTTGACCATTCCCTCAATCTCTACTCCATTGTATCCCTGATCATCTTGTAGGCAGGACAAATTTTGGGTTGGAGGTTATGTGGATGGGTTGTTGTCCCTCCTTCCACTGAACATCCTGCATGTCTGAAAGTAAGAATGGAAATCATTGGGGGGGGGTAGCATCTTTAGGACTAGCTGGAGACCTGGGACAGGGAGGCTACAGGGGTGACCCTTGGGGAGTCTATGGGGGTGACCCTTGCTGGGATTCCTACCAGCACTAGATATATAGACTGAAGTGGCCATCTCCTATAGCCAGGGAGGATTTACGATTCTCTTATTTTTTTATTGGCACTGTATATTAGACTATCTAGGAATATTTTGTTTTGTTTTTTTAATAAAACATGATTACTTTCTAGAACAATTAAGTATGAAAATGTAGATTTATACCTAGTAATAGCAATTTTAAAATTCCAAGTGATTCTTATGCCTACCTCTGAGAATGACTATTTCAGTCACTCCAGATTTTCTTTGGAGAAACTCAGACTTGTTACCACAGATCATCAACATGAGCCTCCTGTCAAGAATAATCTACATCTTTATTGCAATACCAATAAAAATTCTACCACCATTCTTCAGAAATATATAAAGAGAAACCAATCCAATGAGATATTGAATAAAAATAATGCTTCAGAATAAATTACAATACTTGATTAAAAATTATAAAGCAAGATATAGTAATTAAAAACATCATCATGACACTGACCATAAAAGACATATAGAAAAATAAACAGAAGTGAGGGTTGATGGAAATAGTGATCTGGTTTTTAAGAAAGAATATAGATATAGATATAGATATAGATATAGATATAGATATAGATATAGATATAGATATAGATATAGATATAGATATAGATATAGATATATCACATCTAACAATCAGGGTCTCTTATGGAAGAGTTGGGGAAGGACTAAAAGCCCTGAAGGGGATAGGAACTCAATAGGAAGATCAACAGAGTCAACCTGGACTGAGCCAATAACCAAACAATAAGCATAAATGGGCTGGACCATGGAAACTAGATTTTCATTTCTAAAGCTGCATAAAACTTAAGTGAATTCGGTTCAACAGGGAGCTGGAGGGATGGCTCAGAGATTCAGAATACCAACTGTTCTTCTAGAGGTCCTGAGTTCAATTCCCAGCAACCACATGGTGGCTCACAACCATCTATAATGAGATCTGGAGTCCTCTTCTGGCATGCAGATATATATGCAGGCAGAATACTATATATAATAAGTAAATAAATCTTAAAAAAATAAAAGAAATCAGTTCAACAACATCAACATACAGCAATTTGTCTCCTCTCTTCTAAGCCATTGGGTTTATTCCCTTAACAAAACTTAGTTTAGATATGAACACAATTTTTAATTGGGTGATTTTTTGTGCCCAGCATTTTAAGGCTGTTTAATATGTATTTTAGACATTAACCTTCTGTCAGTTGTGTAGATATCTTTCCTTATTCAGTAGTTTGCACTTTGTATATCCTAGATAACAATCCTCTGTCAGCTGAATAGGTGGCAAATTTCTTTTCTCCCTCTTGATGAGCTACCTACTCACTACCTTTGCAAATTCCCTTGCTGTAAAGATTCTCTTTAGAGTTATAATATCCCGATTGTTAGTCATAACTCTTAAGGTATCTGAGTGTTATTCAGAAAGCCCTTAACTGAACCAGTGACAACAAGCCGTGGGGCTACAAAAATCTGGACATAATTGTTCACTACTGATGATGTTTGTAGACAGAAGCTCAGATCCCTAACTCAGAAGAAATCTCTGGTTGATAGCCACTAACAAACTATACGTTCATTTTCTCTAACTTCGTCTCATTGGGAATACAAAGCATTCTTAATGCCAGGCTCCATGTGCAGTAGCAGACGACCAACAAATGAATTCAATGATATTTTTAGAGTTTGTTTTCTCAGGGCATATTTATCTTTTCTTTCTTCTTACCCTGCAAATCTTTCCATTTTTCATTTTATGATTGGAAAGAATTTCCGTTAATTAACGTGTAAGTGTCTATGTCTATACGTGTTTCTTGTTCTTTTCCTTTGGGTCTTTGTTTCTCTGTTCGTTTGTTTCTTTCATCCTATTCAGGTCTGTTTGTTTTTATCATATATTAATTTATTATTTTTTCTTTTATTCTTAGATGCCTTGTTTTTTTCTAATAAAAGAGAGCAAGAAAGGATGTGTATTTTGGTAGGAGGGAAGAAAGGGAGGATCTAGGAGGAGTTCAGGGTGGGGGGACCGCAATCAGAATATATAGTATGAAAAAATAAATTTTCAGTTAAGTAAAAGGAATTTAAGTTACTGTACTGGTGAGATTATCCAGGGGTAAATACACTTGCTGCCAATATTAGACTACGTAATTCTATCCCTAGGACCTACAAGATAGAAATAAAGAACTGAATTCCACAGTTTTCCTCAGACCTCTTCATGCATAACTTGGCATTCTTATTACGTGTATGCAAACATATGCCAGATGAGTGTTGTCTGGAAATCGCTGTTCAGTTCACAGGTCAGCAGCAGAAGCTCGATCCACTTGCAAACACTTCATGAATATGCCAGCAGTTCAGTTCAGTCAAGCTGAGATAGCAAACACAAAGCAGCACTAGTATCTTGACCTAGCAGGAACAGCCAGGCCTCAGCCAAATCAGCATGAGTCAGATTGAGAGCCTAGGGCCAACCAGGATGCCAGGAAAAGTTCTTAGCTGTATCTCTCTCAGGAAAGGGAAGGTCAGCAAAGACACAAGACCAAGAAACCTTTGGCTATGCCAAAGCACGGCCTCTGTCACTGTCCTTACAGTCCTTTTTATACTCCCTCCAAACATCATGTGTCCTCCATGGGACTAGCCTCAGCACATGAGTTTGTCACAGCTGACACCACTCTGCCAATGCACAGCATACCACCAGAAAATTTGGGGTGCATTCCTCTCTATGGAGTCCTGGCACATGGAACTCAACTCTACAACGTAAGGCAGCCCAGTATGTGCTTGTTGTTAGTGAAGAATCCTTTATGACATGTCCTTTCAAGGGCTTGCTTTAGCAAAACATCTTTTCGCCTGTGTCTGCCTCAGAAAAGTGTTCCTTTGAGAGTCTGCCTTAGCCTTTCACCCGTGTGTGCTTCAACGCAACGTCCCTTGATGTGTTTGCCTTAGCAAATCACCGTTCAACACCGCAGACTTTCCAAACAACCTGTGAGTTTCCACCCCAGCTCATACTTAGGGACATATCTGTATATACAAGTACATATGTGTATGCAATAATGACTGGTTAAAAAATGAGGTCATAAATTTGAGGAGAGCAGAGATGGGCATATATGGAGGAATTTAAAGGAAGGGAGGATTGCTGTCATTAAAATACAAGCTCAAAAATAAACAACGAATTATATAGCTACATTTATCACTGGTTATTAGGGGGTGATGTGAATAGTTAGATGAGATATGACTTCAGGGGAAACCAATCACTGTTTAAGTGATTTAACTTCTGCGACTACTCTAAAATATATTTTTTAAAAACAGCAGATCAATGGATAATAAAAGTACAGTACCTATACACAATCGAATTCTAATTAGTGATTAAGGAGAATGGCATAATTATATTTTCAGGTAAATAAATAGACCTAAAAAAGTGATACTGAGTGAGGTATTTCAGGTCCAGAAAGAAAACTCCAGCAGCACGGCACTGTATGTTTTACTCAAATCTAAATCCTAACATCAAACCTTTTATGAAGTTGACATAAAGCACAAGTACAAGCCAGGAAACTAGAAAGAGATCTTTGAGCAGAGCTGGGAT
Organism: Uromys caudimaculatus; assembly: GCA_028551405.1. NCBI lineage: Eukaryota > Metazoa > Chordata > Mammalia > Rodentia > Muridae > Uromys > Uromys caudimaculatus. Next base: position 50,076,374 of record CM052712.1, read on the forward strand.
TGAGAGAAAAGTGCAGTAGGTTATGGGTAAACCAAGATCAACAAGGGAAAACACCAGGAGCAGAACAACGGCTTAAAGAGGGAGAGGCCAGGGATTAAGGATGAATCAGAGAAGACAAGTCTAACCTAGGGAAATGGAATAAAGACACACAGAAGCCTCCTTCTCTTAAATCAATTCTAAAAGATAATTAAAAACAAAAAACAAAAACAGGAGAATACATGCGGCACAGTAACATGGACAACCCCTGTGCTCCCACGGGAACACATGAAGCAGAGATCGCATCATATATAACAAGTCTTGGCTGCTATTCATTTGTATAATCTAAGTCAAAGGGCTATTTTCTTCAAAACACTAGGCCATTCATAATAGCATCACATTTATAAACTGGCATCCATTTTATTCCAAAGCCACTCATCATTAGAAAGGGAAAATGCAATGTTTTTGCTCCTGGGTGTTTAGGCAAGTGGCAAGCCTTTCCAGAGCTTCTACCACCATCCATGCTTTTATGGCGCTGATTAGATGGCTCAAGGCTACATTTTTCTAACATAGCTTTATAATGAAAAGATTCCATACAGTTTTTTTAAAGCTTTAAGCAATCAAAGGGGAAATGAGCTAATTGTGTGACATATAGATATCATTTAAACCAATTGATATTGTAAATTTCAAAGGCAGAGAATAAAGGTCTACTGTCTACTGTATCCTCCTTCTTTTCTTTGCCCCTTTTTCTGCTTTCTTTAATTATATATGTTTGATGTAGCAAGGTGCTAAATTGTTATCAGTGTCTATGGCAGATATTGTATTGAACAGATGATATAAAGAGTTCAGCATTCCTTTGCATCTCCAAAAGCAATCCATACTGTCAATTTTTAGTTTATATTCCTGTTGTTACAATCTATTTAAATGATCATATGGCAGAAATATATATTAAGAATTCAAAAGTAATTCATTCTGAATGTGGTAAGAATATGAAAATACCAGAAAAAGTAAAAATAAGTCTTTACTTAGACTTAATGTTTATGCAAGCATCTATTTCATGAAAAAGCTGGTCAATTTTATAACCTGAAACATCAATTTCAGATCGTTCTCTCTTGACCAAAAATTTCAATTATGCAAGGTCTTTTGGGTCTATAAAACCCTCTCAATAAAATCTTACTTTGCTCTGTCTCCATTTCCATCCTTATTCCCAGAAGATGACAGGTAATTGCTAAAATAGATAACTCCTACAAAGATCAAACTATGCTCTTGAATTTACACTCCAGCTACAAATTGTCCTTTCTATCTTGAAGTCCCAGAAGAAATGAGAATCACTTAGAGATTTATCTACCAGTTTCTGAGAAAACATAATTATGTACTGAGACTATTAAGCTCATGTATACCCTACAAGGCATTTGAGGTCTCAATTCAATTTTAAAAGTAACAACTCAATGAATATTTTTAAACCAGAAATCTAATCTTTATCTACAGATAACAAAAATGTGAGCTATTTTTTAAAAATATTTTTATAACTATGTTTAAACCATTAAGCAATATATACTCTTTAATTAACCTACAATTCTATTAATCTGTAAAAGTGCAATTGTCTTGGCTTCATTGCATACATACTACAAAAATGATTTCAATATATTTATTTATAGTGCTGGAATAATAAAACACCTTATTTGATTCTCAGTCAAGTATTTTACTATATATTAAAATTTCTAAAGTAACTGACTCTATAATGATTATTAGAATCAAATTTAGCACACATTTTGGTATTATAGTTCCATCCATCGCAGATGTTTAAATTAGATCACTTTTGAGATGTACATATAATATTTACATCCAAAGAGACTTTTCCTACAATTGATACTGTCTTCTTAAAGCAGGAGGTCATTCTGAAACATCCCTTAAAATATACTATAAGCATGTAAACTGGATCCTACTACCAGGACACAAAAAACCGACTTATAATAGGAGGTAAGGGATTCCAAATTTAAACATTTTTCATATTCAACATTAATATGATATTTGAAATGATACAATGAAAGGGTCTTCATTTCAGTAGTAACAAAGCATAGCAGTAGTAACAAAATAGCAGTAACAAAGAATGTGCCTACATGTTCCTCAACTCCCTGAAGAGATGGACTTTTCTCTCCTTAAGTCTAATTTCTGTAGTTCTTGTATGTTGACAGCATTTAACACTGGTTTTCATGTTCTTGAAAGCCTGTTTGTTCCCTAGTACTCCTTATGTTGAAATTCCTTTCCTGTTTCTTCTTATTTGTATTAGTTCTCAGAGAATTCCCTCAAAGACTGTATTTTGACCATACCTCTATTAGTCTTTGACATACCCCCCTACCATTCAGACAACTCTATGTTTTATGATATATATTTTAATATATCAAGAAAAGTTTATGTTACTCATATACTTGTGGATGTCTAGACTGAACTGCAGTGTGGTTAGCCTACCAGGAGCTGAAATGGAAGAAATTGAATACCCCTCTCTGCAGCTATCAACTACCTATTAATAGCTCATTAGCTAGGGGTGGGGACTTCATTCCCAACTCTTCTTCTCAATGATGAAATAGCAAAAACCTAGAATTTCACATAATACTGATTTACAGATCCTTATCTCATATGTGTTATTTCCATCATGAATAAATGAATTCAAATAATTATTTGTTGCTCATATAAAATGTAAAGATATAGAATACTAGAAATACTGTGTGTCATAAACTATGTAATAATTAAAATGTTCATTGTCAAATACACAGAGAACTGATGTTTGTGAACAACTTAAGAGTTATTGTCATTCAAAAGCTGAATATCTGGGTATCAAGAGTGTCTTCTGTAAATTGAGTTAAAATTGAGTATCTGGAAACTTTTAACGAGTAAAAACAACTTAATCAAAGATTTGCAAGCGGTACAGGGTGCAATGGTACAAGTCTGGATAATACCATGGTCATAGACCAAAAGGTAGTAGAATTTACAAATGATGATGAAAACTCCAAATGGAAGTTTTTCTCTTTTATAAATTTAATTTGTTATCTAATTTACTTGCTTATTGAAAGAAGTGGCTTGGTAGAGTACACACAACAACTAATAATATTTTCCACAATATATTTAGAGAGCTATTTTAAAGCCCTTAAAGGTGTCTAATAAATCCAGCACAATAATACCTTAAAATAAATTTTAAGTATCTATGATTTCACTTATAGTTTCTATAATACTTAATACCATCAAATGTCAAATATGTAATTCCTTATTTGCCACTGTTTCTTTGTATTTAGAATGCAAATGCTTTTTGTGAATACTTTTCAGATCTTTGAGACCAACTGTCTATTTCAACATTAACAAGGCATAAGTGATTGTTCCTAATCCATCATAATGAAAAGAAATTACAGAAAATATATGATACATGTAGCAAACTAATTCCTGTAAATCTAGTTTGAGTCACAACATTCAATTTATATTATATGGAAGCAATAAAGTAAACTGAGTGTAAAAATGTTGGAATCATATTAGTGCTCATAATCATGGGTTTCCTGTTCTATGGAGTACTGTCCCTTTAAGAAACTTGATTTCTCTGCTCAATTTTCTTAATTATAAAATAGGATAATTAACTAATTACAACCAAAATATGTTGAAACTATTGTATTGGTAATAAAAAGGCTTTGGCATTGATTGTGAAATCTTAGGTAATAGTTTGCTTGCTGCTCTATATTGTCACTTGAGTTTCAATGTACTTAGTTAGAAGTATAAAGACCTGGGAACTTAAACTAAACTATATGTGACTGTGGACTTCTCAGTGCAATGCACCCGTGAATTTGGAGGTAGTTGTGGTAGTGTGTGTGTAGACCATATAGGAGAGCTGCAGTCATTCATGTTAGTACATTTTTAGAAATATGCATGAGAAATTTTGGGTTTGTGCCAAGTGGTGGAATATAAATTGAATAATAGTTCTAGGAAATGTGAAATTATTTGTGTCTTTAATAGTTTTAAATTGAACACTGCATAGTATTTATATCTGTGCCACTTGATCTCCAACATGGCAATGGTGGCTGACACACTGAGGCTGGATATATAATATAAGTGGGAATTTGTAAGCTGCTTCCTTCTCTTACCTCAAAAAGTTTAAAGAAAGTTTGTGCCAAATAAAAAGAGATTATTTCAAAGTCAGTATGTTCAAAGAATTGAATAATAATATAAGCCTTCATTTTCTGTTTCTGGTTAAGGTTATTTATTGTTACATGAGGCAATACTTAAATTTTATTTTAATCATAGAACTTGAGAAAATGTAAAATACTAAGCAACATGTATTTGTAAACTCTTTACTTCTGCAATGTAAACGTTAATTAAACCTCTCCTTATTTTTAATATGAAAGATAAGTCTCAATGGATAACAATATTATAAGCAGAAAGGGCAGGCAACTCAGGACGCAGCAGTAAGCATAACCTAATCAATTTAATTTCATTCTGTAAGCTGAGATATGTACACTCCTGCCTGTAATGAATCAAGACTATTGGAAGGATCAGTGAGGCCCTAAAGAAGCACATCTTGGCTAAACCTTTCTAGAATTTACAGAGCTTCATTTACTAGGTCAGTAAATTTAGGAAAGTAAGATGACTATACTCACATTGTGCTTAGAGTGACTTGTTTTTATGAAGCTTTAGGACATACCAAATTATAAGGTTTCCATGAAAGTTGCACAAATCTGCAGGTTACTGCTTCTTCATACTGTGAGGAGCACATTCAGTAGACAGAATGAGGAACTGTCAACCCTCTTAGGTTCAGGTGACAGAAAGGGCAGCTTAACCTGCTACTTACTTTAAAATTCAAATTACAATTAATTCTGAAACCTCTCACATGGCTGAACTTATCCTTCATGACTTACACTTCATGAGTCTGGTTATATAACCTCATTGGAGTAGAGCATCTTAGGTAAGAGAATAGTCAGTTGTTTATGCAAAATATATCAGCTCTTTATATATTTAATAGAAAAACAAAGTTTCATTTCTTTTGGGTAGTTGATTATTTTTCTTTGATTTTCCACAGATTTAAATATTAACTTTCTACCTAATTTTTTAATTTACTAATAATCATTTTATTTGTTTACATTTCAAATGTTATCCCCCTTCCCGGTCTTCTCTCCATGAACCACCCACCCCATCACCCCTCCCCTTTCCTCTAAGAGGGTGCTACCTCACCCATCCACCCACTCCCACCTCAGCCCTCAAGCATCCCTCTTCTGTGAGGCATTAAGCGTCCACAGGACAGAGAACCTCCTCTCTCACTGATGCCAGATAAGGCTGTCCTCTGCTACATGTGTGTCTGGAGCCATGGGTCCCTCCATGTGTACTCTTTGGTTGACAGTTTAGTCCCTGGGAGCTCTGAGGGGTCTGGTTAGTTGATACTGTTGTTGTTCCTATGGGCTTGCAATCCCCTTCAACTCCTTCAGTCCTTCCCCTAACTCTTCCATCTACCTAAATTTTAAGATCATATTGACAAGAAGAAAAAAAAGAAAACACTATCTCAATTAACTTGACTATATTTTTTTTTAATTTAAAAAGAGTAAAGAAATTTACAGTGCACATAGATATCTTGAGACATAAGTCTGACACTTGTCTAACAACTATTTTTTTACCAGATTAGCATCAAATAATGCTATGGCATTTAGATGTAGTGATTGTGCTTCTGAAGCTGAATGATTGTATGAAAGAATGAAAAAGTAGAGAAAAAATTTCTCCACTATAAAATGAAAGGGAGGTCTATCATATAATAGACAGGTATGCTAAGATAAATAAATAAATAAGTGAATAAATTAAATAAATAAATAAATAAATAAATAAACAAGAAAGAGTTGGTGAAGTGTGAGAGTTATATGTAAAACTGTGAATTTATCTAATGAAATTCATGAGGACAGAGGCTCTGTGAAAGATAAAATATAAATATAACGGGGCAACAAATTGCATTTGGACACAGAAAAAAGTAACCATGTTCCCGAAAGTGAGGTTGGATTTAGTGAAATAATGAAAGGAATTTGAGATGTGAGTCAACCCTAGAGTGGATGTGAAATCCAGTAATAATTTAAGGAGAAAGTAAGAAGAGGATGTGGTGTACTGTCTAAAGCTTAGGCTGTCTTCTGATGAAGAGCTATAGCTCTTGAACCTCAAGAGATGATCATGAACCCTGCAAATACCAATGGGAAAAGCATTTGAAATTGTTGTCAGTTAAATAAAAGGGCAAGCGAATGATTGATTACTCTTCTGTTCCAGAAATGTATGGAGAGTATCAGGTGCTAAACTCAATTCCTGAGATACTATGAGATGATAAAGGACCACATTCTCTACTGAAAGTATATAGGAATCAGATGGAACAAGTAAAGATGTTTGGATATTATATCAAAATTATTCTATTAGAACTTCTACTGTCTCACAGGGGAACACTGTCATCTTTGCAAAGAGATGTGGTTGAGATTTTCCAAAAACAGTGTAATACAGAAAAGATGTGAAAGAGGGTTTCTATAAAATAATTTTAATTAGTACTTCTTCTTTTAAATTAATAGAGTATGATTTATTCCTTAAAATAAATCATATTACTCCGGAACAGAAATCAGTGACATGTTTTAATTTACTTATAACATTTATATACTCTCATGAAAAAATAAATATGAACCTCATATATGAAATTTTCCTAAAGAATTAGTTCCTTTCTAAAACAAAAGTTGTATCTGCAAATAAAATTCATAGATGCATGAGGCTCTCCAGTAAACTATCATACATAAATGTTTCAAAAGACTGTATAACTTTATGATCAATTATGCTGCTCACAGCAATCTCTGTAAGTGGAACTTAATTAGTCCTTATGATTTGATCTAAACTGAGAGCCAGCCAACCTGTATTACAATTGAACTCATTAGCTACATGCTCTGATATGGAAATCCACACAAAAATATCGAGAAGATCAAATATCGACAGTCTTAATGGAAAAAAAGGCTTATTGAGATGTATTTTTGTATATTTTCAAACACATATATATTAATTATAATTTTTGTATGTTAAATTTATACTTCATGTTGATTTTTCACTTTACATTCTAGAAAAAGAGACAAATACTCAGTCAATGCCTCTTCAACAGTACGAAAAATTAATCAGAGGTACAAAGTTACTTTTGTCAAGTAAAGCTCAGAAATTAAAATATTACTATGAAAAGTATCTTATAAATATATAGAAATGCTCTGCAAAAGTGAAAATATTGGAATCTTGGAATTAAAGTTGCATAATTTTCAGTAAAAAATAATTTAGTAAGGAGAACAGACTTCTCTTCAGACACATTTATTTGTTTTAGGATTGTTTAGGCAATTATTTGAAACAAATAAATAATAGATGTACAACTTTGGGCAATGCACACTATAAATATTTATAATAAAATAATCTTCCTCAGTTTATCACTAATTAATTATACATGTGTATATATTTATTCTTTCATCTTCCTAGTCCTGAGAGCTGAAAGTTAATTGTGTCTGCTATGCCCTTGCATCTACTCTTAGCTTCAACATAGCCCATTCTTCACTCAGAGAGTTTAGGGAGCCTTTTAGAAAACACAACTTTGCCTGGGTCCTTTCTTTGTTCTAACACTCAAATAGAAGCCAATTTCCATTTGGTTTTAGTTTTTCTCATTCTAAATTTTATTTGTGCTCTTGTGATCATACAAGTTCTTTTGCAAATCTTAAGCAAGTACTCTACCAATAAGCTACACCGCTATCACAGAGCATGCCACTCTGTACAGAGTAACGACTGAAAACTTTCTAAGGTTCCTTTCAATGTTCTAGCCACAGTGGGCTCCTCAGTCTTTCTTGATCATTCAAGGATGCTACCACCCAAAGACTTAAATTGACTGCTTCTCTTACAAAAATATTTTTCTCAAAACTAAAAATGCCTTCTCCTTTCCTTTCCTTAGATGGAGAATTCTCATTTTTCCATTGCAAATATTAATGTCCAACATATCCAGTATTCTCTTGATTTTTTTCAAATCCTTGTTTTCTAAACTTGTTTTTAATGTTTTATATAATTCACTTTCTATCAGAATATAAACTGAATAGTGGAGAAGTCTTTTGCTCATAAATCATGCTCAGCCCATGAAAGGAGCTTAGTATTTGAATAATTAATCTGTAAGGAAGGAGGATCCCAGGTTCAAGGCTAGCTTATACTATAGAATAGCCATTTTGTCCAAATGTAGATATTTTGTCTATAATAAAATACTTTTACATATTAAGTGATATTCTATAAATGGTTTGACATCCTTCTGGCAGAGTATTACTTAGAGATATTTTACTATTTCTAGAAGGTTCTTGTCCATATTTTTAAATAAATCAATGTCTGGAAGTTCTACAATAAAATTCAATTAAATTCAAATTCAGGTTAGGAAGCATTCTGAAACCTAAAACTCATAGGTAAAAAATGATCTTTATGATAATAACATGCAGTGAGCTATATGTAGCACTGAACACGGCTCTCCATATACATCCAAATATTTTCCATATGCTACAATATATGTTGTTTTCATTAGTTTTAAAACTGAGATCCCCAGAACTCCAGCATCCTTCTAGACTACTGTCCTGAGAAAGTCCTATAACAGAAGCTGACTAGCACACTCTAGAGCATATTTAAGTATACACTGCCTGTCAGGGTCTAATGAACATGAAACCCTTCCTCCTTCCCAATGAACTATGTGGTAATTTTCATTCTAATGGTCAGGTATCTTGTTCTTAAACATGTAAAAGTTGAGCATATAAATTACTGTGCTTGGGCTGTGAGAGATGATTCTGCAGTTAAAGGTGCATACTGCTCATACAGAGGACTTAAGTTCAAGCCCAAGCACTGACAACAAGGGCTGAAGATTGTTACTTCAGTTCCAGGGATATCAGAAGTCTCTGAAATCCTAAGGCTCTGTACATAAAAGCATAAACCCACACTCAGACATACACACATACACTTAACCAAAAATTTTAAAAGTATAAACTGATGACATTCATCTGTTTTCTGATTAAATTATGGACCTATATGTCTCAACTTCTAATGCCTAAAATGGCAAAAGTTTTACCATGGGATTTTTCTGAATGGCCTATTTTATATAACAAAGGGTGTAAAAATGCCAAAGGGTGTAAAAAATGGGACTTAACATTTGTCTTCATGAAAAGGTTATGAAGCCATTTTGTAAAATCTTTCCCTTAGGGGCTTTTCCATAACAACTGAACCAGTTCTATGTCAAAACACGATGAGCAAATCATACATAAGGCTTGACTTTCTGAACCAGCAGCTGGAGTACCTGCGGCTCTCCTTAACAAGTAGACCACATGCACCCGGAAAGAGAATGAACCCAAGATACAAAGAGATCAAAAATGCTTGAACCAGCAGCAGTTCTAGCTACAGCAATGAATCTTTCCTGGAAATCTTATAAATATACATCCTTCAAGCTAATAGATTGAGGACCCTTTCTGGTGAGTGTCATGCCTCAGGGACATGCTTATTCCTGGTTGAACTGCAAGTGTGTGGGGTTGTCATCTGTGTGCTAACCAACATAGAAAAGAGCAACACCTTTGTCAAAATAAACACAATAAAGTAGACATGGATGCTAATTTCACTGAAGGAATAGGAAATTACTTATTGTTTATGCTCTAATTTCACCATAAATCTATTTGGGATACTTTAAAATACAGAAAGAATAATAATAGCATAGTTGAATCAATAGTTATAATAAGCCAATGTCTGCACTAATGTTTAAAAACAGCAAGACTACATGTCATATGGTACCTCTGAACTCATTATCTATTTTTTTAGCGATAGCTCTAAGTGGTTAGCAGATCATAACTTATTCAACCAAATTCTTGAAGGACTCCATAAAGACAAATAATCAAAAGTCCATAGAAGCTACTTAACTTAGTCATGGCTACATCATTCACAGTTAGCAGACCTGCAATTCAAATATATGCTGTTTGGTTATGGAGCCTTGTTTCAGAATAAGAATACAATGGTAGATGGATATGGACATGCGCTAGAAATATTTCCTTCAAAGAAACATGGACTGAAGTATTAATGATTAAGTTGTTTAAACAATATACTCCAAAATTTTATGTATTAATAATTGTTGAGCTCACTCTTGTATTTTATTATACTAAATATAAAACTGTATTTATATCATGACTATAATTGAAAAGTGCGATGATGTTCTAGCCATAACATCAGGGAACATTAGGGAATTTATGAAAATTAAGGAATCATGTAGATTACACAATTTGACTCTTCTCTGTGCTGTTCTGTATCAAGCTGTAGTTTGAACATCACATATATATGTAATCTGCTGCCTATCTAAATTGTTATATTGGAACATGTACTAATTTTTATCAGCAGGTATTTAATATTTTATATTTTAATATTACAACATTTCCCTTTCCCACTCCTCTTTCCAATCCCTCCCTGTTACCTCCCTTTCCCCTCAAATTCATGTTTTTGTCTCTTTTGCTTTAACTGTTGTCACACACACGCACGCGCGCACGCGCACACACACACACACACACACACACACACACTGAAAACTCATAAATATAGGTAACTGCAATCTACTCAGCCCACACTCTGTTAACTTATATGTGCATTATTTCAGGCCTGACCATTTGATATTATGTAACTTGGAGGAACTTTCTTCCCTGGAGAATATTATGTTTTTCTATTTTTGGCATTTTTCCTTGTCTTTAGTTATTTGCTCAGGGTTGACAATGATCTTGAAGGGGAACCTATGTCACCATTTATGAAATCAGCATATTTTCTAACTGTACTTTAAATATTTATCCTCCACCCTCAGATAAGCATAACTCTTGGACCTGAACAAAGAAACTTCTCTTTGTAATAGATGGAGGGAATTAAAGGAAGTCATGACAGATCAACATGCAGAGAACAAGTGAACTGGTGATATCCAACCTCAACTTATCCATCTGTAACACAATTCATGAACCCAAGGCTTAGGAACAAAAAGACTGTAAGAGTCAAAGAAACAGAGTAGTTTGCACAAGGAAATAGGGATGTGCTCTTGGAGTCCAGATTGCTATGAAAGGGTAGCAAGAAATTGGTGTGTGTTTTCAGCAGAAAAGTAATCAAATATGATTGACACATGCTCCAGTTTCCTAGAACTAGTCTAATAATCAACACATGCTAGTTGACTTAAAGCAACATAAATGTATCCTTTCATGCTTCTAGAATTGGTGCGTTGTCAGGCAAGGCTCTCTCCAAAGGTTCAAACAGGCCTGCTCTGTAGCCCAGGCTTATAAGAAAATTACTTCAATCAATATCTGCTTCTACTCTCTTATGGCTTTTGTTCTGTGTCTTAGTGTATCCTTTTAATATTGGAAAGATTCTCTCTACTTCAATATGTTCTCATAATTAATCATAACTGCTATCACTTTATCCAAATAAAGTCATATGCTGATACACAATAGTTGAGGACTTCAGTATCCCTTTTGGAAGGCATATATTTTACTTTGAAACAATTTGGCATATAAAGTAAATTTGGCAAAAGGAAAAGTTGGCTTGGATAGTTCAACTAAAGATAAACTAGTTGCTTGCCCTCAGGTGTTCTCATCGAATACTCAGAAAAGTTATATTATACGTGAACAAAACCGGAGGTTTGGCTTTCGTTAAATGTAGCTAAGAGCAAAGAAAGACTTATTTAAAATTCTAGTACTTTTGATCTTCGTAACAAAAGAGACAAACGGTAACATAAACTGAAATGGAAAATGTTGGAAAAACAACAAAGAAAACTTTGGTGTGTGTGATGAAGCATTTGTTCTTGTGTGTATGCATTCATATTTGTGATTTTATGTCATAGCTTCAATATAAGGAATGTCCTTCAACATAAGGAAAGTGGCTGATCTAGCAAACTCAAGCCAAGAGAAGAGCTAAATAAATTAGTGTTTCAGTTACATATTGATGGCGTTTGTAGCTCTGGGACTGGATGAAAAATCATAGGAACTGACGCCTGAAGTACCTTCACAATTTAATAAGACATTTGGAAATGGACAGCTCCTGAGATGTGCAAGTAAATATGGAGTGCTTAAGAATCCAATAAAAGCAGTTACAAACAGAAAACCTAAATAAAGGAGATCCAGTATTTCAATCAGATAATGTCTTGTGTTGTATGTACATAGGAGTGCATGTTTGTACACATGTTTGTGATATCATGTATACAGGCTGCAGCAATAGCTGAAAGCTTACATATAATGATAATGTACAAACACTAGGCAGATAAAGGGATTAGTTTGAGCTTTGGAATTCTCAAATCCCATCTACACCTCTTCTCACAAGGCCACACCTCTTAGTCCTTCCCTAACAATTCCACCTATTGGGGAACAAACATTTAAATATAGGATCCTATAGGGCTCATTCTCATTCAAGCTACTACATTCTACTACCTGGAAACATTGACTTATAGCAATATCATAATGCAGAATCCATTTTTTTCCAACATCAACATACCAAGTCTTTCAGTCTCAAGACTGTTTAAAAGTCTCTTCTGGGATTCAAGGCAGACTCTTAATTCTAACCTTTTGTAAGATCAAAAAGACAATTCAATACTTTCAGTGTGCAATGGTACATATCATTCATTACCGTTCCAACAGGGGGAATGACAGCATAGTGAGGAAATTCTGGAGTAAACAAATATTGAAACCCAGCATGGTAGGCTCCAAACTTTTAGTTCCATTTCTGCTTTACTGAAACACATTTCTCTCTTGTGCTCTCTGCAGGTCTCCTTGGAAGGTATACCATGTCTCTGGCTATTTAAGTATCTTGGAATATCCAAGATTCAATGTCAGAGCTGAATGAAATGACCACTCCCACCTTCCAAGAAAGTACTGCCCTGACAAGTCGGTGGCTTAACAGCTCTTTTTAAACACAGATGATCCCATTACTGCTGTATCTTTCATGTCTCTAAAGCTATAAACACATGGCCAAAACTGCGAAGCATTGTTGACATACCAACTCCTATCTCCAGTGACATATCAACTCCAACAAGGCCACATCTCCTAACCTTTTTCAGAATGAGTCAACAACTGGTGTCCAAATATTTAAATATTTGAGTCTATGGGGTTCATTATCATTGAAACCACCACAGATGGTTTCTTTGGAGATTCCTTTTTAGTATAAAGTTCTTATTGTACAGAGACCTGAGCATGTTGCACTTGGTGTCAAATGGTAAACATAGATAAGACATATATGACATGCATATAAGACAACTGGACTCTGCTGATAATCAAGGTGAAATCATTTAAAAACATTCACTTGAAATTCATTGCCACCACCCTTAATTGAAAGGTATCAGCTATTTAGGAAATCCTGATGAAGTTATCTAAGCTCTTTGTAAAGTATCCTAATAGCTGTTCTTCCTGGTGATCAACTGATGATGTTTGCTATGTAGAAGATTTATTTCTAAGTTAAATATGCTTAGTTTTAGTAAATAAATTCAGACCTCATGGATTCATGGAAAGCATTTCCTAGGCTGAAGTACAAAATAGAGTTGTTTCATAAGTGACGTGTTGGGGGTATAGGTTCTCTTGTGTTTCTTAGCCTCTTGGTACATGAAGAGTATGCTTTCGATCTTGTGAGCTTGATGGGACAAATGCATCTTTCTTATTAAATAATTTTCATTCAAACAACTGCCCTTCTCTTGCAGAAACAGTTTTTCTCCAAGGCTCAGGATCTTTGACTGGAAATGATATGAGAGACCATGACTTGTCAAGACATTCTGAGCTTTCAGCAATGGCTACTTTGATTCTTTATGTTAGAAAAAATAGAGTCATCAAATAATCATCTGAAGCAAGGTGATTATGGGTTTCAACTGGATAATTTTAGCTCTGCTTCCAAACTATTCCATATATACTCTATTCTTCTAGGATACAAAAATTTATAGTGTGTGTTTGTGTGTGTGTGTGTGTGTGTGTGTGTGTGTGTGAGTGATAGTTGACTTTGAAAGTCTATGTGAATTGATTAATAACTTCTTTTCGAGGTTGGTTTCCTTGAAGTATTTGTTCATAGCAACAGGAAACATAGGTGATAATATATTAGGAAGTATTCAAGACAGAGGTAACATTTTTAAACCATTAAATGCTTAATCATTAAAAATCCAATTCTAAACAATTTAAATCTTTTTATAGGGTATTGTCTAACGTTTTCAGTTAATGGAACTTTGTTGTCCATATACATAAAACCCCTGCATCAAACAGATGCTCATCATCTTAAATCTTTGATATAAAGCTGAAGTTTTAAAGTCAGAAACATTAAACTATTGTATTTATTACTTTGGACATTCTTTCCTCTGTTTCCTCCTCTGGTCTCACCAATTCTTTCTTAATATTTCAAACATTTCCAGAACTCCAGAGAATACGATTCAATTAGCACAATGTGACTAGTTAAGAAAATATTTTCTGTTTTGTTTATCAGTAAGTCAATCCTACATTACACATTTATAATACAGCACCATATCAGACTCAACGCATAGTTAAATCTTTATAGTCATAGTTTTCACATATGTATGATTTGCATACTTAGTCTACTTCAGAACAGAGATACTCCAAAAGATTCTAGAAATGAATTCCAATTATAGAGTCAAAGTCACACTAAGTCACAACTATATTTACTCTGTGCTTGCAAAAACACTAAAGCCTTCACTTTCTGCTCTTTTCTTCCTTACCAACAAAATGAGGTGTCTGCATTTGATCGCTGATGGCCATGGGCAATGTGTATCTAACATATGGTAATGCCACAAGTTTCCTGGATTTTCCTCCTTTTACTTTACACCTTCTCGAACAGGATCTCATATCAACAGTCAAAATCCACTTGCTTTTTATGGCTTCTTATCAGTGCTGAGAAACTCCTGGGTGCTTGCCTCTGGCTTGACAAATCCCTGTGCCCTTTCCAAGACCACTGGGATGGCTGCTGTTCTTTGAGTCCGTTGCACAGGAAAACAGCAGGGCTGTGAACAATGTTGGCACAATTGGAGCTGGCTCTCTTCTGCTATCATACAAACTGTTGGCAGTGGACATTTCTGAAGAGCTTGCTGTAATTAGAGTTATGAGAGGAAATTATGACAAGCATTATCTCCATATTCTCCCTGAAATATTGAGTCTATTACATTTCACATCCCAAATCAGTCATCAAAGTCTCTTTACAGGATTTCCAAACCACTACTAAATTCTAAAAATAGTCTGTTTCTAAGCAATATCACAATCGGAGAGATGCTAGAAGTTAGTTTCTTATATACAAATAAATATACTTATAACCATATACTTAAGGATATTGACTCTTAAATGATAAGTAAAATTACAACATTAAGCTATTAAATTTTTTCTTATTTAACATGAGTATTATACAGACTACCATAAAACTATAACTTGTAAATATTAGTGTATAGGAAATACTGTAATTTACATTGTTTCTAATCAAAGTAAAATTATTAATTTTTTCATTGAACTTAAGGATGAATAAGAAAAGCAAGGCAAGGTGGTAGTGTCCCATGTGCCTTAACCAGCATTATGAATAATGACCAAATATTCCTAATGGTTTGTGGTTCAAGGTCACAGGGAATGGTCTTGGTCTGTGATGTATAGCAATTGCTCTGGATGTGAAGAAAATGTACTTTAAGAGTGATGTTCACAGAATAACTTGTGAAGTGGCATGCCACTCTTATTGTTTACCTGTATGTGCATTACGCTGAGAAGATAGACCTGAAAGTTCTGTATTCAATACTTAAATTCAATATTGAAGATTATCCTTCTACCCTTAATCTTATTAAACACCTTCTGTCTATTATTTTTACAAGTCTTTCTATTTTAAATAGTTAACAAAAGAGGCAACTTTAGATTGATCTTCTATTTCTCATTAGGGAAAATTAAAACAACCAGGCTAAATTATATTTCACTAAGAATGATTTGAGACTGGAAAAAACAGAAACATCATATTTGGTCAACGTTTTAAACTATTAAAGGTTATCAAAGATATTTCCCTAATCTATTAAGATACCATATCTACAAATCACAACTGGTTTGAGAAATGCATACATAGAGCTTCCAGAAAATAACCTAATTAAATATATACAGAATTATACCATCTTGCAACTGAGTATCTTTCACAAACACTTTAATAAGCTACCTTAAATAGTATGACATCTGTTCATCTTCTTTTACTTAACAAGGTTTCTAATAAGTTCAACTTCCATTAAGACCCCAGAAAATCATTTTCAACCTCCAGAGACCTTAAGGTAGAGAACATATCCACTTTCTTTACTATTTAGTGGTATCTGAGGAAAATATTTTGTCCTGATCCTCTTCTGAGGATAGAATAAAAAAAGGGAAGACATGCGAGGCCCTTTCATATACTCATAATAAAATTGCTGTGCCTAATAGAGCAAATGAGTGATTTATAAGGGAGTAGAAATCACTTTTGGAAAAATTCATTCATCAAAATTTAATCATACAATGCACACATGCCCTAGGAACTGCTCCAAGGATTTTATTCTTTTACTTCATTTACTCTACAGAATACTACTTGAGAGACCCTCTAGTTCCCCAAAGACAGAAAAAGCTTGAACACTATCTCCCAGCATGCAGCAGGGAAACATGGTTTCGCTCCTTAGTTTTTTTGGCTTTAGAAACGCAGAATGGCTTATACAGAATCTTCCTACATCAGAGTCCATCTATAGAGGTAGGATTCCCTCTGTATCCTTGATCTTTGTACCAGCTCAGGAATTGTGTGTCTATTAATGATGGACTATATTCTTGTTTTTCTTTAGTCTAACTATATGTGTGATATATACACCATCCTTAAGCCCACCTGTTATATCCACATACAGATAGCTCTTTCTGACTTCTCATCCATCTAATGGGTAAAGCTCAGAATAATAGATGGGAACTCCAAGTACAGATGTGTTTATCAGTGGATGATATGTGTCTCCTTCAACAACTTACATGTACAAAACTAGTGGTACAAACTGCTTTCTCTGTCGGTATTGAATAAGCTTTAATTTTGTGTGAATAAGCTCTTTATATCTCAAAATTTGACTCAAAGGCTAAGAATAAAGGAGGAGAAGAAAGAGAAAATAGACATTTTGTGTAGCAAATACTTCACTAAATGTAATATAGAATTTTTTGTTTAGTTGTCTGTTAACTATAATGGTTTGAGCAAAACCAAATCATCCTAGGACATGTATATGTTATAGCTTTACATTTGTGCTTTTTTTCTTTTGTTTTACAATGAAGTACAATTTGTATAAGCAGATTAAAGCAAATGTTGTTCAAGCCATCAGAGGTTTAAATAAAAACAGAAATGGAGACAATTCTAGCATGTTTCTTTGGCCTTAAAAGATGGGGAAATGATGTACTCACTTCAGTGAGCGAATTTTGTAGACTTTTTGTGGACTTTAGAAACTAAAACTATATGCTGTCCAAATTAACTTGAAATTAAGACAAGCAATGATTAATGTTAATTGCATTTATGTCCCAGATATTTTCAATCCCTACTTTTAGACACATAGCTTCTGAGATCTCAGCGAATGTTATACATTGGTAGGTGAAAAAAGACCTGAAATTCTGGTTTCCATCTGCCATTCTGGAATTTACAATGCCAGAAGCTAGTGTGAGCAGATATCAGGACACTTGAGTAGAATCGTGGAAGTCTTAGTAAACAGATTAACAAAATCAGTCATTTTGTTTTAGGCTCATAGAGAAATTAAAATATTATTTGCAGAATTAAAGTGTCAGGAGTCAACACACCTGCACTATAGGGCTCTCTAAGCACTCTGCACCTCCAGATTCACCACCCCAAACTCTACTTCCATCCCAACACACAACTTCACCATAGCTAAACATGCTTGGATTCTTTGGCCTTGTTGCCAACAAATTAGCTGACATCTTTTTTCTCTGGTCAGATACAAATTAATTCTTCTAGAGGCTGTAGGGCTGAGTACTTGACTGCTAAACTCTTACAGGGGCTAAGACCAAGAAGCTTATAGCTCTAAGTCATAGAAATAGAGATCTGGAGCTCCTGCTATAGAAACCAGAGATGTATAGCTTCAATTCTGGGTAAAGCCTTACTTATCTAGCATGGCCAGATGGGAGCTAGGGAAATCCTTAGCAATGATAAAAGCAGATGACATTATTCAGGTCCATCTGCAGTCTTGTTTCTCTCTACTTTCTCTTGCCTTTCTATGCATCTACTGTCATTTGTCTTTGGTGTTTTGTGCCCTTCTGCGTCTGCTGAATCTATTCTAAAATTCTGCTGCTGACTTCTTCCCATGGCTACTATTAATTCACTCTGCAGTTGCAGCTACCACCTCTATCACTAATCACAAGAAATTGTACCAGCTGTGCTCATTGCCTCAGCATAGAATTCATATATATTCAAGAAAAGATCAATTAAGAGAAGCCTTGCCCTGGATACGATCAGTGGATATCACAAGAGCGTGGCTCTTAGGGATCTACGCAGCCTGGTTTAATGTTGTGAAATCAATTGGAATATTCTACGAGCAGTATTCTCAAAGAATTTCCAGTTGCACCTATCAGTGGTTTCTTTATGAGCTGTTAAGGAGCTGCTTCCACTCATAGCTTAGGTGAGAAGTGCTGCAGTGTCATTTAAAGTTCATGAGTACTCTTCACAAGGCTGCTGTTTCTGGAGGTCTGGGTAGCCTGTCTAGTGCAGTTTTGATTAGCAAGGTCTCCTGGATGAAGGAAGAAAATTGAGTGCTCTTTAAAGCTGATGTCGTTTCAGTATAGTCTCCAATTATGCAACTCACCATCATATCATAAGGGCAGTCCACAGGTTACAAGGAAAGGGGCTTTTGACTGACCAGGTTGCCAGGAATAAGGAAAAGGATTCCTGGACCGGAAGACCCCATCAAATATTTGCATGGTCAGAGCCATAAAAGTTGACCTATTCAGAAGAGAATAAATGTATAGGGTGTTTACAGTAAAAGCTCAAATCAAAACTTCCATTGTTACCAGAATCTCATATCGCATTTAGCAATACCTAAGTGTTTGACCTCAGCTTAATACTCTGGTAGAGTTTTCTTTCTCTCTCTTTCTTTCTCTCTCTCTGTGTGTGTGTGTGTGTGTGTGTGTGTGTGTGTGTGTGTGTGTGTGTGTGTGTATGTATGCATGTGTATATGTATATGATATATATATATAATATAAATGGTGTATGTGTTTATGTACATGTATATGCATATTCATATATGTTTACATATTTATATATGCCTGTGTGTATATGTACATGTGTATGTTTATGTATATGGATATGTGCCTATATATGTATAGTCTCAGGGAATGTCTCTCTATATAAATAGATATATAGATTCTCAAGGTAACCTAAAAGTAAATACACATATATATCTTAGGGACAAAATATGTTTAAGATATACCTGGTGTCACAAAAATTCCAGCCATCTGAGGATATTCGCTACATGGGAAAAATGATCCATTCACAAAAGAGAGGTTTATCATATGTATACATTTTATGTCAAGATTATGTTGTAGGAAAGAGCACTGGACCAGAAAAACACATCAACTTCCCATGAAAGAAGGAATAAATGTGTGTGTGTGTGTGTGTGTGTGTGTGTGTGTGTGTGTGTGTGTGTGTGTGTGTGTTTGGTTTTTGACACGTAGAATGGTATTGAAACTAACTAGATTCTGAATAGAGTTGATGTCCACTAAACTTGGTGCAAAGCCAGTAAGTTCTCAAATGTCTCAGCTTTTACTCCCAAGAATGACAGGTATATTGGAAGACTTAAACCTCCCTGGATCAAACTATGTCCAAAAAATGTAGCCTGACAATGGTAGCAGAAATGACTCAGCAATTTAAATTATATGTAGAACTTGCAAAGAAACCTCAGTTGATTTCTAGCAACAGTATAGTAGCTCACAATAATCTATAACTTCAGTTTTGTGGATCTGACATGCTCTTCTGGCCTCTGTGGCCATCAGGTATATACATGGTGCACACACATACATACATACATGTTATTTTTACATGCATGCATGTCAAATAATCATGTATATAAAGTAAATAAATAAATCTAAAATTTACAAAATTTACTCTATCAGATTAATGAGTTGTTGAAAATTTTCATAGGAAACTAGCTTTCCTCAAAGGAAAGAAATAAATTTTCTCTGCTTTTCCTACTTGGGGGGTCAGTGGTTTCAAGTCATCTGTGTGTGTCTGGATACATGCACATTGATGTGTAATTACTGAAAAAATAAAACTCAAAATGTCTGACACATCATCAGGGAGAAAGGAGAGGACTTTGGGCCTGAGGGTGCTAGAGGCCCCAGTAAAAGGGAATGTCAAGGTGGGAATATGGGAATGGGTGGGCGGGTAGGTGGGAGGAGGAATTCCCTCACAGAGGCAGGGAAGGGGAGGGGACACGGGGTTTCCAAAGAAAAGGGGAAACATCGGAAATGTAAATAAAGTATCAAAAATAAAAAATTAAAAAGAAAAGAAAAATAATAAAGATAACAAAATGTTTTAACTGACAAAAAAAATAATTTCATTTTTGTTAATTTGCTTAGGAACACAGAATATATTACTTTTTAAAGCATGAACGAAGGAGGAGGGTATTCTTATATAAGGTATTAATTCTTTATATTATTTCAAATTGAAGCTAAGTACATCTTATTATTTACCTAGTTGAAATTGACATTCAAACCTAACTTCATTAGATTTTATTTCTGGTGATAGTATTTCAAAAAGTTAAAGTCTAAAGTTTCATTATCTTAGAGATTTGATAATTGGAATAGATTTAATTAAAAGTTTTGGCATCTCATATAGCTGACATTTTATTATTACATTCATGGAAATAATGATGTCTGAACTTTCAGCCAGGGAAACACAATGATTCTGGAAAAAAATTATCTCAACTAAAAGATAAACCTGATCCATCTCAGAGACCACTGAGCATACAATTTTACTTGTAATGTTGACAAAAGAATAAGGAGAGAGAGAGGCAAAGATGCTGTCAGTGCTTGAAAAGAATCCTTATGAATTTGGATACACATTGTTCTGATAGGAACTAACCGTATCTGCTGCAGGACTGCTCAGTTATTGACCTGAGGTTAAAAGGAAAACTAAAAGCTGAGTGTCACTCTGTCCTATGCCATGTTCATTGACTTTCCACAAATGTATGTGACCCAGGAATGTGGAAGCAAGGGAAATTCAAGCTCAAGAGCCAACATGCACCCCTTCACCTAGAACAGAGAAAGAGCCCAAACCCAGTTTATAGTCACTACTTCAATAATAAAACTAACATTTTACCCTGTACACCAGAGAGAAATTAGCACTAATTTCTGGATTCCCCCAATGCTTCCAAAGCATGGGAAATGGAACTCATGACAAAGGCAGAAAACAAACTATGTTTATTTTTAGTGTTTTGGCTTTTTCTTTACTTCACAAAATATTGTTCACATTTATAGTAATCATTCTTTTGTCTGTAAATGTAATTAATTAGAATGATATCAAATGGACAATCCATTTAACCTTCTAATGACTTTGCAAGAGTGAATTATTTTGGAGACAAGGTGTCACTATGTAGTACTGGCTGTGCTGCAACTCAGCACATAGACCAGGCTGACCTCAGCTCACAGAGATCTGCTGGGTTATGCCTCCCAGATGCTAGGATTAAAGGCATGAACCATGATATTCAGCTAAGAGTTATTTTTCTGAAAAAATTAAATTATAAGTCAATCATCTCCTAGAAACCACCCACTTACTGCATGATTAAAAACTTATGGATGTGGGTTTTTACTTGGTTTTGTTTAATAGTTGTTTTGTTGTTTGTTTACAAGTTTTCGGAGCTATTGTGTTTATTTATTTATTTATAATTTGGGTATTGTAAGATAAGGACTCAGTACATCATAGCTCAGAGTAGAATGCAGGAGTCCGTTTTCTGTGTCATTCAGTAAGTGCCCTCTGAGTTATCTGTTCACTCCTCATGATCTGCTCAAACAGCTTCTCACAACAATGCTCTGGCAGCTTGAAAGGTGATCACTTCTGTGCGTTGCTTCATGCTGTGTACTGCACTCCCATCGCCTACCTTATAAAATATTATCTCATTAAACAGCTCAAGGTCAGACACAGCAGCCTTAACCCTCTCTCCCCCATCCTATTTTCTCTTAATGTCATGCTTCAGATGCTAATAATATAAAACCATAAAGAATCCTAAGGGAAACAATTTGGTTGGTAACACGATTCTTTGCTTAGGCACAATTTTCTTTTCTAAATACTATCCCTTTCTGGTTAGTCAGATCTCTTTGAATTTTGAAGCCTTAGCTTGACGCTCTTCCCTCCCAGATGGTGAAAGTTATGAGAATTGCTTACTGAATGTGGCAGTAATATCCTGTGCAGGCATGTATGATAGCACTTTCCACATCATTTATAATTATCTGATTGTCCAGTAGATTTAAGCTCTTCAAGGACAATGGCTTAATTATATAATTTCTTCCTCTGTTCCTGAAGAATGCAAGGCACTCAATAATTAAAGATTAGATGGAACAGTGAATAAATGATAGAATATATTCTATGGTGAATGGCCCCAGAAAATTGCTACAAAAATCTTTAATGAATCTTGCAATTCAAAATTGCTGGACTGTAAACTGATGTACTGTTTTCATGTAGAAATTTCTTTCAAATTTAAGATATAACAACTTTCCCCAAAATTACGTTTTAAGAAAAATTTCCAGTATAAAAACATATTCATAAACATAGTTGCTTGCTGACTAATGACAAGTTACTTTTAGAACCTTATGATAATTAAATTTCAGATAAGATAGCTATGCCATGAAGCTCAAGTTCATATCAAACACTAGACTAGCTGTTCCTTTAAAGACATTTTTCTAAGTCATTAATATTTAACTCTTGAGAAAGCAAGCATAGCTATCTCTTATGATGTAAATAGGGCTGACCCTATCACTAAAAGGCTTCAGCATAAAAGACTGAAGTGTATTTCTGCTGAAGCCTGCTTGAAAGAAGGATGAGGAAGAACAGTTCTTTCCTAGGACTCAACCCAGACAGCTATGGTGTTGTAGGGAGGGTATAAGGCTTGGTAGATGAGACAAAGAAGGGGAGAATGTAGAGGACAAAAGACTGTGGGAGCAAGTATCTGCAATCCCAGGGCAGGAGGTTATAGGTTCAAGTCTGCATGGATCGCATATAAGCTTATGATCATCATGAGCCTCTTAATGAAACCCTGTCTGTACTGGCCAGTTTTGTGGGTCAACTTGACACAATCTGGACTTAGCACAGAGAAAGGAGCCTCCCTTGAGGAAGTGCATCCATGAGATTCAGCTATAATTTTCTCAATTAGTGATCAAGGGTGGGAGGACCCATTGTGGGTGGTGCCATCCCTGGGATGGTAGTCCTTGGTTCTATAAGAGAACAAGCTGAGCAAGCCAGGGGAAGCAAGCCAGTAAGTTACATACCTCCATGGCCTTTGTACCAGCTCCTCCTTCCTGACCTGCTTGAGTTCCAGTCATGACTTCCTTTGGTGACAAATAGCAATGTGGAAGTATAAGCTGAATAAACTCTTTACTCCCCAACTTGCTTCTTGGTCATGATGTTTGTGCAGGAATAGAAACTCTGACTAATATCCACTTATCAGTGAATACATACCATGTTCGTTCTTTTCTGACTGAGTTACCTCGCTCAGGATGATATTTTCAAGTTCCATCCATTGCATCCAAATTTCATGAAGTCATTGTTTTTAATAGCTGAGTAGCACTCCATTGTGTAAATGTACCACATTTTCTGTATCCATTCCTCTGATGAGGGACATCTGGGTTGTTTCCAGCTTCTGGCTATTATAAATATGGCTGCTATGAACATAGTGGAGCATGTGTCTTTATTACATGTTGGAGCATCTTCTGGGTATATGCCCTGGAGAGGTATAGCTGGGTTCTCAGGTAGAATTATGTTCATTTTTCTGAGGGTCCGCCAAACTGATTTCCAGAGTGGTTGTACCAGCTTGCAGTCCCACCAACAGTGGAGGAGTGTTCCTCTTTCTCCACATCCTCGCCAGCATCTGCTGTCACCTAAGTTTTTGATCTTAGCCATTCTGACTGGTGTGAGGTGGCATCTCAGACTTGTTTTGATTTGCATTTCCCTGATGACTAAGGATGTTGAGCATTTCTTTAGGTGCGTCTCAGCCCTGTAAATTTCCCCGTTGAGAGTTATCTGTTTAGCTCTTTTCCCCATTTTTTGATGGGGTTATTTGGTTTTCTGGAGTCTAACTTCTTGAGTTCTTTGTATATGTTGGATATTAGCCCTCTAATTGGACATAGGATTGGTAAAGATCTTTTCCCAATCTTTTGGTTGTCGTTTTGTGCTATTGACAGTGACCATTGCCTTACAGAAGCTTTGCAATTTCATGAGGTCCCATTTTAGCCAAAACATTCAGAATACCCAAGTTTAACTTTACAGTAACTGCTGGACTGAGAGTGAGGTCCTAGATGGAGGAGTTGGAGAAGGGACTGAAGGAGCTGAGGGAGTTTGCAGCCCCATGGAGGTAGCAACAGTGTCAACTGGCCTTACCCCCCCGCCCCCGGTCCTCATGGAGGCTAGACCACCAACCAAAGAATACACATGGAGGGACCCATGGTTCAGACCACATATGTGGCAGAGGAGGGCCTTGTTGGCCATCAGGGGGAGGAGAGTCACCAGTAAAGGGGAATGTCAACGTGGGAATATGGGAGTGGGCGGGTGGGTGGGTGGGAGGTGGAATTACCTCATAGAGATGGGGGAGGGGGAGAGGATAGGTGGTTTCCAAAGAGGAGACCTTGAAAGGGGGAAATATTGGAAATGTAAATAAAGTATCAAAAAATAATTAAAAAAAAAAGAGAGAGAGAGGAAAGGACTGAGAGATTTTGCAGAGTTCTGAGACCCTAAAAAAAAAACAAAACAAAACAAAAAAACAAACAAACAAACAAAAAAAAAACTCTGACTAAGACAAATAGGTACCAGCATAGTGGGGTATTCCTGTGACAACCTGACCATGTTTTGGGGAGGACTGTGAAGGACTTTAGAACTTTGGTCTGGAAGGGCCATTGAGATATTAAGAGCTCTGTGGAATGAGCTGTAGGATCTTGGAAGATAATTTTGAGAACAGTGCAGAAGATGGAGGCCTGGCCTGTGAAATTTCAGATGGAAGACTAAAGACTTTTATCAGGGCCATTACTGTTTTGATTGTGATGATTCAGTGGTTTTGGTTAGCTGGGACTAAAGAATCAACCATGATTAATAAGATACCAGAACTACTAAAGTAAAATGTTCCTATTTGTGGGACATTGATTGCTGGTTAGCTGGAGCTAAGAAATTTGCAGTGAATAAGAAAATACCAGCATCACTAAGGTGAGGAGAAGCAGTGTTCCAGAGTCAGCCACAGTTGTACCTAGTGTTGGCAGCTGGACTTGATAATGTGTAAGATTCACCCAGGTGCTGCTCATTTTGAAGACATGAAGGGGTCATGAAGAACAGCTGAGGCTTGTCACTGTGTGAGGCTGTGGAAGGCCACTGGTGAAGATGAAGCCTCAGCTGCAATTGATGATGTCCCAGGACTGAAGGGGTTATGCGAAAGAGTTGAGGCTTTGCACCCTAAAAAGAGCCTATGAGAGGCTATTGGTGAAGCCTAGTTGTAGCGGAAGACAGCAGTGTTTTGGAGATGCCAGTACCATGAGATGACAACCAAGAACAGCAGCAGTAGTGGAGTACAGGCAGCTGGAGCCTTGAAGACAAGGTGTGTACTACAAAGAGCAGAGCTGGAGAAGTGACCCAAACCCTTGGAGGAGCCCAGAAGAACATGAGTGGATCCCAGACATTGGACTGTTGGAGTTTGATTTTGCTTTTGATTGTGACTATACCCTGATATTTTTCTCTCTTGAAGGAAGAAAGTATTTTAGTGGAACCCACAGTTAAGAGACTTTGAATTGTAAAAAGACTTTGAATTTTAAAAGAGATCTGATATTTTACAGGGATTGAAAATTTAATGTGTAAAGACTGTGGGACTTTTAAACTTATTTAGATCTTGGGGATGAATAAGAATGTAAGGGTCTAGGCTTAATGGTGATGTGGTTGTGTGTCAAATTGACAAGGTGTCAATTGTACTGACTGGTTTTGTGTGTCAACTTGACACAAGCTGGAGTTATCACAGAGAAAGGAGCCTCCCTTGAGGAAATACCTCCATGAGATCCAGCTGTAAGGCATTTTCTCAATTAGTGATCAAGCATGGGAGGGCCCATTGTGGGTGGTGTCATCCCTGGGATGGTAGTCCTGGGTTCTATAAGAAAGCAAGTTGAGCAAACCAGGGGAAGCAAGCCAGTAAGTAACATCCCTCCATGGCCTCTGCATCAGCTCCTGCTTCCTGACCTGCTTGAGTTGTAGTTCTGACTTCCTTTGTAGCTGAATAGCAATGTGGAAGTATAAGCTGAATAAACTCTTCCCTCCCCACCTTGCTTCTTAGTCATGATGTTTGTGCAGGAATAGAAACCCTGACTAAGACACTGTCTCAAAATAAAATAAAATTGGAAAAAAGATTAATAATTGAAGAAGAAAAATGTCAAAAGAAACAAGAGAGGAGAGAAGAGAAAGAAGGGACATAAATGTAAACATATGTAAATACATGTAGGTTCTGTTTCCTGGGATAACCCTGACTTCAATAATAAGAAATTGCTTAATTAACTCATGGAGTTTCCCCCTCACCTCTCACTATTACTATGCCATTATATTAATATAATGTTTAATATATGATTAAATTTGTGTTGTCTTAATACTATTAGTAGTCAAAATAATCTATGCACATATATATTTTAATATATTTTAATTAAATATATAATTAAGCCTCAATTAATAACATTAATTCTCTGAATAAGTAGATGATGAATATTTTCTTTCATTTTGTTAGTATATTTTAGTTTCTTTTAATGTTTATTTCTCCTATAAAATATTAATGCTATTACTTTCCAAAAATATATGTTTCATGGATTTTTCCAATATATGTTCTGTACATTAAATTTATTGGAGTAGTCTACCTCCTTGCATGATGTCTATTTAAAAACATGTACACATATTCAGAAAATAGATTTATGAATCACCTTTTCTCTAAGGTTTTTTGATTCACATTTCCAAGTAGTATTCTTCACAACTTCCTCTATTCCTTCTGAGTCACTATTGAATGTTAAAGCCATGCACAAAATATCCATTACACTACAATTTTGTTATGTGTCTAATATTTGCTTTGTGAGATGGTTTTCTGTTCTGTCATGGTTTTCCATTCAAGAAATGTATGGCTGACACCACCAGTGACTTTTCTAGTGTTGGTGAAAAAATGCAAATAAAATCCCCCAAAACATATGCTTTCATAAAAACCAGTTTTCCAAAATTTCACACATAAACACTAATATTACACCATTTCCAGCTCCACATTATTTCTCTCTGAATCTTCCTGCTCTCCCCTCTTCCCTCTCAAATTCAGGATCTTTCCTTTATTAATTATTAATATTACATATGTATTTAAGTATAATCTTCAGAGTTCATTTAATGTTCTTCATATTTTATGTGTCTAGGGATAACCAGTTCAGACTGAAAAATCTAAAACGAACAGTTAACTAGGGAAGACTCATTTTCTCTCTCTCCTTCCTAAGACGTTAATTGCCTATAGCCCTCCAACTAGGGTTGAGGCTTTTTGAAGTTTCTACCATCCATGTTTGAATAGCAACTTGTGGTATCATTTTTATACATATCATGTTTAGGTAAAAATATTGTTAAAATTTCACAAAGACTGCTATCTGTGTCATATAAGTCATATGTGTATATGTGTACAGATGCATGTGTATCTATATGAATATGATATATAATATATGACATATATTTATATAAGAGATAGAGATAGAAATCGATATAGATATTCCTAACATAGACTGTTATATTTGCTCTTTGTTTCCACTGTATCTTGCCTCAGATAACTTGAAGGTGCAACTCTATTATTGAAGACACCACACACTACAGATGCAGGACTTGGAAGAATCAAGCTAAAGCTGATCTCAAAGGTGTTATACAAGCTCCCAAGGGAGAAAAGCAATTTATAGCTTCAAGCAGTTGTAAAGTCTAAGAACCACAATAGTGGCCTGCATAGCAATATATCTTGAAGACTATAATAGTGACATTTATATTCTAGGAGTAACCAACAGATGTGTAATTAGATTTAGGGTCCATTCAACAGGATGGGTACTGAAAAATTAACCAACTAGTTGTGCCAGCTGAGGCCATGGACCTAGGGAAGAACCTATTATTTACTCTTTCCTAAACCAGTATAACCCCTGACTGAAATCTAAGTACTTATACCTATCTATACTACAGAGAAATGTATCTTTCATCCCTCATAAGAGAAGTTTTTTCCATTTTCTTTTTTTTTCAGTTTATAGAGACCATCAGAAACCCCACAACCCTTGTCTCCACTACCCATCTCACAGTAGGAACACTGAGATTTCAGATATATAGCACATGTCTTTCCGTGGGTTTGGGAAAATCTAAATCCAGGCGGTCATAATTGTAAAGCAAAAGGTTTGTCCAAATGTAGAGGGCAACGGACCACTGGATGTCCATCCATAATTGTTACATGTACAACACAATGCCCACAGCTTAGGCTCAGTTTAGTGTTAATAAGAGAAATGTGTCATTAAGTAGAGCACATGTGTACTAAATACTATGTTTAACACATCAGCCTCTGCCATTTATTCCTTTTCTGTTTTTTTCCCCTATATATGACAAGGATCTTGCACTTACTTTTTAATATTTTATTATTATTTTAACCTTTAAAATATGTTTGTGCACAGTGTGTATATGTACATGTGTCCATGTGGATATGTAAATATAAAGCGCAGTAGTACAGACATGTATTAGTTTAGCACACCCAAAACTAAGTCACCAGCTACATGTAACAACCTTCAGTCGACAAGTAACAAAGTGGGAATCTACGGAAATGCTAAATAACAACCTAGTAAGGTATAAGAAATGCTAAAAAAACAAAGAAAAGATTTATCATACTCCAATCAGTAGATCAGTTAAAGAATGAGATTCAGTCCCCTATGTGAGATCAGAAATGCAAACACTATGCAAATGAGGCGAGCTTCCATAGGAGCAGCTGTCTGCAAATGCTGTACCTTACTTTCAGCAACTCCTCGAATTTGAGAGGTGTTTATGCAAACATAGCAGATGGTTATGCTAATGATGTACCAGTAGTAAGTCTCTCAGCAGTAAATTTAATTAATTATGAACTTATGAAATGGAATAATTTCAAGATACTTTCCATTTAAGAGCAGTTTGAGAAGAAATCTCAAATATTCCAGAAAAATCCAAGTAGTTGTAGGTTAATAGGCATTATTAAAGGCTGTGCATGCTTTCTTAAGAACTATGGTTATTATTACTGTAATTAAGTTTTAAATGCTGGCATAACTTGCTGACCTAAGTAACATTAAATCTCAGAGACAGAGGAAGAGATGCATCAGATATTTTCACAATATAATAGAATCTGTTCAATTTTGTTTACCTCAATGATATATTTGAAGTATCATATAGCTATCAAGACCATTGAACACGAATGGCTTGGCTTATTTTTCCTGTAGAACACAGTTATAGGAAGGTATGAAAATAACAGTTATTGAGTAGCTCTCCTGTTTAAGTTTCCATAGTTGCAGGGAAGGATTTTGTTGTGGTTATTTGTTGTTATTTGTTTTTATCATTGTTTTTATGGTTCCAGGGGAGAAATTCCTTTTTTTGTTCCTACATTGCTTAAAACCAAATAAAATCTCAAAGTTTCCTGAACAGAAGATAGAGTTCGGGTGGCTTCTGCCCCAACCACGCTGCTGACAGAATGACAGAGACATCCCTTTAGGTCACTGGATGAGAGTTGTCACCTCTCTAAAGTGAGCAATCTGGGTAGGAAATGCTTAGTGAAATAAAATGTTCTTTTAAAGGTGTATTTCCACAGTTAACAAACATCGACTTATGAGTTTATTTACATATGTTTTATAAATTACCTTTCTGTTTATTTGCATAACATTCAGTTTGAACCAAAATGCAAAGAAACTAAACATTTCTTCCTTTCCAACAAATAGTAAGGCCCTAATATTGGGTTACCTTTACATGATAATAAAATCATCTGAAAGGCCAAAACAATGAAACAACTTGCTAATATGATTATAGGATGATGCTTTGTTTTAAATATTAATCAATTTCCACAAAGAATTATCACATTCAGAAGTCCTATGTGTTATCAATACATAATATTTTAGGTATTTTTAAAAGATATATAAATAATTTCGATCTACTCAATCTGGAAAAAAAGTAGAAAATATGTCTTATGGTATATAAGTATGTCACTAATATGTGACTTTCAATTTTTCTTTTTCTTCTGGGTAAGATTCTTTGAGTTCTTACTTGGGATCAATTGCCATTGTTACTACTCAATCAGCTGGGCATATTAGAGGGCACTGAAAGAAATCATAAAGAAAAGTATGTTTCCATACAGCTTCAAGAAGACTCAAATTCATAATCAGTACAGTAAGGCCAATATGAGACACTTTCACAGTTTTATAAACAGCAACAACCATTACAACAAAGCAGGTATTGCTTAAGGCAAAAGTATTTGAGCACAGAAGAGGAGTATTCCATGATTCCTTCCTATCTGTTTCTTAGGATAAAGGATAGGGGAATGAAAAGCTCAGTGTGATAACTCTGACTCTTTCCTACCAGTGAGTAAAGCGCCTTTCAACTTTCTGGCATTGCAGGATCTTCTTTGTACTTTAATACAAATACATGTTCTGAAAAATGAGGCTGCTGGCTTTAACTATTCTAGTCCTTAAATTTATGATCTGATACTTATAAACCCCCAAGGACATGGATAATACATAGGTAATTTAAGATTAACTTGAAAATGACCATGATATATATTTGACCAATTTAATAATATCTTAAACAAATATGTCTTTTAATTGTAAAGAATATCTTAACGTTCTTAAATGTTAGTGTTGTATAGATTTCCTTGCTACAGCCTATTACAAGAAACATAAGAAAGATATACTTATGTCCTCCTAAATATATATTGCAAAATTTAAAAATAATTCTTTCTATACATTCACACAAGTTTACACACATTATTTTAAGTAAGTTAGGGTATGGGTATGTGTAACAAATTTAAAATATATTCTAAAAATGTTTAACTTCTTATTTCTGACAAGTACTCATGTATCTTCTTGCTATGTTCATGTGCATGAGACTAATTATAGGTTTAATGACACACAAATTGTTAGTTCCTAAATAATTGTCTTATTCTTACACTAAAGCAATCCACCCACCTCTATTAACCACTGCACCCTCAAGGTCACAGCATCCTTGTGATTACTACAGACAAAATAATTTTAGTTACTTTCAGTATCCTTCAAATAAAATTGACCAAATACCACTTTGTTTACAGGATTCTGCACAAGCCCAGTTACAGATCCTGCTCAATCATTTCTGATTGCTATAATCACCACAACACAATTTCTACCCAGTCAAGTCCTGCATTCCAAATAGCAAAGCAGTGACTTAGATCCACAAATCTCTATAAGAGATTATCCAGATTATAATAATTAAAGTGTAGAGACACACCCTAAGCTTGAGCAGTAGTATTCCACAAGATGAGGTCATGAATTGAATACACTTACTCTTGAGCTGTGAGCCCTACATTAAAAGCTTTCTGTTACTCGTTGCTTTGGTTACGATGCGTTGCCAGGTCAGTAGAAAAGTAAATGAGATGGTTACTTAGTCTCATTAACAAGCAAGGAACTAAGGTAGGAAGGAAACCGAGCACTCTTCAAGTTCAGTAGAAGACAAAATGTGCAATAAAATTTCTCCTGTTTTGCTTTTCAAAAGTAATAAAATATAGTTCTGGCAGTGACATGTAAAACCGTAGAATGTAGCTCATCGATAGTGCCTATTCTGTTGGGGTTTTTCTTAGTTAAGTTCAGGATTTATATATTTTCAATAATTCAAAAAAATCTTTCAAAATCAATAACTACTATATGAATTAATCTATAATCCTTCAACATATTATGGATAGAAACAGACTTACTGTATTCTCATGAAAATCACTGAATAAAACATATCTCACTTCTGCTATAGAAATCAAATTACAGCAATATCCTAATCATTGCTTAATCAAAGATCACAATCTATAAATACTGTGTGAAGATTTCATTTAAATTTCATTTTTCTTTTAATGAATTTTACTGTGTGGAGTAACTTCCAGCATTTTTTATCTTGTTATTCCACCCATAACATTAACACATCCTGGTCTGCCAACATCTGACAGGAGAACAGTATATTCTTTATGACCAATGAGCCTACACTGCCAGCCCATTATCATTGATGTTTCACAGTTTATGATATGGTTCCCTCTTAATATTGTACTTTCATGGGTCTCAACAGATATATAATGTGATGTATCCACAATTATATTATGATACACAATAATTTTACTGCCCTCAAAATCTTCCATACTCTACATAGTTATTCTTTCTTTACATTGACTTTAGATTGTTAATTTTTTAAAATAAGGACATAATATTTACCTATTAAAATAAAAGTGTTTTTAAAGAAATGATCTTATAATTAATGCATTACACA
The DNA here is from genome assembly GCA_028551405.1 of Uromys caudimaculatus. Lineage (NCBI taxonomy): Eukaryota > Metazoa > Chordata > Mammalia > Rodentia > Muridae > Uromys > Uromys caudimaculatus. Next base: position 50,109,095 of record CM052712.1, read on the forward strand.
TAGGATCACTTCATGTTACCCTTACACTCCTACATTTTATTTGCTTTATATGTAGTGAAAAATGCACTTGTTCCACAGTTTAAACACGCCAGGCATTTTAATTAATCTTAGATGCCTTTCTGTTCAGTGCTTCACATGAGTGAAACCAAGATGTCACCTCTGTGTGCTCTTATCTGGAACAGTTACTGTGGTAAAACTCATTTTGAATTGTGGACAAAATATATTACCTCACAGTTCTGTGATTAATGCTGGATTTTATGGACTATCAACCGGAAGCTCCTTATATTCTGGAATCTGTTCTTCGTTCCCAGAGCTTGTCCACAGACCTTCGTTAGGTTGTCTTTCCAAATACGGAACTTAAGTTCATCAAGACTGTTTAGCAGACCTGATTTGAGATCTTAATAACATTTTCAAAAGCACTTCACCCTTCTGGCGTTCTATTTAGTATGAAGCCACAAGCCCTAGTCATTCTATAATAGATGGGACAGTATAAGGCATGAACATCAGGAAATAGAATTCCTGGTAACTACTTTTGAGCTTGCACAATGTACCAAGCAATATAAGTGTTTTGTGTGATGGGGATCACGAAATTCTGAGTAGCACATCTTTGGGTCCTAGTGATGGCCTTGTCTATTGCTGACTTCATCCAGTTAGTCGTCCATTTTTGCTTTAATCATTTCCAAGTTCATTACATAGAATGTGGATGATAAGTTCAACCTCACAAGGATGACTTCAGGTTATCACATATCTAATAAATGCAGCAAGGCATACCTGAGAATATCATCCTTGAAAACTGACAATTCATTTTAGTATTTTGTTATAATTGAAAAGTTTGGATCCTACATACAAAATAATTTTTATTTTCTCCAAAGAAAATAAATGCTGAGTTAAAAACATTTTAACGCTGGGCAGTGGTGGCGCATGCCTTTAATCCCAGCACTTGGGAGGCAGAGGCAGGTGGATTTCTGAGTTCAAGGCCAGCCTGATCTACAGAGTGAGTTCCAGGACAGCCAGGGCTACACAGAGAAACCCTGTCTCGAAAAACCACAAAAAAAAAAAAAAAAAAAAAAATTTAACGAGGGGTGGAGAGATTAAAGGCTAGGCTCACAACCAAAAATATTTTAACACAATCTAGAAATAAGAAAATAGACAAAATCCAGATATCTCTTTTGATTCTTAATAAGATCCTAATACTGAGCCCAAAATTGTAAAAAGAAATATGGTTTTACCATACTATATAGAAATGATTTTGATGGAATTTTACAAGTACTTTCTTGTACTCTTTCAAAATTTGGGTACATTTGAATTAGTAGCTAAAGGAAATAATTGCATCTGTGAATCTATTTATTTGTATGCTACTTTTGACAAGAAGTCTTTGAGATATTTCTAGTGTTTTGTCTTTTCCTGCACATTAAATTTATTTCTTTTCATCTGTCTTCAGTTTTCTACTTTTCAGAGCAGCAGCTAAATGTTTATAAAGCTTAAGCTGCAGAATTTCAAAAAATACTATAAAAGTTAAAAGTGAAACTGAAAAATTGAGTGAAAACAGGAAGAACATATATATGAACTTGTTGACTTCTGGAAGAACTGAACACATTTTTGTAAGACTGGTGTTTAAGTCCTCTCTGCGATTATGTCAGGTGTCTTCCCTCTTCTATCACTTCTCACATCTATTTTGAAAATGACACTAGGAAAATACTTCTTGCTGGCAGTCTTAGAAATGTCCATGTTTACTCAAGAGAAAGTTTCATTGAGTTGGTATCCCTTCCTCCAGTCATCAATATGGAGTCCCAGAGAAGGGAAAATGGTGGTGGTGTCTACTGAGAAACAGTCGTATTTGAGCCTCTGATTGTTCAGGACTGGCAATTCAGCCCAGAGACTGGAGTGCACCGTGCAAGAACTCTAACATTGACCTACATCCTCAGTTTTCTGCCTGATCTACTTCCTATAAGTTTTATAATTGCTTTCATTTAATCCCTTCAGCTCATCAAGAGTATTAGTTGTAGATAGAGGGAAACGTTCAGAAATGTGATTAATCCGACAATTATGCTATGCTATTTTAGAGCTTTTGAATCTCAATTTTGTATTTCCTTTTGTGCCTTAAATCCACACACATTTTAAAGATATATTTGTTGATGATAACCTGCAGTCTGATACACAAATTAACAGAAGAATATGTTATGAACAGGTATGAACAGGTTATACCCAGCATGAAATTGAGTCGGTTTTTTTTGTTGTTGTTGTTGTTGTTGTTAAAGAAGAAAATATTATATAATAGACAGATTGTAGAAGAGGAAGACTACAGTAAGAGCGATATCCAACAGTCAATTTGAAAAGTGTTTCGATATTTTGAGTGGTTTATTTAATTGTTATGGAAAGACAAAAACCACTTTCCAGGCAGGCACTTCTTGCAAGTCATGAAAAGCCAAGACCATTATAAAACACAGAAGCATCTCCAGCTTGTGATTTCAAGGTTATGTTAATGTCTACTATGAAACTTCAATTCTTTTTGCTTTATATGAAAATATTGTATGGTAAGGTTAGCTGGCAGAAAGGCAGAATTTTCACTTTCTTTTTTTTTCTTTTCTTTTCATTTCATTTCATTTCTTTTCTCTTTCTTTCTTTCTTTCACATGTGTGTTCATGTGTGCATGCGTGCGTGTGTGTTTAAGAAATTTTTATTTCATTTCTCAACAAAACTGTAGTATGTTTTCTGTTGGTATATGTGATTTTGAGTTGAGATTAGCATTACTTGTGAAATGAAGAACACACACACACATACACACACAAAGTCTATTCTCTGTACTTCTGCTTGGTGTAAAATTCCTCAAACAATCTATGTTACCTTTGACAGTTTCTTAAGCTGTAAAAACACAATTAAACTTCAGCTTTTCCTTATGAAGTCCAGCCAGTGTGATCTACCTGTCACATTTTAAAAGATCTGCACTTTAGGGCCCTTTTGTTGTTATCTTTAGTAATTATCAGGAGTATTCATTACACTGACAAAAATATCTATCCTTATTAAATCCTGTAAACAATACAAAACTGTCACCAGCCAATATGCTGACTTGTTGTGATACATTTTCTGTCTGTGGTCACAGTGTCCCTTTTAATTCTTTACCATTATAACCATCCTGTTTATGTGTGTGTTTCACTAACTATATTGTGATTGATGTGGGGATGGAAAGGAATTTATGCATTTTAAATTTTTTCACATTTATTTACTTTTGTGGGGTATGTGTGTGTGCACACATCCATTCTTGGGCTCACATTCAACGTTGAGTATATGAAGGTTACAGTAAGACTTTTGAAAATCATTTCTTGTATTACATCTTATGGACCCTGAGAATTAAACATAAGTATTGAGGTTTGGTGAAAAGCATCTGAACTATATCACAGGTGCCATTTTTACACTGTAAGCACTCAAATAAATGCTATTTTAGGACTAATTTCAGAATAATTTGGAAGAAAAAATCAGTCTTTGTTAACTGTTAAATTTGTGTATAATTTTTTTTCTCCAGTATATCTCTGCCTGGCAGTATATGTCTTATTCCTCTTATTACAAAGAAACTTTCTTTGGTACTTCAGCCATTATAAACTATTACTTAATTAAATGGAATTTATAATAGACTTCTTATTGCAATAAGCATTCTTCATGTGTCTCATAACCTGGTTGGGATGTTTCTTGAAAGAATTATGTATGTTTCAAGTTTGAGATAAAAATCAGAATATCAAAGATTCATATTTTCTTATTGTATGTTTGGTGATCCAGTGAGACAGAGGAAAATAAAAATATTTACAAAAAACTAACATGGCACAGATATGAAAAGGTCTTCTCCATGACACTCAAGGGAAAACAAGCTAAGGTGTATGAATATAGGGATTTAATTTCACTAAATATTTAAGCAAAAGCTAATTTTATTATAAAGATCTAAATAGTTTTACTTATATTAATAACATAGTATGAATGATTGGTTAGATTTGATTGTAGATTTTGAACTTATCCTCACTAGCTCCTTGTGTAGAAGAAAGGAATTTAAAAACTCAGATTCTATATTTGTGATAATTTAGCTTTTCACAAGATCTCATTTCAAAATCTCTGATGAATTGTGTTGACCCAGAAAATAACTTTAAAACTTAATTTTTAAGTTAGGTAGAGTAGCCATACTGCTATTTTTAAATATATACATATTGTGATTATATTTTGAAAAAAATTATATAATTAGCAAGGGATTCTAAGATCAAAAGGATTAATTTAAATAAGAAAGGAAAATTTCTATGAAGTAGGCATAACAGAGCTGTCCTGAAAGGCTGCTAGTCTCACTGTTTGATCTTTCTTTGACTGTAGGTTTAAAGGTTTATCCCAGGTGAAACATCAAAGAGCTTGGGGACATTCTCCCCCATCTTGAAGGATAGACAGCAACATAATACTGTTGTCCTTTGACAATGGGGAACAAGTGGTGAAACATTCAGAACTACTCACAATATCATCGTGCAAGATGTTAATCAGGTAAAGGATGCATCTTAGTTAGGGTTTCTATCATGAGTATAGGACACTATGACCAAAAGCATTTTTGGTGGGAAGGTTTTATTTCAGCTTACAGCTTCACATCGCAATCTATCACTAAGGGAAGTCGGGGCAGGAACCTAAATCAGAAACACAGGAGTGGAAGCAATGGCTGTGGAGGAACGAGGGTTACAGGCTTGTTTCTCCTGACTTGCTTAGCCTGCTTTCTTATATGCCCGAAGTAGACCTGCCCAAGGATAGCACTAATCTTGCAGAGACATTTCCCAAACCATGCTTTCTTCCTCTCAGGTAACTCTAGCTTGTGTTGTGTTAACAAAACAAAATGAAGCAAACAAGGAAAACCCAACTAGGACAAGTGGTTGCTGGTCAACTTGACATGACAGTGCATTAATATACCCATAGCCTTCTCTCGTTGTTTATCTCTCAGAACTCATATTAATATCACCATCTCATAAGAAACAACGTCTGACTTTTACAACACACAGTCTAAACATTCAAATACTTTATAAGTGTTTTTTAAACATTCTAAGTCTCTTTTTAAAGATCAAAATTTCTCTATGGGTTCATGAAAAATCAGAACTAAGTTAAATTCTTCCACCAAGAGGGCACAGTTATCATGAACCAAAGCAAAGCAAAGTTTAATAGTGTGAATAGTTAGATGCAGGAGAGCTCAGACCCATTGATGATCCTGTGGACTCCAAAGTGCCTAGACTACTTCTCTGATTCTAGTCTCTGCTGCTCACTCAGCTCATCTCCAAGTCTCAAGCCAGTACTGTTACATCTGCTGCTGCCCATGGTGGTCATCCCTTGGTACTGACATCTTCAAACTGTTGGAGTCTCTGATGGCACTGTTAGCACTGGCATTTTCACCAATTGTCTCTTCTGGGATATCTTCAGGGACTTAGATACTGACATATTCCTAAGCCTCAACTTCCATCCATGACTCCTTCAGTCCTAGGCTGTCTACTATACCTAAGCGTGCACTTTCACTAATGGCATCTCCTGGCTTCTCATTACAAATCCCATCCTTGCCACACAGCATCAAGCCTCAGGTTCTCTTCATAATATCTCCAAGTCCTCAAAGCCAGTGCCACCAGGGGAACTCTTACACACTACATAATCCACTCAGGTGACTATTACACAGTACTCAGTTCTAATATATTATCATCCCCCACTGGACACAGTTTCTGTGTAATAACTTTGAGAACATGCTCCCAGAAGGTTACAGCCCAATGATGCTAATCTCTTCTTAATTGACAACAATTTCTCAGCTCCATCTAACATGTGTATCGCCTACAAAGCAAAGGTTTACTATTTTGGTAGCTACTGTTGATTCTTCAGTCACAGTGACCAGTGACCAACCATGATTCTTAACTCAAAGTATAACCAAAACAGGATTTATAGTCTTTTTATTCCCCTCTGACATTTTACAAGGCAGGTCTCCATCTTCTGTATTTCTTTCAATGCTCTTATCTTTCAAGCTTCCACAGAAGAAGCAACTGAACTCTGAATATTTAATGGCTGTTTTAACCCAAAGTTTTAATTTCCTTCCACAGTCCTCCCCAAAGAAAACATGGTCATGTCTGTAACAGCAACACTTAACTCTGCAGTAACAAGTTCTTAGTTCAGGTTTCTTTGATGTGATAAATACCATGAGCAAAACAATGTTGGGAAGAAAGGGTTTATTTCTGTTTGTGGTTCCATATCAAGTCTATCAAAGAAATCAGGAACTCCAGACAGGAACTGAAAGTAAGAACTAAGGCAGAGACCATGTATGGGTGTCAGTTTTCACTTGTTCTTCATGACTTGCTCAACGTTTATTTTTATATAGCCTAGGACTACATCCCTAAGGGTAGCATCACTCATGGACTTGTTCTCACAAGTCAATCACTAATTAACAAATGCCCCATAGGTTTGCCTATAGTCAAGTCTAATTGAGACATTGTCTCAATTATGGTTCCCACTTCACACATAACTGTACCTTGTGTTCAAATTATGATAAAAAAGGACAGAATATATTCCTATGAGGGAAGGAAATCAGAAGGAAGAAGGTAGCACATTCTGACAATATCTCATATCTTAAGAGACTGGCATTTTTATTGGACCTTACAGCCAGAGTTAAGAATACACCTTGACGTCACTAAAGACATAAGATTTCTAGTATTCTGTGCGCTCAAACTGATTATTTAATATGCTCTTAAGAGAACTATGTAACAACGTAACCTTATTTATCTTGAATTTCTCATGTCATCACCTTTTACAACCTAAGTTAATCCATAATTGTAAACTTAAGGTATGGAGTTATCCTCTCCCTTGATTCAGAATAACACATGTTTATCACTTGGGAAAATTAGGAAAGACAGAAGTTGAAAACAACTCGTTAAATCAATCATAAAGATTGTAACCAACCATTGATGTATATTGTTTGATAAAAAATACTTACTGTTTACATCAGTTAGAATCATTTGGAGTTGGTAAATTAAACCTTGTAATTCTCTGTCAAAGATCTATTTAACTTACCCCATTTATTCATAATGTGACGTTTTTATAAGCTCTTTAATAAACATGGAGAAAAACCTTTTGTTGGGGACAGACACACAGACAGGAACAAAGAGATTCAGAAGACAGCCTGAAAATCCAGCACAGATTCAGACTCATGCAACTGACAGAGGACAAAAGACACAGGAAGCATGGAGTAGAGAATTCTCTATGGTTAAGTGCCTTCAAGTAAAAATGCTTTTATTTCTTTCATTAATGTGACAGCCATGCATTATTGGTGACTCAGAAAAGTCACTAATGCATTATAAGCCACATAAGGAAGTAGCAAGTGTTGTGGAAGAGTTCCAGGAAACACGAGTCAGGTTCTCAGTCGCACAGAACATGCTCTATTTTTGGATTCTAGACCATGAGAAATTTTACAAGAAATCTCAGTTTAAATGGAAGCTAAAGTGGTTTCCAGGGAGATTATTGCAGATTCTTCTGGTTGTATTGTCTTGTCTGCCTAAACATAGGCCTTATTTCATATTATGATCATGTAATGCTTGTCATCCCCTCAAGTGTAGTCCTAATCAAGTTTCATTCTTTCTAATTGCATTGTTGAGCACAGCTGTTTTTTTGTTTATGCATGCAACTTTGTAAGAGAGCAACTATGCAAATCACATTTTCTATTCATCAATTACTGTAAGGTAGGCTCTTCATTCTTCTATGATTGCATTTCTCTTGCTTTCCAGTTACGAGAACTTCATCATTGTGTTTGAGCTCCCTCTAGTTCCTTATAGACTGTCCTCACAGGCACATAAACGATGGTTGACTTATCTAGTCTTACCTGGACTATATACTCTAGCTTCTCCCTGAGGCAACTTGCAATTAAGAGAGTATTGCACGCAACAAGGGAGCAAATGATTACTCAAGTGATGGATAGTCTCTGATTCCTCCACCCTTTCAAGTGTGTGTGTGTGTGTGTGTGTGTGTGTGTGTGTGTGTGTGTGTGTGTGTGTGTTTACAAATCTAAAATGTTTATGGTCTGGTCATTAAAAAGACATACTCTGGGAGAGGGAACTAGAAGACTCCACATCCAGTAGATAGACAGAGCCTCAGGTGGAGTAACTGGGTTGCCAACCCACAATCAAAATTTCTGACCCAGAATTGTTCCTGTCTTAAAAAACTGCAGGGACAAAAATGGAGAAGAGACTGAAGGAAAGTGGTCCAATGACCAGACCAACTTGGGATCCATCTCATGGGGAAGCACCAAGGCCTCACACTATTACTGATATTATGGTGTGAGTTGGGGCCAGCAGTCTCAACTAACACAGACTCTGCCAGAGACTTGAGGCTCCAGGGAAGGGGGAGGTCTGGTGGGGAGGGGCACTCTTTCAGAGGAAGAGGGAGGAATAATGGGATTAGAAATGGAGGGTGACAAAAGGGGAGGCAATGACTGGAATATTAATTTAATAATAATAATAATAATAGTAATAATAATAAAGATGTATTGGAAACTACATTGATACTCAAAGGAAGGTTATTTCTGTGACAATTTTCTGTAGTCCTAGCACTTGGGAGGATGAGACAGAATAGTTGTGAGTTTGAGCTTATAGAGTAAATGCCTATTTACAAAAAGAAAGTGTAAAGATATGTAGCAATCATAGATAGCAGAAACAAACACTAGAGGACAGGGCTTCCCATAGGTACTTTCCCATAATCTCATTGCAATTGTAATGACAAAGATTTGAGAATTTATGGCCTAATTAAAGTGTCTTGTGTATCTCACTGGCCAAGTGATAATGTAATCGGTGAAACTAATGAAACTTGGTAAGCCATTGATTGACATAATTCTATAGAACACAGAAAAACTGTTACTAAAATTGAGTCGCCACTTTTCAACTTTCTACAGAAAAGCATAATTTCCAACCAACCATCTCATCTTTATTTCTTTAAGAGGATTATCACATTTCCTGGAACTGTAACATATAATCATGAATATCTATCCCTTGACCTGTAAATAGATGACTTTTACTCCTTGGAGAAGTAGAGTAACTCACCCAGTTGGTCAAAGTTTATTAAGGAACTATTAATTGACATTTCTGCAAGACATCATTCTCTCTTTCTTAGGAAACAGTTACCAACATAAAGCACACCCTCTTCTCTGAATCTCCATACTCTAGATATTAACACTTAGTATTCCAACACAGGAAGACTAGTGATAGTTTGTGCAGTAGATGCATGCTTCAAACATTGATCCTCAGTGTTAGGACATTTTAAGACTAGTCATTTTTCTTTCTTGCTATATTGAATTCCACAAGGTTTGAATGAAGAGTATCATATAATCATTAGTAGAAGGCCCTACAAATTATCCTGCTAATTGGAAATATAACAGTGAGCTTTTAAATTATACCCTGCTCAAATCAGTTCTCTGCTCAGGACACAAAATGACTTCCAATGACCTACAGAATAACATTCAGGCCTATACTCTTCTAGATCTCCACTGAACCTCCTCTCTGTTCTTTACCCCTTTATTCATCGTACAATATCGTACCTAATTATTAATAATATTTCCCACTGAATTTTCACCTGCTTTACTATGGGTTAATGAATTTCAAACCCAAGTAAAGAAACTTGAGAAATGCCATCCACAGAAGTTTCTGAAAGTTCACTAGTAATATAGTTTTGTCTATTAGTTTATCATAATCTTAAATCCTTAAATGTATTACAGATAGTTGTTTATTCTTATCTTCTGAGTTTCAAATGTTGCACACTTAACACTTTATTTTGAATGGTGACTCTTGGCATCTTCATCTTGTGTGGAAAAATTATGCCTATTAATCTTAAGTATTATTTTACCTATTAAAGAACCTTGAATATGTGTTATAGCCAGCAAGTCTTCAGACTTTCACAATATAATGAACAAATACTATTAAAAACTCATTTCAAAATTACATTATTAGGAACTTGTTTAATTTTTTCCTTATAATTGTAATTTTTGTTTTGTTGTCAAACAAGACCCTTAATGGAGGGTTAAGGGCACCAAGCCACCCACAAAACCTTCGACCCAAAATTTGTGTCTAAAAGAAATACAGGAACCAAACTGGAGCAGAGACTGAAGGAGTGGACAACCAAGAACCGGCCCATGTGAAATCCATCTTATCGGCAAGCACCAGCTCCTGACATTATTAGTGATACTTGCTATGCTTGCAGACAGGAGCCTAGCATTGCTCTCCTTTGACACACTATCTAGGAGATGACTGAAACAGATACAGATACAGCCAAACATTGGCCAGAGATCGGGAACTCTTAAGGAAGATTTGGGGAAAGGATTAAAGGCCCTGAAGAGGATGGGAACCCCACAGGACTACCAAGAGAGTAAACTAACCTGGACCTCTGGGAAGTCTGAGACTAAGCCGCCAACCAAAGAACACACACGGGCTGGGATGAGGCCCTTGGCAAATATGTTGATGATGTAAAGCTCAATTTTCATGTGAATTCCCCCAACTGAACTGGAGTGGATGCTCACTCTCCCTATAGCTTTAGCCTGGCTGTGGCCTTTTATTAACCTAAAGATATAGGAATATCTAATTGAAAGCCCATTAATTTACCAGTCTTTAGACTAGCACTATCACGGCTTCTCTGTTTGACTTGTCTGGGTGCACTTGTTTTCCACTTTATTTTGTAATTATTTATGTAAAATCAGTGATGGGTTAATGAGATAAACATGTTGCTGAGACTTGAGTTTGAGGGGCTGTGTAGTAATGCAATTTCATTATTCAAATGAATCCATCAAGTGAACCATAAAAGCAAGTAGCTCTTTTGAATGTAATACAAATAGAGTGTATGCCGTTTTTTCAGCATACTGAAACTGACTGAACCAAAGAGGTAACTCGCAGAACCCAAGTCAGCACAGAAGACCCTCAGAAAGTGTCACCATCATAGTGATCATTGTATGACAAGGCAGAAAGCTGAAGGGGTTTGTTTACTTCTCTAAACCATATTTACAACTTTAGACCTGTTTTGTTTCTCTATTCAGCTGTGTTCTCATAATTCCTAGAGCCTCTTATATATTTCCTTGGGAAATAATGAAGGAAACAAACCTATGAGACCTTTCAGCGATTATCTGTGGATAACCTTATTTTCCCTCGGCATCCTTAATCACATAGCCTCTTCATTCCTGTCACTGCTGTCACAGATGTGTCTTACACCAACACCTTACCAGACAAATTGCAAATTGCCATAAACATGTGCCAGCATCAAGAAATTGGAAACATATTGGACATTTTGGAGTTGGCTGCTCTTTACATGTGTAATTAATTGAACATAATAAGTGTGAATGCCTTTTTTATCCAACAGGTTATCAGATGTGTACAGCTATCCAGATGCAGACCTTCCTTTGATGCTCATCCTTGAAAAGCTGTCAGACTCAAATGATTTAGGAGATATTAAGTTTATGAAGGAAAAATCAGTGACCACAGGCTTTTTGCTTCATCTTTCTTTCCTTTATTACTCTGAAAAAGATCTAAGAAAATTACAAAGACTTTAAAAGCCTTCTCTGCTGCTTTCTATGTGTACTGAAAGGAAGCCTTGGAAGCCGAGTTTCTGTCTTTCCTCCCCAGTGTTCACACAAGACCCCTTCTGGATTCCCCATTAGAACTGCATCACCAAAGACTCCTCTATGGGAAAGGAAATATAACCAGGTCCTCTCTGTGAAAGAATTTCTTACTATTGGATGATAGTGCTTTCGATTTTTTTCAGTTCATTCTCTATCTTAGTACTCTTCCTTTTACCACACACCATTTTCTTTACAACCTATCCTAATGTCCTCTGGTCTTTAGAGCAAAAGAAATTACTAAAAAATGTGGTCCAATCCTGACTTCCTATCTCTTACTGTTATTTCCCTGTGAATATGTTCCTCTCACACTTATACCTTATTGTGTACTTGAAATTGTTGGTCAAGAATGACTAAGACATCTACTCTAAAACCTAATGTCATTTCTGTGCACTGTCACATGGAATTGACAAAAGAAATAGACATGCTATTAAATTCAAGTAAGGCTGAGCACATGCATAATTCAGACAGGTGGAATACAATTACAATTAGAGAAATGTCAAATGTGAAGTTTATTTACAAGCTGTTGGATGATTCTAGAAACATTGAAGATATGATATGGGTATACAAGATCAGTGTGGGAAACTAATTACCCTAATCCTGGCAAAGTGAAGGAAAGATCTATTTACTAGTCAGAAAGTAGAACTGTGAATGGGGGGGATGCCTAGAGAAGTCCTAGAGAAGAGCATTTACCACAAGTCAAGAATTTGACAGGTGGACAGATTGAAAACCCTGATATATTTTCACCTCTAGTCACAATCAGATTTCTTACTGTTGATTCCAGTTAGCTGACATTCCTTAGTCATTTTTATTCAGTATTCCAGCAGGAGATGGATGAGAACTAACTCTGGCAAGCTAAACAAGATCCTCTGCACACATCTCTTCATGGTCACAGATGTCACCTCCATATTCCCTGAAATGTTTTCCTGCCTCATCCTCCACATCATCTCTTCTCTAAAGGCAACTCTTCTGTTACTCAAATTTTGTCCTAGCAAATGGATATTAGGCCTTCTCTTTCCAGATAGTTTCATCTAAATACCAAAGTGCTAGAGACTCTCAGTTTCTGGCTACAGCCTGGAATTCTAATCTAAGCTTCAAATACCTAGATGAAAACAGCTGTTTGAGCCATGAGTGGGGCTAAGGTGAGCACCACTGCTCACCAGGACCCGCCAGGAACCCTCGGGTCACAGGGACTGAGGTAAAGTCAGAGACAGGAACTTTCCGGTTTCCATCTGTGCCTGGGGACCTCAGCCTGGGCTACTGGGCTCCAGGGGAGAGCTGGTATCCCAGGAGTGCTGACACACCTTTGAGCACAGGCAGGGCTACCACTTCTGTTCAAGCTCACTGGATCAAGAGGGACCCTTGCAGAGCCATCAGGACATAGGAGCCAAGGGACAGCTGGGGACAGGATCCTTCTGGTTTCTGTCTGCACCCAGGAGCTGACCCTGTGCCATGGCTCTCCAGGCCCAAGTACCTATCATAGAGAGCTGGTCTTCAAGGAGTATTGACACAGAGGCCTGCAGGAGGGGCAACCCACAGCAACACAGAGTAAGACCAGCTAACATCAGAGTTAACAAGATGGCAAAAGGCAAGGGTAAGAACATAAGGAACAGACACCAAGGCTACTCGGCATCATCTGAACCCAGCTCTCCCACCACAGCAAGCCCTGGATACCCCAACACACCAGAAAAGCAAGACTCAGATTTAAAATCATTCCTCACGTTGATGATAGAAGACTTTAAGAAAGAAATTAACACCATTAAAGAAATAAAAGAGAACAGAGATAAACAACGAGAAGCCTTTCAAGAGGAAACACAAAAATCCATTAAAGAATTACAGAAGAACACAATCAAACAGGCAGAATTACAGGAAAACACAATCAAACAGACAAAGGAAATGCACAAAACTATTCAGGAGCTAAAAAGAGAAATAGAAAAAATAAAGAAATCACAAAGGGAGACAACCTTGGAGTTAGAAAACCTAGGAAAGAGATCAGGAGTCATTGATGTAAGCATCACCAACAGAATACAAGAGATAGAAGAGAGAATCTCAGGAGCAGAAGATACCATAGATAACATTGACACAACAGTAAAAGAAAATGCAAAATACAAAAAGCTCCTAACCCAAAACATCCATAAAATCCAGGACACAATGAGAAGACAGAGTTTAAGGATAATAGGTATAGAAGAGAGTAAAGATAGCCAACTTAAAGGACCTGTAAATATCTTCAACAAAATTATAGAAGAAAACCTCCCTAACTTAAAGAAAGAGATGAATATAAATGTGCAAGAAGCTTACAGAACTCCAAACAGATTGGACCAGAAAAGAAATTCATCCCATCACACTATAGTGAAAACACCAAATACACGAAACAAGGAAAGAATATTAAAAGCAGTAAGAGGAAAAGGTCAAGTAACATATAAAGGCAGACCTATCAGAATTACACCTGATACTCACCAGAGACTATGAAAGCTAGCAGATCCTGGGCAGAACACATACAGACCCTAAGAGAACACAACTTCCAACCCAGGCTGCTATACCCAGCAAAACTCTCAGTTACCATAGATGGTGAAACAAAAAGTACTCTATAACAAAACCAAATTTACACAATATGTTTCCACAAACGCAGCCCTACAAAGGATAATGGATGGTAAACGTCAACTCAAAGAGGGAAACTACACCCTAGAAAGAGCAAGAAAGTAATCTTTCAACAAACTCAAAAGAAGATAGCCACATAAAAGTAAAAATAAAATCGAAATAACAGGAACCAACAATCACTATTCCTTAATATCTCTTAACATCAATGGACTCCATTCCCCAATAAAAAGACATAGACTGACAAAATGAATCCATTTTGGCATTTTGCTGCATTCAAGAAACACATCTTCGTGATGAAGACAAATACTACCTCAGAGTAAAGTGCTGGAAAACAAGTTTCCAGGCAAATGGTCCCAAGAAACAGACTGGAGTAGCCTTCTAATATCGGATAAAATTTACTTTCACCCAAAAGTCATCAAAAAGGATAAGGAAGGACATTTCATACTCATCAAAGGAAAAATCTACCTAGAAGAAGTCTCAATTCTGAACATCTATGCTCCAAATGCAAGGGCACCCACATTCATTAAAGAAACTTTACTAAAATTCAAAGTACACATTGCGCCTCACACAATAATAGTAGGAGACTTCAACACCCCATTATCATCAAGGGACAGATCTTGGAAACACAAACTAAACAGAGACACAGTGAAACTAACAGATGTTATGAATCAAATGGATTTAACAGATATCTATAGAACATTTCATCCTAAATCAAAAGGATATACTTTCCTCTCAGCACCTCATGGTACCTTCTCCAAAATTGACCATATAATCAGTCACAAAACAAACCTCAACAGATACAAGAAGATTGAAATAATCCCATGCCTCCTATCAGATCACTACGGTTTAAGGTTGGTCTTCAATGGCAACAATAACAACAGAAAGCCCACATACACATGGAAGCTGAACAATGCTCTACTCTATGAAAACTTGGTCAAGGAAGAAATAAAGAAAAAAATTAAAGAAGCCTAGAATTTAATGAAAATGAAAGTACAACATACCCAAACTTATGGGGCGCAATGAAAGCAGTGTTAAGAGGAAAACTCATTAATTTGAGTGTCTCCAAAAAGAACCTGGAGAGAGCATACACTAGCAGCTTAACATCACACCTGAATGCTCTAGAACAAAGAGAAGTTAATGCACCCATGAGGAGTAGAAGGCAGGAAATAATCAAACTCAGGACTGAAATCAATCAAGTAGAAACAAAAAGAACTATACAAAGAATCAACAAAACCAGGAGTTGGTTCTTTGAGAAAACCAACAAGATAGATAAACCCTTAGTCAGACTAAGCAGAGGGCACAGAGACAGAATCCAAATTAACAAAATTAGAAATGAAAAGGGACACATAACAACAGATTCTGAGGAAATTAAAAAAATCATCAGATCCTACTACAAAGGCCTATATTCAAGAAAACTGCAAAATCTGGATGAAATGGACAATTTTCTAGACAAATACCAAATAACAAAGTTAAGTCAGGGTCAGATAAGCCGTCTAAACAGTCCCATAATGCCTAAAGAAGTAGAAACAGTCATGAAAGTCTCCCAAGCAAAAAAGCACAGTACCAAATGGGTTAACTGCACAATTCTATCAGAACTTCAAAGAAGACCTAATACCAATACTCTTCAATCTATTCCACAAAAAGAGAAACAGAAGGAACACTACCGAATTCCTTCTATGAGGCCACAGTTACACTGATACCAAAACCTCACAAAGACCCAACAAAGAAAGAAAATTCAGACCAATTTTCCTTATGAATATCGATGCAAAAATACTCAATAAAATTCTCGCAAACCGAATCCAAGAACACATCAAAACGATCACTCATCATGATCCAGTAGGCTTCATCCCAGGGATGCAGGGATGGTTCCATACCCGGAAATCCATCAATGTAATCCACTACATAAACAAACTCAAAGAAAAAAACCACATGGTCATTTCATTAAATACTGAAAAAGCATTTACCAAAATTCAGCATCCCTTCATGATAAAAGTCCTGGAAAGATCAGTAATTCAAGGCCCATACCTAAACATAGTAAAAGCAATATACAGCAAACCAATAGCCAACATCAAACTAAATGGAGAGAAACTCGAAGCAATCCCACTAAAATCAGGGACTAGGCAAGGCTGCCCTCTCTCTCCC
>CM052712.1:50125954-50152618 GCA_028551405.1 Uromys caudimaculatus
GGATTGGAAAGATTAATGTAGTAAAAATCGCCATCCTGCCAAAAGCAATCTACAGATTCAATGAAATCCCCATCAAAATTCCAACTCAATTCTTCATAGACTTAGAGAGAGCAATTCTCAAATTCATTTGGAACAACAAAAGACCCAGGATAGCAAAAGCTATTCTCAACAACAAAAGAACTTCTTGGGGAATCAGCATCCCTGATCTCAAGCTGTACTACAGAGCAGTAGTGATAAAAACTGCATGGTATTGGTACAGTGACAGGCAGGTAGATCAATGGAATAGAATTGAAGACCCAGAAATGAACCCACACACCTATGGTCACTTGATTTTCGACAAAGGAGCTAAAACCACCCAGTGGAAAAGAGTCAGCATTTTCAACAAATGGTGCTGGTTCAACTGGCGGTCTACATGCAGAAGAATGTGAATTGATCCATTCCTATCTCCCTGTACAAAGCTCAATTCCGAGTGGATCATGGACCTCCACATAAAACCAGATACACTGAATCTAATAGAAGAGAAAATGGGGAAAAACCTTGAACACATGGGTACAGGGGAAAAGTTCCTGAACAGAACACCAATGGCTTATGCTCTAAGATCAAGAATTGACAAATGGGACCTCATAAAATTGCAAAGCCTCTGTAAGGCAAAGGACACTGTCAATAGGACAAAACGGCAACCAACAGATTGGGAAAAGATCTTTACCAATCCTAAGTCTGATAGAGGGCTAACATCCAATATATACAAAGAACTCAAGAAGTTAGACTCCAGAAAACCAAAGAACCGTATCAAATAATGGAGAACAGAGCTAAACAGAGAATTCTCAACTGAAGAAATTCACATGGCTGAGAAACACCTAAGGAAATGCTCAACATCCTTAGTAATCAGGGAAATGCAAATCAAAACAAGTCTGATATTCCACCTCACACCAGTCAGAATGGCTAAGATCAAGAACTCAGCTGATATCAAATCCTGGGGAGGATGTGAAGAAAGAGGAACAACCCTCCATTGGTGGAATTGCAAGCTGGTAGAACCACTCTGGAAATCAGTTTGGTTGACCCTCAGAGAAATGGACATAATACTACCTGAGGACCCAGCTATACCACTCCTGGGTATATACCCAGAAGATCCTCCAAAACGTAATAAAGACACATGCTCACTATGTTCATAACAGCCATACTTATAATAGCCAGAAGCTGGAAACAACCCAGATGTCCCTCATCAGAGGAATGGATACAGAAAATGTGGTAGATTTACACAATAGAGTACTACTCAGCTATTAAAAACAATGACTTCATGAAATTTCCAGGCAAATGGATGGAACTTGAAAATATCATCCTGAGCAAGGTAACTCTGTCACAAAAGAATGAACATGGTATGTACTCACTGATAAGTGGATATTAGCCCAAACATTGGGAATACCCAAGTTTCACTTCACAGTAACCGCTGAACTGAGAGTGAGGTCCCAGATGGAGTAGTTGGAGAAGGGACTGAAGGAGCTGAGGGAGTTTGCAGCCCCATGGAGGGAGCAACAGTGTCAACTGGCCTGTCCCCTCCCCCGGTCCTCCTGGAGCCTAGACCACCAACCAAAGGATACATACGGAGGGACCCATTGTTTGGACCACATATGTGGCAGAGGAAGGCCTTGCTGGCCATCAGAGGGAGGAGAGGCCCCAGTAAATTGGAATGTCAAGGTGGGAATATGGGAGTTTGTGGGCGGGTGGGTGAGAGGTGGAATACCCTTATAGAGGTGGGGGAGGGAGAGGGGTTAGGTGGTTTCCAAAGAGGACACCTAGAAGAGGGGAAACATTGGAAATGTAAATAAAGTAGCAAAAAAAAAAAAAAAAAAAAAAAAAAAAAAAAACGGAAAAAAACCCCAGCTTTTTGACATCTCCACTGAAGTCTCAAGTTTCAAAAATAAAATAGAATAGCTACTTCCCTCTTTCCTCACAGTTTTAACATAAATGATCATTTTCATAATTTTCCCATCTCTATAACCATAAAACTGATTTGCATACTTATTCAGCCAGAAATGTAGAATTGCATTTTTATCTCATTTTCTGCAACTAATATTTGAATAACTTGTACAATTTCTAACTTCCAGGCCTCTGTTATTACCACCTCTCTAATGTATCGTAGATCTCAGAAATAGCCCTCTATCTATCTATCTATCTATCTATCTATCTATCTATCTATCTATCTATCTATCTGTGTGTGTGTTTCTCTGCTTTGTTTGCCTTGATACCCTATCAGCATAAAAATTAAAGAAGCCCAGAAAATGGCCTTTGAAAATAACTAACTTTATTACAGATATTTCCCTGAAATTTTGAAAACTTTCTTTCTGTAAGGTGACTCAACTCCCAAAGTTTTAGTATGGTCAAAAGTCACTCCGAGTTGGTAGTCTTGCTCTACATCACTCTCTTTCACACAGATTCTCATTGCTTCTTCTGTGTTCTTTTTTCTTCCCTTGAATACTGTCATTCTTATAGAGTCCACCCTTTGACATTTTCGTTCTGATATCCCAAACACACCTTCTCAGAAAGGTCTTCTCTCATCACCCATATGATCCTTGCAGCATTTGCCACTGTCTCCACTCTTCTTGTTCACGTATTATCTTTGTTTCTTCCCATTAAAATAGAATTTGAGCACCAGATAGTAAGAACCTCTTGCTGAGCATGACACATGCCTGGGTTTCAGAACATGATGAAATCAAGGTGTTTCCTCCCTGCTAGCTAACTCTGACAGGAAGCAAATGGACTATATAAGCTGCAGGAGCATGGGAGGGAACCATTATCAACAGTCTTACTCAACTGTGGATGCTAAATGCACAAATACCAATCAGCCAGGCAAGCTGAGTCTACTGGTTCAGTAGCCGGAAGTCTGTTTTCCAGGTAGCATGGTGTTTTCTGATTGGAATGATGCCTGCTCCACAGGAGGGAATGTGCTTTTACTACAGTGAACCTGATCAAAAGCATGTGACTACAATGTTGAAGCTTTTATTGTCACTTTGCCAAATAGATAGAACATATCCAAGAAACTCCATTCTAAATACATGCGTATGCCCACAGATTAGTGGCTACAGTAATTTTTAATTGTAGAAACTTCTTTCTAAAGTGGTTCACAGTAACTGATACTGGTTTTAAAAAAATGAATTGCCAGCCACAACAAAAAGACATCTGTATGTCTATCCCCAAGGCTCCGGAAATATAATGAAAAAGGAGAAGAGACAGACTACAAGAGCTGAAGGGAGCAAAATGGTGTGATTCCCTTACTTTGGAACCTGCTCTGGTTGTTACACTCATGTACACCTGCTGCCATTGCTTATGCAAGAGCTAGACAAC
This sequence comes from Uromys caudimaculatus, assembly GCA_028551405.1. Classification (NCBI taxonomy): domain Eukaryota; kingdom Metazoa; phylum Chordata; class Mammalia; order Rodentia; family Muridae; genus Uromys; species Uromys caudimaculatus. Next base: position 50,129,297 of record CM052712.1, read on the forward strand.
ACTTGCCCTGTCAAGAAATACTCTGTCATTGAAGGAGAGCTGTCATGATATCCACCCCTTACTGAGAATTTATACGGATTTGATGATTGATCAGGGAGGGAAAGAATTTTCCCCAGTGGTGTAGCCATTAGTAATGTGATTATGCTCCTGTCAACAAACCACGACACATGTTCTTATAAACACCCCAATGAAATTCACTGACTCACCCTAAGAAGAAAGAAAAGACAGGGAATGAAAACATGAGGAGAAATGGGGCTTACTGGGAAAGGAAGAAATTGCTGGGAGTGGGAGATGGCAATATCATAAAAATATGTTTTATGAGCATAAAAACATAAAATGTAACCAATTTTAATATAATCAGTATATGCTAAAGTATTTCAATGTGTATAAATTTTGTGATATTTGGGATAAAGTGGCTCTTGACTGTAAACATCTAGAAAAGCTTGCTCATATTGATTGATTGCAAAGATAGTTTTTTTTTGCAAATATTGATTTTTTTTTAAATGTAGGCTAGAAGAATATTATAGCTTTTGTACCTTCATATAGGTCATGTAGAAGACAAGTAATATGTTAGAATGCAAGGGGAAAGAGTCTCTTTAAAACAAGATAGAATAATTAACACAGACTTTTGACTTTGTTAAGAGCATTTTAAGGAAAATTCAGAGGAAGTAGGCACTGAGAAAGGTGTGCAGGGGTCCAGGATGAGCAAAAGCCCCACAGCAAACAGAAGAGAAAACAAGCAGCTGCACTTCACCCTTCTTCATCATTTGTAAGGACACAAAAATGGAGACTTTTAGGCAACTTAGCTGGATCCCAGATGTCATAGGCAAAAAAATCTTTCCCAGTAGAGTAACATAGGATATATTAGACCTTGCAGAGCTAGATCAGTAGTGTTCAAAGACAGAGGAGGTGAAAGTAGTAAGAACTGAAGACAACAAAGAAAAGGCTGTGATATTCATCTGTAGAAGGCTTCAGACGGGACATTCCTAAACGAAGGCAGGAAGTCAGCCCAGCGTGCTGGAAAAGCAGTGGCCCCAATATTTCTCATCTCACAATAGAGAAAGCAGACAAGCAATCAGTACTATTAAAATATGGAATAGTGACTACAGAGATCAAAACACTTTCCTGGGTAATATATCCTGGATTCAAATGTCAGTCAATTCATAAGACACAATAGTTTCTTTTCTTGAACTACGTTTATTTAACATAAGATGTTACACAAGGAAAGAAACTACATAGATTATTTTGCTGCAACAGCATAGATTCAGATTCAACATTTGCAAATCTTCAAATCTTCCCATCCTCTAGATGGTGATGATGATGATGATAGTATGTTTAAACTTTGCCCAAGACACTTATCAATTGTAAGGTATTCTGCTTTTATTTTTAGACAATGCATTCAGGAAGATATGATTAAACCACATTCTCCCAGGTTTCCTGGGCATGGTAAATATCAATTAGTTAATTATTAACACTAGTGTGTAAGTATAAACTTTTGCTCTAAAACACATGTTTTGCATTTCATGTTCTTTAAATCACCTTGCAATTTCACAAGATAAGGAGAAAAAATTAAAAACCCAAATATGAACCACTTTTGTGAAAGTAAATGGAATGTAAAATAAAATAGTTTGCATGTTACAATAAGATTTTTCACAATTAAAGGTTGTTAAATAATTCAAAAGATATTTTTAAAATAATGAATGGAAGATAATCTAAATTTCTCTTTAAAGGTTGTAATTCTGCCACCCATTTTTTTTCTAAATTTTTCCTAAACAGCATCTGCCTTTCTTTATTCTCTTGCCCTATCCATACCATGACCCAAATATGTGTGTGATTGTCAACCCAAACCAAAGTAGAGAAGGCGTTCATTTTCATTACCAGGATTCTAGTTCTCTGAGAAGTGACTTTTTCTTAGTATTCATAAGCACACTAGTACACTAGTGTCAAATCACTGGATACAGGGAAGGGGGGACAGCTGGAAACAGCTAGCAAGGAGGTACGAAATAAGTAGGTAATCCAGAATCATTTCCAGCAATGCACACTTCTTTTTTTGATAATTGTGGGATTTGTTATTATTTTTGTATTAACTAAGACACAATTACATGAATGACAAAGAATTGCATAGACTGCTTCTAAGGATCATATGCTACCACGTGACAGAAAGACGCTTTTATATTTCCTTTACATTTCTGTTAAAGAATCTCTTCCAGGTTTTACGATGTACTTTGCTATTCCCAACATGTCTGATTTGTTACAGCCTATTATTAGGAATTGTTTCATTTCTGCTATGATTATTTTACATGATTATTTATTTGCCCTATTCAATCTTGCAATATCTTGGCACATTTTATTATTTAGAAAGATTATTATCAGCAGCCAAACAATAAATTGCATGTCAGCACTAAAAATCAACCTTACTCTATGAAGGCATGTTTTCTTTATTCCTCTAAGGAGAACAATATGTCATATATAATGAAGCATAAATCCCATTTGGGTCACAGTTTCAGATGTAAAGCAAGATGAACAGATAAGAAGGGAGAATAACAACAGGAAGTCCTTGTGCATCTTTTCATCTTCTAGCCTGTCAAAAAAAATGGAAGTTTGTTCTGAACATAATGTTTATAATTACACTGTTAGGTGCCAAAAAGCGTTACTGTGACTGTTAAAAAGATAATTGCATCTATTTTACAATTCAAATCTATGTTCAGTTACCTTGTGAAATCCAAGTGAATGCTGATCCGACCTTATAGTCCCAAAAGCTATGCTTGCTTCTTAGCACCTTTTGATATTTTTTTTTCATTATGGAGAGTGATAAATACTTACATACAATGAAAACTAGTAGACATAAAACAGGCACTTCACACAGCACCCTGCAAACTATGAAGATGTTTAGAACGCACAAAACTTACCTCTGTAAAGCACTTAACATTTTCATACACTGTAGAAATAACTATTCACACAAATCTGAATTCATGGTTCACTAAGGGTCTGGATGCAAAGCAGATGGCGTGCTCACACTGGCTCTCAATATCACGTAATAAAGGTGTTCTCCAGATAGGTGAGCTAGTGAAAATAGCAAGCAATAGTGTGTTTTCCTGGATGTTACCACCTCCCCGACTTTGTAAGCCTCCATTGTGCAACCATTAGGAAATTGTGTCTGCGGAGACAGAATTCTCCTCTATAACAGATCCAAGTGGATTTCTTACATTGTTTAGGCAGCAAGGGGCAACAGACACATAGAATTTGTGAGCATTTCCCAATCGTACGTATAGAAAAGTATGTGTGGATGATCAAGTTTTAGTTGCATAGTGCACATCCAAATCCCAGCCGAAGTCCCTTGGAAGCTGATGACTCTGTTCTAGCCACTGGAGCTATGTGACTTGGTGGGGTAAAACATTGAAGGATATTCTGTTCTAAAGGCACTGGAATGGATATCACTTCTCAACTCCTTCTTATCTTAACATGTTCCATATCTAGGATATTCTATAATTATTTTTGACAGATACCTGTAAGATAGGGAAATTAGGTCACCCAGAAATCTCTCTCCTAGGTTTAAATGACAAGAGATGAACTAGTTATCAGAACCAGAGTGCAGACAAGCTGTTGTGAGGAAAGAGACACACGTATTGCTCGTAGCTTGGTGAAGGTAGTCAAGATAACACATACTCAAAGTTCCCTTAGCTTTTGATTGGTGTGGTGTGTGGATGTGTTTGCACTCCTGGGGCAATTCTGGAATGTTTGACAAAAACTCCTCCTCTATCTTTGCTTTTTCATGTTCTACGTGTCTGATTTGTGCTAAACTCACTGGGATGCCATAAAACAAATACACAGACATGTGATCAGTAGATTGTCTCTCAGACACAAGTGGGCTGGAGAAGAGTAAAAACAAACAAACAAACAAAAAACCTATGAGGAGAAAACACAACATGTTGAGCAATATGTAGTTAATTGGGGAAGAATAATTTTTAAAAGCAGCATATAGTTTCCTTGTAATAGCAAAATATCCAAACAACAACTTTTTCAGAGTTCTCCAAAAGTGTCATGGATCATTTACACCTGGAATATTTTCATATATGTTTTAAAGTAGCATTTATAAATATCAACATATCTTATACTACAAGTAATTTGAAGATAGTAGGTATTATTAGTAAATAATAGCTTAGACAATTTAAATACATTGTTTTGGGCTTTAAATAAGATATTAAAAGAATATTATAAACTGAGTGTTGATCATATTACTCCAAATACATGTGTGATAGCCTTCTAAATAAATTACACAAATAAACTCTTTCAATGAACAATATAATATAAACTGTGTTTCTGTTACTATCTCTCTTTCATTGGTGATGAACTCTAATTGGAGAGATAGTAAGGACTTTATTTAAGAGCACACTACTAGTGTTAGGGTCTATGCTAAAAGTATTTGGTGTCAGCAACTTTGTGCTGAATATAAATTAGCATCAGCATTGTCTTTGTGCTACATGCCATAAGCAGAATGCAAACATCACAGAAATGAATGAATATCCTTTGGATTCAAATGCTGTTTGTAAAATGAATTGGAATGATAGATCTGTGTCAGTATGAAGTGAACGGAATTTTTCTAAATTGAATGTAGATTATATAGTATATATCATATCAAGGGAACATTTAGAGACAATGTCAGTAAAATAGTGTTTTGTCACAAGGAAATGATCTCCTGCTGTTATATAACCATAGGCACAGAGCCAAGTTGTTTATCTTTCAGAGTAGGGAAAATCAATCCCAGAATTATATTATATAACAGTGAATTTAGTTCTATTAAATGAAATGATGCATGTTGATTTAATAATTTTGTTTGATGCATGTTCTTGAGAAAAATGACACATATTTGCTCTACCACAGCAAGCCAGAGATATTCTGATGGCTGAGAAAATATACCTGTTGTGTGTTTCACCTAATCAGAAACAGCCATCCACAAAAGTGATGATGTTGCATTTCTGTTCTAATCTGCACTTAGTAAGGAGATGATTTATAACCTACTAAGAGTACAGTGGCACAGTGGTTTCTTTAATCATGGAATTGTGGCCAACTATGTAGCTATCAAGTGTAAGAGGGAAATATGGATATATATATATATATACATATATATACATATATATATATATCCACATATTTTATAGATATGAACTGACAGAACATCAACTTCAGGAAGCTTTGTTGCATTGAATAATAACCACAAGTTAACTTGCATTTATCATTTACTTCCTGATAGAATTGTGTAGTAATTCCTTACTTGTATACGAAATAAAATAAAAAATAAAAAACACAGCCTAAAGAAGATCAAATAAAACCAACTCTATAAAGACAATATAATGCATATATTTGAAAAGAATTTAGACAGTGCCTCGCATTTTTATATTTTTATCGTTCTCAAGTTGGTTATTGGTTTGTCCTGAGTAAAGGACAAAGGGAATAAAAAGTCAGAGAAAGAGTGAATTAGTAAAATCTTAGGTATTTTGAGTCATCCTCATTGTATATTTATCCTATTATACCAAATAAAACACTCATTCTCGTAAAACTATTTGGTTTATAGCAATGCATGGCTTATCATTGTTTGTTCATTTTTTTATGAACTAGAAGATTGCTATAAACCAGGAAGCATAACTTCAAAACATTTTTAAAGCTGAGATATGCAGCAGTAGGTATGATTAGTGTAGATACTTTTCAAGTGTCTAGACATAAATTCTTATACAAAATTAAGAGGTCATGTTTAAGTATTTAGGAATATGTATGTGTGTGTGTACACCTGAATGGCACCAACAGACATAATACAATGAAAGCAGTAAAATCTCATGGGGCCCTTGAACTGGACAATGAACTAAGAATTGCTGAGTGAGAAAAAACATTCCTCAAGGTAGATTCCTACTTCGTTATCAAATACATAATATATTTATATGTTTATGAAATAATATATTTGTGTTTTAAACATATTTCTTGATAAGTTGTTAGTTTATCATTTTAAGATTTTATTTTTTCAGACAGGAACAATTATGGGTCAGAGTTTTGACTGTGGGATGGCAACACCATCCCTCACTTGAAGCCATGACTTGGAGATGGGTTCTACAAGTTCCTGCTCCCCACTGTAGGGCGTTTCTTCTAAGGTCCCTCCCTTTGATTTCTGAGACTGTCACCTCTCAGGACTCTGGTACATTCTATAGGGTCCCCCCAAACCTCCTACCTCCCAAGGTTGCCTGCTTCCATTCAGGACTTCAGTCTTTTTCCCCATCCAATAACACATCATGTTCCCTTCTTCCCCAACCAGTTCACCTTCTCCCCCAGGTCCCTCCCTCCCCCCATTTTGATTGCTTTCTTCTCCCTCCCAAGTGGGACTGAGGCATCCTCACTTGGGCCCTACAGCTTAGTGACCTTTTTGAGTTTTGTAAACTGTATCTTGAGTATTCTGTATTTTTTTTTTTGGCTGATATCAACTTATTAATGAGTACATAGCATACATGTCCTTTTGGGTCTGAGTTACCTCACTCAGGATGATATTTTCTAGTTCCATCCATTTGCCTGCAAAACTCAGAATATCCTTGTTCTTAATAGCTGTGTAGTATTCAATTGTGTAAATGAACCACATTTTCTGAATCCATTCTTCTGTCTTGGGACATCTGGGTTGTTTCCCGCTTCTGACTATCACTAACAAGGCCTCTATGAACATAGTGGAACACATGCCCCTGTGGCATGGTGGGGCATCTTTTGGGTATATTCCCTAGAGTGGTATTACTGTGTCTTCAGGTAGATCTATTTCCAGTTTTCTGAGGAACCTCCAGATTTATTTACAGAGTGGTCGTACCAGTTTGCAATCTCACCAGCAATGAAGGAGTGTTAACTCTTTCTCTACATCCTCACCAACATGTGCTGTCGCCTGAGGTTTTGATCTTAGCCATTCTGGTTGGTGTAAGGTGGAATCTCAGGCCATGTGATTGACATTACCCTTTTAAAATACATACATACAGTGAATTATTTCATTAATGGTTTCAACTTGGCAGTCACTATGTAAACAGAATTCAGGTGCATAGTGCTTAAGTCAAAACTAAATTGAAAGCCATGTCAGTGCATACCACATAAAAAGGCTACTTGACAAAGTCGACACCTACACCGAATGCTTATGGCAGATGGTATTTTCAATCTTTTACTGTAATTCTAAAGTCCATAATTATTATTACTTAGAAAGATTAAGAGGGAATCAGAATACATAAAAAGCAATGCCTCTTAGAGTAAAACATTTAGCAAACAAATACTGAAGGGTCTAATAGTCCAATGATTTTTGTATCTGGAATTCCTAATAGGCTGTATAGTGAAGCTGATTCCCCACTTGACAGCAATACTTTTTTTGTTCCTGTTGACGCTGAGAAACACTAATTGAGACAAATTCTGAAATAAATAGTTTTGAATTCTATAACCTAATCTTTTGATTCTTGTCCCAGATTCTCTGTAGTAAATCACTTATTCAATATATATTGTATTAATAATGCAAAATATGTTTTTGCTTAAATTTAATTATTTTATATTTGAATAAAACTTTTCCAACATAAATATTATTGATTATTTGAGAGTTTCACATAATATTCCATAGTCAGTTTTGAGCTGACATTAAAAAAACCTGTATTGATTCTTATAGTAAGATGTGATGTTTTGATATGTGTAACATTTTGCATAGTTGAAATTATACCAAATGTATCTATTTGCCCACTTTGTGGTTTGAATAGAAATGAACACAATGTATCTATCTGTTGGAATGCTTGGCCATAGGAAGCGACACTATTAGGATGGGCAGCTCTGTTGCAGGAAGTATGTTACTGCGGAAGAGGCCGTTGAGCTCCTATACATTCAAGCTTCACCCGATGTGATACCAAGTCTCCTTCACCTCCCTGCTGATAAACATGGAGAATTCTCAGCTCCTTCTCCAGCACCTTCTTTGCCTGCAGGCCACTATGTTTTCCTCCATTATGATAAAGGACTAAACCTCTGAATCAGTAAGCTATCCTCAGCTTAAATGTCTTCTGTTTTCTCCAACAACGATATTACTTCCCTTTCTGAGTGAGATTCAAATGTCCTCACATGGGACCTCCTTGTTATTTAGCTTTTGGTTCTGTAGATGGTAAAGTGAGTATTCTGTAATTTTTGCCTAGTAGCGGCATCTAAATGAGTATATACCATGCATGTCCTTTTGGGTCTGGGTTACTTCACTCAGGATAATATTTTTTAATTCTATCCATTTGCCTTCAAATTTCATGCTGTCCTTGTTTTTAATAGCTGAATCATATTCCACTGTGTAAATGAGCCATATTTTATTTATCCAGTCATTGATTGAGGGACATTTAGGCTGTTTCCAGTTTCTGGCTATTACAAATAAAGCTGAAGTGGATATAGTGAAGCAAGTGTACCGGGCGGATAGCTGGGTTGGACCTTAGCAGGAGAGACTTTGTCTAGATCTTCTGGGACTAGAAACCCCAAGGTGAGATGGAGAACCTCTTTTGGGAATAAGTCCTGGAGTGGGATAGCAGGGCCTTCATGTAGAACTATTCCCAGTATTATAAGAAACCACCAGATTGATTTCCAGAGTGGTTGTACAACTTTGCTCTCCCACCAGCAATGAAGGAGTGTTCTCCATGCTCCACATCCAATCTACCATGAGACATTTCCTAAGTTTTTTATCTTAACTATTCTGATGAGTGTAAGATAGAATCTTGAGTCAAATTGACTTGTATTTACGTGACGACTAAGGAAGTTGGGAGAGAACATGGAGAAATGAATGAGGGGACAGAAATATGAATGGATATCTGCATGAGAGCAGCCCTTGGGAGTCTCTGGGGGGTGACTATAGCTGAGACTCCTAGAAGTGGGGCAGAGGTATCCACCTCCTGTAGCCAGGCAGGACTCCCAATAGAGAGATAAAGACACCAACACACCCACAAAACCTTCAACACAGAATTTGTCCTGCCTACAAGAAATACAGGGACAAAGATGGAGCAGAGACTGAGGAAATGGGCAACCAATGACTGGCCTTCCTATGGTCTAAAAACAATTCCTGCCACTATTAATGATACTCTGTTATGCTTGCAGACAGGAGCCTAGCCTAACTAACCTCTGAAAGGCTCTAGCCAGTAGTCAACTGAAACAGATGAAGAGGCCCAGAGCCAAATCTTGAACACAGCTCAGGGAGACATGTAGAAGTGTTAAGGAAAGGATTAAAGGATACAGAGGGGATAGGAACTCTACAGGAAGACCAACAGTGTAAACTAACCTGGACCCTTGGGGGCTTTCAGAGAGTGAACCTCCAACCAAAGGCATCCATGGGGTGGACCTAGCCCCTCCACGACCCCATGCATGTAGCAGATGTGCAACATGGTCTTCAACTAGAGCAGAGGCTGTCCCTGACTCTGTTGCCTATCTGTGGATAACGTTCCCTTAACTGGGCTGCCTTTTCTGGCCTCAGTAGGAGAGGATGTGCCAGGTCCTCCGGTAACTTTATGTTCAGGGTGGATTGGTACCCAGGAGGGCAGGAGAGACTTCCTCCTTCTCAGAGTAGAAGGGGATGGGAGGATGGGGGAAGGACTTTCGAGGGGGAGGTTAGGAATAAGGGAGCTTGTAACTGAGATGTAAAGTAATTAACAAAATACATTAAGGAGAAAATTAAAAGGGCTGCTGTTGTCATGGAGTCACTTCATAGCCATAAACCATAAGAAATCACATATTTCATATATGATTTTGAAATATAGAGTATATTATTAAAGAACATATTATATTCGTTGTGCAAATAACACCAGAAATACTTGTGCCAGCTAACCTATAACCTAGTATTTATCAACTAACTCATACCCACTGCTTACTCTCCTTATTCTCCTCAGATTCTGATAGGCTATCCTACATACATTGAGCTACATGGGCACAGTCACTCAAGCATGTACACCACAAAGACACAGACACATGCGCATGCATTCATGCACGCACATACACTCGTGCACACACACAGAAATAAAGGAAAAATGAGAGGTTGCATCTAGGTTCAAGAAAATTTGACAAAATTGTAAAATTCCGCTTAGCATTTATACACTACCAGAAATAGTAATGTAAAGTACAAAGAACTGGTTGTAAGAGTAAAGTAGTTCATATATTATTTGATTCATATAAATCAAAATTTTACAAGCACAGGAGACTGTGTTATCTGAAAACTTCAAATTGTTCATCAGAGATGTTTCTAAATATTACTATGTTGCATTCCTCTATTCAAACTCTAATAATTAATCTGTGATGACATAAACATCATTTGGCTCTGACTTATTTTTAATCATCATTCTAGACCAAGAAATCAGAGACTGCACCTCAAGAGAGAAAGAAAGTTAAATGCTATAAAGAAATGAATGACAACCGCAATTGTAGGAGGAAGGGTTGGGGGAAAATATATAGCCAGAATGAAAATAAAAACGGGTCACACAAGGTCATTTTAATAACCTCAGAAATGTCTCTGCATAACACTGGATAATAGGACAAATAGGTTGGCGCCAATAAGACAGATATGAGGGCAGTGTGTAATATTCAGTGTCATCAATGGGTTGAATGTATTTCCTCAGTAGACAATGACATCCTTGACAACGTGGTCTTGGCAACCACTTATTAAACCATTATCCAAGGAATTGAAGCAGAGAGATGATGGCACTATTTGTCTTTTAAGTACTCTCTCAGCCTTGAAATTTATCTACAGTAAGTTACATTACTACAGAACTACTTGAGATTGGCTATGTGTGTCTGAGAAAAAAGAAGACAGAAAAGCATGCTTCCATTTATCTCTGAGGACATAAAAGTATATCATTTCATTGTTAAGCAAAAAAAAAAAAAAATACCACAGAATGCCTCGATAAAATCAATTTTCATCATCACTTACACTGAAACCCTCCTGAGAAATTCTAACTAATCCCAATTTCAGTATTGCTAAACCCTTCTGATTCATTAAGTGAGTTGTCTCCCAAGCACTGTGTTGCTGTCTGGAAGTTGCAAGCATTATCTGTTATATCACACTTGTTTCTTATTCCTCATATGTGGCTTTATTACAAATCTGGGCTAGACTTCCAGAGTCTAGACAGAATAATGACAATAATGATAAGTTTATTTCCCAAATTTGGCTCATATTTTATTTGCTGAGCTCCATTCAAATAGCACTTGGCACCACATGCCCTGTTTCTCTAGACCAGTGCATCAGAAGCTGGCAAAGATCTACAGCTTTGTTTCCACAGCAAGTTTCTTCTGTTTCCTGTAGATGATGCTTCCTCAAACACACATACCAAAAGACACATACAGTGACAGAAGCAGAAAGAGAGAGAGAGAGAGACAGAGACAGAGACAGAGACAGAGACAGAGGCAGAGACGGAGACAGACAGAGCACATAATCATTCTAACGAGAGTTACTTATCTATTTACAGGAGGACAGAGGTCATTTCACTTCTAGTACTGGTAAACCTGGCATGCATCAGTAAGAGAACATTGACACCTTCATTTTCAGACTCTTAGTATCTTAAAAAAAAGTACCAAAAACATCGTGATGATTAACTTTTCCTGGGAATTTCTCATGACAATGAAATTCTGCTGCAAACATTTTCTTTTGTTGAGACAAAAAATTTTAGTGTTTTGTCACTTTAAATCTGTCAAAAGACATATGAATTCTGCCAGATCCATATTTGTCTTTTAAACCTGTTTAATTCTTAATTTTAATAAAATCATTATTTAATATTATGTTTATATAATAGTAAACTAAATGCAGTTGCTGCTGTGTAAATAGCAGTCAGAACTCATACCTGGTACAAGGAGGACAATGGCTGTGCCCTTTTTCTCAAGGTAAGAAGAGAGGTAAAAAGTTTCCACAGCACCACATAAATTTCCGTGCTTTTTCTCCAGGGCCATTACCTCGTTGCAATAGCTCTGCCCTGTGTCCCTTTGTCCCCTGTGCCATCTGTCTCTGTTTCCTCACACCTTCTTTCAACATTTTAAGGTACTCTGACAAGAGTGAAAGTTCATGGAAGCCATAAAATCTCACCTGAAACCTTCGCTGATGTATAGTCTTTGAGGTCCCTGTAAGTAAAAAGCTTTGGCTGTCTTGGTAAAGGAATCACTGAGAAGCAGCCTTCCTGCATCTTCTACAAAGCAGAAGTGCAACTTTTCTTTCTAGGAAATAGCTGAAAATTAAAGTTTAAGTTGGAACAATACTTCATCTATTTGAGATACCATGTTACACTGAAACTGTTTAGAAGCCATTTGCTAAGAGAGAGTAAAATCAATGAATCAGTAGGATATTATTTTGGTAATTATTATTATATTGGTAGTGTGCTGGCATGCCTTTCAATTTTGAACAGTAAAATCTAATATGTAATGGAAAGTTAGTCTCTTCTCTAATGTTACCTATTTTTGTATAGCATTACTATATATTATATAGTGGTTTAGTTAAAATGAAGCCCAATTTAGATATAGAAAATATAAGGCTATTTAAAAAATCTAAGAATTCATAGATAATATGACATCTCTAGCATGTTCCATATCATAAAGAGAAAATAACCAGTTTTAGTAAAAATAATTTATCTGCTTGGATTTAAATGACCATTTCCATAACATTTTTAATTATGTTTATTATGTTTACAGAATGATCATAAACTAGGTATAGATTACTGAAATTCCTCTTCACATTGTTTTATATTTTCAGTTCAAAGTATGTCTGTACCTGGGAATTTTACAAAGGTGACACTCTGTTACCTATCAATTTTCTTTCTTCTATTCCTTGAATTTTGACTTGCCTAATTTGTTAACACGTATGGTCACTATCAAATTTAACTCTTAGTGTTTACAGTTCTCATTCCTATGGATTAAATCAGTCAAGTAATATCTATCAATTATTAGATACCATATCAGAGAAGTCAATGTAACAAATAAGGACATTTTTGTCTGATTGATTTCTATTAATGGTCTGATAGCATTGTCCAAACAATATAAATATGAAAAAGCTCAAAAAAAAAAGGCAAGATCAAACAAGCATTGTATAAAATGCCAGATTTTGTTAAAGGCAATCATGTAGACACATGAGAGAGGGATGTGTGAACTGGATGAAGTAGAGGACATGATTTCTGAAGCCTCAGTTCTTTGCTTGTGTCTCACTGTGTTCACAAATGCTCCAGTCTCTGTGTCCCTGAACAAGTAGTACCACATATTATAAAATTTAGCTATGGACTTTTTGAAATCTTAATGTAAAGAAGGCACAGCCATTGCCCACCTTGTTTTCTCTGAATGCTGGATGTTATTTATAAAGAGGAAATACTGCAGAGATATTAATGAAATAGAATATAACAAACTTACATAAGAGGAATTATTGTGAAAATATGAGGTCAATCAAGTGAAGGAAGTATATAAGCTAGCTAAAATGAGAATAGTGTTTGTAAGGCTTTAAGACAGCATTCATTTTCCCTGTCTATTAATTGCAAGTAGAGATTCAATACTGCCATTTCAAGTTGAAAGATTATTTTGTTTCCAGAATCTGAGGAATAAATATTATTTGAAATATTTGAAGGTAGAGTTGCCATTTCTTTTTTTCATATATAGGGTTAGGTATAATACTAAATTAGAGCCAGACTTAATTTATCACCCCTCAAAGTTTGTATGTGGAAGCCCTGACTCCCCAGATAACTGTTGGGAGGCATGTCCTCTAAAACAAAGAGAGGACATAGAAAGGGAGGTCTTTTAGTTTTAAAAACGTAGATTCTTCTTTCAGGTAGTACATTCCAAATACAGTTTCCCCTCCCTAAACACCCCTAGTTCCCCCACACTTCCTCTCACCTTCAGATACACTGTCCTTGGATTTCTTTTCAGAAAAAAGAGATGGACTCCAAGAAATAATGGTTAACATCAGGAACCTTGTGAAGAGAGAAAGAAAAGATTGTAGTATTATTCAGAAGGGATAGAGGACACTAAGAGAACATGCCCCAGCCCACTGAGTCAACTCATCATGGCTGACCTGGGTTCACAGAGCCTGAAGTAGCATGGGGACTAAATGTGTCTGTACCAGGTCCTCTGTATACGTATTATGGCTGTTAGCTTGGTGTTTGTCGAGTTGGGACTCCTACAAGTGATAGCGGGTCTATCTCTGACTCTTTGCCCTTGAGACTATTTCCCTTCTTTTAATAAGGCAATTCTAATAGTACAGAACTGCTGTCCTAAGGACTACACTCAACTCCATGGACAATGGATGACAAGGTTACATGGCTAGATACTGCCTTTCTGTAATCTAAGAACTAAGGATTCTTAAAAGAAACTAATTCAATACGTTGTGTTCTTGAACTTCAAACTTCTAGAACTATGAGTGAATTATTTTCAGTGTTTTAAGTCTGTGGAATTTTTATGGTACCCTGGTATGCTTTAACAGAAGACCCAGAACTAGACTACATCAATAAGCAGTTGCTCCTACACTATGTTGGGTCTACTTAGAACTTTCTATCAGTGCAGACATTGCCTAATGTGTTGGCTTCCTAGGTAATATTTGTAACAATGTACCGCTAGTAGGTGGTCTAAAAACAGAACATATGCCATCCTTCTTCAGCAGAAGATTTGGAAGTCAAAATGTTGATTGTACTATTTTCACATTTTTAACCAGCTTTTGAGCCAGTTTTGAAGCTCTTTAGAAACTGACTTAAGCAATTTGACTTAAGCAATTATTAAGGCCACAGGCCTATTACGTCCTATATTAGACTGCCACACTTTGCATCATTATGCAAGAACCCTAATCATTGTAAGAATAATGTATCAAAAAACTAGGAAAAACCTCTATCATCAAGTATATGTTACATTTAAGCTTAAACAATCCTCCAGAAATTGGTAAAGTCAACTATGCCCAAGGAGGTTGAATCCAGCTACTGCTTTGCCTCATTAAAAATTCTTGGCAGTGAATGAAAAGGCTTAGGATACCACAGGCTCAATGCTTTGAGTCAGTCCACCTTAACACTAACTCCTTGTACAATCTGCTGAGGCTCATGAAGGAGACAATGCTGAATAACTAGAGAGAGAGAGTTACCAAGTCAATGGTCCAGTATTGATGGTGTATCAGAAATCATAAAACTTGAAATAGACCAATGACTCTTTACACTGGATCCAGCTACTACTTTAATTCATAAAAGATTCTTAGCATTGAAAGAAAAGGCTTAGGGTACCATACAGCCACAGATTTAATGCTTTTTATACACACACACATGCACACGCACACACAGAGACAGACACTGTGTGTGACACATGGCAATTTTCAATGTCAATGCAACAAATGAATTTGTAATGAAGAGCTGAGAAAGATGGAGGAATTGGGTGGGGCATGCATGGTGGAGAGAGGCAAAACTAGGTGACAAGTGAGAGAAAAGGTTGTGGTCAATGGAGGAACATGTCGTTCATTGCCTAGTAGGTTTAGCAGAGTGATATTCAGCAGCCTGGAGCTTGCACAGACTCACCCACTGAACAAGCATCCCAGTCCCACAGTTCTGGCTCTGAGCAACTACAGGATGTCTGAGATGAAGAATGGTTCATATTCTGGATTGGACCTTGTTAAAATACCACCCTGGTTTATACTTCACCCAGAAGCTATGTTGTGGTCTGTGTTGCTACCAGAGTACTTGTTTGTGTCCATGGTCTTACTGCAGCCAGGGCCTGGGTTGATGTTCAAGGTCCATGCTACCGCCTAAGGTCTTTGCTGCCACCTGAAGCCATGTTGATAACCTGAAGCCATGTTGATATTCATGGACTGCTGACACACACAGCCATACTGATGTCTGTGGTATATATCTATATCTATAGATATAGATATATCTATATAGATATCTATATAGATATAGATATATAGACATATAGATATATAGATATAGATATATAGACATATAGATATGAGAATTTTAGTTTGGGCATGTTATATATATTCATATATATGCATATATGAGCATGTATACTTATATACATGTATATATGAATATATGCATATATATGAATATATATTACCCTTCCAACCCCCCCAAAACACGAAGGTTTTAATTTTCTCACCTAAGTTTTAAATAAATTGCATTTTCAAAGAGAGTAACCAAAACCCATTGGAACTCTTTGTCAGCAAACAATAAAAATAAAAACCTCTATTAAAAGCTGCATTTGATATATCCAAGAATTCACAGCCAGATTTTATAAGAAGAAAATAAAACAAATGAAGAAATATTTTCCATTCTAATCATGCATTTGATTACAAAGATAAAAACAGCATGGTTTTTATTACTCTTGTCATTTTGCTAAGAAAATAATGAGTTAGTTAAAAGCTACATTGCATCCATATAAGCCAAACCATGGGGAAACAGTAAGAGGTGGGGTAATGGTACTGTAATAATTTTGAAGCAAATTAAACAAAAATAACAATGTCAAAACTTCTATTATCTGAACACACCAAAATAATTAAGTCAAAATGAGTTTCAAAATCTATAAAAAGTGAAACTTCTCAAATATATTTATTGACTGTGCTATTCTGTGTTAGGCTACAGATAACACAGAGTTTACAAGGAAAGGCTGCTGATAGTCTGGTGCCAATCAAATTAATTGTTCCCTACAGCTTATGCCACATTTTAGTAATTATCATAATATGTTAATAATTTCATAATTATTTCATTTGCTTTGATAATCTCTGATTTTTTGCTGCAATTGTTTGGAAATGCCATAAATTTCATATATATATATGAAGTTTTGATATATATATATATATATATATATATATATATATATATATATATATATACATATGTGTGTGTATATATATATGTGTGTGTGTGTGTGTGTGTGTGTGTGTGTGTGTGTGTGTGTGTGTGTATGTTAGCATACTTAATGCCTAAATCAATCCACCATTCCCTTAGTTTCTCTCCTTTTCCTTAGCATTTCCTAATTCCTTAAACCAAAGCATATTGAAATTATGTCAATACCTACAATGGCTGTTAATATTCAGGTGAAAACTGAAATTAAAAGGAAGAAATGATTAAATCTAGAAGTATAGAGACTAAGCTTGTAAGACAGAAAAATAGACCTCTTCCAAGAAATAGACACCATGTAGAATACAAGTAGGTGATATAGAATGATAAAAATATATTGCTCAAGGAAATGCAAAAGTGTGACTTGAGTAGATTCATGAGGGTGGGGAGAGCATGTGAGACAGGTAGAAAGAGAGAGGAATGGAGCAAGAGAGGGAGGGAAGGAGAAAGAGAGAGACAGAGAGAGATTGAGAGAAGAATCCCTAATGCTAGTATGAAAAAGTAAGATTTTTACTTTTAGTGTACCAGATAGACATTTTTAAAGTACAAAACAATCCTTTAAAGAAACTTCTAGTTCAAATCTTAGAGAGATTAGGAAATTGCAGAAGGAAAATCTGAAGGCAGTAGTTGTGTGAGATTCATGGAGTGAAGCTGTCTCCCTAACATAAAAGGGCTAAAGCAGAAAGGACAAAAAGAAGTCTGTAGGATCTGGCTAAGGTTACTGGGGACGATGGCTACAGTTGTCAGCATAGGTGAAGTGTGTTTACTCTGGAAGAAGATGCCACCAGGACTTTTGCAGCACGAGAGGATGAGTCAATATCTGCGTTACAAGTTCAGGCTGACTCTTAGATGGAGCCAGTGCACCTGGTGGCGTTAACTTAAAGCCCACGCTCATCTGTCACATTGAAAATGCCTGGGCCCTTAACATTTATATGATCTATTCTGCCTGTTCTCTATACAATGGGATAACAAAGCGTGAATGACAACATATTGGTTTATATTAAGATTTATGTCCCCATTAAAACATTATGAGGGGAAAATCATAACACTACATCACATTATGATTTACCTGGCAACAACTTTGATGGAGATATTCAATATGAATAATGTTGCTGTCATGCCTTCCAACACAGCACTCATTATGGATCATGAACCAACCAAGAGTTTTGATACTTTTGAGTCACATTTTGTAACCCCAGATGAAATTCCTCAGTTGAATTTGGGGAAAGTAAATTAAGTAAGCTTTTGTTTTTGTTTTGTTTTCCATTTGAGATGCCATTAAGAACATTCAAGATAAGTGGAAGAAGGCCAAAGTAACAACACTAACAGGAATTTGAAAACGCTTTATTACAATCTTCAAATGTTAAGAATTGATAGAAGTAATTGCAGAAATGGCAGAAATGTCAAGACAGAAGTAAATCTTGAAGCACAAAGGAAGTGCTACAGTCTTATGATGAAGTTTCAATGGATGATGTCTGGGTACTTTTCTGTCAACCTGGCACAAGCTACAGTCATTTGACAGGAGGGACCACAACTGAGAAAATCTGTCCCTAAGATATGGTTGTGGGCAAGCAACTTTGTACTTTTTGGATCACGGATTGATATCAGAAGGTCTAGATCAATGTGGGTGGGGACACAGTTGGACTGGTGGTCATGGGTTTTATACAAAAGTAGGAATGAGTCCGTAAGCCGCATTCTTCCACGGCTTCTACACTAGCACCTGCTCCAGGTTCCTGACAGTTTTATATTCCCTTTTTGACTTGCCTCAATTGGACTGTGATTCAGGATATGTAAGCTAACTAAACCCCTTTTAACCAAAGTTCCCATTAATATCATCTTTTGTTACAGCAATAAAACCCAAACAAACATACATGAGGAGTTTTCCTTCCAGGTAATTTAAAAGAAATGTCTTTTATGCATTCAGGTATGTATAGACAGACTTGTACATGCATGTGCATGTGTATATGTGGCAGCTATAGACTAGCCATCATGGTCACACTCAGAAATGCCACAAACTTACTTTGGTGCAGGACATCTAAAAAAAAAAAAAAACTAGAGTCCCAGTGGTAGGCAAGTCTAACTTACTAATAAGCCCTGGTAATTTTCCTGCCACCAAGTTCCCTGCTAGGACTTCAGGCATGCTTAGAATAGTTATGTGTGGGTTCTGATAATCAAACTGGCACCCATCACTGGAAGACAAAACTTTATTTGTTGAGCTTCTTCCTGGACTCCTCAAAAATACATTTTAGAGAAAAATAATTGTGATCTCTCTTGAGGAAGATATAATGAATCATGTTAAAATGGAAACAAAAGATTTATAATAGTAGGCATATTTAGTTGGGAAACTACCATTAGACTTCAGATTATTGTCCTCAATTACAAAACATTTTTAAAATGATTAAAACTATGACACCCAAGTGACAATTCTTTTCTAAAAAAAAAGTCAATCCATGCAACTAACTTGATTGCTTTTTTATCTTAAGAAATTGCAAAAGCTGCCTCTAACTCTAAAAAGACCACAATAAAAAGTAAACACCCATCAACACTAAGCAAGTCCTTCTACCAGCAAAAAAATTCTGACATTAGGAAGGATTAAGTGACCATAAATATTTCAATTAAGTATTTTTAATAAAAGCATTTAAAGTTTTGATACATAGTGATATATTATACATAATAAAATATAAGCATAATTAGGAGAAAGGAAAATGTTTGATTTAACTTTATACTATTTATTTTATTAAACTGGGCACTGAAAGAACACTGTCTATACAATCTTTGAAAAACACATGTTGTACAGACTCAAAACATACGAGTATGTGGATCTGTGTGTCCAGGAGACAGATACAGAGGAAAAGGGATACAGTGCTTGAACTGTGAGCTACAAAGCTATACGACATGTGGGTAAGGCATGGTCGAGGCAATTTATTATGCTGATACCTATGATTATACAACAAAAACACTAACCTTTAGATTCCAGCAGTTCTCTGTGTCTCTGTCTCGATTTCTTCATCATAAACACTATGCAAAATGTCAAATTCAGTAAAAAGACATGTATCGTGTTTAAGTAATAATTATTACATCAGTCTTTTCTAAATATTGCTATATAATAGACTGTCACTAAATTTCCTCAGTGGATTATAACATGTATATTCAAAATTACTTCTTCCTGACGTTTGTAAAGAGAGAAACTGATGCCACAGATGAGGATCTAAATGAAATTCCAAACCTGACTGATGGTAAGACCCTTCCCATGCCTTAATTAATTAATTAATTAATTAATTAATGTATATATGTATGTATGTATGTATGTGTGTATTCACTTCTCAGCCTGCTCATTGCCCCCACCCAGTCACTTACTCCCATAATCTTCCTCCACCCCCCCTTTTTATCTGAGCAAATTGGGGAATGTCCCCTGGTTATTCTCCCAACCTGGCACATCAAGTCTCTGTGGGGATAAGCACATTGTCACCCACTGGGGTCAGACAAGGCTGCCAGCTGGAAGAACATATCTTACAGACAGGCAACAGCTTTTGGGATAGCCCTCACTCCAATAGCTCATAACCCACATGAAAACCAAGCTGCATATCTGTTAAGTCTAGCCTATGTATGCTCTTTCATTGGTTGTTAGTCTCTGACAGCTCCAAGGGTCCAGGCTTGTTGACTCTGTCTTCCTGTGGAGTTCCTATCCTGTTCAGTCTCCACCCCTTTTCCACAAGAGTTCCCAGGCTCCATCCACTGTTTGGCTGTGGTTGTCTACATCTGTCCGAGTCAACTGTTGGGTGAAGCCTCTCAGAAGACAACATACTCCTGTCTGCAAGCATAACATAGTATCATTAATAGTGTCAGGGATTGGTGCTTCCCCATGGTATTGTTTTAAGTTGAGCCAGTTACTGGTTGGCCATTCCCTCAATCTCTCCTCCATCCTCTGTCCCTGCATGTCTTGTAGACATGATAAATTTTGGGTGGAAAGCTTTGTGGGTGGGTTGGTGTCCCTATCATTCCACTGGAGTTCCTGCCTGGCTACAGGAGGTGGTCACTTCAGGTTCCTATCCCCAATGCTGTGAGTTACAGCTAAAGTTACCCCCATTGATTCTTGGGTGCCTCTCTTATTGCAGGTCTCTTGTCATGTCTGGGTGATGCCCCCAATCTCCCCATCCCTGTCAGTTACAGATTTCCATTCATTCTCATGGCCATCTGACAAATGGATGGAACTTGAGATTATCATTGTGAGTAGGATAACTCAGTCCCTAAAGGACATGCATAGTATTTACTCACTAATAAGCAGATATTAGCCATAAAGTACAGGATACCCATGCTATACTCCTCAGACTCAAGAAGCTAAACAAGAAGGAAGACACGATCGAGGATGCTTGAATGTCACTTAGAAAAGAAAACAAAATAGTCATAAAGAGGCAATTGCAGAGAAAGATAGAGAACTGGGTGGGAGATGGGATGGAGACCGATAGGGAGGTACGGGGAGGGAATGTGGGGTTTCAGGATCAGGTATGGGGAGGAACAGGAGAAATGGCCAGATGGCCATGAGAAGGAATGAAAATCTCATGCCTTATTTTAACTAAAAGGTAAACACTGAACAATTACAGTAAAAATGCTTATCTAAATCTTCCCAGTTATTTCTTTCAAAAGAAAATACTTGGACCTTGTAAGATAAAAATCTCCCCATTATTCCTCTAAAAAGAAATGAAATTGAGATCTCTATTTTATACATTTCTTCTCTGTGTTCAGTCTTGAAAGTGTGCAGACAGACATCTGAATCACGTATTGGGAAAGAGATAGTACTGGTTCTCTTGAATATTTTAAGTTTATGGTAGCATTCTTTGATTCAAGGAAGTACTCACTATGTCAAGAAGGCAGATATAATGTCATGTGGCATGAGCTACACTGTATAATGGAGAAATAAACTTGTCTTTTAGCATCATATTATTTGCCCTTCTCATTGTATCAAATACTAAGTGGTCTATGCAATAAAATTCATGCTACATTTCAAGTTTGTTTGATTCAAAAATAAAAAAGAAAATTGACATTGAACAAATTTTATCTCTTTAAAATTCTGCAGCTTATACAAATTCAGGAAGCTGTACTGATTCAGTGGCTTGTATTAGTGGTTAAGAGGGTTTACTACTCTTCCAAAGGACTCAAGTCAAGTTTGCAGCATTCTTGTGAGGTGGTGCACAATCCCCTACAACTTCAGTTGTAATAGACCTGAATCCCTCTCCTTGCTTTCTTAGGCATTGCATGTATGTAGCAGACCTACACATACCCATAAGAAAACATTTCAAAAGCAGAAGGAAGACCAAAGTGTGGGTGCTTTGATCCTTCTTAGAAAGGGGAACAAAATACTCATAAGAGCAAATACGGAGAAAAAGTATAGAGCAGAGACTGAAGAAAAGGCCATCCAGAGACTGCCCCACCTGGGGATCCATCCCATATGCAGTCACCAAACCCAGACACTATTGTGGATGCCAAGAAGTGCTTGCTGACAGGAGCCTGATATAGCTGTCCCCTGAGAGGCTTTGCCAGAGCCTGACAAATACAAAGGCAGATGCTCACATCCAACCATCGGACTGAGCACGGTGTCCCCAATGGAGGAGTTAGAAAAAGTACTGAAGGCGCTAAGGGGTTACAACCCCATAGGAAGAACAACAATATCAACCATGCTGCTGGTCTAACTGGTGATTTGCATGTAGAAGAATGCAAATTGACCCATATTTATCTCCTTGTACAAAGCTCAAGTCCAAGTGGATCAAGCAACTCCATATAAAACTAGATAAACTGACTCCAACAGAAGAGACCTAGTAAAAACAAATATTATTGATCCAAAAAAATTGACTTCTAAAGATTTTCTGCTATACTCATAGGTCAATGTCTTATTGTCATCATCAAAGATGCTTGTCTTAGTCAGGGTTTCTATTCCTGGACAAACATCATGACCAAGAAGCAAGTTGGAAAGGAAAGGTTTTATTCAGTTTACACTTCCATGCTGCTGTTCATCACCAGAGGAATTCAGGACTGGAATTCAAGCAGGTCAGGAAGCAGGAGCTGGCACAGAGGACATGGAGGGATGTAACTTACTGGCTAGCTTGCTTCTCCTGGCTTTCTCAGCTGGCTTTCTTATAGAGGCCAAGACTACCAGCCCAGGGATGATACCACCCACAAGGGGCCCTCTCCCCTTGATCACTAATTGAGAAAATGCTTTATAACTGGATCTCAGGGAGGCATTTTCTCAACTGAAACTCCTTTCTCTGTAATAACTCCAGCTTGTGTCAAGTTGACACAAAACCAGTCAGTACAATGCTTCTCCCTGAAGCAGATGTGAACAAATACAGGGTCCAAGAGCCAGATACTACACACACACACACACACATACACACACACACACACACACACACACACACACACACACACACACACACATTGGGGGGAGAGAAAGGGGGAAGGGAGGGAGAGAGGGAGGGAAAGAGAGAGAGAG
>CM052712.1:50152718-50186389 GCA_028551405.1 Uromys caudimaculatus
AGGAAGAGGAGACAGAAAGAGTGTAAGAACAGATGGTGAAGGAGGACACCAGGGGAATAATGTCATCTAAACCAACGGCCAAACCTTATATGAACTCATAGAGACTAAAGTAGCAAACATGTGGCAGACCTCGGTCTGTACCTGGTCCTCTGAGACTGGATTTTTAAAATGTTCAAATTTTTAGAGACTAAAGGACTTCTAAAGTTATATATTGTTTTATACTGTAATATAAATATGGCATTTTGGGGATAAATTAGAATAGCAAGGTTGCAGCAGAATCAGCATCCCTGACCTTAAGCTCTACTACAGAGCAATAGTGATAAAAATCACATGATATTGGTAGAGACAGACAGGTCAATCAATGGAATAGAGTTGAAGACAAAGAAATAAACCCACACATCTATGGACACTGATTTTTGACGTTTCTCAAAAGGAATAAAACAAGGCAGAGTAAGATACTTTGAAGGCACAAATATGTTAGTCATATTTCACATTATGGATATGAAATATTGCAGAAATAACTTAAATTAGGAACTCTTTATTTCCACTCATAATTTCATGCCACCATGGCAACAAAGTCATAACATACTGGTTCCAACAGATGTAGGTGAGAACTTGCTGTGGTTCCATTTCATATAGTGGCAGACAGGAGCCTAGAAGGTGGACAGGGTAGGTATCAACTACAAAGACAGCCATAATAACCTACATATGACAATAACACCCAATATTCCAGAGGTTCCCTAGCTTCAAGGAAGCTGTTACCAGCTGGGGATCCAGCGTTCACACATGGAGGCTGTGGGAAACTTCATGATCCAACCACAACTTTTGGTCCTTTCTTTATAAGCTGATTACTAGCTCGTAATGAATGTGCATTCAGTGAGATGTCAATATCTCTAAATCTATCCTAACCATTATAATGTATCTTTAGCATCAATAAATGAAATCATTTACCAATGCTGAACTGTATAAAGAAATGCTGTTTTAAGCATTTGAAGAGGACAGGAGTTGAACAATACTGAATATGTTATTTTTACTCTACAAATGTGTTATATCAAGTGCCTAGGGAAAATTGCAATTTTACAACTCAGTTTAAAACCTCTGGAAAGCAAGATTCAAATGAAATCTTAATTTATCAGTCCTTACTATTTAGTTGGGGATGTCGAAGTGCTAAGATAATAATGGCTTCAATTACGATGATTTCACAGCTTGGCATCTATCAAACAGGAATGTTGCCCATGCACAGGCTCTTCTCCAAGGTAATTCAGGAAGGAGTTCTGGATGGACATTGAATTTATAATATGGTGGCTTAAAAAGTAATAAAGCATTCATCTGTCAGTATAAGTCAAATGAGAAGGATATAGCTGTCCATTATTTCTCAATTAGTGTCACTTACCAAGATAGAACTTTCATGGTGAATCTCCCTTTGCCAGTGTCTGAAGGCCCTCTTTCCAAGAGTTTCGAAAATTATTATGAAACTGTGACTCAATATTAAATCAACCTGTCAATTAATAGTTGTAAGAATCTTTTCTACATTCTGCTCAGCGATTACAAATACTCAGAAGTTGGGAGAATAACTTATTTTATGGAGTAATAAAGTTTTGTGTCAATTCTAAATCTTTTAGAAAGACTGCCAAATGCACCTAGCCTTCCCATCCATTCCAAAAAAATCTCAGTGGCCTCCATTCTGCGAGCTAATCTATTGTCACCTATCTTCAGCATCATCAATTTCTGAGATTTACTTCCCTGCTTTCTATCTTTACAGTATATTCTTATTATCCTCTAGAGGAAATGATTTATTACTAAAAGTAAACTATGCAAGCATTTATTTTTATTTTACCTAAATGGCATTCACATTGAAAGTAGATTTTGTTTCTTCCTGGTCTAGATGGCAAGTCAGAATAGGAGTTGTTACAGGGCTTCACCAAAATATGTCCAATGAAAAGGTGAAGGGAGTACAAAGTAATCGGAAATATGCCAAGAGTCATGTATAGAGGTGAGTACTGTACCTCAAAATAGAAGCAATTGCTAGCTCACTCCTACACACGCAGTGTTGGAAAATGTAGTCTTTAACACATTGCCTGACACTGTGAGCAAATGTGAGACAACATTGTTCAGGAAGCTAGGAATGTTTTCTGTTCTAATAAAAAATGGTTTAAAACCTTCTTCCTGACAAAGTAAGTGAGATAACATTGATGCTATGGACAGAAAGCCACCACATAGTACCTAGTTTAAAGGCGAAGGATAACAAACATTTCTGTGAGTTGCAAAATACAGAGGAAGGGATAAAAATACTAACGTTGGTCAATACTGAGCTTCAGGGCTTCTAAAGAATAATAGCAGCTACTGAGATCCCAGTTCTTACACACATTCCTTCCAAACCACATAGACCCACAGGAAAAGCAACAAAACTACTCCATATCCTAATGATAGAGCAATTTGCTCATCATTTTTACCTGGTGACTGTGACTATTCTTCAGGCAGTAACAGTGGTATGCCTAAGACTCCAGCTTTGGGTGTTTGGACATTGTACACACCAAGTAGATAGCTCCTTACCTCATTTATACAAAGGTTGTACCCTCTATACATCATCCAATACCAAGACAAAGAAGATGCTGGGAAAATTACTGGTGCAGAGAAGAAATTTCATCACTACAGGCCCGACACCAGGGCTCTTTAAGAAATTCATTTGCTCCCAGGGATTGACTTGTGGCCTTCACCCACGAGCTCTATCCCAGAGGTTTATATGTGAGATTGCTTATGATTTTAAAACTGACCTCAGGTTTCAGAATGCAGCAATTGGTTTCCTTAGGAAGACTTGCTGATTGTACTCAGTGAGTTTGTTGGAAGATACACATCAATCTGTATCAAGAGAACAGGCCCTTGGTCCTATGAAGGTTCGAAGCCTCAGTGTAGGGGAATGCGAGGGTGGGAAAGCAGGAGTGGGTGGGTAGGTGTGGAAACACCCTCATAGAAGCAGGGTGAGGGGGATTTCCGAGGAGGAAACCGGGAAAGGAGATAACATTTGAAATGTAAATAAAGAAAATATCCAATAAAAAAAAAAAGAGAAAATTATCAGAGGGTTTGTAAAGAAAAAAAAAAAGAGTCATTAGTAATTGTGATCAAAGCCATCCAATTGATTTATGGGGCATAATTGTCTTAATTTTGGGACCTATTTTTGATACTCAGGCAAAATCATGAGAAATGGTTTATTCTGGCTCAAAATACAAGGATGGGGTCCACGGTACTGGACTGAATCAAAGCAACAGGGTCTTGAAACATTGACTCCTATTGACTTCATAATTAGAAAGCACAGATATGTGAATGCATACTGCTGCTCAGTTCCTGTCTTTATAAAGTCCAGGATCTCAGCTACGGGATGTTGCCATGCAGGGTGGATATGTCTTCTGATCTCAACTAAGGCAATCAAGATCTGTGCCCCAGACATGCCCAGAAGTTCATCTCCCAAATTATTCCAGATTCTTTCAAATCTCCAATTAAGATTAACATCATAAAGAACTTAAATGAAGGCAGATTTTATAGATTGTGTACTAAATTTGATAATTTTCCTTGTTTTAATTGTGACTTTTGTAAGAAATTATTGATAAGACTTTACAGTTATATTCGAGTCCATCTTTCACTCAGGATAAATGGAAGTGACTGTTCAGAGATCTTAATGATGGGGCTCAGTAAGAAAAGTGGCAAATACGTAGAAGAGATGGGCGATATGTCTTGCTTCTCATAATGTTTTTATGTAGCAAGAATTTATAATCCTAATAAGCCTGTATAAAAGACATCCAATCCAGGTATTTTATTTATAAGCCATATTCCTAGATTTGGCAGATGTAGGACTATACTAACTTATTCCCCAGCTATAAAGTTATATGCTGTTTCTGGTTCATGGTGGCTTCCTCCTCTTCCCTCTTCCCTCTTCCCTCTTCCCTCTTCCCTCTTCCCTCTTCCCTCTACCTCTCCTTTACCTCTCTCTACTTGCAACCTTGTCTTTCAAATCTCCAATCTCACCATTCCCCTCCACTGTCCAGTCACAGACTCTAGCCTTTTATTGACCAGTTAAATTGGGAATATTCACATGGAATCACTCAAGTACATGAGGATGCTATACTATATATATAATATGCTATTATGTGATGTATAGTATTATAAAATATAATTATAATAAATAAAATTAGTATAGTGTATGTAACACAATATAATAATATATAATTATATGGTATAGCATTCTATGTACTTAAATGTATATACAAGCATTAATCATCAAAAATCCCACAATTTTCTGTACTATCTAAATGGATCTTATAGAGGCTACACAGAAAAGAGAGAAACTACTAAAAGCATGAGGTCACAGAAACCACATAAAATCACTCTCCAAAAGCATAAATATAAACTCAAACAGAAAATATATTGTATGTATCTTTCAGTAAACTAACAACAACACACCTTACTATTTTTAATGGTTCATATTATCTCCTAAAATATGGAACTCATGACCTAAATTAGTTAATTAACTATGAAAACATTTAAAATAAAAATATACAATGACTATTATTAGTGGATATAAAGGTTAAAATGTTAAAATGACTAACAATAGCAGAGAAATGATGGTTTGGTTCAAATAAATTGTCATAAAAAGAAATTAGAATACATGAATCAAAACATTTAAGAGCCTTAAAAACACTTCAACGAAAATTACAGTGTCAAAGCTGTATTAGTTACCTGTGTTGTTTCTGTGAGAAAATATTTGGAAAATCAACTTTTTATTTTTATTTCATGTATTTGAGTAACACTGTCTCTGTCTTCAGACACACCAGAAGAGAGCATCAGATCACCATCACCGGTGGTGGTGAGTCACCATGTGGTTGCTGGAGATTGAACTCAGTACCTCTAGAAGATCGGTCAGTGCTCCCAACCACTGAGCCATCTCTTCAGCCCAAAAAAAGCAACTTAAGGAAAGAAGAAAAGGTCATTTATATAGTTTGAGAGTGCTGTGTGTCAGGCAAAGCAATCATGGTGGCAGAGCTTGAAGTCCCTGTTCATACTACTCCTGTGGTCAAAGGCAGAAAATGATAAAAGCCCATAAAAATACCACTCACAGTTAGGTGTGTCTTCAAATATCAAATAACCAAACTTAAAGCTCCTTCAATGATATGCTCAGAAGTTTGTTTACATGGTGATGCTTAAATTGCATCAAGTTGACAATAAAAATTAACCATCACTGTGTTCAAATTTAAAAAAAAACTAATAATCTCAAAGTGCACTTGTAGGAGTGAAAAAATAATTTTAATGAAAAATCACACATAAACAAAGACAATATTGACATACATGCCTAACGCAGGAGGATGAATGCTCACTGAACTTCACCTCAGACAAAGAAGTGCAGGCAACTAAGGAATACTGACAGTGGACTCTTCCCAAAAGTCTTACCAATTCATTATCTAACACCAAACGGTCAGCCTGAAATTGTATATATACAAGTATTATGTGGTCTTGTAGGGTGTGTGTGTGTGTGTGTGTGTGTGTGTGTGTGTGTGTGTGTGTGTGTGTGTTTATATGAATCAAGAGGCCATTAATTCAACAACTTAAACAGTAATTTTAACTTGGAAAAAAGTAAGGCAATACAATCCAAAGATTCTAAGCAATGAGGCTAAGAAAATATTAAAAGCTGTTTACAGCTAAACAATTTTCCATAATTAAATCTGTGTTTTCATAAATATATATATATGCATGCCATTGTGCTTGTATAAGAGCAGAAAATTTGCATGGAACATAAGCACTGCAATGCATAAGAAATAGTCTAATGTGAGCTAAGGTGTTTCAGGCTGCACTGGTGGTTATGTATATCGTGATGGTCTTTACTGGTCAGTGTCTTTGAAATGAAGACAGCAATAAATTTGCACACTGGACATGAGCAATACCTCATATTCATTTCATGCCAGGTTTGTTTCTCTGTCTTTAGACGCCTTTACTATTGCCCAGTCACTAATTTACACTCAAGGATGTGTTGATGGATGGTGGCCTCAGGGATCCCTGTGATGGTACTTGGCACCATTCAAATTGATTACTTCTGTGAAAAGTGGATTGTACCTGGGGACACATTGGGCTGCCATAACTGTAGACTGAAATTCATAGCACAAAACTCAAGGGAGAAAAATAGTAATTTATTCTGAGGCCAAATTAAAGTCATCATTCCAGGGAATATAAATTTAGTTTACCCTAAGTTCTTTTGTTCCAGCATGGAAATAGTTTCATGCAGTTCTGCGGTATCAGAACAAAGAAATTTGAAATCAAGGAATTTTTCAAAATACATTGGTGAATGTAGTTATATTTTAATTAAAATAAAAGAGAAACACTAGATAAAATATCCACATGAGCTAGCCAGGCCAAAAAAAAAAAAAAAAATCTCAACTATGAACCTCAGATATTATCTGGTAGCATCCTTAGCCCATTAGTTGGTAGAGAGTAACCTTTTGTTAATTTTGCAAATTCTATGTGTTTTTATCTGTTTAGCAGAATATTAGGTCTGATGCAGACATGGGATCAGAATAGTTTCTCAGAGGACTAAAGAGAGCCCAAGAAAAATTTTACTCATAAGCTCCAACACATACACAGCCGAGGACTACCTGGTCTGGCCTCAATGAGGGAAGATGCACCTATCCTTTGAAAGACTTAAGGACCCAGGGAATGCTGAGGTCTGGCATGGTGTGGGAGTGTAGGGACATCCTTTTGGAGACAGGGGAGGAGGAATGGGAAGAAGGACTGCAGGAGGGCAGAAATGGAGGGGGATAACGACTGGACTAAAATAATGATTAAAAGTAATTAATTTTTTATTTTTTACTCATGCTCTGGACCTGCAACATCACAACCCATTCACAGTCATTGAAGTTTTATTTGGTCTTTGTAGACATAGCTTCTTCTCATGGTCTCTCATTCATAAGAACCAGAGAAGAGCCTCTTTTTCTTTTCCAGTACTTACTGCTTTTAAAAGGAGAAGGAGTGGATCTGTGAATTGTATAAATGTGGTGTGTCCTCTGAGTCTCTCTCATCCCTTCAGAAAGGAGTGCTTCAATTGAGAAAAAAATAAAACCAAAAAACAGCAACTAGAGGAGGCTGACAAAGCTCTAATGCTTGCTGATCAGTGGTGGGCCTGAGACATTCAAAGCCAAGAGCAGTAATATTGCAGAAGTGCTGAGATCTGATGGCCATCAGACCTTAATGCTCAGAACTACTGCTACTAAGGCAGTTGGATTCCACCGATCTGTCTCTCCCTCTGAATAATCAATTCTCAGCTGGTTGGTGACAACTTAACCAATGAAAATAAATGAAGTGTATTTTTGCCCTAAATAATACAGTGACAGCAAGAATCAGAATATTTCAACTACTACAATGTCTAAGAAACTGCTCAGTTGTTTTAGCTATAGAATGGTATTGTAGTTACATTGCTCAGTGACTTCTAGTTTCATTTACGGCTTATATTTCATGACTTACAGAGTAAGGTGAGGCAGACATTTCTTTTGAACTTCTTTGGTTTTCCCAACTGTGTCTCTTCATAAAAAATATTTTGTTCCAAGGAGAAGGGGAAGTGATGGGAGAAGGATTGCAGGCAGGGGGTGAACAGGGTTGGGGCAGGGAGCAGGATGTAAAGTGAAAAAGTAAAAACAAAAAATTAATTGAAAAAATCAGTCCTTTAACTTTTTTCCATATAGGTAAATCTTCACATTTAAAAGGTATAAATTAATTTTATTGCCAATGATCTAACATTTTCTATTATTTTTGAAAGGTGTTACTTTAAAATACAACACTGAAGACATCAGTGATTGCTATTTTTTTTCCTTTTTTCTTTTGCTTTCTTTTTTTTATGTCACTGGACAGGTTAAATGTTATTACAGATTATGAACATTTTTTTATTTTATTTTTGATACTTTATTTACATTTCCAATGTTTCCCCTTTTCTTATGAACATTTTTAATAGGTAAAAGAACTCCTCTGATGAGTTATATATACAGCGATTGAACTCCATGAGGTTTCTCTTGCAGAATGAAAAGTGTCTTATAGACTCTTGAACAGCTCTAATTATTTTGACAGAGTCTAGAAGCATGAGAATGTTATGAAAGGATGAGAGGAAAAAAATCTCTATAAACAGAAATGATCGATTAACTAAAACTATCGAAATAAGAACAAAAGTGATAATCATGTGAGAAACGTAAGGTATGTTGGAATGCTTACTTGTCAAAAATGGTGCTAAAATCTTCACATTTCCACCGTCCTGGTACTACATCTTAGCACTCAGTAAATGTGCCAGAAAAATGTTACAATTTTATTGCAGTGTATATCTCACCAATTTTACATTTTAACAAATCTCAATGATTACATTTAATTCTCACATCATTACTAAAATCAATTCAGTGTTACCTTCATTTTATAAATTAAAAACCCAACTTCTGCTTGGCTCGCAAATATTTGCGCTGAAATGTATGTGTTAGACTCTATACTATATTCAACACTCTTTATATTGTGTTTGGCAAATGTTTCAGAAAGCTAATGTGTTGCCTTGGGAATGTAGTTTTCATAAAAAGATTAACAAACATATAGAAAACATCATTAGGCACATACCAAACTGTTTTGCCTCAAATGGCAAGAAGTCTGAATACTCTGCCCTTAATGAACACGTGAGCTCTGACATAATAAATAACTTCATGTCTGACTTTGCTTATCATTCCAGATATTTGTTCTGCCACACCTTTTATGTTACTGAATCATAAGAAATTCGGAAATAGACATCATTTAGAAGTGGAGACCTTGATAGAAAGTGCCCCATTGGAGTGTACACTCCTGTGAATCAATCCTGTGATTCGAGAAAAGAATCTACTGTAGCTTCTTCTAAATGTGCAATTATGTTTGGCATTTTTAAGATCCCCGTGCGAACACCATGATTTCTAAAGTAAGTGGGTTTTCCACTGGCCGTATGGAGCTTAGGAGGAAGGAAGACCAGGGTGTGGAAGCTTCAGTCCTGCATAGAGTGGGGAACAGGACAATCTCGGGAGGTAGAGGGAGGGGGTACCTGGGAGGAAGAGAGAAGGGGAAGGGAAAAGGGGGCAGGATCAGGTATTGGAGGGGAAGGGAGATATATAAAGAGGTCAATAAATCAAATAAAAATATATAGCAGTGGGGATGAGGAACTGGGGGTAGCTACTGGAGGGTCTCAGAAGCCAGGGAGGCAATAGGCTCCCAGGACCCAACAGGGATGACTTTATCCGAAAGGTTCAGCGAAGGAGAGAGAAACTGTAGAGACCACCTTCAGTAGATAGGCACGGCCCCCAGTCAACGGATGGAGCCACTCACCCATCTCAAAGTTTTTAACCCAGAAATGTTCCTGTCCAAAGGAAAGACAGGGACAAAAAGTGGAGCAGGGACTGAAGGGAGGGCTATCCATGGACAACCCCACCTCGGGATCCATCCTGTCTGCAGACACCAAACCGGGCACTGTTGCTGTTGTTAAAAGGCGCTTGCTGACAGGAACCTGGTGTGGCTGTTCCCTGGGAGGTTCAGCCAACACCTGACCAATGCAGATGTGGATGCTTGGAACCAACCATCAGACTGAGCTCAGGGACCCCAGTGGAGGAGCTGGTGGAAGGACAGGAGGAACAGGAGAATCACAACTCTATAGGAAGAACAATATCGGCTCCCAGAGTCTAGACCACCAACCAAGGAGTTTACAGGGAAAGATCCATGGCCCCATTTACAAATGTACCAGAGGATGGCCTTGTCTGACATCAATGGAAGCGGAGGCCTGTGGGCCTATGGAGGTTTGATGCCCCAATGTAGGGGGATGCTGGGGCGTTGGAGGGGTGGGTGGGGAAGCACCCTCATAGAGGCAAAAGGGAGGGAGAGAGGGCACATGGGATGGGGCAATTGTGGAGGGTTAACCGGGAAGGGAGATATCATTTGAGATATAAACAAATGGAAAGATTAAAAAGAATTTTAAAAAGAAAGTGAGTTTAATATACAGAATAAAATACAAATGATGCATACACAAAGACTATTATCTTCTTCAATATCTTTGTAATAATCAATCTACTACCGGAAAGTGGAAGAAAGCGAGAAACAAGGATTGCCTTTGGATTCAAGTTTGAATTTTCAGAAGTCATATTTGGAAGTTGGAGGCAAGTGGCAGATCCTATTAAGGACAGAGAGTCTTCAAGGCATGTACACCATTCTGAGCATCTGAGTGAGTCTAAGATCTTTGCATATGTGCTATAATGAAGATGAGTGTCTGTGGGTATGCTTATGTTGCTTAAAACTACTCTAAATGTTGGCATATGTAGAGAAATACCCAAGGTTCTATAATAATGTTCTCTATGATAGAGTCTAACAAGCAAGTATACTCACAAAACACATTGGTCATCAGATTTGTTTTGAAAATTGACTTTTATTCTTGTGCCTTTTCTTTGGTGTTTTAGTCCCTTCTCTATTTTTTCACATTAGTTTGTTTCTGTCCCATTCTGTTGTAGTTTGTGTGTTCTGTTTTTCTATATTAATTTATTCAGTTTATATCCTGATTGCAGCCACCCAATCCTCCCAGTCTCCCTGTCACGCAAGCTTTCCTCATACAACCCACTCCCCTTATCCCCTGAGAAGAGGGAGGTCCCCCTGGGCATCAGTCCATCTGGTACCTTATGTCACTGCAGGACTAGATATATCCTCTCCCGCTGAGGTCAGACAAGGCAGCTCAGTGAGAGGAAGAGGATCCAAAGGCAAGCAACAGAATCAGAATAACTTCCTGCTCCAGTTGTGGGGGACGTGCAGGAAGACCAAGCTGCACAACAGCTACATTTGTGCAGGGGGCCTAGGTCCAGCCCTTGCTTGATCTTCACTGGGTGGTTTGGTCTCTAGGAGTACTCAAGTTTCCAGGTTTGTTGACACTGTTGGTCTTCTTGTGGAGTTCCTATGTCCTCCAGGTTTCTCAGTCCTTCCCCCAAATCTTCCACATGACTTCAAGAACTATAATATTTGCTTATGGTCTCTGCATATGTTTCCAGTGGCTGCTGGGTGGAGCATATGGGAGAACAGTCGTGCTAGGCTCCTGTCTGCAAGAATAACAGAGTATCTATCATTGATAGTGTCATAGGATGGATCTCAAGTTGGGCCAGTCATTGTTTGGCTATTCCCTCATTCTCTACTCCATCTTTGTCAATGCACTTCTTTTAGGCAGGAAAAAAAATTTGAGATGAAGGTCTTGTGGGTGGGTTTTGGTTTTCTAAATTTAATTCAATTATTTTAGATGCCTGTTTGTTTTCTAATAAGAGAAAGAAAACGTGTGTATTAAGTGCATGGAGAAGAGGTATGATCGTGGAGGCGTTGGTAGAGAAAACTAAGTCAGAATACATTGCATGAAATACAAATCAATTTTCAATTAAAAAAAAAGGAATCATATACTCTAAATTTTCTTAATTTAGCTAATATTTTCTAAATTATTGAATAGATTTGGTGAGTAGCCAGAATATATTTAGCTGATTATTAAAATCAGTACAATACATACAGTGTGGGAGGAGTTGGGGGACATAAAGTTTTATGACTTGGCAAGACTAAAAAAAGTGTATTCCAGGCTCCTGTCAGCAAGTGCTTTTTGACATCCACAATAGTCTCTGGGTTTGGCTACTGTATATGGGATGGATCCCCAGGTGGGGCAGTCTCTAGATGGCCTTTCCTTCAGTCTCTGCTTTATACTTTGTCTCTATTTCCTCCCAAGAGTATTTTGTTCCCCATTCTAAGAATGACCAAAGCATCCACACTTTGATCTTCCTTTTCTTGAGTTTCATGTGATCTGTGAATTGTATCTTAGATATTCCAAGCTTTTTGGCTAATATCCACTTATCAGTGAGTGCATACCATTTGTGTTCTTTTGTGACTGGGTTACCTCACTCAGGATGATACTTTCAAGTTCCATCCATTTGCCTGCAAATTTCATGAAGTCATTGTTTTTAATAGCTGAGTAGTATTCCATTGTGTGAATACACCACATTTTCTGTATCCATTCCTCTGTTGAAGGACATCTGAGTTGTTTCTAGTTTCTAGCTATTATAAATAATGATGCTATGAACATAGTGGAGTATGTGTCCTTATTACGTGTTGGAGCATCTTCTGGGTATATGCTCAGGAGTGGTATATCTGGGTCCTTAGATATTACTATGTCCAATTTTCTGAGGAACTGCCAGAATGGTTTCCAGGGTGGTTTTACCATTTTGCAATCCCACCAGCAATGGAAGAGTGTTCCCCTTTCTCCACATCCTTGCCAGCATCTGCTGTCACCTGAATTTTTGATCTTAGCCATTCTGACTGGTATGAGGTGGAATCTCAGGGTTGTTTTGTTTTGCATTTCCCTGATGACTAAGGATGTTGAACATTTCTTTAGGTGCTTCTTGGCCATTCGATATTCCTCAGTTGAGAATTCTTTGTTTAGCTCTGTACCCCATTTTTAATAGGGTTATTTGATTCTCTGGAGGCTAACTTCTTGAGTTCTTTGTGTATATTAGATATTAGATCAGATGTAGGATTGATAACGATCTTTTCACAATCTCAACCTGTTGTTTGTCATTTTCTCCTATTCATAGTGCTTTTTAGCTGTCTGCTGAGAGGCTCTGCCAGAGTCTGACAAATACAGAGGTGGATGTTCACAGCTAACCATTGGACTGAGCATGGATTCCCCAATGGAGGAGTCAGAGAAAGGACTGAAGGAGCTGAAGGGGTTTATAAACCCATAGGAAGAACAACTATATCAATCAATCAGAACCCCCAGAATTCCCAGGGACTAAACCACCAACCAAAGAGTACAATGGAGAGACTCATGGCTCCAGGTGCATATGTAGCAGAGGATGGCTTTGTCATGCATCAGTGGGAGGAGAGGCCCTTGGTTCTATGAATGCTCAATGCCCCAGTGTAGGAGAATGCCTGGGCAGGTAGCAGGGAATGGAAGGGTGGGTAGAAGAACACCCTCATAGAAGCAGGGGGGATGGGATAAGGGTTTCGGGGGGGAATGTGAAAGTGGATAACATTTGAAATGTAAATAAAGAAAATATCCAATAAAAATACTACAAATGAAAAAAAAGTTTATACAAATATTTTAAATTGATGAGAAATAAGTAAAAACATATTTAGTGTAGCTCATAAGCATATGATATAAGAACTGTATAATATCGGAGAAGTCTTTTGTAACCCTAAAAATATAGCTTTACCCCAAGTGAGACTAAATAAAAGAATTCTGTTTAATGACTACTATTGTGATAACATAATTAGTGATACCAGTAACTGAAATGAAACCGTGTTCATAAGGCAGAAATTTTGAGAATTAATACCAACTATAGTAGCAATTTTCCAAGCTTGAACAAGCTGCCAATCCTAGTAATCCCTCAGTTAAACTTTGTAATGACTCTGTCGTATAGAGAGCATTGTTGTCTTCATTGTATATATAAGAAAGGTGCATATAGGAAAGTAAGAAAAATAACTAACGCTAAATATTTTTATTATTATATGTTATATAGTACCTACTTCTAACCTAGTTCACACCAACTCTAGCTTGTCTTTCAATAAGTAATTCCTATTTGGGCTATTGCTAACACTTGGACACCTTAATATAAATATATTGTTATTTCAAAATGATTATTTTAATTCAGTCATGTATTTTTGTTAATACATATGTATAGATAGAGTTTTCTTTATAATTCATACAAAGGAACATGGGCTAATATGAAAGACAATATGCATATATTTTTCAACAATGTTTTCCTTCTTCATATGTAGAGGGACACATGTCACAGTCTGCACATGGAGGTGAGAGGAGAACTTTCTGAAGTTGGTTGTCTGTTTCCACCTTTATATGGATTCTGAGAAGTGAACTCAGGTGTTCGCAGGCATGGCAAGTGTTTTTACACATGAAGCCATTTTTGTGGCCATTGGTTATTTTTTCTGTGTCCTTACAGTTGGTCATTATTGGTTAAGACATACACTAAACACAAAGAATAGTTATTTTTATACACACTTGCAACATTTATTATGGCATGATTCATGTTAGGCATTGGGGATAAACAAAAGCAGAATTATTAAGGCATGTGTGCTATGAACAGAAAGAATTGCCAGTACTATGAGATGTCACTAAAAAGTAAAATCTGGAAATGTTAACATTATAGAAATTTAGAATAAAATAATTGCTAATGGAGACTCCAGACAATGTTAGAGACAAGGAAATAAATCAATCAGCTGATGGGGTGTTATTATGTAATGGAATAAAGGTTTGTTCTTTAGCAAAATAACTATATTAGTCATCATACTTGGATAAATATCTAGTGAATGCATGAATAGAAATACCACACTAACTCACAAGAATGTGCAAATGTATAAACAAGAAAGTAATTTTAAAAATACTTACAAAAGCATGTTCTATTCAGTGACAATTTCAATGTTTCTGTAAACTTCTTAACCATAACAAATAGTTTTCCATGAAGTCAATATTGACCATCACCTCCATTATGAGATATTGTACTGTCTGAAATAACGTTGAAACATTCATGGTCAGTAGCAAGCATGCCACGGCACATACTGACCATATAATACATGGCAAAAGCCCTCCGAGTTTTACTGTGTATATATTCCATATGAATAAAATAATTTCCATGTGAATAAATTCATTTCCATAGGAATGAATTCATTTATATAGAAAGTAATTGAGTGTGTACAATTCCTTATTCTAGAGAACTGATGGTGAATTTATTTATTTAAACATGTTGAAAAATGAAGATTTTTATCTATACACTTGTATAGATTTAATTTGTAATGATAAGAGTCTATTGTGAAAAGCAGTAGATCCTATGTTAAAACTATGAATATCTAAATGGGAGAATATAATGTTTTCTCTTCCAGTATAACTTGTACGACATGCCATCTATACTGACTCAACAAAGGCAACATGACCTGAAACTTTAAGTGAAAAACAAATGTAGCTCATTTTCAACCTAACAGAAAGAAAATCTTCCAGTTTAAAAAACTGTATGTTAATATCAATGTGATCAAGATGTTTAGAATCCTATTTTTATATATCTGTATTCTAGAATATATTTTAATGATAGATCCTTATTTGTAGAGATCTATAGTTAATAGTGGTTTGTTATGACTTCAATACCATTTAAATGCTTCTTCTTCTTTCTTCTATGAGTAAAGCGTTTTCCTTGTATCCAGAATACCTACCCATCCCAGTTCCAAACTGTTAAAGGACTAGATATTTCATTTTACTTGCATAACTTTTCCTGAATAGTCATACAAATTACCTCTGAAAATGCCCTCATTAAAAATATCTGAGTAATAGTCCTTGCAAAATACTTTAAAATATGAACCTCGTGTAAATGCTAAGTAGC
The DNA here is from genome assembly GCA_028551405.1 of Uromys caudimaculatus. Lineage (NCBI taxonomy): Eukaryota > Metazoa > Chordata > Mammalia > Rodentia > Muridae > Uromys > Uromys caudimaculatus. The sequence continues at coordinate 50,168,135 of CM052712.1, forward strand.
AATTTTATTAGTGTTAAACATTAAACAATAGCAGAGGGAGTAATAAATTTAGATTTATGGCATGGCCAAGGAAGAAAAATATTTTCTTAAGGAACATCAAAGGACAGTAAAAGGAGACCTAAGGAAACAAAGCTACCTAACACCACGGCACAGAAATACAGAATAAAGGAAAAGCTACACTACAGATTTTAAGAATCTGGTCTACTGTAATACCTTAATACAAATAATAAATTACCTCCATAATACCATGGCACAGAAATACAGAATAAAGAAAAAGCTACACTACAGATTTTAAGAATCTGGTCCACTGTAATATCTTAATACAAATAATAAATTACGAGAATGGGATCAGAGTAGAAAAGTATAAGCTATTTGAAAATGGAGGTCTAATAAAGGACAATCTCAATCTTGTCATTAGTCGCCTAGCTTTGATTCTGGGAATAGACCAGTATTTAAGACTTCCTTCAGGACACATGTAATAATTTGACTCTCATCACCTTGTAGTGCAAAATAACCTCATAATTTTCTATTAAAATGGTTCAAGGCTCCCCTTGTGATATCCCCAAATCAGCCATCAAAATTGTCCTTTCTCTCTATCACCTGCCTGTCACTCACTGTAGTTCAGTTATTGAGTCATTACTGAAAATGAAAAAAAAGAGAAAAAAGAGTTTGGGTTTTTCTTACTTTGTCCTTGGATAACAGCCCACCTTTGGAGAAAGGTTCTTAATCTACCTTTGGAGAAAGGTTCTTAATCAACATGTGTCCTTGTGCTGAAATTTAATACCAAAACCAAGAACTTCAAGCATCATTTGGCCTCTTATCTGTGTTGTTTTTTTATAAAATAGACACAGCTTGTCATTTGAAAATGAGGCAGAGTCCATCCCATACACACTGTCTGTATCCTTTCATTTCTATTGACTTTAAAGACTAAACAGATTATCAAAGCTGCCCTAAGTAATATTACTCAAGTCAAGTTAAAACACACTCTGTCTATCTCAAGATGCCAGTGTACACATGCTTACACAGGGTAACACTGCAGAACTGAGTGTAATTGTTAACTGTCTTGATAGAAAAAACTGGCTTTCCTTCTCATCCAGCGTTCTTGTTAAAAGGCTGGTTCATGTTGATAGGCTTACATAGAATCAGGGTGAAAGAAACTGAAGATGTTCCTCTCTGTATAGAAAATTAAAAATATCTTCAAGTAAATGTACCCTTTATGGACACAGATTTTTTCAGCATCCCTGTAGTATAGTAGTTTGAGTTTTTTCATTACATATTTGCAAAAGTAGTTCTAAATCTTTGACTTCATCATTATTCCTATATGAATAAAATATTTTAATTCAAATTCTTTATTATGTACAAAGTAATCATGTGTAAGAGATATGTTGACCAAAGAAATAAATCCCATATCCTTATGAATGAAAAAAGATACTTAATGAACTTTGAGCAGCATATCTTTGGGGTTTGAAATTATTTAAACATCAGCCTTGGAGTATGTGCTCCAAGAATGACTGTAAATGATAATCTCTGGTAAGAGGAATCAGAAAACAACAACAAAAAAAAAACAACCAACCAAACAAAAATGTCATCACATAGATACAAACATAACAAGAAATATGCCAGCACCGGGATGCCAAGGCAGATTGATTTCTGTGAGTTCAAGGTCGGTTGTTCTACGCAGCAAGCTCCAGACCAGCCAGGTTGCACAGTGATATCCTTAGATTGGTACCATGGACTATATCCCGGACACTTTATCATGAACTATAATTTCCATAAATCTTATAGTTCCTAGGACACAAGGCATCCAATAAATATTTAGAGAATATACAAATTATAAAAATGGAAAGAGAAGTTAAAAAATCTTACTAAAACTTGTAAAGTATAAAGATAGTTGTATGTTAGGTTTTTGTTTTTAAAAAATGGTTTTGGAACATGTGAGTTATGTCCAGAGTTTCTGCACAAAATGATGGACATGAAAATGGTGACTATTTCCTAATAATCTCAATTTTATCTACTCCTATTTTTTAGCCACACCTTAGTCTTCTCTTTGGAAACATATAATTCCCTACAAACTATGCACTAATAATTCCACTGTTCATGTCACTCAAAAGTTCTATTCTTTTAAGGAGATTTCATTTTAAGGTGGAAGTTAAGGATAGAGAAAAATAATATTTAGTTGAAAAATGTCAAATTTAACACTAATAGGATAAAGTCCTTGAGAGAGAATAGATAATATTAGATAGCCATATAAAGCCTTATGTAATTCAGTTGCTGTTTTTTCAAGTTCCCTAACATGTTAGTTACTATAGGAAATGCTAACTGAGGCTGCAAAGATACATTTTGCAACTACTAAAATGACTATGACCACAAAAGTATGTATATACATGTGTATGTGTGTGTGTGTGTATATATATATATATATATATATATACACATATATACATATTCATTCTAGAAAATATAGAGACATTGGAATCTTTAGACAGTGCTGGTCAGAATGTAAAAGGGTGTAGCCACTTTTGGAAATAGTCAGACAGTTTCCAGAAAGGTTAAAAAGAGGTATCACTAGACCAAACAACTTCAACCTGATGAGTTTCCTTAGGAGAAAAGAAAAAATGGATCCACTCAAAAACCCCAATAAGAATGTATATAGCAGCATCATTCAGAATTGCCAAATTAGAAGTAACCTGAATGTGTATCATCTGACTAATGAGAAGCAAATAGTTTATTCAGGAAATAGACTGTTATTTAGTTGTAAAACAGGAATTAAGTATTCACACTGATACAACAAAGATGAACCCCAGGGCCAATGTGCTAAGTCAAAGAAGTCATCCATAAAGGACCACTCATGTTATGATTGCAATTGCATGAAGTGTTCAGATTAAGCAAAACTATGACATCAGGAAGTGAGTTGGAGGTTGCTTAAGCCAAGGGAATTGTAGAGATTGGGGAAATAATGGGGGTATGAAAGTATAGCTAAAAGGTACTGAATTTCTTCCAAGAGATGCATGGTCTAAAGTTAGATTGCTTTGTTATTTCTATGACTTTTGAACCATGGGCTTTATTTAAGTGCATTGTATGATGTATTTGAGTAAAGCTAACAAAAATTCAATACAAACAAGACCAGAAAAACACAGGGAAAATAGAGAATAAAAGCAGACAGACTGTGGGAAAAATATCTCTATGATCACAAAGATGCCCAACATTGCTCATCACAAAAGAAATAGAAATGAAAAGGACCATTTTCACCTGTTTTTACCAGCATTCTCAGATAAACTAAGGTTTTATTATGTGCGTCTATGATTTTAACATTACGGTTCTTTCTATATTAGTGGCTGCTTGATAATTATATGTTATACTTAATTGAATATTTATGCAATCATCTTAAAAACCTGACAGCTCCTTGTAGCAGCCTGTCACTAAACTAGAACAGAAAATAAAAAAGTTATCTCTGTAATAAATAACTTTTCACTAGTCATTAAAACTATAATTAAAGGGAGCTGAATGCCACCTTTAGCCTAGCATCTGGTTGTCCATATTATGAAGTACAAGCAGTGAAGTCTCATTTTGCAGATGGTTCTTAAACTGGTACTGTCATTATCCTATAAAATATATCTTCTAAAATCAGATCATTGATTCTGTTCAACTCTCAAAACACAAAAATAAATATTCTTTTATTATCAACCATCATAATGCAAAAGCAAAATGAAAATAACTGAGTTACATTCTAGCTCATTTTAAACACCTTTTTGTGTTATTTTTTATGCTACATAACAGATAACCCTGAAGTTAACAACTTGAACAGTACACATTTAATATTTCATGGTGTCTGTGAGCATAGTTTCCGAGGGTTCCCAATAGGTCATAGAGTGACAGACAGTAACAGTGCTTATCTCAAGGCTCAGCTTCGAATGGATGCTATTCCAAGCCAGTTCAGTTTGTTAGCAGAGGTCACAGCCTAGGAGGTAGAAGTGAACTCTTCCACTACCCTGGTGAAGCCTGGAACTGAACCACTTTCAGTTGAGCAAATGTCAGTTTGGTTCCTTATGTAATGGACACAAAGCCACTGTATTTGTTAGCTGGACAGTCTTCCCTAACGCAGGTGGTCATAGGGGTATCATCTTATCATGTTGGCCATGTAGCATTGGATAGAAGCAAATTGCTGGCTCCTGCAGCTCCTAAGAAAAGGTGTAGTTAATAGAAGATGGTACTTTTTGAGACTATTCTTTATTACTTTTTTTTTTTTACTTATTCACTTTACATCACACTCACTGACCCCTTCCAGTCACCCACCCCACAATCATTCCTCCTATCCTTCTCCCCTTCCTTCTGAGCAGTGGGGGTTCCCTGGGTCTCCCCAAACCCTGGTACATCAAGTATCTCTGGGGATAGGCATATCCTCTCCCACTGAAGGCAGACAAGGCAGCCCAGTTAGTAGAACATATCTCACAGTCAGGCAACAGCTTTTGGGATAGACCCCGCTCCAGTTATTCAGGACCCACATGAAGACAAAGCTGTACATCTGCTACATATGTACAGGGAGGCCTAGGTCCAGCCCATGTATGTTCTTTGGTTGGTGCTTCAGTCTCAGAGAAACCCAAGGGTACAGTTAGTTGACTCTGTTGGTCTTCCTGTGGCGTTCCTATCCATTCTAAAGATATGCACTGTAAGACCATTTTCAAAGTTTTCTGCTATGAGAAATTGTTTTGATATATTGCAGATTTTGTGCTAAAGCTCTGTTGTAAGTCACTCTCTAATGGAATCAACAATTATAAAATAGAATATAAGAAGCATCATTCTGTTTTCTGTAAAGGTACCTTCTGAGCCATTACAGAGGGCAGGGTTAACTGGGGACACAACTATACCACTCCTGGATATATACCCAAAAGATGCTCCAACATATAACAAGGATACTTGCTCCACTATCTTCATAGCAGCCTTATTTATATAGCCAGAAGCTGTAAAGAATCCAGATGTCCTTCAACAGAGGAATGGATACAGAAAATGTGGAACATTTACACAATGGAGTACTACTCAGCTATTAAAAGCAATGACTTCATGAAATTCTTAGGCAAATGGATGGAACTAGAAAATATCATCCAAAGTGAAGTAACCCAATCACAAAAGAATACACATGGTATGCACTCATTGATAAGTGGATATTAGCCCAAAAGCTCAGAATACCCAAGATACAATTCACAAACTACATGAAGTTCAAGAAGAAGGAAGACCAAAGTGTGGGTGCTTCAGTCCTTCTTAGAAGATGGAACAAAATACTCACGGGAGGAAATTTTGAGACAAAGTATGGAGCTGAGACTGAAGGAAAGGCCATTAAGAGACTTCCCCACTTGTTGCCTCCTTGCCAGCAGGTCCAGGTGAGGGGAGAGAACCCTGTCCAGTTGGGTCTATCCTGGGCTGAGTGGGATGGGGAGTGTCGATGTCCCAAAAGAAACAAGCCTGGCTGGGAGTCTTGTTGAAGCAGGAAATCACTTTATTAAACTAGGCACTTGCTTATATAGAGAAGGCAAGGAGTTGGGCACTTAGATATGGGAAGAGATGATGAAGGAGGTGGAGAAGGGTGACAGAGGGTAAGGGGTAACTGGCAGGGCCAATGGCAAAGCTTCACATCAGAAACAATGGGGCAGAGGTAGGGCCAAACAGGTCTTGCTGAGTCACCCCATAGGGAAGTGACTGAGACAGGTCTCAAAACTCGAGCCAGGCTTAGGCTCTCCCACAAGGAAGCACAAACTTGAGCCAGTCTCGGGTTTGTCCTCAAGGCCCAAACCAGGGCCAAAATGAGGCCCAACACCCACCTGGGGATCTATCCTATATACAGACACCAAACCCAGACACTATTGCAGATGCTAAGAAGTGCTTGCTGACAGGGGCCTGATATAGCTGTCTCCTGAGAGCCTCTTCTAGACCATGGCCAATATAGAAGTGGATGCTAGCAGCCAAACATTGGACTGAGCATGGGGTCCCCAGTGGAAGAGTTAGAGAAAGGACTGAAGGAACTGAAGGGGTTTGCGTCCCATAGGAAGAACAATATTGACCAACCAGACCCCCCAGAGCTCCCAGGAACTAAACTACCAACCAAAGAGGTTCTCATGGCTCCAGCTGCATATGTAGCAAAGGATGGCCTTGTTGGACATCAGTGGGAAGAGAGGCCCTTGGTTCTGTGAAGGCTTGGTTGCCCCAGTGTAGGGGAAAGCCAGGGCAGGGAGGTGGGAGTGGGTGGGCAAGTGGGTGAGCACCCTCATAGAAGTGGGGGGGATGGGATAGGGAGTTTCTGGAGGGGAAACCGGAAAAGGGGATAACATTTGAAATGTAAATGATTAAAATATCCAATTAAAAAAACCCTGTATTTCACAAGTAAAGAAATCTGGGCCAGAAGCCTATCCCTACTCACTGTCCCCTGTACCACTTTGCTTTTGAGAAATGAGCCTGCAAAGGCGGGGGTCCTCAAACACAGCAGAGTATCTATCTTTTGACATCTATCTTTGCCAGTTCTGCTCTATCACTCATCTTTCACCTGTTTTATCACAATAATAAAATGATAGCATTTTATCATTCAAAAAGTGGCTGAATAAATTTTCTTCTGTAAGAAATGAAAATAATAAACTGTGCTCATATGTCAACTCTAACTTAATGATTAGAAAGCATCTCTGTATTTTATAATCAGTATTTTTTTAAAGAATGAACATCTAATCTTTTGATTTTTTTGAATTAAATAAATATTTTCAAACAAATTTATACATGCTCCACCTAAGGAACAAAAAGATCACAGAAGTGATCTTGGTACCAGTATACTGATTCAATCTTATTCATAGTAAATTATGCTTGTGATTCTTACTTGATAGTAAAGACTTATGCTAGGTCCCATACTACTCATGAAGAGCTCACTTCGGAGTAACGTGGAATTTCTGGCATTAACTTTGACTTGGACAATAAGTAGTAATTAGGACAACTAGGAAATTATTATTTGTTACCTTGCAGTTTACCACAACGATGTACAGGATGCGGATCTTTGATCCTTTGTTTTTGAGATTGTATTTTAACCATAAAATGTCTCCCTTCCAATTGCTCCCTCCAACCCTCCCACACGCACTTCCCTGCTTGCCATCAAATTCACAGTTTCCTGTTTTATTAATAGTTATTGCATTCATAGATGAATTTATATATGCATATATATTCCTAAATGTAACCCATTGAATCTATAGAATGTGACTTTTATATATGTTTTCAGGGTGTTTGTTTGAGTGCAAAATGGTTGGGATGGAATTTTAATTTTGAAACCAAGAAGGAGCTCAGCAGTTGAGGAAAAGCCCGGTTTACAGAAACCCTTAGGTAGCACCTGAGTGTACAATCTGAGCCGCTCTTTGGGCTGTAAATATATCACAACGAGAGAAACAGGAATGATCAGACGGATCAAAAATATTCTGCTGCAGTTGCACTCTGTTTACTTCAACACAACTCTGGATTGTTAAGCAAGAAAAGATTTACAGTCTAACTTTAAAATGCTCACAAAGTTTGATAAATCTGAAAGTTTCAAATATCCAAAGCGATGTAGTGTGAACTACCGTCTTAGTTAGGATTACTCTTGCTGTGATGAAAATACCATAACCACAGAAACCTGGGGAAGAAAGAATTTATTTGGCGTACACCTCTGTAGCACTGTTAATCATGAAAGAGAATCAGCACAGGAAATAAAAGCAGGTCAGGAACCTGGAGGCAGGATCTGATGCTTACTTAACCCAAAGGTGGGTGCTGCTTGCTTCATGTCTTCTTCTCTGTGGCTTAGCATGTGTTCTTACAGAAGTCAGTACCACCTGCCTATGTGGGGCACCATCCACAATGGGCTGAGCCTTCCCCCGTCAATCACTAAGAAAATACCTTACTTTTGGATCTTAAGGGGACATTTTCTCAATTGAAGTTCTTTCCTTTTCAATGACTCTAACTTGTGCCAATTTGATATAAGACCAGTCAGTACAACTAACTTCTTAGGGGGTTATTAAGCTCATTTAATGAAACTTTAATTCAGACATATCTGAAAAGCAAAAGCTATTTTTTTAACTTGGGCAAGCGAATGTAGTTTCTAGCTAAATGAAGGAAAAAGCGTGGGTGAACATAGTGCTATAAACTCATTGCTTGTGGGGTCCCAGAAACAGTTGTTTAAGCCCTGTGCCCCAGCATGGTAATATTTAGAGGTAAGCTGTTCACTGGAGTAGAAGAAAATAATGGTGGCTCACCCTACCTAACCGTATAAAAATAATATAACTCACTAAAATACCAAATGGACAAAATAAAGTATTTGTAGACCATTAAGATAAACTAAGCATGTGTGCACATTAGTTGATCCATTAGCATATTTTGCTCTGAACTTAATTGTCATATGATAATATATCATTAGCTAAACAAAATGCATCTGAGAGGCTGGGAATCCTGTAGTAATTGAGAGAAAAAAATCTCTATTACAAAATATAGTAGTAACAACTGACTTTTAAAAAGTAAACACATTAGTGAAATTGGTCTTTAAAAAATTAAAACAGGGCAAAGCTAATGGCAAATGAATAGTAAAAGTAGCTAAAAATCCCAGTGCTCATCAATACTACAACAGATAATTTAGTACTATTTTGACAAAGAATTAAAATGTTGAGTAACTATTGATATTCCAAATGAAATAGAACATAATATGTCTTGGCTCATTTATGGAAGTAAATTTAATATTTATAAAAGTTATACTGTAAATTTGTATATCAATGAAAGAGACAGATCAATGAGATTCATCAGGACTGCTGTATAGAACTGTTTTATTGTTGGTGATGTTTTGTTTATTTCCTACCAAGTAATTCAGGAAGATTTATAAAAATGATGTTTGAGGCTGAAAGCAATGTAAACCATGACTTCACATGCCAAAACTTGACAAAGATTTCTGACTTTTAAGATTTTCTCAAGGTAGAAGTCTGGAAAAACATATGGAAAGACTGAAAGTGATTGATAAATTATGAAAGGTTACAGGACTAGGCTCAAAGAGAAGTCTGTAAAATTGCAAAATGGAGTTTATTCCTAAAACAGATGAGAGCCTTAGGTCATATACATGTATATTCTTAAAAACTATAAAAAGCAAAACTTGAAAGTTATTACCGCTGTTCACTTAAAATGAGGGGATACAGCCTGGTTCTTATATTCTGTCATTGTGGACATTAAGGGGGCATTGGAAATAACAGTTATAAAAGAACCAGTGTGATGTTTGTAACCATAGTGTGGGTCAGAAAAGTCCGTGGTTCTGTGAGTGACAGGGTACTCTTGCCCCTTTTGTGCATCTTTTCTCCTTCCAAGAGAAAACTCTTTTGAATGCAATGCCTCTATTTTCTGAACAAGCTGTTTGCCTGTGGGGGTTTTCATCTCCTACTACCAGGCTTCTCTTCAACCAGGCTACAGTTACCAGCTCAGCAGGAAGCTGGTAGCTACATAAGTTTCCATAGAATATATTATTTTTCTTACACCTCAGTTTACACCGCTGAGACCAAAATGCCCACGGATGAGAGGGTTTCTTTCTTTCATGAATTATTAATGACCTCTTCAGAAAAAAAAAAAAAAAAACTACCTGACAGCTCTCAGACTGATATGCACTCATGTAGACACATCTATTTTCTCTTTGTTTTACATCCAGAATTAAAGTCTTTAAAGGCCGAAGTGAAAATTCTTGTCTTAACATAGCAATTATAGCAGATGAGCAAGGTAGAATTTTCGGGGGAGCAACTTATAGAGCAAACACGAACACAAGCAATGCCTGCGTTGCTTTATTTCTTCTCTGGAGGTTATTAATATTTTATAGAAATGAGAAAGTAGCACATATAAGGTAGAGTTAGTGCACAATAAATTATTTTGCTTTATTGTAAAAATTAAGGTTTTTTTTCCCTGTCTAAATTATTGAATTGAGTTCTTAAATAGCATTTTAGCACTTTTGCTTTGCTTTGGTAATAGATTATTCTGTTTAGAACTTTGTTGCTTTCTCTTCAAAGCTTAAAACCAAGTCAGCCGGAATAAAAGCAGCCACAACTTTTAATTTATTTTAAGCTGAGTATTGTTATCCAGATTTACTATCAAAGTAATTAATGGCAACAACTGTGCATAATGTTGGGCTAATAAATGTTAGGCCTTGTAAGCCGCAGAGGAGGAAGCTTAGCATGTACCAAGGTCGGAGGAGGCAGGCATGTGACAACCAAATTGGTGAAATTTACTGCTGCACTTGTGTGAAGCACCTCAGACATCAATCCTGCCCCCTCCCTCCTGCAGAAGCTAAGACATTGGTGGTACTGGTTTGCATGATATTTTATAGTGTCAAGCTTGCTTTTGCAGGAAATATAAGTATAATCAGTGAAAGATTAGCATATGTGTCAGGAATGGTTTGCTTTCACTGGAAGGCTTTGAAGCACATAGATTTTCAGCTCCCTTGACCCTATTGAAACTTAAGAGTCATGAATTGCACAAATGTTTAAGTTGTTGCTAAGCCTATGTAAGAGTCTTCCAGAGAGTGAATCAAACGTTTTAGGTTTAAGATGGAACTGGGTCCCTGAGTACATAGCGGAGTGTCATGTATGGGGGTGTGGGGGAGGAATGGGCAGAGGGACTGTTGGAGGGCAGATCAGGAGGCAGATAATGACTAGAATGTAAAAAACAATGATTAAAGATAATAATAAATACCAAGAGTCTTTTTGTAGATTACTGTGGGTTGGTCTCTTTATGTCACACATATGGATATGGCTAGACACATACATATACCCACACTGTTCCGTATGTTCCACTACTCATAATATACAATGGAAAACACAGTCTCTACATTCCCAAGGCCATAAAACTAACAACTATGGAATGATTTGGGTCGAAATGAAGTCCTATGGTGTCCAAGGCTCAATAAGCATTTAGAATTCATCTTATTGTAAAAATTCAGTTATTTAGTATCTTTCAAATTTCCTCAGATGGCCTTAGAAACATATCCACTAAGCCACAAATAACCACAACTTCATTCCATTTGATCTGACTTCACATGTGCTACCTTTGCATTTGTGTTGCAAACACTAGTCTGCCTTGAGATCATGCAAAGGAGAAAGGCTTTCTTCCAACAATTAACATGTAGATCAGGGGGCAACATCTGCATTGAATTCATGCCACAGTAATAAATGCTAAGGATCTGATACCTGCATGCACAAAAATATAACTGCAGTAAAGACTGCAGGGTCTGGCAAAAGGCTGTCTATTTTTCTCTATGTCTTATAAACAAAATCCCGAAATATGTGGGGAGTTCACAAATATTCACTACTTAGTGGTTTTTTAGAAGTATATCTTGATTTATCATCACCTTCCTTAGAAGTTTGTCTATTAATAAACCAGAATGCATTTAATAAAATTAAAGTGTTTGTCCTCTTGACCATTGTTTATCTAGTGTAGCTTTGAGAAAAAAAAAATGTTTTTTCTTAGTATAGCAAATTCACAGAGCACATCACTATGTCTTAAAGCATTTATACATTTGTTTGTTTATTGCATATATGTACAGGGTTGTACTTGTGACAGTTTGTTAAGAGCAGAGAGAAACTTCCGGTAATCTGTTCTCTCCTTCCACTTTATGAGTCCTGAGAAGTGAATTGAAGTCCTTGATGTTGGTAGAAAGTTTCCTTTCATACTGTGACATCTTTCATCTCCTTATCACAGGTTTTCTTTCAATAGATGTTACCTCATTTTCCCAGCATCCTAGTTCTGAAGCTAAACATACATATGCTGAGATTGATTTGTAAATAGTAGAGGAAAAGCTTTCCTTGAGATCCCTCATGTAATGTTTTGTCCTATTTGCTACATACTTAGGACACTTCAGCAACTATTCTGGAAATGGTTTTGAGCCATCATTTTACTAACCTCTTCTCCAAAATTTTTTAAATAAAACAATCATCTCTTAAGACCAAAACACTGAATTTAATACCAATTTAAGTTTAACACATCTAATGAACATTGAAACGTGAAAATATTCTGATGTAAATGGCTACACTGAAAAGGATCTGTCCTGAGCTCTTGCAGGACTTAAGAGCAGCAGGGAGAGAAATAAACCTGAGTATAGGCTTAAAGTTGTATATTTTCATTTGAAATAAAGATTAGTGTTTCCCAGCCCTACCTATAATTTAGAAAGGCTGCCAGGTGAGGAGAGGCATATTAATTATCTACAGAAAAAAAATGAAAGAAAAGTCTCTGAGGATAAGACAAATTAAAGAGGTTTTAAGATGTGTTAATGATAGAAGTCTAAGGTTAAGCTGCAGAGAATTGCTATGAAGGAGAGCAATAAAGAAGCCAGAAGTTCTATGAGTATCTAAGATGGTGTGTCCTCAGTGGTTCTATGAGTATCTAAGATGGTGTGTCCTCAGTGGTTCTGGGTGACTTCTACTGATTTAATTGCATCTAGCACCAAATATACAAAAATGACTGTATTTGATTGAAAAAAGAAAAACAAAATTCCACCAAAAGCAAGATTTAAAAAATCAGGAAAAAACCAAAACAACAAAACAAAAAGAAAAAACATGCAATACAGACAAGAATTGAAGGAATCATCAAAGAACTCCCTGGTACTCTCAAAAAGGTTAAAGAAGCAACTGAAGTCAACGGTTTGCCCTGCTTGGTGTGCTTAGTGGATGTGTTATTTACATATATGTTTTAGGCTTCTTTCCATTGCAGTGATCAAATACTCAGACTGAATAAACTTGAGGGAGGGGGTGAATTTCTCTAAGTTTATAGGTTACTGGCAATCTCTGAAGGAAGATGGGCAAGAACTTACAAGCAGGATAATTTGTTTTTCTCCAATGACCAAAGGATTGGCTTAGAAGCAACAGAGCTCAACAGAAACCCTAAGGCAATGCTGTTTTCTGGCTTACTCTCTGGCTTATGTTCAAGGAGTTTGGGGGTGGGGACTCCTGTGTCCAAGGGTTGGTAATACCCACAGTTGCCTAGGTCCTCTAAATCAATTAATATTCAAACCAATCACCACAGATGCTTACAGGACAAATCTAATCTAATTCAAATGCTGTTCCTTCCTCTTAGCTATCTACATCAAGTTGACAGCTAAAGATATTAGAACTATGAACTATACTAGCAAAGTAATAAATGAGCAAGCAGTTTCTCTTTCTAATATACTGATAAAGCGGTGGGTTTGATGTTTTTGAATGGGAAAATACAACACATTTGTATATTTAGTAGCAAATTGTAGAAAAATTATGAGAACTGAAAATGTTATATTTTCCTTTCAAATGATGATTTTTTCCTGATTTATTAACTCCTACTAACATGATTGCAAATATTAAAAAATATATATAGCTGACCAAAGACTCATGTAGTTTATAAAAGGTGGATTTCTGCAGTCAGATTATAATATGGATCTTGTTTCTTGGGGCTATTGTTTTCTTGAATGTAATATGTTAGTGCTTTCTTTCTTCGGGATATTTTCTACAAGCTTTCTCATCTTGATATTCATATTCTCTACAACTTCTAAATCAGACTTCTAGAAACTAATAGGAATTTTAATGTTAGAGATAACATTGCATAAAGTCCATAAATTTAAACTCACACATGAGATGCTAAACATTTGTCTAAAGTCTTGCAATAAAATGGTTAGTGGCTTTGGATTACCCATTCCCTATATCTAAGCATGGGTCAACTTCCTTGAGTCACAGGATCTTAGGAAGGACAGATGAACATTGGAAAGCAGCTGTGACATTCCATAATAGTCTGTCCATTCTTCAAAGAACAAAACCTACCATTCTTCATAAAACAAAACATTTCAAAACTTGCCACCATCACTCCCAGCAGAACATAGTTCTATAAAGGTATCATTTCAATAACCAAAAGATGGGAGGAATAAGAAGAGTTTTTATATAAGAATCAGTAGCCGGGCAGTGGTGGCACATGCTTTTAATCTCAGCACTTGGGAGGCAGAGGCAGGCAGATTTCTGAGTTCGAGGCCAGCCTGGTCTACAGAGTGAGTTCCAGGACAGCCAGGGCTACACAGAGAAACCCTGTCTTGAAAAACCAAAAAAAAAAAAAAAAAAAGAATTAGTAAAATGCTGTAGAAGAAAAAATGTTCCAGAAAGAATGATAAATTGAATAGGAGAACCACTGCATGTTTGTACTTGTAGAAATTTCATAGCATCCTGTAAAATGAAGTACACTGTTCTTGAAGCCTGCTGATAAACTCTATAGCATGGTGAGAGGGATTGAAGGGAAGGAAGCTGTGCCAGCATGGGGAAAGCGGCTTTATTTAAAGGAATATTTTGTGAGATTTTTTTTTAAATCTAGAAGATGTCATGTTAAATCCCTTTCTGATGCTCAAAATGGGAAACTTCAAACCTGGGAAGGTTTCATCTGCTGTCTTTCTTTCCTAAATTGAGTTTTGTACAGCACAAGACAAGATTAACAAGGAATCAGCTTTCTTTCAGATGACTAGTCATGTGAACTCTCCAATGCTTCTTTCCAGTTTCTAGAATTTGGATGATGTTGAAAGCACCTCTGCTTTTTAACTCAATATTGAACGGCTGTAATTGTACTACTTGAGCTAATTAGGTAACTTGAGCATGTTTACCATGCTTATCAATTTTCTGTCCAACAGAATATCTCAGAACTAGTTAACAAGGGAGGGTAGTGTAGAATGCTTGCCTAATTGTGTATACAGTAGTCCTTCAAACTAGCCAATGGTTTCAGTTAACAAACTGAGATGAGCATCGTTCATTACACTATTGGATTTTTGCAATCACTTTCCAGGAATCAAGCATTTTTACCTTTTAGAAAATCTATTTCTATAAGCACACAGAGATTTGCCAGACTGTGGAGAAAATTATGTAGGCTCTGATTTAATTTCAACCTTAGAAGAACCTCACATACAAAAATAGTATGACGTTTTTCTTTATTTCAGAATTTATTAAGAATATATGAATAGAGAAAACACGATTTTATGTCTTCATATCGTAAGTTTCTTGGGGGAATATATGAGAATGATAACAAAATGCCAAATATTGTACAATAATTTCTCAGGGACAAGAAAACACTTTCCTTGCAGGTGTTAAATAAGTCATGTTATTATCCTGTACAGTTGGGCCATAACTTAAAATAGACTTTGAACAGAGCATAAATGTTTTCAATATTTGGAACTTATCACTGAATAACTAAAGGAGGGAAATAATTCCTTTATTGTTGGATTTTGGCATACCCCACAGAAGAAAACACACATTTGCTACTTTAAGTCTATTCAAGAACCTATGGTTTAGGAGTTCACAGTCCCTTTAGGTGAACCTACAACTATTACTCTGCAAAATGGACATAGTAAAATCTGCCCTGTCCATTCCATACCCTTAAATTATTTCAGCTCCCAGACTTCACCACAGAAATTTCTGTGTGCAGTGGATGGTTGTTAATGCAGAAACTCACAACTGCTCAATGTTCATAGAGTAAGTGTCAGTAGAGTGTATCCACAAACTCCTACACCATCTTTACCTTCCTGCAAGGTGCAAGTCTCATCAATGGAGAGCAGAGAGAGATTTTTACAGTCAGAGGTCATGGAAAAAACAGAACAAAACAGTGTTCTTACTGTGAAGATATGGTGAATTTCTGAATGCACTCCAGAGAATAAAACCACAATATTCGATAATTACCACATTTCATAAGAAAGCTAAATCCAGTTGATCACATATATCAATATGTTACAAGAGTTATTCAATTCACAGCCACAGTTGGACTGAGCATGGCGTCCCAGATGGAGGAGTTCGAGAAAGGACTGAAGGAGCTAAGGGAGTTTGCAGCCCCATGGGGAGGGAGCAATAGTGTCAACTGGTCAGGCTCCCCAGGGCTCCCAGAGACTGAACCACCAACCAAAGAATGCATATGGAGGGACCTATGGTGCTGGCCACATATGTGGCAGAGGAGGGCCTTGTTGGCCATCAGTGGGAGGAGACGCCCTTGGGTCTGAGAGTGTTAGATGCTCCAGTATAGGGGAATGCCAGGGAGGTAAGAGAGAGGAGTGGGTGGGTGAGTGGGTGAGGGAATACCCTCATACAGGCAGGGGGAGGGAGAATGGGATAGGGGGTTTCCAAAGGGGGGACCTGGAAAGGGGAAAACATTTGAAATATAAATAAAGTATCAAAAATAAAATAAAATAATTTTTAAAAGAAAAAGAAAAGAAAAAAAAGAGTTATTACACAGTAACTACAGTTGCCTGAGGAAGAATGGCAGAAGATCAAGGCAGCTAACTTCTACCATGGAGGGGAAAATGGGCTCATAAGCCCCAACATCAACCCAAGAAACTATGAATAGTTGGTGACTTTGAGGGAATGGTCAGTTTTCTTTAAGGGTACATCCCCTGGTACAGCCATATTCCAGTGGATGACCCTACATCCAAGGTTATATGTGTAGCACAAATTGGATTCTATGGATTGCATATAAAATAGAAAATAAATTTGGATGTGTGAGAAAGGAGTGGATCTTGGCAGAGTTCTGGCAAGGAGATAGGTGAATATAGTCAAATTTTACTGTAAGAAACTCTCAAATTAAAAACTATGTTATATCTTAAGATAAGGGTGCAAACAATGATACTGAGACACCTTACTCTGAGTGCACTCATATTTACAGAAAATGAAACAAATACACTGGTTTTGCTTTTTTTTTTTATTGTTGTTTTTGTTTACTTTCTACCTTTGTCTAAAACTTCTTTTAAGACCAAATGTAGCAGGCAAAATTAAATGAGAGAAATGGTTAAATCTTAATTATATCTAATATACTATAACTTGTACTTTTAGAAATTGGATGCAGAGATATTGTCAACATTTATGATCAGATATGCCATATTTTCAGAACACTTTTTCTGAACTTTCATGGTGTGTTTAGCTTCAGTCTACCATCTAGCTATGATGAAGAGATGTGGACAAACCCTGAACACATTCAAGAATGAGAGGAAAATATTATTAAAATGTTAATGTGGTTTTTGAGTCAACCTAGATTAATTTGTATTAATTCTTCCATTAAGCCACATAATCTGAAAGAAACAAAATATGGAAGCCCTGGTGTAATCCTTTCACTCATGCATGAAATAAAAAAAAATAGTCTACAGAAATTTTAAGTAAGACAGTGATAGAAAAATAAAAATTGAGTTGTTATATCACTAATTGG
Organism: Uromys caudimaculatus; assembly: GCA_028551405.1. NCBI lineage: Eukaryota > Metazoa > Chordata > Mammalia > Rodentia > Muridae > Uromys > Uromys caudimaculatus. The sequence goes on from CM052712.1 coordinate 50,185,328, forward strand.
CTCTTATGAAAAATTAAGAGGAAAAAAGGATTCTAAATATCCTCCTAGATTGTTTGCAATATTTTTTTACAAATTGGAAAGCGGGCTTTAAAATTGCCAATCCTTGTGTTGACACAAAATAATTTTTCTTTTATAATCTTCCTGTCAGTATTCATTAAAATTCCCTTTTACTTGTTTTATTTTCTTCCTACTCAAAAAAACAAAAAACAAACAAAAAAAAAAACCCCACAAAACCTGCTGTTGTACTTAATACAGTTACACACGTATTGGCTTAACAATAGTAAGATGGAGAATACTTTTGTTCACTATTTGTAGTAAATTTCTTTCTCAACTCCTTTCTTTTTTTCTTTTTTTTTTCTTTTCTTTTATTTTTTTTATTTTTGATACTTTATTTACATTTCCAATGTGTCCCCTTTTCTGGGTCTCCTCTTTGGAAACCCCCTATCCTCTCCCCATCCCCACCCCTATAAGGGAATTCCACCTCCCACCCACCTGCCCACCCATCCCCATATTCCCACCTTGACATTCCCCTTTACTGGTGCCTCTAACACCCTCAGGCCCAAGGGCCTCTCCTCTCTCCCTGATAGCCATCGAGGTCATCCTCTGCCACATATGTGACCCAAACCATGGGTCCATAAATGTGTATTCTTTGGTTGGTGGTCCAAACTCCAGGACGACAGGGGGATGGGGTTTCAGGCCCATTGACGCTCTTGCTCCCTCCATGGGGCTGCAAATTCCCTCAGTTCCTTCACACCTTTCTCCAACTCCTCCATCTGGGACCTCACTCTCAGACCAGCGGTTACTGTTAAGTGAAACTTGGGCATTCTGAACTTTTGGGCTAATATCCACTTATCAGTAAGTACATAACGTTCGTTCTTTTGTGACTGAGTTACCTCGCTCAGGATGATATTTTCAAGTTCCATCCATTTGCCTGCAAATTTCATTAAGTCATTGTTTTTAATAGCTAAGTAGTACTCCATTGTGTAAATGTACCACATTTTCTGTATCCATTCCTCTGATGAGGGACATCTGGGTTGTTTCCAGCTTCTGGCTATTATAAAT
>CM052712.1:50186489-50197748 GCA_028551405.1 Uromys caudimaculatus
TTCTGGAGTCATATGATACTTGTTTGATTTCAAAATTGTCTCATTATTTAATATGTAATTTAATGTGAATTTTCTTTCTAAGCTTCAATTTTTCACACTCAATATTAGAATAATAAAATCAAAACCATGATTTTTTATTTTCTGAGACACTGCTTCTTGGAGTAGTCCTTGTTTCACTGTGTAGAAAAGGCAAATATCAGCTGTTCATTTCTTTGTATTCTTGTTGTATTATTATTTTAGGTTATACCTAACATGGAACTCCCCCAGTATAACCCAGAAGCATTCTGCATCATAAGAAACAAATACACAAACAGCTGTGAGGAAAGACCTGAGACACACAGCTGTATAAATGTGTTTGTTAGTGCATGGGGGGAGCATCTTCATAAGACAAACAGGCCATTTTACTAGTCTTGAACTCTTGTGTACAACTCATGAGTGTACACATGAGTTGTGTCCTTCAGAAACACTTCGAAAACATGGCTTGTTTCTACTTATTACCTCTGTGATAAAGTAATCTTCAGTATTCCTAAGTAGGCTTACCTAACCCCTGTGACATGTTCTTTAATTACTAAATCTCTGGAACAGCAGTTCTCCCTGGACTGCCAGTACACTGAATTAAATGCAAATGGTGTTGAGTTCAGTTTTCTCCAGATATCTACCCTCACAGCTCTCTCAATCCACTGCTTTCTTTTGATTTTCCATTTCCTTGGACTTGTAAATATTCCTTCAATGATAAATAAATCACCACCAGGACATGTGCCTAAAATCTAATCCATACGATTATTCTCTAAGGATTGAGGCACATATAAAATCTCTTAAGTTGACATTGAAGGTCTGTATTAAATCTATGGCTTAAAGTATTTTAAAATTTATTTATGTTTCAGCACCTTTTCACAATGTAGTTTGTAGTGGACACATTTTGCACTTTTTTTTTGTGTATAATACTAATTATTTTACTCTTTTGATGTGATCGTGTAGGCTTGTAGTGTTCAAAACTTACTTTTAATTAGGCTACTTAAATACTTTAACCTCCCTTCATCCCACACCCACTAGAGGTAGAAGAAAGGAAAGGGTAATAGGGCAAAGGAGGATGTGGACCTGTTTAGAAATTAGAAATTGTTCTTTGGAGTAAAATCAATCTGTGTTGTCAGGATATCTGTCGTTCAGTTCACACAAATCTGCAACTGTAGCTCCATCTACTTGTAAATATCATATTAAAAATGCAACAGCAGATCAATTGTAAAGGAACCTTAAGGCTCTACCAATCAGATGGAGTCCACAGAAGCACCAAGAAGTCATTGGAACAGCACTATAAGTTCTTTATGAAGTCATGACAAACAGTGACCAGCAACAAATGGCAAGGCGAACCAATGTCATACAGTATCATCTACTATCTGTTGGATTATATTTATAGGCTTTCCAAACATCACTTGTTCTCTCAACCTTCTGCTCTAGCAAAATATCACATGCCCTTTTTCCAGGCTTCTTCCAGAAAGCTACCACCTGTCTATTCTCAACAAAACATCTTCCCATGTGTCTGCTTCAGCAAAATCATCCTCTCATAAGACAGTTTCCAGAAAAACATCACGTGACACACTGAGTCTCCAAAGAAACCTGATATTTTGACTTCACCGTCATAAATGAAATTGTTTGATTTCCTTTCCTGAAGCCTCAAAACAATAAAAATCCTTTAAGTTTAAAAATAAAAAAGAGATTATTCTTCATGGATTAGATTTTAGCTACTAAGATAGTTATTTATTAAATATTATTATCATTAGTTATTAAATATTTATTTTAATTCCATTCTTAAAATATGTTTCCTTTTCTTGTTCCCTATGACATTAGTTTTACTTTTATTTTGACCAAAGTTCTCAATCTTTTTTTTCCTCCACACATGTGAAATCACCATGTAAATCTCCTATCACATATATTTTTAACTTGTTAATTTGGGAAAGATACTTTGATTAGACCCTTTCATAATGTTACTTTGTTCCCACTGTAACTCTTATAATAATGCAACTTAAATTATATATATATATATATATATATATATATATATATATATATATACTTATTATTTACTGCCTCCTCTATAATTTCCCTCTCAGAAATGGAAGAAGTTCTGAAAATCTTTACTTTAAATAAACACTGCTGTGTACTGTGCATGGGAAAGCAGATACTGTATTTATTATAGGACTGTATGAACAAGAAAATGAATGAAATATTAAAATCATACTTTCAAATTTTACAATATATTTTATGTCTATAAAGAAACATAATAGAAGTTAAAGATATTGCCCATTGAAACCACTCAAAAGCCTGAGAAAATTTCCTTTAACTCGACCTCAAAAGGCAGATTTTTTTATTTGAATTTTGAAGTCATAGTCATCTAGAAAAATACTGAAAGTTTATTCAATAAATTTTTCTATCAAGTCTAACTGAATGCCACAAGAGTCTTTATACATGATACATAGCACTGACATTATTATCAGTTCTGTTATTATCCTCTTTAACATTTAAGCAGACTATTTTTTTATATTACATTGATGATTTGGGAATTTCACATTTCCAAGTCATCCCAAGTCTTCTCCCCCACCCCCTGCCCATTACTTACAAGGAAAGAAATATATCACTAGATATGTGAACAAAGTTCAGGACGAAATAATTCATCCTTTGCTTTAAATAAGAATTTTTAAATTTTCTTCTGACTCAGTTTTAAAATTTGAGCTTATAATCAGAAAAATATCAGATTCTGGAGACATTTTCACCTATTTAAGCAGAACTAAGAATAATTAGATAAAATCATTATATTGACTTTTTGTGTAATCTGAAAATAATTTTTCAAAGGAGACATATGATAGCTCTTTGTAAACAACTAAGTCTACTGTCTTTGATCTTCTACATCATAAACACAAATTGCAATTCAATTTCTCATAGGTGTACACTTCAATTTAAAACTAAAATTTTCCTAATGCATTAATGATTTCAGTGAATGAACTAACAAACTTACACCAGAGCTCTATAAGTCTATGATATTTTTCAGAGACCTGTAGAAGCTAATAAAAATGCATCGATTCTTCTCAAAAGCTAAGTAGAATATAAAGGCTTGCTAGTTTAGGAAAAGGAGTTAAGAATTGAATATTCTAGATGAGATCTATAAGTAGCCTTGGCGTCATGCAATGAGGCATAGGAAGAATTGACTTAGAACACTTGAGGGAAAAACAACACCAGCGATTGATACAATTAAAATCCACTTATTTTACAAAATCTTATTTCTTCTTGTTCTGCCTGATCAACTTTTCTGACTACCTTTTATTCCCTTAAGAAACAAAAACTTTTTTTGACATGAGACCCAACTGAACAATTTAACACTGCTATTAATAAAGTAAAATAAATAATTTCCTGTAAATGCTATTTCATCGTTGAGTGACTTTCTTGAGTGGTCTGATTTCAACGGTTTTTGTAAAGGTTCCAGAAGTTTAGCTCATGCCAATTCTAATCTTATGTTCTTCTCTGACTTCAGTGAAGATAACCAGAGGCTCACAGAATTTTTTTCATTGCAAATTGTTAATTGATAATTGAGAAAACTGCTAAAGAATAAACCTGCATCACCTTGAGATTACCTTAGAATTAGAACAAAGCATTATTCTCTTAGTGGTATCAGCAAGAAAAGGCATATAAAACAGTGTGTCCACAGTAAATATTTTACGGTCTATTCTCTTACATACCTGCATAATTAAAGCAACATCTTCACAAAAAACTCAAGAAAGAAAATGAAATATCAAATACATATAAAAATACAAAGAGAAATAAAATGACTACATAGAATTACCCACTCAGCTAAGCTGTAGGAAAGTACAAGTTTATAAATATTCTGGGTTTTCTTTTGCCAGCCAGGTGCAAAGGCATTGATCAAGGAGTCAATATTCAATTCTGTTTGGCAAAAGGAAATTCTAGACAGTATTTAACTCTCATGCTGCAACTCAAATTGTATACACTAATGAAAAAATTGTGTTCAAATGTGTTAGGTGCTGAGAAGTCCATTGTAAACTATGTCCCTTGTACTTTGATCACTCTGGACCCCCAGCCTATCTTCTGTGCTCTGGAATGATGTGCTGATGTATCTATGGCTTGCTGATCTATTTCTGCTGTGTTCAGCTGGCTGCTGACTCTCTGCCACAGGATGTAAGAATAGCACTTGACAGGATGAGGGGAAACGAGAGAGTTGCTCTTTCTTCTTAGCTTCCTGTTCCTACTTTTGCTTCCCACTGCTCACAGCATCACCACAGTGACACTTTTTCACCTGGCAGTGCCATTTCGTCTCAGGAGCAGCAGTGGCTGATTTCAGGTTGCACTTTTCCCAACACTTTTCAGAATCAAGCTTGTTGTACTCCCTCAGAAATACCAGCTTTAACTGAGTGAGCAGTTACTCATCCTCCAGAGTCAGGGTTTCGGCTCCCACAGATTTCCCTTCATAGTGACTACAGGTTGTCCAAACCTCAAGGAAGACCAAATTTTAATAGTTACCATCAGTTCATACCTTAGTGTATTCCTTATATACCACCAGACCTCCTATAAGTGATATATCTTTATATCAAATGCTTTGGGCTAAGAACAAAGAACTAGAAATGACAGAAAGAAACAACCAGTCCCAGGGCTTCTTTGGCCTGGCTGGATCCTGAAGAACTCATATGTCATTACAGATTAATAAATCATTCCTTAATTCCTACGGTGTACACATTTTGTTTATTGACATTTGGAATCAACATATGAATTTTAACAAAAATTTGAGATGTGCTCATAGAGTCCATTACAAACAAAAGAAAAGTAACATATAAAACTCTACTTTCAGGGTGAAATTTTCCTATTCTTTGTATTCTAACATTTTCTCAGTCATCACCAGAACTGTTTTCAGGAGAGCTTCCCAGTTATTTCATGTAGTCTCACTGGACATGAGCCATAGTTTATTTGTCTGGAAATACCTATTTAGCTTTCTTCCCATTAAATATGCTACTATGTTCCTTAAAGAGAGCATTTTAAGAAATCTCAGGACTTCAAATTTAGAGATGTGAACTTGCTCAAAAATGACTGCCACTGGAGATTTCTGTGAAAACAAAGCCAACCCTGTTTCACTTTTTCTGTAAATGCAAAAGTCCAGATGAACAGGTAAGCTTGTCCCAGTTATTATATTCCAGATTCATAAAACTACTTATTCTGAACTTTAGTCTTAGCCAGGCAGTGGTGGTGCACACCTTTAATCCCAGCACTTGGGAGGCAGAGGCAGGTGGATTTCTGAGTGAGCTCCAGGACAGCCAGGGCTACACAGAGAAACCCTGTCTTGGAAAAAAAAAAAAAAGAAAAAGAAGAAAAAGAAAAAAAAAGAACTTTAGTCTTCTTTCTCCCAGTACTCTCATACATAAATTATAGTCTACTCATTAACCTGGTTTGTACCTATACCTTTTGTTTGAGTCATATTCTACAGCTGCTGGATCTACTTTACATATGCAAAAGTACTTAGAGTAAAGTTTGGAGTCATGACAGTGATTAAGCTGTGCTTGATTTAATTTAGTATTAAGTACATTCTACCATGTTCTAAATCTTTGGCAAATTGATAACCTTCCTATATATTGTACATGCTAATCCTTTATTAATTAAAATTCTGTTTGACAAGAACACTGCCTTCACTATGTAAAAGAGATAACAGAGAGTTTACTCTGTAATTAAATCCTAGTCAAATTATATTCATCTCATTTTATTTTCTGCCATTGGATGTTGCAAAAGTCTCATGTAAATTTTATTTATAATGCCACTAATTACATGAAAGCAGGTAATAATGAAAACTAGCTGTAGTTTCTTTGACTGTAAATATATTTTCTACATTTCTCACTTCACCTGTATTATGTGTTTTAATGGGTATCTTTAAAACAACGAATAGTCTTCTCAGGCTTCCTACCCCACCTTTCAAGTGAAAAGATGAAGACTTGGTGCTGTGATGTCAGTTTACTATGTGAAAATAAAACTTGACATTGAAATCAGGCCAACACCCTAAACCTTTTGTAACAGTGATCTGGTGCATTAATACGAGAGTACAATACCTTTTATTGAATGGTTAATATGAAAGCATACAATTACTTTCATTGGATGGTTTATGATGCTAAACAAAATAACACATAAAAGTGCATAGAAATGACAATATAAATTTAAAGCAGATAAAATCTTCCTCATTATCAGGTTCAAACACCCGAGAAGTAACCATCCTGCTTCTCAGCCCCCGACACTGGTTTCTGTAATGCTACTAGCCTTTAGTATTCTCCAAGGGACTCTGATAAGGATAACATTTTATTATCTAAATAACTTCCTAGATGACATTATGATTATGAAGCAATTCTTTTCTATAGTTATAAACAGCACTAAAAATTTCTCCTACAGCCCTTCCAGTAAAATACAAATTCTCCTCTCTCTAATAATTTTTTTTTAGTTTTGCTTTCTCTGTCTCCTTTACAAGTAAAAACAAACCTCAGATTCAAGAATTTTCAATACTTTTTTGGTCCCAATGACATTCTATTTCTTGCAAACCATTCCATCTGTCAAGCACCATATCAGTCCATTGGAAGTTGTTTATCAAAGTAACAAATAATTTTTACATCACTAAATCCACCAAACAATTTTCATTAGTTACTCTTTGAGAAAAGTATTATCATCACTGCTTTTCTTCAATGTGCTCCCAGGACAAGCTGTGGTCCAGGATGCCGTAATCTCCTCATGCCTTAACATGTCTGTTAAGAACACTGTGAAGGAGACAGGACTGCAGCACTGGACCTCCAATCATTTACATATGCATCTTCTTTTAGTAAGTCACCTAACATTAATGTTCTAAGCATCATTTATATTTATAACATGACAACACTGTAATGTAAGTATAATGGTATTGTTGGCTTGTGTGGTCAATTGCTTAGTATGTTTTCACTTAATGAATAATAGAATTTCAGACATACCAGAGAACTGCTGATGTTGTCTCTTCTTAGAAAATAGCATACAATTTTGTTTTCTGTATACAACTTTATTTACTCATATACAAATCAATTATTCTTTGTTAGGTTTACAGTCAGAATTAGTCCAGAATGAATTCACATCTCATCAAGACATCATCGAAGCTAACATTATCCACAAACATGTGTTATGTTTCTTTGTTTCTAGTGTCTTCTGCTTTGTTCTGTTCTCAGTGCAGCAACCAGGATGATTTTATAAATGTGGGCATATGTACGGCTGCATGTGTCTGCATGAGACACTGACTTTACATTTGCAATGAAAGACAGTGCCTTTTTAATGGTGTACAAAGTGTTATGTTATCTGAGCCAGAATTGTTTCTCCGAACTTTTTCCTACGATTTTTCAACAGCTCAATCTATGTCAAACATGTTAGCACCTTTGCTGTTCCTCAAATAAACAAGCATTTTCCTGCCTCTGCTATTCATAGAGTCCTCAGTTCTTTTCTGAAATTTTACCTTGAAGTAAAACCTTACCTGCTTATCAGCTAAAAGTTGCAATGTACACTATTGTTCAGTCCTCTGGCTTTCTTATGACCTCATCATATCTCTTCACATTTGATTAGATTATTACCTATCACCTGACAATGAAATGGAAGGTACATGTTGGCCTGTCCGTGCTTTATGTCCTTGTCCAGTACACGTTCAAGTCCTAGCAGAACACAAATATGCAGATCAACTAAAGAAATTCAATAAGTAGATAATGGATTAAGTATGTGAAATGGGATTGTAAAAAGATGTTAAAGTATCTCTAAAATAATGGAAGCATGACTATTTCCAATGATCTTAGTGATTCTCTACTGTAAATAGAAGAATTTTCTGTATTAAAAGTAGGGTTGATCTTATGGGGATACATGAATTTTTAAGAGGTTTGGATATGTTAGCAGAGACGAAACACACACACACATACACACACACACACACACGCATCCTTTCAAAAGAAAGTCCCATTGTAATGGATCCTGACATGCAAGGGTGATTTGAAAGATTTAAAAGGATATTGATGGACTGGTTAAGGAACCAAGAGGAGGAAAACTAATGTTAAAACTTTGTTAAAAACTTTGACTTTAATTTGAATTTTCAGTTAGAAAATAAGAATTTGCTCATAGGAAGTGGGTTTCAAATATAAAAGACAGTAAGGTTATGTGATGTGTAGGCAAAAATCAATGAACTTAAAAAGTTATATATAACTTGTTTTCTATTGTACTTAGTGCTATGTGTGCACTTAATAAATATTTATTACATACACTCATTATTCATTTAATTATAGTGATAAAGTTCTATAACAAGATCCAGGAATACAATAATAGTAAATTGAAGAATGTTGATCTTGAAAGGGAAAACTACAGACAATACAAAACTGTCTCTATTTATTTTTCCAAAAGAGTATTTTGTGAAATTAAAATCCCGAATTGCTCAGTTCATGGCTCTCATATTTTCAAAACACTGAAGACAAAATACAGAAGTTAATTGAAGTCTGCGATTTACGTTCTCCATTGATATGCAAATATGTGTAATTATTTTCATCATATTATTTTTTATCAAACAAGATTTGATTTAAGTTTTTTTTTCTTAAAATTCTAAACTGCACCACAGATCTTTACCAGTTATGTAGCTCTCTTATCAGGAGATTACACTGCCAAAAAATGGCCAATTCCTAAGAACTATAAAACACCTGACACAAAACTCAAACCCAACACAATAAGAGAGAAGTACAAGCTATATAATGGCATCTATTGTCTCAATCCAAGTACCTAGGGTGACTTCAAGGCCCTAATGTTATACTTACAAAAATAAACACATCACAGTGGTTATGTTTATATCTTAAGTTAACCATGTCACACAGTACCCAGCTACTTCATCAAAGATCATTCAATATTTGCTTGAGGGTGTATATTTGAAAAGCAAAAATATTTTAATTGAATTGATAATCTACACTAAGTAAAACAGATTGCTCACAGAGCATAAGTACCTTCATACAAGGGTTTGAAAGTCTAATAGATTGATGTTTCCAAAAACAACAAGCATATATTAATACCTGACTGTACTGTGAAGATAAAACCTTCTCTTCCTTTAACATTCACGTGAAAGCATTACATTTTGTGGAGTCGTTGTTGTGGTTGTTATTGTTTGTGGGAGATTGGTTATTTGGTTAGATTTGGTACTGGATAAATATCAAATTTCTTATCTGATCACCAGCAAACATGCTCAACATCAGTACTTTTTACTGCTTAAAATTTTAGACTAAAGGATTCATCCCAGGGATGCAGGGATGGTTCGATACCCAGAAATCCACCAATGTAATCCACTACATAAACAAACTCAAAGAAAAAAACAACATGGTCATTTCATTAGGTGCTGAAAAAGCATTTGACAAAATTCAACATTCCTTCATGATAAAAGACTTGGAAAGATCATGAATTCAAGTCCCATACCTAAACATAGTAAAAGCAATATACAGCAAACCAGTAGCCAACATCAAACTAAATGGAAAGAAACTCGAAGCAATCCCACTAAAATCAGGGACTAGACAAGGCTGCCCTCTCTCTCCCTATCTATTCAATATAGTAATTGAAGTTCTAACTAAAGCAATTAGACAACAAAAAGAGGTCAAAAGGATACAAATTGGAAAGGAAGAACACAAAATATCACTATTTGCAGATGATATGATCGTATACTTAAGTGGCCCAAAAACCTCCAACAGAGAACTGCTGCAGCTGATCAACAACTTCAGCAAAGTGGCCAGATATAAAATTAATTCAACAAATCAGTAGCCTTCCTATACTCGAACGATAAACAGACTGAGAAAGAAATTAGGGAAATGACACCCTTCACAATTGTCACAAACAATATAAAGTATCTTGGTGTGACTCTAACCAAGCAAGTGAAAGATCTGTATGACAAGAACTTCAAGTCTCTGAAGAAAGAAATCGAAGAAGACCTCAGAAAGTAGAAGATCTCCCATGCTCATGGATTGGGAGGATTAGTATAGTAAAAATGGCCATCCTACCAAAAGCAATCTACAGATTCAATGCAATCTCCATCAAAATTCCAACTCAATTCTTCATAGACTTAGAAAGAACAATTCTCAAATTCGTTTGGAACAACAAAAACCCAGGATAGCAAAAGCTACTCTCAACAACAAAAGAACTTCTCGGGGAATCAGCATTCCTGACCTAAAGCTGTACTACAGAGCAGTAGTGATAAAAACTGTATGGTATTGGTACAGTGATAGACAGGTAGATCAATGGAATAGAATTGAAGACCCAGAAATGAACCCACAAACATATGGTCACTTGATTTTTCGACAAAGAAGCTAAGACCACCCAGTAGAAAAAAGACAGCATTTTCAATGAATGGTGCTGTTTCAACTGGCAGTCTACATGTGGAAGAATGAGAATTGATCCATTCCTATCTCCCTGTACAAAGCTCAAGTCCAAGTGGATCAAGGACATCCACATAAAACCAGATACACTGGATCTAATAGAAGAGAAAGTGGGGAAATGTCTCGAACAACTGGGTACAGGAGAAAAGTTCCTGAACAGAACATCAATGGCTTATGCTCTAAGATCAAGAATCGACAAATGAGACCTCATGAAATTGCAAAGCTTCTGTAGGGCAAAGGACACTGTTCAATAGGACAAAACAGCAACCAACAGATTGGGAAAAGATTTTAACCAATCCTACCTCTGATAGAGGGCTAATACCCAATACATACAAAGAACTCAAGAAGTTAGACTCCAGAAAACCAAATAACCCTATCAAAAAATGGGGAACAGAACTAAACAGAGAATTCTCAACTGAGGAAATTCATAGGGCTGAGAAGCACCTAAAGAAATGCTCAACATCCTTAGTCATCAGGGAAATGTAAATCAAAACAAGTCTGAGATTCCACCTCACACCAGTCAGAATGGCTAAGATCAAAAACTCAGGTGACAGCAGATGCTGGCAAGCATGTGGAGAAAGAGGAATACTCCTTCATTGTTGGTGGGATTGCAAGCTGGTATAACCACTCTGGAAATCAGTTTGGCGGACCCTCAAAAAAATGGACATAATACTACCTGAGGACCCAGCTATACCACTCCTAGGCATATACCCAAAAGATGCTACAACATGTAATAAAGACACATGCTCCACTATGTTCATAGCAGCCATATTTATAATAGCCAGAAGCTGGAAACAACCCAGATGTCCCTCATCAGAGGAATGGATAC
>CM052712.1:50197848-50234825 GCA_028551405.1 Uromys caudimaculatus
CATCCTGAGTAAGGTAACTCAGTCACAAAAGAATGAACATGGTATGTACTCACTGATAAGTGGATATTAGCCCAAAAGTTCGGAATACCCAAGTTTCACTTTACAGTAACCGCTGGACTGAGAGTGAGGTCCCAGATGGAGGAGTTGGAGAAGGGACTGAAGGAGCTGAGGGAGTTTGCAGTCCCATAGAGGGAGCAACAGCGTCAATGGGCCTCACCCCCCTACCCCCAGTCCTCCTGGAGTTTGGACCACCAACCAAAGAATACACATCTGACCTTGTTGGCCATCAGGGAAAGAGGAGAGGCCCTTGGGCCTGAGGGTGTTAGAGGCCCCAGTAAAGGGAAATGTCAAGGTGGGAATATGGGAATGGGTGGGTGGGTGGGTGGAAGGTGGAATTCCCTCATAGAGGCAGAGAGGGGGAGGGGATAGGGGGTTTCCAAAGAGGAGAACTAGAAAAGGGGAAACATTGGAAATGTAAATAAAGTATCAAAAATTTTAAAAAATAAAAATAAATAAATAAAAAATACTAATTTAGCAAATTGCCCTGCTTAGTTATAACGAAGCCCCACTGTCGCCTGTGCCTGGGACTACTTGCCCACTGACACTACTTGCCCTTGGGGGTTGGAGGTGAGGTGGCACAATCTCAATGACACAGACTCCAGAAGCAGGTGAGACATGCTGCAGGAAGCTCATCTGAACATTGGTGCAAGCTCCTTTAATACTCTCCACCATGTCCCATTGGTCCCAACTTCTAAACAGCAGTTCCTGATTGGCTGGCATTGTCTGAACCAGCAATCCCTGGTCTCTCAGGCCATCGTCAATTAGGTCCTCCTGCAGGAGATACTTTTGAGGATGTATGGCCCCTGGCATTTGTGTAGAGGTGGCCTCACCGTTCCTGCCTCAACCCACATTTCCATTGTACAGTGGATTGTGCAACTTATAGAGCACGACATCTGCTATGTGATGTGATGTCCATATTCTTGATGTCTTGAACAAAGAATTACATAAACAGACTATCGATGAAAACACAGACATATCAAAGGCGGGAGTATGAAGTATGGTGATAAATGTCTTTAATCCCAACACGAAAGAGACAGAGCCAGGAGGATCTGTATGAATTCAGATAAGTCTGTTCTATGTAGCAAGTTTTAGGTTAGCCAGGGCTGCATAGTAGGGTCTTCTCTAAACAATAACAAAAAGAAGCAACATTATAGAATACTCTCCATAGAATGGAGAAGACTTAGGAAAACATGGCAAGAGCTCACTGAAGTTCTGCTTCACGGTTTCTTTTATAAGTTTAGGATGAAATTAAAGCTGTTTCCAGGATTAGAAATAGGTATATCCTTGTACTGACTAGCAGACAGGATTATCGGACTGTATGCATGGGTGTAGACTGTGTGTCCATTACCTTTGATATCTGTATGTAAGCATGAGCTAAGCAAATGGAAGACTCCTCCCTAAGAAGTCCCTTCAAGGACACACTCACCCTCACTCAGGTTGCATGCAACATTGGTCAGCATTATTTATCTTTCCTATCACCTCGAAGTGCCTGACCCAAAATTATCCACAAGAACAAGCTGCCCTTACTAGGATGGACAGACATTTTTCTGATGAGTGAGGTTGTCCCATGCTGGTCCACCTCACAAGGTACTACAGAAAGAGTAACAAAGAAATGAGAACCAAAGAAAGAAGTGAAAATGCAGCAACATCACACTAATCAATTACAGGGAAGGGCTGTGCTCCAAGTGTTTGGTTGGATATAATTGACCTGATCAGACAATACCATACCAATACAGATGCTGTTCCACAGGCTAGGACCAATTACTACACAACCCACTGGACACAGAGAAGCCAAATTGGTAACTACATAGGTGCCCCATGCTTATGTTCAAGGAATCTGCAAAGGAAGGTATTTTGCATGCTACCAAAACAGAAATGTAAACACCCTCCCAGCTATAAATACTTTAATCTATGGTGGTGTCATGCCTGTAAGATATGACAGGGCAATGGTGATCCAATGCTTGGAAAAGTAACTAACAAATGTCTAAAATGACTTCAGGCCCACTCTAGGGGTTAGAACCCATACATTACAGTGTCTTGGTGACAATGAACCTGCAACTGGATCACCTAGGGACTTAGGGTAAAGTAAATACTAAGGTTCTACTAAAAGAATATGTTAATAAAATGGTTCCTAATGACACTCTGTTGTACTCATAGATCAGTGCCTTGCTCAGCCATCATAAGGGATGATTCTTACAGTAGCAGATGGGAACAAGTACAGAGACTCATAGCAAAATATTTCACAAACACACACCCACACAAACATACACATACACACACACACACACACACCCTCACACACAGAGAGAGAGAGAGAGAGAGAGAGAGAGAGAGAGAGAGAGAGAGAGAGACTTTGGAACACTCAACTCTATATGGAATATTTCAAACAAATCTCTCCCCTCCAGGCTCAAGAAGCCCTGCAGGAGAGTAGTTGGAAAAGTATAAAGTATTAGAGCCAAAGTGGATGCCCTCTAAATCGACATGATCACATCAATCTGCACACATATGAACATAGTCTTCTGCATGCAAATTTGCATATATATTATGGCTTCTATTTTAGTGGTTTTGGAGATTCCTATGTGAACAAGTGAGTGGGCCTCTAATTCTTGTTCTTACATTCAGCTCCATTCCTTGTATATGTTTTGTCTAAATTCAATGTGTTACTTTTTATTTTGTATTTATTTATCTATCTATTTATTTATTTATTTATTATTTATTTATTTATTTATTTATTTATTAGCAGCTTGTTTGGATTCTAATGTGAGACAGAAAGAAAATAGATCTAGATAGAAGAAGAGGTGGCCAGGAACTGGGATGAGGGAAGAGAAGGGAAGCTGTAATCAGGATATATTGTGTGAGAAAAAAATCTATTTTCAATAAAAGAGGACAAATGCTGTCTTCCAGCTGGGAAACTATAGCAACTGAACTGTTTTGTATTTTAAGATATTACATACAGAAGAAATACTGAAAATGAAAGGGAGTAGAAGTTTAGGGAGAGAGAGAAGGAGAGATGATGATGATGATGATGATGATGGGTGGATGGATGGATGGATGGATGGATGGATGGATGGATGGATGGATGGATGGATGGATGGATGGATGGAAGGATGGGTGGGTGGGTAGGTGGGATGGTGGATGGATAGATAGATAGATAGATAGATAGATAGATAGATAGATAGATAGATGGAATAGAGAGAAATGACAGACAAAGATAGAGAAACATAAAGACAGAGTCAGAGACAATATAAATAAATGGAAACATAATCCAAAAGAAATGGATGAGAGCTTGTGTTGTACCTCAGCAGTAGAATGCTCTCTTGCCTTATCTAACTCTTGGGATCTGTTACCAAGAAAAGAACAGGTGTACATAAAGGAGGGAAAAGGAAAGAGCATCAAAAGTATGATTTAGATTTAAGTCAATGTGTGTGCATGAGCACACAAAGATGTGCATAGTTTTTAGACACAAGGTCTCTCTATCCATCCCAAGATGCCTAGATTTGCCTCAAACTCACAATTCTAGTACATCCGACTTCTGAGTCTTGAGATTACTATCATGGACCAACATACTCATATTTGTTTTAATTTTTATATGGTGATATAATCAGTGGTAGAGTATTGATTAGGATGGTTTTAAAGGAGAAGATAAGTTAGCTTCAGTTATGTCAAATTCAAATAAACATGCTTACAGGTAGTTAGAAATAGGAACTAGTAATTCAAGAGAAAAGTAGAGACTGAGAAAATAAATCTGAAAAAGCCAACAAGGAATCTGAACCTATTCAGTGTGTATAAAATGAAAAATCTGAAAGAGACATAAAGAAAGAAACTTAAGGCCTCTTTTAAAGAGTTAAGAGTAATGAGTTAAACACTGAAAAAAAGAGGCTGTTTCTGGGCTTGTAGCATCATTTAAGTCCACACAGGAGAAGGAAGAAGCCAAGAGAGTTTTTAAGGCTCCTAAATGCTACAGAGCTCCCAATGAGGGATGAGGAGTTTCAAAGAACTAAATAGTGGAGTTACAGCTAGACATTGGCAACTGTCAAGAGAACCATTACAATATACTAAGACACAGAAGCCAGATTGTAAATGTTTACAAAGGGAGCTGTCTGTAAGAAAGTGAAGATTGTTTGCTCTTTTCAGATATTTACAGTTGAGTAGAGGCATGAAACCATGTTGGAAAGGACAGAGCCAAGGAAATGAATTGGGGAACAAAATAGCTTATGATTTCTGTTTTTGTTTTTGTTGTTTGTTTTTGTTACTATAAAGGGGAAAAGGACAAAAACAAAACATCATGGAGAACTGTTGTGTTTACTTTTTTTTCTTTTTCTTTTTCTTTTTTTTTTTTTTTTTGCTTTCAGGTTTTGAATTCCCTGATCATTCTTGAATCTTCACAAAGACATTAACTCAATGAATTTGGCAGTCATATATAGTATTAGATCTTGACACCATCAAGGCTGTCATCTCGATTTGCGAATTTCATTTCATTCTATGGTGTGCCAATTTATATCTATATGCTTACATAATCATAACGGTTCTTTTCTGGCGTACCTTGTAGATTTAATTGGTGTTGAGGGTAGAAATATTTGCAAAATATATTATAAAACCTATGACAAAAACCTAAAACTGAGATGCTACAATCATGCAAAATGTTAGTTAATTGTTTTGTTAACAGGTTATTCCCTGCTCCTTGGAAGATGCATAGGAAAAACTGAGTGAGTTCTCTTTGTTGCTCCCATGTGATGCCAGCCTGGGACACAGCTTGAGCTATAGATTTATCCTGCTTTTTCTTCTTATTCAACCCACATCCTAAAGTAGCATGGGTAAATAAAGTAGCAAAAATGCTAGAGTAATAGCACCAGGTCAACTGTAATAAAAGTGACTTACTCACCATTGTTCATTTATGTACTCAGGCCTGCACATTTGCATGTTTATTTCAGTTGCTCTGGAATGCATCCTGACTCAGAGCTAGTGTGCTATGGTTTTCATATGATTATGCACGACATCAATTTTCCTTCCCGCCACATTCTTTTTATAAGCTCTAGGAATCATAAACTTGGAGAATTTTATTGGAAAGTCAAGGTGGCAGAGTTATGGAAATGACTCAGAAATGATGCTTCCCTATGCAACAATGTTGATTTATTTGTGATGCTAAACACACTCCACTAAGTCATACATAGCTCTTGGGAGAGGGCTGACTAATTAGCACAGTGACTTATCCATCCGCATGCTTGGCTGATTCTTATACATTAAAATATTTTATTAGTCTGCAAGGTCAGGAAATCTTACTGCATGAGTAGTATTTCTAAAAATTTAATAGCAATAGCCTGATGTTATTTTCTTTGCATTTGTAGATTGGCAATAAACCCTCAAAGATGAATAAACTAATATACTTCTTTCTTAGAATTTTTTGTACACAGGCCTCAAAGAGATGGAAAGTGTTTAAAGAGAAATGATCCCTGGCTAAAACCTGTAGTGAAAAATTCACCTGTGTGTAAATGAATTCTCTTGTCCAAAATTTGAAAAATCCTTAAACTATTATACAAATCATATACTTTATGATGATGAGATAGTGAAGTTTATAGTTGTGTATGAGCCTTTCTACAGTAATTTCACACCAACAAATCATATTTAGCAACTGTTTTAAAAGTGAATATCCATATCCAAAGAGTATTTGACAATTACAAAGTCTGTCAACAAGAGTACCCAAGTATCGTTATATCGGGGATTTCATAATCACAGAAGAAATTAGCCTCTATTTAATCAACATAAAATAGAAGATACAGAAATGGAGTAGCTTCCAATATCCCATGATCTTGAATCACCTCCTGAGCACCCAAACAGCAAATTAAGTTGGACCACAGTGGACCATTTGAGCAAACTTGCATTTTCGGTTTCCTAGTATTGGCTAACATTTAGTGAGCACATTGTCTCCTTTGTGTACAAATGATAACAGTTTTTCTAGGTATAAGGTTACTTTCCCTTCTGAATAACTAACATAGTTCATGAAGCTAATGAGCTTCTTATTTCTGTTCTTTGTGGTAAATAGGAGTTAAGCAAAAACATGATTGAGAAAAAGGATAAAAGCTAAAAATCAAAATGAAGCATTAGGATAAAGACAGAGTTGAGAAAAGCATTTTGTATACATGAATAAAAATTAATTTGAACTTGGAAATATTTAAGGTCCAGATGTTTGGCCTCCATGCAGTCAGCATCACGCCTGAAAGAATTACATACTAAAAAATAAATAATTTTTCAGAATAAAACAAATCGTTTTCACTCAATTTCTTTTTCCAAAGATTATCGATTATAGGAAAGAATATATATATATATATATATATATATATATATATATATATATATACACATACATACACATATATATACACTTCATTGCTAAACATATAAAATGCAGCCTTAATGTACAAATAATTTTATAACATATCATGTCTGATTATAATATTTCTTCAAAAAATCCATTGGTTCCTCAGAGTATTAGACACTTTCTTGTGGTTGCAAATCCTATTTTTCCCATGCTGTCTAATATTTTTCACTCTCCCTTGTTTCACTCACACAAAACCAATTCAGGTTATTTCATGTACATATTTACTTCTTCAAAACACAAGTCTGATAATCAAGCAAACAGTTTAAAGTGTGCAGGACAAAGAAGCTTACCAATAGCAGAGGAGTCGTGGGTCTGAGATCAAATTAAGTTCTGCTCCAAAGCTAGTCAGCTGTCCTTGAAAATATTTCACACTCTATCTCCTGTTCAAATTTGTAATCTGCAAAATGAAGAAATGCAGTCAAATGAACACTAAAATTCCATCTAGCTCAAAAACTCAGTGCTCTGTGTCCAATAACTTGCACCTGAAATTTTTCCACATTTTCAAATAATATGTGAGTTCAACCATGGAAAACATATATATTGGGGAAACTAAATTTAAACCCACATCACTTTAGATTGAAATGAGAAAAAGCAGTATACATGTAGTTAAAGACGAAGATTGCATTCAGGTATTGTGATTTAGACATGTTTTGAATTTCAATTTTATCTTGAAGCTATAAACATATCCACCTTCCTCTTAAGAAAGGGAAGTATTTATAGTCCAAATCATTAAAAAGAAATACAGGATTACGAGAATGGAAGTAAAAGGAGGAGACTGTCATACCTAACTAGGCATTATTTACATTATTACAGTATATCTCTATCAAGCTGTGTAGCATGACTGGTATCTATCATCTTCACAAACTACTTATTGGGATAATATTCTATAGCATGTACACGGTTAATATCCACTATATCTCCTTAAGGAAAGCAGAATTACTTAAAGTCACAATCAGAAGTAAGTTTTTAACTGGTATGAAAGTATGTGAAGAGGCATTCCACCAATGAGTAAGAGTGCTGAGATGTGGGATACCATCTAGTGATGATTGGACCAAGAATGAGAGCAATCCTAACCCAGAATCACACTATCAAACTAGATTTAGGATTATTCATTTTGAAATGTTTTTAATTTCTATTCCAGCAATTTATATAGCAAACAGTTATATGACAAAGAAAAAATCCACTTATAGCATACATAATTGAAAGAATTAATGCATTCAAATGAAGCGCAGTTTATCAACTCTAGTGTCAGCTATCTTTCTAAATAAGCCAGCTGAATATAACCTTAAAGCAGACTACCCAAAAAACAAATCCATCTGGATGTAGGAAGCATATGTTGTTTACATCAAAAGGAAAAAAAAAGCCCTAAATCTTTGTGCTTTTTCCAAAGACAACTCTATCAGCAGACAGACTGCTATAGAGATTAACCTCTTATTTCTGGTCCTACCCATACCCAAGAATTCACACAAAATCTTGAAATACAGAAAGTACAAAAAATAGTTTTCTTCTTAGTTATTACATATTTAAAAGTATAACATACAAGAAGAATATTCCTGAAGTGTTCATTTTAGAACAATAACTTTAAGGTGATTTAGAATGCCAAATATATACACAAAGAAGAAGAGAGTGATCTTAACGTATGATGATTTCCTGGGATTTCTGGAAATTGATTATATACAAATTAGAATTTCTGGAGTCATATTGATATGCAGTTTGAATAGAGACAGCATAAACCTGATTTTAATCAATAATATGACCTTCATCACATCAGGATGGATTGAACCAAAATCTATTCTGTATATTCAAGTTTTCAAAATCCTCTACAATATTTATAAAACAGAATATGAAATAAATTTATATTAATATGTTCAATGAAAAATCATCGTTCAAATATCCATTTTCTAATTTGCAAAATGGTAGAGTTGTTCAACAGGATAAAAAATGCTTTTAGAGAAAGGATGTGAATGCATTCAGAGATCACACACACACACACACACGCACACACACACATACACACACATTTTTTGGAGATGCTAATCTTACTGGTATCTGTGCAGTGTAATCTCTGGATTAAAGTCTTTAGTTTCACAAAGTGAGACACACAGTAATCAAACATTTCATATTAACAGTCTATAATGTAGCTTAAGTAAGTTCAGATTCATAGGGCTGCAAATGACAGATATGCCATAACCAAGAGACTAGTGATAAGTCATGTGATCTCAACTATTTAGTTTATTGGTCTTTCAGTTTAGAATTTAAATTACATTCAAAGATAGCAAACATACAGAAATGAGGAATACAGAAGCATGCTACACTAAAGTAATAAAATAAAATTCTTGCAGGAGAATTAAAATGCAAAATTCCAAACTGAAGATAAAGAATCAGTTTCCCAGGCCTACGAATCCTTTTAGATGCTCACCCACCCTCTACCCCAACGACAATCCTCAGACAAATATATTGACATGAACTGAAGATACTATTTTCTTATTTTTCCTCATGTCATATAATTCATACTAAAATACCTGTAGAAAATAATTTCTCCACTCCTAAAGAATTTCCAGTTTATATTTATATACACTTGAAATAATTCATTGAAAATTTAGCAATTATTCTTAGAAACAAAACTGTAATTAATTTGAGAAATGGTCCATAAACTTCAACTGTATAATACTCATTAACTTATTCACCTGTCAATAACTGTTATCTCTATGCTTTGTCTAACATAGTATTGTGGTTTAAAATATACAAAATATTACAATATGCAGCGGATGCAACAGAAACCTCTAGAGTCTAGAAATAACAAGAGAAGAGGTAAGAGCAGTAGACAGTGTATTCTTAATGCAAGGGAAGCTGTTCCACTGTTAAGCAGCACGAGAAGAGAAACTCTATAACACTCCAGTAGTTAATTATACATCTAAAAATAACTAGAGGAGAAAATGTTGAAGCTTCATAACACAGAGAGAGGAAGAAAAATAAGGCCATAGAAGGCAAATGTTCTTGACTGGGTTGCATATCACATGCATGTATCATATTATAATTAGATGTCAGAACTAACTATATGCAGTGGGTTGGGCCTATAATCCTAGCTATGAAAGAGAATGGTTGTGAGTTCAAGGTCAGCTTCCCCTATCAAAATTTATATAAGTAACACATGAATAGATGGATGGATAGATAGATAGATAGATAGATAGATAGATAGATAGATAGATAGATAGATAGATAGATAGATAGATGATAGGCAGCCCTTGCCTATACCTGGAGAAATTCAGTCTCCTCTTTCATCTATTTCCTTATGCAGACTCCTTGACCGAGACAGAAGCTGCACTATTTGAGAAAAGGAAGTGGACAGGATCCCAATAACCAATTAATTATGCTTCCTCAATAACCTGATGACCACAATCAATCCACTTAGTATAGGAGAAGAAACCTGCTCAATACAATTATTTCTGAGTTTTTTCCACCTTCCAAGCACCTCCACAGAAGTTCAGGTCTGTGAGATCTACAAGGGTCATGGTTCGGGCACTTGGAAAACCTGTGGGAAGTAAACCACAGGTTCTCCCACACACAGGAGCAAGCAAGAGAACAACTACACAACTCCACCTTCTGATTCTGAAACTTATCTGATGCTTTTGCTGTCCCTTATGAAATCAAGTTTGTGTTCAAAATCTAAGAAAATAAAGGGAAGATTTAAGTTTCCAATATGTTCAGTTAAAATCAAAGACTGGAATTTTAAATAGTCATTTTCTAAAATTTACTAGGTCAAGCAAATCTTTGAAGGAAATGCCTGGGCACTCGGAACCTTTAAGCATTTCCCTCTCTTTCTGTCTCACTCTGTCAATGCTGGATCAAATTCAGTTCCTGATTTTGATACCATCTTTGATTCGCACTTATTGATAGTAAGTGTTAAGACCAGAATGTGTGACATCAAATCAAAGAGGACACACTCCATAATTAAGTATTGATGCCATGTTTAAATTTTCCTATGAATCTTTCTCTTGGTTTTGATCACTTCTGTCTTTTTAACTTATCCTGAGCTGTGTTCAGTATGACCGTTGCCGTTAAAGAAGGGTTGTCAATCCTGTCATGTAGAGGTCTATTTTTATTTTTAAAAGCCTCCTTGCTATTTGTCTGTTAAAAACAATTTCTCTCAAAGTATAAAATTCCTGCCATGAATAGAGATAAAGACAATTTATAGAGCCAGGAGAGCTGCTGTACTGGGATTGAATAGGTAAGTAAGAAGAAGGAATATTCAATAGAAGGTGTTTGATACCCAGTGGCTAAATGAATAGGCAAAGAAATCTGATTCTGCATTATCATGATAGACTGAGGATTCTAATACCACTTTCGCGAGTTCATATAGGTAACTGTGTGGTTTGAGTTGTGTGTAGGATTGGTTCCCCAGATATTAAAGATTTGGGGGAACAATTAAAATTGTGGCTTTTGGGAAAAGATATACTACTCAGAGTGAGCTTTGAGGTTTCAAAAAACCCCACACCATCTGTCTCTTTCTCTGTTTCTTTCTGTGTTGCTCCCCTTCTTTCTATGTCTCTCTCTCTCTTTCTGTGTTACTGTCTCTATCTCTGTGTCTCTGTGCCTCTCTCAGTGTTTCTTTCTGTGTCTCTCTGTCTCTGTGTTACTCTCTGCCTGTCTCCCTGCCTGTCTCTTAGTCTCTCTCCCTCTCCCTCTCCCTCTCCCTCTCCCTCTCCCTCTCCCTCTCCCTCTCCCTCTCCCTCTCCCTCTCCCTCTCTCTCTGTCTTCCACCTGCTGCCTGAGCATCAGGATACAAGCTATTATAGCTACTACTTCAGCACCAGGCTGTCAGACCTCATTCATGATATTCCTGAACAAACCCTCTGAAACAGTAATCAAACCACCAGTTAATTTGTTCCTTCTATAAGCTGCCTTAGTCATGGTATTCCATCACAACAATAGAAGAGTAATACAGTAATTAAGACTGTAACTTAGTCTTTCAGATTCCAGCCTAGTTTTAATTAGCATTTATTGAGATAAGTAAAATAATTCTTGTGTCAATAACATTTAAAAAATATTTGTTCTACTTATAGGCAAATAATCCATGAGTTCTTACTTTTAAGCAGTAAAGAATATGCACTTCACACATCACACAGCAATCTTACTCTGTTCATATCTTTATTGTACTAACTGTAAGAAAACTGAGTCCTCAAGCACAGACTCCAGTTGAGCTACTCCTTGCTAAAGGAATTTTCATTTGGGAGAGAGTGATTGGGAAGATAATATTACTACAGTGAGACATGCTATTTTTAAGGAACTAGAACTAAGCTACCTCATCTAGATAGGTAAATGTGTACTCAGAGATTTTACTAATTGGGTAACTATAATGTTCTTAGTGGTTATACATTAGTAAAAAATAATCAGGTAAATAAAATAAAGTATCATTTTCTTACTTTCCAAAACCAGGATAGAATATAATTATAGAGGAATCATCATATGTAGTTCCTGCAAATACAGATAGAAATGGATAATACATTCGGAACACACAAAATTTATATCTTATAAAATTCATTTATTTAATAACTATTATTCTGTAGCAAAAACTATCAAAAGAAATGTTTTTTATTTGAAAGAAAATAAATACAAATAATTAAGGCAATTCTAAAATATAGTAACAAATAATTAGAGCAGCAAAACCATTTGGGCCAAGCCATAGCTCAAATTACCAACATGAATAGGTTTAGCTGTTTGAGTAACCATGTTATGCATAATGCTTTTTTATATAAATCTCCGTAAGTATCTTAAGATTGTTTATTTTATCCAATTTATATGTCAATGATTTTCCCTTTTTGGCATAGTCAGTCAATTTATTTCTACAAAATTGAATTAAGTGGTGAAAGAAAATTCAATCAAGAAGTTTCCCCTCTAGCACTCTATCTTTCCCATAATGCATTGGAAACTTGTGATATGAATTTTTTCATATGTAAAGTGGTAATAAGTATGAAATGTGTATATCTACTTAGAATAAAATTCTATGAAGATAAACAATATATGACAGAGGATAGAGTCTAATAATTAATCGTATTTATCTTGCTGTCTACTTTAAGAATAATGATTATTTTCTGCCTCGTCCTTGGTATTCAGTGTGTTCCATGGATCAGCCTCATCCACACCACTTGCATCTTGTAGGGCATCTACTATTTCAGGTCCTGTCTTTCAGGTTTACATGTTTAAATTTAAGAAGCACTGTTTTAGTGGATAAAGGGGAACAAAAATGTGGCTTTGATGAGAATTTCAAATAATTTGTAATAGCCCTGAAGTTTAAGTAAAGCTTTGTGATTTAGAATGTCTGAGAATAACCTAATCATTTGCCCCATAGGTCTATAATATTACATTTCAGGGAGTAGAATTAAATTATTTTAAAGTCTAGGCGTTATATTGGTTAAGAAGTTTCCAGCTGAAAGCAATAATAGAAAAGAAAAAAGTATGTGCTTAAGTAGTAAGTAAACCCTAGCTGTACAGGTTAGGGCAGGCCTATGAAGACAGATTACTTGGCTTTTTATTTTCTTGAAAAGCTTCATGCAGAAGTCAGTACAAAGACCACAGTGAAACTGACAGCTCTTGTAACAATACAGTTATTTCCAGAGACTAGAAGTTTTTATCTTCTGAATAACAATTAAAAGAAAAGGAACTTTCCCCATAGAATTCTCCAACAAATTTCTTCTTGAAGTTAATTTTTTATTAATCATTTTATTCATTTATATTATAAGTGATATCCCACTTCTCGGTTACCCCTCATCAAACCCCCCATCCTAACCCCTCTCCCCTCTTCTCTTTGCCTCTATGAGGGTGCTCCTCCACCCACTCACCCACTCTCGCCTCACTGCTCTAGTATCACCTTATGCTGGGGCATCTCCACAGGACCAAGGGCATCTCCTCCCACTGATGTCAGATAAGGCCATCCTCTGCTACATATGTATCTGGAGCCATGAATCACTCCATGTATACTCTTTGGTTGGTGGTTTAGTCCCTGGGAGCTCTGGGTGGTTCAGTTAGTTGATATTGTTCTTCCTAAGGGGTTACAATACCCTTCAACTCCTTCAGTCCTTTCCAAAGCTTTCCCATTGGGGTCCCCAGACTCATTCAGATGGTTGGCTATATCTACATCTGTAATGGTCAGGTGCTAGTAGAACCTCTCAGGGAACAGACATACCAGGCTCCTGCCAGCAAGCACTTCTTGGCATCAACAATTGTGTTTGGGTTTGATGTCTGGAGATGGGATAGATCCCTAGGTGGGGCTGTCTCTGGATGGTCTTTACTTCAGTCTCTGTTCCATTTTTTGTCCCTGTCTTACCTTTGGACAGGAACATTTCTGGGTTAACAATTTTGAGATGGGTGGGTGGTCCCATCCCTCAACTGGGGGCCGTGACTATCTACTGGAGATGATCTCTATAGTTTCTATCTCCTCTTTGTTGGATATTTCCACAAAAGTCATCCTCGTTGGGTCCTGGGAGCTTCTCACTTCCCTGGCTTCTAAGACTTTCTAGTGGCTACTCCCAGTTCCCCATCCCCCACTGCTATATATTTCTATTCAATTTTCTGTACTTCTCTCCTATCTCTTCCAATACCTGATTCTTACCCCCCTTTTTTCCCCTCCCCCTCCACTTTCCCTCCCAGGTCCCTCCTTCCTTCTACCTCTTGTGATTATTTTGTTCCCTCTTCTATGCAGTATTGAAGCATCTACACTTTGGTCTTCCTTCTTCTTAATCTCCCTATGGTTTGTGGGTTGTATTATGTGTTTTCTGAACTTTTGGGCTAATATTAACTTATCAGTGAGTACATACCATGTGTGTTCTTTTGTGTCTGGGTTACCTCACTCAAGGTGATATATTCTAGTTCCATCTGTGTTCCTGTGAATTTCATGAAGTCATTGTTTTAATAGCTGAGTAGTACTCCATTATATAAAGGTACCACATTTTCTATATCCATTCTTCTTTTGAGGGACATTTGAGTTGTTTCCCGCTTCTGGTTATTATAAATAAGGTTGCTATGAACATAGTGGAGCATGTGTCCTTGTTATATTTTGGAGCATCTTTTGGGTATATGCTCAGGAGTGGTATAAATGAGTCTTTTTTGATTTAAGTTCCATGTCTTTCCCAGCCCAAGTATCACTATTCTAAGAATGTTCTGGAACAATGAATGCAAAGGATACAGAGGTCTTTGGTCTGTTGCCCTGGATCATTCTCATCAACTGTCTCTCTGGTTGTTCAGTAAGTGGGGTGAGAAAAGCGAGTCACAATGGTGCCACAATTCCAGTTACTTTAATTGTATTTTTATATATATTTTCATCCCTTTTGCCACATTGTCAAGTGACCTGATGTTTCCATTATTAATCTACCCAAACAGATTTTTGCTCTTCTTAAGAATTATTTTTGCTTACATAAGCATCTAACATTTAATAATCCTTTAAATATATTAGTTCAATTGGGATCTCAAAAATAAAAATAAAAATTCTATGTATAAAATTAACTAGGAATTTTTATTAAGAAACAAATATCACTGTCAACTTCTCCAAAGTATGGTCAGAATTCTGTAATTGCTTAGATTAGGATTTTTATGGAATATTTCTATCTTCATGGAATCAAAATGATTTTGCTGCTGTTTTCTGTCTGAAAATAAAGTACAAGATTGGTGAGAAATGCCTAAAGAATTAGCAGATATAACAGGTAAAATAAATATAAAAGAACCTAAGAAAGTCATTCATCACTGAAATTTGTCTGAGTCAATAGAAATCATATATATGTGTATGTATGTATCATGTGTATATATATATATATATATATGTATCATATATATATATATGATATATATATACAGAGAGAGAAAGAGAGAAATAGTAGCTGTCATTTATTGATATACAGAAATAAATAACATATTCAGTGTGCCCAAGTGATTTCTTTATTTCCTTTTAAAAAGAAATCATGACTTGCCTCTTCAGACTTTTAACTTTTCCCCGTGCATTTTCTGCTTCCCCTTTGGGAAATTTTTCTACCTAAACATATTCATAGCAATTTCCCATTTTCTGATATTCCAAAGCTCTTATTAACTATGTGTCTGTATCTAATAGGTTTGTGGAGAGCAATTTTAGTTAAATTTTGAAAATATAACTAAATTTTTAAGAGCATAAAATAATCAAAATATTTTTTACTTGTGATACAGGTTGGAGCATGAAAGTAGTTAAGAAAAACATTGATTTCATAAAATTTATCTAAATGATCATTTTATTTCTTCCATGCTTGCAACATTAGTTTTGATTGTCAGTTGATTGTACTGAGAAGCATCTAGTGCATTAGGAGGGAACATACCACTGTGTGCTTGTGAACGTTTCCAGAAAGGGGTAACCAGGGCAACCCATCCAGAAGGTGGGAAGTACCCTACCATACATGGCAGTGCAAATACAACCTATGGTGGAATGATAGAAGACCTGCTAATGAAGGCATTCTTCTCTGTGTCTCCACCATTGTGAAAGCACAGAAACTTCTAAAACTAGGAGCTGAAATAAATCTATCATGCTCTGAGGTTTTTTTTATTTCCTGTTTGGTCATAACAATGAAAGAAGCTGATTAACACAGAAATCTGGTACCAAAGATGTGGAAAGAAAATCCTACAATTTGGTGAATATAGCTTAATAGGCTACTCTAACGGGAGCTCTGAACAGTATTCATGTTCACAGTAAAGCTATTGTTTGTGAAACTTCTGATGACCACAACCATTCTGCTAGACATTGGACTAGAGACCATTACTTTGCCACATGGGGAGAAACCCTTGTCTGTGTTCTACCCATGCTGTGTGACCTTGTGGAAGGCAGTGTTTAACGATAAAAGACCAAGTGAACTTAGGGAAGAAAAGTCCGTGTCTAGCTGTATAAATGTAGAATGAGAATTACTGAATGATTTTAGCTTTTTAGCTGTTTAAAGTGAGAGGTAAAACATTATTCAGTGTGAATTTAAAGACATGCACATGCAGTTTGCCCAGAAAAGGGATGAGTTGCCAAAAAAGAAGTGGTTGTTAGTTAGAGTTTAAGATCATACATATGTCTGAGGGCATGCTGTCGGCTGTGGTGTTATAAAAGGCAGTGTTTATTTACCTGGTAGGTGGTTTGGGTCTTGCTTTGGTCCATTCTTCCTGGGATTCCCTGATTCTTTTCATTTATTATTTTTTGTTAACCTAGAATTTTCTCTTTGAATTTAGTAAGTTTCACAGCTGAGAGTTTCCTTTACTTTCAGGGATGTAGAATGTTGAATGTTGATTTAAGAAACAATCCTGGAGGTGTTGATGTTGGGAGAATTCTTAGTAATAAAATTAACAGATTTTGCAATGGGTATGGACCTGAGAATTTTGGAATTCAGGAGTGGTATTAAGAGCTCTAGATATGCTTGGCTTTCATGAAGGCAGGGTGTGGAATAATTATGATTAATCACAAAATGTGCCTATAAGGTTAGAACAGTACAACTGAGTTCTGTAGAAAAGATTAACTAATGAGAACATGTGAGCAGCAACATGTTTGAGGCTGAAGTTTACATTGAAATGAGAGAAATGAAAAATCACAAGTATTTCCTCTCTGTCCCATTACTACAATGATGTCAACTGCTCTATTCTTCTATGCCCTCTCATCCAGGGTGAACTGAAACCTCTGTAAATATAAGCAAAGATTAAGCTTTCATACTCTCCAGATAATTAGTCATAGCAATGAGAAAGGGAAGCCACTCCAATCCCTAAATGAGTGGAGCATTTAGAAAGAATATTGATTGTTACAGCTAGAAATCAACTTCTTTGACTTTAAGATCACCAATAATAATATAACTTTTATTCCAGTGCATCAAAAGGATGGGGACACTTACTCTACTTTGATTGATTCCACGTACCTATCGCATTGATCAGACTAAAGTACAGCCAACGTTGATCCTGAGTAAGGTAACCTAACCTTATGAGGGGACTGAGAACTAGCTTTGCCTTAGTCACAGGAAGTAGATGATGCAGCTTTATAGAAAACCATGAAGAGCATCTTTTTCTGAAGAGTGCAGTAGAAGAAAGTCTAAGATTTATAAGCTTATAATAAGGCAAAGCTTGAAAAGAGAGCTACAAACAAAACTGAGTGAGCACAACTGGAATGCTAATGCCATTGTAATGTAAGGATTGCTATTAGGGATGCTTTGGAAACGAATTTTTCTATTGTAAGTCGATCAAGTCATTCTTTTACATAAACTTATTATATGCTAATTGGAAGACAGCAGAATACCTAAAAAAAATTGGGTAATTAAAGATGTCATATGAAATTGAATTTGGGATCTGACATCAGAAAGTGAATCACACAAAAACCAAATGTACATTGTTAAGAGTTTCTAAATACCTTAAAGAGAACAATGAATTCTGTACAATATTTCATGTCACCTGGATCCACAGGAACCCATAAAATTTTCTGTTACAAATATTCCAATTATTTTCGTTCTGTGCTCTTTTTATGATTTGCTTCTGATATTTCCTATTATCTTTACTTATTATTTATTTTATTTTTTGAAATTACAATATAATTTCATCAGTTACTCCTTCCTTTTCCTCCCTCAAAACCCTTGATTCGTAATTAAATACCTGTGAAGAATTCACAATGAATACACTTTAGTGGCCACTGTCAAAAGAAAATTATTAAAGATCTTCATATTGTGTAAGCCCTAGTGAGTATAATATATTTCAAACTCACTATGTTTACACTAATAGTGGCCAATATATGGCTAACCATATTCCTCCTAATAAACAGCAGTTTGCTTTGTATTAAACTCTGTGCTAAGCATGTTATGATCAAAGAAGAAAAGAAGTTCTGTTTTCAAAGTCTGCATCATATGGCAGCAATGCTACAAAGTGAAAATATAGTCAATAATATAAACACTAAAAATGCTAAAGTATGCAATTTCAGAGAGCTAGTGGCATACAAGGCTGCAGTACTCAGGAAACAAGTCATCAGAAAATAAAATTCAGCTTTCCTTACGCCATTATGCACAATTGCAAGGTGAGTTACCTAGTAATGGTTTGCCTTTTCTCCTTCCACATGTCTTTATTTAGTATTGTTTACATAATTTAACAAGCTAATAAACCCATGAAAATACACACTGAATGATCATTCTTCCATAGAAAAATATGAGTGTCTGGTATATATGCTTATTTTGTAGGTAGAAATTTCCGCACTAACAAAATCATTGTTCATTTTCTCATAACTGAAGCAGTCAGTAAATGCAGTGGTAACTGATTGTTCACATTTTGTAGTCTAATACAGACTAGCAATATTCTCCAAAACATGAAAGCAATTCCAGTAATAAACATAAAAAACAGCAAGTAATTAATTAGGAAGGAAGATGAACTGAGATCTATATATAAAAATTCCATTTACCTTCAGATAGAATTTTATCTTAATAATGATGTCTTTCTTCACAAAACCATAACTCTACTTAAAATATTCTGATAAACATTAACCAAAGAGTCTGTGCTGTTTTTACATGCTGAATACAGGGCAGGAGACAGCTTCTTTATAGAAAATGATAGGCCTGCTGTGTGCGTTGTTAGTGTGATGGAAATGCGTCTGGCATCCCCGTCTATATAGGCACATCAACATATTTCAGTGTTACGTGATGCTTCAACGTTGTGTGATAAGCCCATCGTATTTGTACACATGAGCAATGTTACAGAAATGACAGATATAAATCAATAGAGAATGAATTAAACAAAAGCACAACAGGTGAACTAATCATTTAAATCCCTGGAATGGTTCCCTGAGAATTGTCCATCATTCACTGTTCTTTGCAATTTCAGTGAAATATTACAGTAAACATTGTATTTCCAAAGAATATCAATTTTCCTTTACAAGTACATTTTATTGTGAAAAGAGCAATAGTTCATGGCATGTGAATAATAAAAATTCCTAACATCTCCATGCTGTCTTCTGGTTTTGTTCTGTATATAGATATGTGATTAGTTTGTATAAAAATAAGAAAAGAATATCAAATTAACATGCACTGTAATTCTCTAAAGTATACTACTAGGTTCATAAGTTTAGACATAACAGCAATCATCAGAGAGAGTAAATGAAAGTAAATATGTAATTTTCAACAGATCTTCCACCCTGAGCTCCACTCTCCTTGGACCCAGGCGTTTTATGTCATAGAATTTTAAAACTTCATTTAGTCATCAGAGGAGCATTAATTTTGCCATTTACAAGTCTTTGCTTTTTTTAAGGAGTAAATATTGGCTCCTCCTTCTAAACAGAGGATTCAAAATTGAACATAGATAAAATGTCCTTCTCAGTTTGAAAAAGTGATGTGTGGTACTTAGCTCCAGTTTTTTATTCCTCTTCTGCTACCTTTTCTGATATTTCTAGGAACAAGGTTGCTTTGATTGACAGTATTAGAGAAAAATTATGATAAAAATTAGAAGGTTGGCACTTGAAACACACTCTTCAAAGGAGACATGAGCTTGGTTTCTTTCACTGTAGGTGAAGTTTTTCTTTTTCTGTACAGAATTTTCTGAGATGCAACAAGGTGAACTTTCAATATTTGCTGGTATTTCAAAAGGAGCTTTTTGTGGACATTTTGCCTATGCTGGAAGGCCAAAGAATTGGCTTTTACAGTGTAAAAAGCAATCAATGTTTCTTGTTTTTTGTTTTATTTTATTTTTTTGTGACAGACTTTGGTGAGACATTCTTTTGGGTGTTTAAAAGTCTAGACAATGTCATTAATGATCAAGGGTCCTATAGTTTTAAAATCTATTATATCTATCTTCAGCTAGAAAGCCCATAAAATTTCAAAATGTAAGGATATAAAATATCAAAGTAGACAATTTTTATATGTAAATATCAAACTCTTTATTTCTATGTTCAATATCTATATCTATCAACATGTGCTTGACTAGATCTATAATGCATGAAACACAGAGAATCTAATTAATGAAGGACCCTGATAAATACAATTATAAGTGTTCACAACCAAAATATTTTTTGATAGTATAGAATAGAGTTTATTCAGGGCACGGGGAGAGGAGTTAAGAGGGTAGTAGAGGCAGAGAAAGGCAGAGAGAGGGAGAGTAGAGAAGTAGTGGAGTGGAGGCCGGCCATGACCATGTGGAGAGAGGGGGGAAGGGAATGGGGAGAGGTAAAAGAAGTAAGAGAGAGGCAAGAGATAAGAGCGAAGCAAAATATTTTAGAAATGAGAGTCTTTGCTCCAGATCATAACAGTCTTCAGTGTTTAAGATATCAAATATTGTGCTTCATTCAGTAGCACGTCCCTGTGAAACATACCCTACCCATAAACCAATAAAAATCAGATAGATGTGGTTGGAGCATTTGTTGCTATTACTGAGAACCAGTGTTTAGTTTTCTGCACCAAGTCTATAGTTCACAATAATCTGTAACTGCAGTTTCAGGATATCTGATGCTGTCTTCTGATCTGCAAGGGCAACAGGCATGCCCATGGTCCACACATATATATACAGACAAAGTGCTCATGCACACAAAATAAAATCAATGTATCTAATTAAAAAAAATGAGGATTTCTTTGCTTTGTGAACCTTTATTTACATTTTCTGCTCCAAATGAGAGGTGAGACATGATACGGCAGCTAATTAGATATGATCTTCAAATTCTCTCATATTGTTCAACGTGCTTGGTTAGATTGTAACCCTCTTGGGATAGTGAGATAATCACAAGTCTTGTTAAACTCTAAAGAGCACATGGCATATATGTTAGTGGAGAGAATATGCATACTTAATCATATAACAATTAAAAATGTTACTTCATAACATTTATTCCATTGTCATAGACAAATGGCACAGCATAAAGTTTTCTTATACTCTTTAAATGTTCCTTTCTGCCACTTAATGTTTTCTGGGCTATCTGCAAAAAATATGTGTATCTTGCTATAGAGCCTCATATATAAAACAAATCTTACTAGTGTAGAAGTAGATCTTAACTAGATTTGAATGATATTTTTTCTTATATCACCTATCAGTCTTCTAACAAAAACAAATAAGTCTATTAAAAAAAATGGGAAACAGAGCTAAACAGAATTCTCAACTGAAGAAACTTGAATGGCCGAGAAGCACCTAAAGAAATGTTCAACATCTTTAGTCATCAGGGAAATGCAAATCAAAACAACCCTGAGATTCCACCTCACACCAGTCAGAATAGCTAAGATCAAAAACTCAGGTGACAGCAGATGCTGGCGAGGATGTGGAGAAAGAGAAACACTCCTCCATTGCTGGTGGGATCGCAAGCTGGTACAACCACTCTGGAAATCAGTCTGGCGGTTCCTCAGAAAACTGGACATAGTACTACCTAAGGACCCAGCTATACCGCTCCTGGGCATATACCCAGAAGATGCTCCAATATGTAATAAGGACACATGCTCCACTATGTTCATAGCAGCCATATGTAAAATAGCCAGAAGCTGGAAACAACCCAGATATCCCTCAACAGAGGAATGGATACAGAAAATGTGGTACATTTACACAATGGAGTACTACTCAGCTATTAAAAACAATGACTTCATGAAATTCGCAGGCAAATGGATGGAACTTGAAAATATTATTCTGAGTGAGGCAACTCAGTGACAAAAGAACACACATGGTATGTACTCACTGATAAGTGAATATTAGCGCAAAAGCTCAGAATATACAAGACTCAACTCTCAGACCATATTAAGCCCAAGAAGAAGGAAGACCAAAGTGTGGATGCTTCAGTGTTTCTTAGAAGGGTGAACAAAATACTCACAAGAGGAAATATAGAGACAAAGTGTGGAGCAGAGACTGAAGGAAAGGCCATCCAGAAACTGTTCCACCTGGGGATCCATCCCATATACAGACACCATATCATATCCGGAAACTATTGTGGGTGCAGGGAAGTGCTTGCTGCCAGCAGCTTGATATTGCTGTCTCCTGAGAGGCTCTGACAAATACAGAGGCAGATGCTTGCAGCCAACCATTGGACTGAGAGTGGAGTCCCTGATGGAGAAGTTGGAGAAGGGACTGAAGGAGCTGAGGGGGTTTGCAGTCCCATAGACGGAGCAACAGTGCTAACCGGCCAGACCCCCAGAGCTCCCGGGTACTGGATCACCAACCAAAGTGTACACATGGAGGGACCCATGGCTCTGGCTGCATATGTGACAGAGGAGGGCCTTGTTGGCCATCAGTGGGAGGAGAGGCCCTTGGGCCTGAGGGTGTTAGATGCCCCAGTGTAGGGGAATGCCAAGGTGGGAAGGGTGGGGGAGCACCCTCATAGAGGCAAGGGGAGGGGGGATAGGATAGGGTATTTCCAAAGGGGAGACCTAGAAAGGGAAAAACATTGGAAATGTACATAAACAAATATCCAATAAAAAAAGAGATTTAATAAACACAATACAAACATTTAAAAATAATCCAATATGATATACACATGCAGAGAGAGAGATGTAAGGTACTGTGTGAAGCAAATAGGCATAATTTCTCCTGGAAATTTGGAAGTGAGTTTGCTTTTCATTCATTGTTGATGGCTTTGCTACATCAATTACGATGCTTTTCTGTTGCAACTTCCAAATATACAATTAAAACAACATCAATACATGAATTATGTTACTTATAGTACTGCAAAATCCGTAAGTAGAACTAATTTCAAATGCAGTTTTCTTAGGACTCTGACTCCTTTTGTGTAAAAAAATAAAAGCACAGAATTTATCTACAAACAAAATTATGTCATTATAAAAAACATTACTGTGCCATTTCAGGCATGACAATGTTATTCTCATCCATTACAGACCTTTGCTGATATGACATTCTTAAATTAATACCTGCATATAAAGAAACATGTGCTTGTGCCTCTCAAGGAAGAAGGCCCTTGATGAACTTATCCAAATTAAAGATAAATGTAAACTTTAGGTCAGTTCAGTCCCCACTAAGAAAGCTAAGGAGAAATTCAGAGTGACCTCATATGGCAAAAAAGCTGGAGATTTCCATCCACAAGTCTTGCATTTAGTTTAATGTGGATAATTATCATTAACCTCAATTTATAATGATATTTTGCATGCTGAACAATAACTGAGAGGCATGATTGTCCGAGAATTCTGGTTCAGGATAGGGAAGCACAAGGCACTTTACAGTAATGATGATGAGATAATGTACCCAACGGTGACCTCATCAGTGACAAGGGCATTTCTAGAATAACTTCATAAATATGCATGGGGTAAATACTGAGAGCAAATATTGCTTTTAATTGATAAAGCTAAACAGTAGTAAGTGAATTTAATGTGAGCGCATTTAAATTTGAAAGCATATTAGCTAAGTGAAACCAAGTGACTTAAGTCAACTAAAAGCAGGAACCAAATACCATGAATATAAATATGAACCTGAGTCTGCTTTTAATGTATCATTTTGGGCATTAGAATAAGTACAAATCAGAATATAACATATGAACTTTATAATAGTCAATGTTATAGGGAGAGAAAGCAAGCATAAAAATACTTAGTACCAAATATTTTAATAACTTTGTGAATTAGATATTAAACCACGTAGTTCTCTACTTAGGAGTGAAGGAGCAAAAATATGTGAATACCAGTCTACAGTTTAACAAAAGATAAAGCACTGGCCCTCGTGCTGGAAAAGAAAGCAGTTAAAGAAGAATCATTTCTCTCTCCTTGAGCAGGATGTGTTCTGCTTGGCTACAAGAAGAGATGGATTTACATTGCAAAAAGAAAACCATACCTTGGACAGACTTCCTTAATGTCTCGAGTAGAAACTTTCTTGCTCCCTAGAGACAGTGCCCATTATCAGTTCCTACAAAATGGGTTCCTGTCTTCTCAGACTACACTGTACCTGACCCTCTTTTTGGTGTGTCTACTGTTATCCTGAATCTGACTCAATAGCAGGTGTGCTTTTGTTGCTCTTAACTTTAAAGTGTTCTTCACTCAATCCCAGCTTGTGCCTTCTTTCTATGTTCATTCTGATACTTGTATATCTTACTGGTTTTGTTTGTTTGTTTGTTTAGTTGGTTGGTTAGCTGGTTGGTTGGTTAGCTGGCTGGTTTGGTTGACTGGCTTGGTTTATATGTGAGTGTGTGTGTGTGTGTGTGTGTGTGTGTGTGTGTGTGTGTGTGTGTGTGTGTGTTTCTTTTTAATCTTCTCCAGTCAGTTTGTCTTGAGCCCCTGAATGGATGAACACTGTAACAATATCTGACTGCAATTACATACGCCCACCCAGAACACATTTCTTAATCCAGGATGTGAGATTCAGAGTTCATTTGTAACAGTAGCCTTTGATACAACTCATTAGCCTTCCTTGAAATCACACACAGCTTCAGGATATCACATTCTTCTAGTTTTCATTCTTTCCCTTGTTCTGTGCTGACTGCCTAGACAATGCCCATTATCAGTCCTACAAAATAGGTTCCTGTCTTCTCAGATTACATTGTACCTGGCTCACATAGCCTCCTGACTTCAGATAACATGGGTTGATTGCTTCATCATTTGTGTTCAGAGCCCTATAGTCAGACATATAATATAAATATCTCATAAATATCACATCTTGATCCTACCTTTGATATCCAAATCATAAGCTCCTAAGATGCAGAGCTTACTATTTCACAGCTAGTAGTTATGACAATAAAAT
Organism: Uromys caudimaculatus; assembly: GCA_028551405.1. Classification (NCBI taxonomy): domain Eukaryota; kingdom Metazoa; phylum Chordata; class Mammalia; order Rodentia; family Muridae; genus Uromys; species Uromys caudimaculatus. Next base: position 50,222,930 of record CM052712.1, read on the forward strand.
AAAATTGTTCTGTGTTTCTCTCATTATTCATTTCTGTTTTTCTTTCCTTTCCTTTTATAGCATTTGACAGTAGAGCTAGAATTCCCTATGTGGACCAAGATCACTCTAAACTTCTGGAAAACACGCTACTTCTGATTTTGTAGTGTTGATATCCTAGGAATGAACAACTACACCCATCTGGGAACTTCATTCTTCAATAATTCTATCAATCAAGAAATCCTGGTAGTTTTATACTTTAGAAAGAAGAAGAAGAAAGCACAGCCAAGAGAATATAGAATAAAAACAAATTTAGCTATAATTATATTCAAAATATAGCAATTAGTCATTAGAATTTTTATTGGGATGGAAATATGTTTGGGTGCTCTAATTTCTTCAAGTCTTGACTCAATTGTGATTGCTCAGTGAGTTTTCCCTGGCCATTTAAAAAGTATTAACATTTGCCATCTTTAGGCATCTCTTGAAAACATATAAAATATTAGGTTTAACAAATTAAAAGAGTGATTATTTAGTTATTAATTATGAGCATCTCCAACTACAAGGCTAGCATTATTAAGACAGCATTTTTAATAGGTGAATAATATTCCATTTTGTAGCTCTACCACATTTTCATTATGCATTCTTCAGAGAAGGGACATCTAGGTTGTTTCCAACTTCTGGTTATTATGAATAAAACTGTTATGAACGTAGTAGGTAAGTGTCCTTGTGGTATAGTGGGGCATCTTTTGGGTACATGCCCAGGAGTGACATAGCTGCATTTTAAGGAACAATTATGTGCAGACAATTATATCAAACTAGAAAAGATTGTCCTGAGTGAAGTAAACCAGTCCAAAAAGGACATACATGGTATGTACTCACTGATAAGTGGATATTAGCCATAAAGTACAGGATATCTGGGATGCATACAACAGACTCAAAGAAACTAAACAAGAAGGAAGGCTCAAGGGAGGATACTTGAATCTCACTCAGAAGGAGGAATAAAATAACCATAGGAGAGAGACAGAGGGAGGGAACTGAATGAGAGAGGGTACGATGAGGGAGATAAGGTTCATGATTATGTGTAGGAAGAGGCAGGAGAAAGGGCCAGAAGGCCAGGACAACAAGTGGGAATCTGCATCTGGTGGGGCTGGGGTGGGCATGGGGTCATCTCAAGGATGTGCCAAAGACTTGAGAAGGACGAAGCTCCTATGAATCAATGAGGATGATGTTAACTGCAACTCACAAAGTGGGGATATGGAACTTGAAGAGGTTACCTACAGGCAAGAACCCTGGTGAAATGTTTAAAACACCCACTAACAAAACTTTCAAGCCAAAATTTATCCTGTCTACAAGAAATTCAGGGACAAGGAATGGAGTAGAGACTAATGGAATGGCCGAGCAATAACTGGCCCAACTTTAGACCCATCCTGTGGGCAAGCACTAATCCCTGTCACTATGAAGGATACTCTGTTATGCTTGCAGACAGGATCCTAGTATGACTGTCCTCGGAGAGGCCCTACCCAGCAGCCAACTGAAACAGGTGCAAGCACCACAGTCAAACAGTTGATGGAGCTCAGGAACTCTTATGGAAAAGTTGGGAGAAGGATCGAGAACCCCAAAGTGGATAACAACTCTTCAGGAAGATCAGCAGAGTCAACTAACCTGGATTCTCAGTGGCTCTCAGAGACTTAACCACCAACTAAAGCACACACATGGGCTAGACCTAAGCTTCCCACATATATGTAGCAGATGTGCAACTCAATCATCATGTGTTCTTGAACAACTGGAAGCAGGGACTGGCCTTAAAGCTGTTGGCTGTCTGTAGAATACATTCACCTAACTGGGCTGACTTTTCTGGCCTCAGTGGGAGAAGATGTGCCTAGTACTGAAGAAATTGATGTACCTGGGTGGGGGAATACCCAGGGGTGACCTCTACCCTCTCAGAGGAGAAATGGAAGGAGATGGGTGTAGGAACTGTGTGAGGGTGGGGCATGGGGGCGTGGTATGGGTGGTTATATGAAGGAATTGGAGGTGGAGAAGGGAGAAATGTTGTAATTATATTATAATCCCCCAAATGACAAGTACAAGGGAAAAATGAGAAAAAATGGAGACAGCATTTCCTTTCATTTCCCTCTTGTCTTTTTAAATGCGAGAATAATGCCATATATGGAATAGTCTTCAAAAACATTTTAATAAATGCACAATTATTTTATCTATAAAACTCAATGAGCATTTAGTCAGATGCTTTTTATATTTTAGTTTAGAGCTTAGTTATAAAAGTTCCAGTAGGATTTCTGTTTTGTTTTTTGTTAGTTTTGTTGTTGGTTTTGGTGGTGGTGGTAGTGTTTTGTTTTGTTTTATTGTTGTAGTTGATTGGTTTTTTTATTTCCTTATAGATAAGGGAATAAAGTGAGGAATAGAATGAACGTGTGATTATGTGATTGATGGTTTGGGAAGAAGAAGCTGATATAAGAAGAAAATCAGAACTGAGTATGTGAATGTAGAAGATATTAGGGGAATTGCTGACCACAAAGTGATATAATTAGTCCCAACTGAGTCCTCATTTTGAAATGTTATTTCCCTTTAATATAAATGTTCAATATTATGATTTCTGCCCTATAGACAATGATTGTACTATGGTGGGCTAAGGCAGGAAACTTGGAAGTTCTGAAATGAACAATGTCAGTAACAATTAAAATTCTATAGGCTTTGAAATATTCATTTTGAGCAAAAATGTGCTGTTGTCTTGAAAACTTCTCCAGAAAATAGTTTACAGAAATAAGTTCATTTCCCCAAATTAAAATTGTATTATATATAAAGTATTTTAAATTAACACTTTATTAATGTAGCATTTTGCATTTAAATAAAGCACAGCAAGTAATTATTCTTAGTACATAATTACACACATTTAATATAATTTTTGCCTTGTCTTTAATGTATTTTTAGAAGGATGTATTTTTTTCAGTTATTATATACAACTACATGCTCAATAATGATAACTTAGAAGAAATGAACAAATTCCCAAATCATCTAAAATTATTTAATGTCTTAACTTACCAAAATAAATCATGAGAAAACAAAAACCCTTAGCAGACCTATAATGCTTAATGATAGAACAACAATATTATCCCAAAAATATTTATATATTGGGGGGTTGTTGTTCAGTTTCCTAGAATCTATTTTGATGTTGAAGTTTAGCTTTAATTATTTTTAAAATTGCCATCTCTGCTATAATGTCTGTGTCACTCTGTCTTCCTCAGAATGCAGAGATGGAGACAAACATGTTCAATGATATCTAACAAGGTCAAAGAGAAGCAGAAATTAAATAATTGCATCATTGCACAAGTATGATATACATAAATGGATAGACAGAGGGATGGAGAAGAGGATGCAAGAAGAATATAGCACAGACAATCAAGGGGAGGCTGCCAGGATAAGCCAACCAGAAGAAACCTGCCTGCACTAGCAGAAACAGTCTATATCTTGACCATCTATGCTGCTCATCACTGTATTCTGCCAAAGTTGACCAAGACACTGTAGCAACCTCAGACATGGCTAACCAAAAAGCAATTGCAGTCTATGGTTCTTGAGGCTGTAGAGTCTACTATCTATGTATCTAATGATTTCATTCAACCTGCCTTGTAGATAGATAACTACCTTCTCCTTGAATCCTCATGTGATGAGAGACCTATGATCCTCTTTTTATTTAAAATACCATTATATTTCTTTTTACTTGATAAATACAAATTACACACACACACATACATTCACGTAGTGGTCCAAAGTGTTACTATAATGCCTCTCTAGAGAGGAAATGATTAAATTGTGTTAAAATATATGTAACACTTCATATATTTATTATTATATTACAAAACCTTTAAAAGATAACTTTAAAATTTTAAAATATGTTATATACTGTGATGGATTGTATATGCTTGGCCCAGGTGCTGGCACTATTAGGAGGCATGGCCTTGTTGAAGTAGGCGTGTCATGTGGGCATGGGCTTTAAGACCCTTGTCCTAGCTGTCTAGGAACCAGTCTGTTCCTGGCCTCCTTTGGATAAAGATGCACTATCAGCTCCTCCAGTGCGATGCCTGCCTGGATGCTGCCCTGATGATAGTGAACTGAACTTCTGAACCTGTAAGCTAGCCCCAATTAAATGGTGTCCTTATAAGAGTTGTCTCTTTAAAGCAATGGAACCCCTAACTAAGGCATGTCATATTTTTAAGTGGTCCTCGTGTTGTGGCACAGATGACAATTTATTTCTGCTACCTAAATAACTGATCACTGTGCCGTGTAAGTAACACCTCTTCATTCTCTCTCAACCTTATTTGCGTCACAGTTGTAATAACTACTTCTAACACTTTGATATTTTAGATTCCCCTTGAATTACTTATCACCTAGTCTTTGTCTTTCTGTTTCTGGCTGATTTAGCATATTGTTTAGGTAATTACATATTGTTGAAATGTCAGAATTTCCTTCATCATAAGGGCTGAATTTCTACCATTGCTTTCAATGGTAAAAAGCCCACTAGTTCAGTAGTATAGATGGCAAAAAGACTGAGGGAAACACCCAGAGGCCATAGGTGAGCTAGACAGTATTTCTACATTTAGCAATCTTTTATTTAAGATATAATTAAATCATTTCACATTTTCTCATTTATATGGGGTGAGTTAAGGGTTTAATTTCATTCCTCTATATGTGGAAAACTAGTAAATTTAAGCATTATTTCCATAAAACCTATCATTGGAGTTATGACAGGAATTGTACTTAATCTGTAGATCAATTTGGAAATTTTGCATAACTGAACAATATTAATTCTTCTATTCACGACCATGGGATGTCATTCCTGTAGGTTTTTTCCAGGGGTGTCTTGGCAATAAAGTGCCAAGGAATACCATAAAGTGATAACACACAATAACCCTCACAAAAATGACTTTTAGGTAGAAATATAGAATGGCAGCCACCTCTGAACCAGAAGAGAAACAAGAGATCTGGATAAAGAGTACAGCTTTTAGAGTGTCCTTGGGGCATGTTTAATGAACTAGTGGAAAAGTACAGTGCAACTGGTTGTTTTTAGCCATTAACTTTGAGTCGGGGTGGGGGGTGGCAGTGATTTTCAAGTATCAAGTGCGCTAGGTCAAGCCAAGGGCAGTCCATTTTTCCCTGGCCCTTGCTTTTACAATTCTATTTTATGCATCATCTTAAATTAACCTCTCTGTCTCTCTGTCTCTCTGTCTATCTCTCTCGCTCTGTGTGTGTGTGTGTTTGTACATCTCTCTCTCTCTCTCTCTCTCTCTCTCTCTCTCTCTCTCTCTCTCTCCCTGTTTGATATGTGTATATGTTAGTGTCTGTGTGGTATGTGTGTGGTGTTGTGTGTGTTTATGCTCAGGTACACATGTGTGTTTGTAGTACATACAAATGTTCATATGTATATATGAAGGCCAGAGGTCAATGTCATGTGTCTTTCTCCATCAATCCCCACCTTGCTTTTTGAGATAGTCTCTCCTTGAACTTTGAGCTCTGATTCAGCTAGACTGACCTGTGAACAAGTTCATAGGATCCACTTGTCTCTACTTTCTAATGTTTGGATTATAGGCCTCCATTTTTTCTAATTTATTAAATATTACTATATTTTGTCATATTATTTTCTGCATGTATCAAAGTGATTATATACAGTATCTGTCCTTTATTCAATTAATATAGTATATCATATTCATTAATTTGTATATTATTTCTTTCTATCCAGAGCCAATCGTGCCTGCCCATGTGAATAATTCTTTTCATTTATTAATACAGTTTGCTTCTTTATGGAAGATTTGTGTTTTCATTTGTATTTATAAGCACATTGTTTTGCATTATTCTTTTCTTGAGATGTATTTGCTTTAATGCTTATTCTTATATAAACACTTAACTGAGTAGATGAATATCCTATTCTTACTATTTTATTTAATGGTAGCATCTCTATGTAAATATTAGTCTCCAAATATAGTATAACTGCTTATCAGGGCATAGAACCCAGTTCAATACCTTGATTGAATTTATAGCAAATATGGATTCATGAATTTACCAGCAGTTCCAAAGATATGACACTTTGAGACTTTAATACAACTATACTCCAGAAATCATTTCTCATTATGATAGAACAAGTTGGCTCCAACTTCTTTCCATACATGCTCAAGTACTTATAAACAAAATTTCTTCATAAAATAGAAAATATTTTACATAATAATTTTATATAAAATATTTACTTCATGTTTCATGTTAATATTTTCTGCTTAACTGACAATTAACACTCTTTGTAAATTAAATTTTAAGAGAATCAGTAAATAAATTAAGGTTTTTCAAACTTAGAAAGTCCTATCATAGTTAATTTTGGCAGGCTAAGGTGTCTGAAAGTATAATTATAGAATTAAAGATAAATCTCATACATTTTCAAGTATTAGCAGTAAATTTTTATTTCTTGTCTTTATTTTTTTAACATAGTTTTAACCTTTTATTTGGATGTTTTTTACAAATTCAGTATTATTTTTTCCTTTCACTTGGTAATATTTCTTAGAATCTTATAATAATAGAGAAAACATACATAATGATTTTTCACTAAAGCTCATATAAGCTTTTCCCCAAAACCCCTGAGATTACTCACATAAATATGATCACTTTCTATGAGTACACTGATAGGAAGCATCCTTGTACAAGCTAGACAAGATCAAGTATGGAATTATCCAGAATATAAGCAGTACATTTAATGAAACTCAAAAAAACAATGGGAAGGAACTGGAAAACCTCTGAAGTTACAAAAAGTTCAGTTTTACAAAAATGTTTGAAAAACAACGATTTTTATACTTTTCTAAAAAGTTGATGCACAAAACTGCCTAAACAAAGATATTCAGAAAGAACAAACATTACCAAAATTATATTAATTTGAAGACAAATCACCCATTAAAAGCCCAGTTATTAGCTCATATGCAGTCTGAATTATTGCTTTTAAATAAATGGTTATACTAAGGAATGGGTCAGTTTGTCTGTCTGTTCTTCTGCTCTGATCTTGCCATCTTCCCTTAAATATGCCTGATGAGATGAATCAAAGCCAACAGCCACATTCTCTAAGGGTCCGATGTAAGAATCTCCCCTAGAACACAAAATCAAGTACACTACTGTCTTAGGAAAACCACAAGAGTCCTAAGCTCTCAGATACAAAGGACACCAAACCTCAGCACTAACACTGAGAACACATATACAGAACTGCAGACAGAGATGCCATGAACGAATGCTATAAGCAACTTCCTACTTCATGTCTGAGCATGCTCAGTACCTGGCTATGCAGAACTTTTGTTTCGGAAGCATGAAGGTGACATGGTCACAGTAATTATGGTCAGCAGAAAATATATTTCTGGGTAAAAGGAAAAAAAAAAAAAGAGTCACCTCCCATGAATGGTACAATAAAAATACACACAACCTAAGGAAGCCTTAAACATTCACCTTACATTAAAAATATTTTTTAAAGTCTCACAAGGAATGAGATATCTAATTTACAATGGGTTTCTTTTAAAGGAATGATTTACAAGATGTGACGTGACTTTTACAAGTTTGACAAAACTAAAACTCAAAATGTTCAGTATCACTGAAGGAGACTTCCATTCTGTAGAGCACTTTGAGGCTATGCTTAGAATTTCTTTTATGAATTATATATTTCTATCTATAATTTATGACAGAAAAAGTGCACACTTTCCCTAAGATATACTATATTTTATAAAACATGGGTTTTTTTCAAGAATGTATAGTTTAACAATCGTAATTCTGTTCGTGTGTACATGTATAGAAATATCTTTCAGGCTTGATAACTATAGCTTCTATTTACATTATCTGAAAATGATTATAAATTACTTCAGCTATGTTGCAGGACTTTCCCTATCCAATTACCTTAGGGTAATAGGAGCCCTATGATTAGACAGGGAACAGGGAGGCGGAGCTAAGAGTTGCACAGGTGAGAGCGTCTGGGGGGAGAGGAGGAAGGAAAATGTCAGCGGACGTGAACTGGCGCAGCGCCACCAGGGTTATGTTATCATAAAGGTTAGAATTTGGGGATAATTTGTCTAATCTAGGTTGGCAGCTTTTATCATTATCAATTGGCTCTGAAATTATTGTATTGGCATCTTGTAAATTGTGTTTTTATTGATACATAAATCTGATTGGTTAACTATATGCTTAAGAGTATTAATTCTACTTGATAATTGGATGCTGACATGGCTGACCCCGGGGTGCATGGGGCACAGCATGGTACCAAGAGGAACTCAGGGTTCCCGCTGGAGAGATGGCAGGCAGAGGGACTGCCAAGTGAGAAGCACTGGGCAGGAGTCTGCTCTGCGGCCAGCTGGTTGCCAGCCCGAGCGCAGGAACGTGCTGGTTCCACTCTTTCTTAATATTTCATGCAACACAGCCAGTCTGAAATACGTTTTGAAGGCTGATAAGATGGTTCAGTAGGTGAAACTTCTTACAAACAAACTTGATGATCTGACGCCTGACACACAAGGTAGAAAGAAAAAGCACTCTCAATAAAATGGAGCTCAGATGTCCATACAGGACATGTATGCATACACAGACATACACATACAATCAATAAACAAATCAATAAATAAAATTGTAAAGAAATAATTACAAAGTCCACTTTTTGCCATAATTTTCTTGATTTCTAAGGACATGACTTCTTCAAACATACATGGATTCTTATTGCTAATTTCAAGTCAATGACTTAAAGTATATAACAATCCTCTCATAATGATCACAGGCGATGTCTGCCAGAACCAGGTAGGCTGACTACAGACCTTCTCTACTTTCTGCTTCCCCAAAGCCCATCCTCAGATTGCTACTGGAAATGCAACAGAACATCAGCTTCAGCACCCACTCTTCCCTGTCCATGCCTCATGTGAATTCCAGTGACCATCCCTCCTTCGCCTCCCCTATCGTCTTCATTGCTCTGTTCCACCCCCATGCTCATTCACAGGCCACATCTGCCAGAAGTCCTAGTAGCCTGCCTGCCTACCTTATCTATTCTTTCTGTTCACCATCCAACCTATAGGACATCTCCTAGGGCTGCAACAGACCATCTCACACTAGACTTCCATTATACCAGCCTCCAACACCAACAAGCATTCCCCATCAACATAGCAATCAAGCAGGTCAGTAAAATGGCCAACACAGAGAGAACACACTCTGAAAATCCAGAGAAGTAACAGAAACCAAGAAACAAAACACTGACCCAACAAATACAAATCAAGACCTATAATCATCCCAAACTCATATACTAGCATAAGAACACAATAACAGTCCATGTAATATGTCTGTGCTAGAGTCCAGCTATCCTAATGGAAATAAATAAATATCTTAAATGATTCCAGGAAAACACAAACAAATTAATGGAGGAAATTAATAAACCCTTTAAAGAAAGCCAAGAAAAAAACAAACAAGCATTGAAGAAAATGAATAAACCTGCTAAAGACCTGAAAATAAAAATGAAATCAATAAAGAAGACACAAGCTAAAAGAATTTTAGAAAAAAAAATAGGAATGTAAACAGGAAAACAGAGGCAAGACTCACCAACAGAATACAAGAGTTAGAAGAGAAAATCTACGGTGATGAAGATACAATAGAAGAAATCAGTTAAAGAAAAAATTAAATCTATACAATTCTTGACACAAAATGTTCAGGAAATCTGTTACAATATGAAAATAATAGTAATTGAAGAAGAGGCATGCAAGCTCCAAGGACCAGAAAATATTTCCTTTTTTTTTTTTAATTTTATTTTTGGGTATTTACTTTATATACATTTCAAATGTTTTGCCCTTTGGAAACCCCTTATTTTATTCCCCCTCACCCTGCCTCTATGAGGGTGCTCCCCCACCCACCCACTCCCATCTTTCCTCCCTAGCATTCCCCTACACTGGGGCATCTAACACCCTCAGGCCCAAGGGCCTCTTCTCCCACTGATGGCCAACAAGGCCCTCCTCTGCCACATATGCTGCCAGGACCATGTTTATTCTTTGGTTGGTGGTCCAGTCTCCGGGAGCTCCGGGACGTCTGGCCAGTTGATACTGATGCTCCCTACATAGGGTTGCAAACCCCCTCAGCTCATTCAGTCCCTTCTCAAACTCCTCCATTCCAGACCCCACACGTAGTACAACAGTTGGCTGCCAGCATCTGCCTCTGTATTTGTCAGGCTCTGCCTGAGCCTCTCTGGAGACAGCTTATCATGCTTCCATCAGCAAGCACTTACCAGCATCCACAAGAACGTCCTGGTTTGGTGGCTATATATGGGATGTATCCCCAGGTGGGTCAGTCTCTGGATGGCCTTTCCTCAAGTCTCTGCTCCACACTTTGTTTCAATATTTCCCCCTGTGAGTATTTTGTTCACCCTTCTAAGAAACACTGAAGCATTGGCATTTTGGTCTTGCTTCTTCTTAGGCTTCATATGGTCCACGAATTGAATCTTGGGTATTCTGAACTTTTACACTAATATCCACTTATCAGTGAGTACAGTGTGTTCTTTGGTGACTGAGTTATCTCACTCAGGATGTTATTTTCAAGTTCCATCCATGAAATCCTGCAAATTTCATGAAGTCATTGTTTTTAATAGCTGAGTAGTATTCCATTGTGTAAATGTACCACATTTTCTGTATCCATTCTTCTGCTGAGGGATATCTGGGTTGTTTCCAGCTTCTGGCTATTATAAATATGGCTGCTATGAACAATGTGGAGCATGTGCCCTTATTAGATGTAGGAGCGTCTTCTGGGCATATGACCAGGAGTGATATATCTGGGTTCTCAGGTATTACTATGTCCAATTTTCTGAGGGTCTTCCAAATTGGTGTCCAGAGTGGTTGTACCAGCTTGCAATCCCTCCAGCAATGGAAGAGTGTTCTTCTTTCTCCATATCCCCACCAGCATCTGCTGACACCTGGGTTTTAGATCTTAGCCATTCTGACTGGTATGAGGTGGAATCTTATGATCACTTGATCTTTGACAAAGGAGCTAAAACCATCCAGGGGAAAAAAGACAGCATTTTCAACAAATGGTGCTGGTTCAACTGGCAGTCTACATGTAGAAGAATGAAAATTGATCCTTTCCTATCTCCCTGTACAAAGCTCAAGTCCAAGTGGATCAAGGACCTCCACATAAAACTAGATACACTGAATCTAATAGAAGAGAAAGTGGGGGGAAAGTCTAGAACACATGGGAACAGGGGGAAAGTTCCTGAACAGAACACCAATGGCTTATGCTCTAAGATCAAGAATCGACAAATGGGACCTCATGAAATTGCAAAGCTTTTATAAGGCAAAGGACACTCAATAGCCCAAAATGGCAATGAACAGATTGGGAAAAGATCTTTACCAATTATACAACCAATAGAGGGCTAATATCCAATATACAAAGAACTCAAGAAGTTAGACTCCAGAGAACCAACAACCTTGAGATTCTACCTCACACCAATCAGAATGGCTGATAAAAAATGGGGAACAGAACTAAACAGAGAATTCTCAACTGAGGAAATTCATAGGGCTGAGAAGCACTTAAAGAAATGTTCAACATCCTTAGTCATCAGGGAAATGCAAATCAAAACAACTCTGAGATTCCACCTCACATCAGTCAGAATGGCTAAGATCAAAAACTCAGGTGACAGCAGATGCTGGTGAGGATGTGGAGAAAGAGGAACACCCCTCCATTGCTGGTGGGATTGCAAGCTGGTACAACCACTCTGGAAATCAGTTTGGTGGACCCTCAGAAAAATGGACATAATACTACCTGAGGACCCAGCTATACCACTCCTGGGCATATACCCAGAAGATGCTCCAACATGTAATAAAGACACATGCTCTACTATGTTCATAGCAGCCATATTTATAATAGCCAGAAGCTGGAAACA
>CM052712.1:50235325-50251554 GCA_028551405.1 Uromys caudimaculatus
CTTGAAAATATAATCCTGAGCGAGGTAACTCAGTCACAAAAGAACGAACATGGTATGTACTCACTGATAAGTGGATATTAGCCCAAAAGTTTGGAATACCCAAGTTCCACTTCACAGTAACCATTGAACTGAATGTGAGGTCCCAGATGGAGGAGTTGGAGAAGGGACTGAAGGAGCTGAGGGAACTTGCAGCCCCATAGAGGGAGCAACAGTGTCAACTTGCCTGACCCCCCCCCCCCCCGGTGCTCCTGGAGACTGGACCACCAACCAAAGAATACACATGGAGGGACCCATGGTTTGAACCACATATGTGGCAGAAGAGGGCCTTGTTGGCCATCAGGGGGAGGAAAGGTCCTTGGGCCTGAGGATGTTAGTGGCCCCAGTATAAGGGAATGCCAAGGTGGGAAGACGGGAGTGGGTGGGCGCGTGGGTGGGTAGGGGAATACTCTCATAGAAGCAGGGGGAGGGGGAGGGGATAGGGGTTTTCCAAAGTGGAGACCTGGAAAGGGGAAAACATTTGAAATGTAAATAAAGTATCAAAAAATTAAAATTTAAAAAAATAAATAAAATAAAAAATAAAGGAAAATCCACAAAGATGAAAGTTTAATTCTTAACATATATACCCTCAATACAAGGGCACCCACTGTTATAAAAGAAACATAATTACAGATTAAACCACATATTGACCTTCACACATTGACACTGGGAGACTTCAATATGTCAGTCTCAACAATGAAATGTCAAAGGTCATCCAAACAAAAAGTAAACAGAAAAATGCTGGATCTACTCAAGTTACAAACCATCAAATGAACCTAACACATATTACAGAAAGTTCCTCCTAAACACACACAAAAAAATACCTTCGTCTCAATATCTCACAGAAATTTCTCAAAAGTTGCCCCACACACACTTGGCCACAAAACAAGTCTCAACAAAGACAAAAAAGCTGAAATATCTCTCTGTATCCTAGAAGACCACCAGGGATTAAACAACAGACACACACAGAAAAGCTTATAAGCACTGAACTTAAAGAAAGCTTATAGAAACTGAACAACTCTCTTCTGAATAAAAAAATTAGTCCAGACAGAAAGTAAATCTACAAACAAAGATGTCTTAAAGAAAGAAATTAAAGACTTTCTAGAATTCAATGAAAATGAATAAAAACAAACTTACAGGATGTAAAGAAAGCCATGATAGGAGGAAAGTTCATAGCACAAAATGCCTACCAAAAAATAATTGGATATTTCTCATACTAGCAAAATAACAACACACCTGAAAGCTCTAGAACAAAAAGAAGTAAGCACACCCAAGAGGAAGGACAAAGCAATAGATAACCAAACTGGATATCAATAAAATAAAAACAAAAAGAACAACATAAAGAATCAATGAAACAAAGAGCTGGATTTTTGAGATTCTCAACAAGATAGACAAACCCTCATCTAAACTAACTATAAGTTATTTTGATCAAAACCTCCAAGTCCTCAGACTGGAGAGATCGCTCAGCTGTTAAGACCACTTGTTCCAGTGAAGTTGATACTCAAAATCATGTGATTTTTTAGGGCATTATAAATAATAAAATAAAATATGGTATCTTGACTGATTATAAGACAGAAGTAGGATGGAATGGTATATTTAATTTCCCCCTTGCTATGCAATAGGAATAACACTAACCATATTGTACTAAATAAAATTTGGTACTTGTTGTTACTGTAGGATTATAAGAGAGAATGGTGGTAAGCATGGTGAATCAGAGAACTTGGTATCAATTAAGCTAATAATGACCAGATCTAGTGGAAGAGCAACTAGTAGTAAATCTTTTATTTTTTTCAACACATGGCAGCTATCCATATATGAAATAAAGTCCCATTTCCAATTATGAAGAAAATATAAATGCTGTGAAGGCCAATACCAAATAAGTCAAACAAAATACATTTGTAGATTATTTGTAATCTTCTAAATTCCAGTTTGCAACTTCTGAGAATTAAACATACTAAGGTTTTTTAGGGGCAAACCCAGCACAGGGAGATAAAAGAGTTAGTAGATTATTTGCTCTTCTCATTACTGTGATCAAAAAAAAAAAAAAAGAGTGAATTATAAAAGATAACTGATCTTTGATTTGAAGTTCAGAGCAATGGATTCAATCACAGTGGGAAAGGCACATTTGAAGGAGCAGCTTGTTTCATGATGACAACTAGGAAGAAAAGAGACTATTGATCCACATATGGCCTGGGACCTCAGGGCAACAAATGATGTTAGCACATTTAGGATTGTTTCTTCTCCTTGGATAGGCCTCACTGAAAAGTCCCTCAACGATTTGTTCAGACATGTATCTCTTAGGTGATTCTGGATCCAGACAAGTGACAAAACTACCCATCACAAATTGATACTCAAATATATCACTTTTTAGGCTGAAACTATCAGAAGTAAGATAAAACAGCAAAATGTCTCCAAATGAACTTATTGCTTTACTACTTCATCTTTCCATTATTCAACAGAGTATAAAACAACAGGAATAACTTTTTTTGAAAGGAAGAAAACAAATTGTATTCAATGCACTACTAAATAAGTTGGGAATATTAAGGTAACACATGTATGCATTTAAAAAACTTTATCCAATTCTATAAATCTAAAAAAGTTTTAAATAAATGATATTGTAATAATACTATTTAGTTCTTAAATATATTTAGTAATTTTATTTTTAAAATAGGCAATGTTGTAGATATGGTCTATGTATCTTAATTCCAAAGCCAAAGTATAAGTCAAAAGATATAAATGTCTCTCCCAGTTAGGATGCATTACATAATGATATATAAAAAGGTGTAAAAAAAGATAAACATAAACATACAACAACAAAGAAAGCATCTCCATCCAAAACATGTGAACATTTTATTTTCTGACATTATGATATAGTATTTAAAATGTGCAACTTTTGAAATAGTATATTTGTGTGTATACATGACATTATCACTATTAACCTCAGATGCCATAGACCTTGATAATTCAGTCTAAGTCTAATTGACTGAAATATTTTAAACTAAATTACACTGTCTTGGTTTTTGTTTTGCATGTCTTCTAAACTAATCATGGTATTTTAAACATAAAACACAGTCGATAAAAACTGAGCATCTATATAAATACATAAACACATAAATGAATGCTATCACTTGAGAATATACATTATATCAATGTGCAGACCATCATAATATATAATATTACAGAAACCCTAATGCTAGATTTCTAAGGTTTTGAGACTATGAATTACAGTTTGGTTACCTAATAAACTTGCATGGTTTTTTTTAAAATAAGCTCAGAATTTTATGGTAAGAGCCATAGGTAATGTCATAATTTAGGCTATTCTAGTTTTTCCGCTGATTCTTAATAATAACATTTGTTACATTTTAGCAAGTAACACCTGTAATCTTTTCTATGTAGGGATGGCATGAATCTGTGCTTATAAAACAAAAGTGAGGTCCTTCAATAGATATTAAATAGAAACTTGCAGCCTTACCCCAGAGACAAAAATGAATTTGCAAACTTTAGACACCAAAACCTTTCCATTTCAAAAGCCGCATTTATATAATGCAGTTTCTTCCTTTAACTTAATTTCTTAAAAAATTACGAAATCCAGAAATCTTAGCTGCAAGCATTAAAATGTGAGATCCAGAATTCTGACCTGCACATGTAGATGTCCATTCTTTATACATTGTAAGATATTTAAAGACTAGGAAATGCTGAGACAGACATAGTTCCAAAATGAATAGTTACTATATATCCACCATGAACATGAGTAGTGAAAAATTGGCTGGCAGTTCTCAATCTCTGACGTTCTGAGCCCCTCAGAGTAACTTTAAATTGACATATCACCATTCCCTCTAAGAAGGGCTAGCTAGAACAATAAGACAACAGAAAAAAAGATCAAGGGGATACAAACTGGAAAGAAGAAATAAAGATAATCACTATTTGCAGATGTTAGGATAGTATACATAAGCAACCCCAAAAAGTATACCAGAGAATTTCTCCAACTGTTAAACAACTTCAGCAAAGTGGCCAGATATAAAATTAACTCATATAAATCAGTACCCTTCCTTCATACAAATGATAAACAGGCTGAGAAAGAAATTAGGAAAACAATTCCCTTTACAATAGCCACGAATAATATAAAATATCTTGGGGTAATTCTAACCAAACAAGTGAAAGACCTGTATGACAATAACTTCAAGTATCTCAAGAAAGAAACTGAAGAAGATCTCAGAAAATAGAGAGATATACCATGCTTATGGATTAACAGAATTAATATAGTTAGAAACGGCCATCCTACCAAAGGCAATCTACATATTCAATGCAATCTCAATCAAAATCCCAACACAATTCTTCAAAGACATGGAAAAGGCAATTCTCAAATTCATCTGGAAAGGCAACACAAAACAGAATACTGAAAACAATTCTTAACAATAAAAGAACAGCTCGGGGAATCACCATCCCTGACCTCAAGCTTTACTATAGAGCAATAGTGATAAAAACTACATGGTATTGGTACAGAGACAGACACATAGATCAATGGAATAGACTTGAAGACCCAGAAATAAAACCACACACTTACACACACTTGATCTTTGACAAAGAAGCCAAAAAATATACAGTGGGAAAAGAAATTATCTTCAATAAATGTTTCTGATCCAACTGGCTGTCTGTATGCAGAAAAAATGAAAATAGACTCATACTTGTCACCTTGCACAAAGCTCAAGTCCAAGTGGATCAAGAACTTCAACGTAAAACTAGATACACTAATCTTGTAGAAGTGAAAGTGGGAAAGAGCCTTGAACTCATTGGTACAGGGGGAAATTTCCTAAACCGAACTCCAATGGCTCATGCTCTAAGATTAAGAATTGATAAATGGGAATGTCAAGGTGGGAATATGGGAATGGGTGGGCGGGTGGGTGGGAGGAGGAATTCCCTCACAGAGGTGGGGAGGGGGAGGGGACACGGTGTTTCCAAAGAAAAGGGGAATCATCGGAAATGTAAATAAAAAATAAAAAATAAAAAAATAAAAAAAATTAAAAAAAAAAAAAGAATTGATAAATGGGACCCCATGAAACTAGAAAGCTTCTGTAAGGCAAAGGACATAGTCAATAAGAAAAATCAACAACTTAAAGATTAGGGAAAAAATATTCACTAACCCAACATCTGATATATATATATTCAATTTAAAATTGGGTAATATTTCACATCCCCTTCCTTAACTCCTCCTAGATCCACCATACCCCAGTAATGCCCATTCAATTGAGTTGTCTTCCTTTTCTGCTTCCTCTTCCTTTTCTTCTGCTACCTTTTCCTCTTTTTCTTCCTTTTCTTCTTCCTTTTTCTCTTCTTCCTCTTCTTCTTCTGACTTGCGTCCAAATTCTGTTACCAAGTTACTTCTAGGTTTGGGACCTACTCAAGAGTGTTGTTAACAATCCAGAGGTCACACCATCCAAGAAAACTGACTGTTCATTTCCCAGCAGCTATCAAAAAAAAAAAAAAAAAAAAAAAAAAAAAAAAAAAAAACATAGCTCATCAGCTAGCAGTGGGACTTCTTGTCTCCGCCCCCTATACATGCTGAGCTTTTGGCTTGAATTTGCATTAGGCTTTGTGCATACTGTCACAATCACTATGAGTGTATATGTTCAATTTTCCTATTTTTCGTAAAAGACCTGGTTTCTTTAAAACTACTTACCACCTTTGATTCTTACAATCTTTCTGACCTCTTGTCTAAAAAAAATCTGAGACAAGAGAGAAAAGGTATGCTGTGAACCTAAATTGTAGAGCCACACTCTCCATATCTTATTTTCTGCACTTTGACCAGTTGAGGTACTTTCTCTATGTTAACTGGCATCTACTGAAGGAGCAGGATTCTTAATGGCTGATGGATATACTAGGTGTTATGATATTTGGGTATTACAATAAATCCATAGGGGTTTGATACTATGTCTATTTCTCAAGATAATAGGAATAAGTTCTCCTCTAGAAATTATGACCTATCTAACCATAGGTTCTTGGCTTTCTTAACAGTGCCAAGTATGGTTTCCATCCTATTGAGCAGTTCTTAGACTAAAATGGTGGTATTCTCATAACATTCAGGTCTCTACAGTACCTGTTGGTATATCTTCTTAGAGCAGTCATGGCTATAGATTACAAGGTTCCCAGTTCAGTAAGGTTGAAAATTATGTCTCTCCTCTGGTAATATTCATAGCAGCCTTCAATACTATAAAATTTATCTAGTGGGCTTGAAGCTTCCAAATGAATACCAGCTTGATATCACAATGTTCTATGACTTAGGTAGATGGTATCACCAAAAGGGTCTTACTATCAATTTCTGGAAAGTAAATAAGAATGTAGACAATAAAACATTTGGATGTCTATTGGGCTCCATTAACCAACAACTCAATTGAAAGTAAGCTAGTGCTACTTACTATAAATACATAAACACATAAATGAATGTTAGAACTGAGAATATATATTATGTCAATGTGCAGATCATAGTAATATATAACATTATGTACAGCTAGATTTCTATTTGGTAGGTGCTAGGGATTTTATTCGCTAGCATGTGATATGTAGTTCAGGTGTTCCACTACCCATTATAGGGTAAGGCCACTTAAATTCTATTTTAGAATATATTTGTATGATGTATGTATTTTAGAATAAATATAATTTAGTATAATATGAAATTCTTTCTTATAAAACTTAATATTAAGTTATGAATATAGACAAGGACGACATATAACAAAATAAGTGGCAGCTTTCTATATGGTACTCATCTACATTTAAGGAGTGGGCTATACTGCTATTGAGTTTATATGCCATCCATAAATTTCATAGGAATTTGGGGCTACAAAGATTATGTGAAGCATATATTCTAGTGCTTGTTGATAAAAAAAAAGGCAACTTTGTTCTTAAACTTAAGAAAAAATAAACTCAGATTCTCACTTAGGATTATTTGCAAAACAATATAAAAATTCTATACTTAAAGTCTGAAAATGGAAGAACCATATTACAGTATGAGAATAGAGCAGAGTGCATCCTTCTTCCCATGAAAGAAGCAGGTACATCAGCCTTGCTATTTTCTAGTTTTCCCTTTATGAAAATAGCCCAATGCTTTATCAAGGCTAAATTATTTAAAATATATACTGAATGTGCAGACTCTTGTGAGGTTTTTCAAAACATGTGTCTAAAACAGAGCTGTTTTGTCTGATGGAACTTTAAAATGCCAAGATATTGTGTTGAATGTAAAGCCCAATACTGAGAGTGAAGAACTGAAAAGTAGTTTGATGAGTTTAAATCTTGTCAAGGTTCAGTACTTCTTTGTCTCAAGATGAAAATCAGCACATTTTCCACCTCTTCCAAGGTTTTATAAGTGGGTTCTTTAGACTTTCCCATAAAAATTCTTGGTAAAATACTTAACCTCCGAATACACTTACAATTGTGTATTTTTTGATTACATGGATTGTCATTGTATAGTTTACTATGTTGATGGAATAATACAATACTCAGTTTCCCCAGTACAGAAAACATATCAAAATGTTTCCCTTTATAAAATGCACTAAAACCTGCAGTGTAATAACAGCCACAGTTCTCTGCATTGTTGAAGGGAATGTGAAAATATGAAAACAAAATCTAGTACTCTAAATGGAGCTCAGAAAAACAGTGTCTTCTCTTAGAACTGAATTGTAACAAGCATTTTCTTTTTAAAAAGGCACAATTATCATGCAAAAACTGTGATGAATATGAAAATATGTGACTCAATTGGTAAAATGGCTGCTGTCCATTAGTTTGACTCCCAATAACCCCACTCACCTCACACACACACTCTCAAATCACAGTAATGCAATGGTTCTTTTTACTTTTTATCCCAGCATTTGACAGTCAGTACTATATCTAAGGCTGACATTCAGCCTACCCATGATATCATCATTAATTCCACAGAATGTATCAATTCTGATTGTAGAGATAGGGACAATCCACAGTCAAACAGTGTCATCTCCTAACTTAAACCTGTCATTGCATTCTGATTTCTAATATCTGGTCAAGAAGTAAAGGTGGAGACAGCCCATGTCACTTTATATCTTATGCTTTCTGGTGGGTAAACTTTCAAAGTACATTTTTCTTATGTAAAGAACCTTTTTCTAATTAGAGATGATTAAAATGACTAAGCATTCATTTTCTCCTACAGTTCTGGTGCACACAGTACACATGACATTTGATTTCCTATTTCACCTAGTATGTCATCTCAGAGCTCTGTTCTGGAACATCTTGAGACTTTCCAAGGAAACACTTATCCTCAAAGAATTAATGGATCATGCCTCCTGAAATTTAAGCATGGAATGATCCATGCTCTTTGTGATACACAATTAATGTGTTAGAAATAGTAAGGTTCTCTAAGAATAAAGAGGTAACATCAGAACATATAAAGTATTTATATGAATCAATCACTGCCAAAACAATTTTGGTAGGTCTATGTAATATGCTGGAAAGGAATCTGTCAGATGGGGCAACAAGTACTAGACAGCATAGTACCTCTGAATTCTAGTGCACTCATAAGCCTGTAAAATACAGGCATATCCATCTCAAAACATTACCAAGGAGATTAAAGGCCCTCATTTATCTATTAACAAAGATGTTCTGGCACATCATAGACATACATCTCCCGTAATAGCAAGAACTTGACACTTCTTATTTCACTGGACCTCTATAAATTTTTCACTTACCAGGTTTTATTTACCTCAATTGGTATTTCAAGTCACTGAAGCCCAATTATGGAGGGATAGAAACAAGGGCCCTGGGCCTCAAATGTAATAAAATTCCTTTAAACTAAATTATAAGCAGTAAAATAGCAGCAAAAACACACCCACTCTGACCACAGGCAACTAATCATACTTGAGGATAATGAGATTTATCTACGAATTTTATCTGTCCAAATAAAGTAATGTTCAGTAAATAAGTACTGGGAATTAGCAAGTATTCTATGGAAAGAAAAACAACTTAGATTGATATTCCTCCTGGTTCCACAAATGAGTCTTTCAGTCATTCTCTTTTGCAGTGGTATCCAATTTGCTCGTCTATTTTCTAGAAAATATTATTTTCAAAGCCTTTCTCTACTTTAAGCAGTGTGGTGCTTTGGATGGAAAATGTTACCTATAGTCTAATGTTTTTAAATATCTATAGAATCCTTAATAAGATTAAGGCATGATGGAGGAAATTTGATAGAGTGAGCAGACTTTGTAGTTAATAGTGTCACCTTACATTCTGTTCACTCTCTGTTTCTATATAGAGTTGTGATATGATCTTGCTGCTTCCTGCTCTGACTGCTAGTTGTCATGTACCCACCGGTACCAACTGTAAGTCGAAATAAGTCAAGATCATTATTGTCTTGATATTTTATTAGAACAAAAGAAAAGTAATTAAAACATGGAACCAAAGGTAAAATATTCTCATTCTGACTTCAATTTTATAAAGCTTTTTCAGTTTCATATACCTTGTTAATGTACTTCTGTTAAAATCTATCATTATGAGAGGAAGAAACCAATAATGCCACTGAGTTCATTTTGTGTTGTTCATCTACTGCTGGGCACAGCACCTGCCCTGAAGAGTCCTTTGTATCCCCATGATAAGACTCTTTTGGGAAGAATTAATTTTTTTATTTGCAAGTAGATATCAATGGAGATAGCTTCTGAGTTAGGAATGGGGTTGTATCTCCTCCTCTTAGCACTGGAGCCCCATTAGGTGCAGAGCTATACAGACCCTCTGCATGCTGCCATCGTATCTCTCAGTGTGTCAGTCATGCTATTACTTTGAATATTTCTTCTATTTGTTTGTTTGTTTGTTCCCATTCTCTGTTTTCACTTGAAAACAAAGTGTGTGTGTGTGTGTGTGTGTGTGTGTGTGTGTGTGTGTGTGTGTGTGTTGTATGCCTTGAGTGAGACTCTCTTGAACTAATTTTTTTTCATTAGCAAGTGCATATCAATTGGAGATATCTTCTGAATTAGGGATAAGGGCTTGTATCTACTTCTCTTAACACTGGAACACTATCTTGTCTATACAAGTGTGTGTGAGGGGGGGAGGAGGAGGGGAGGGGGAGAGGGGGAGAAAGAAAGAGAGAGAGAGAGAGAGAGAGAGAGAGAGAGAGAGAGAGAGAGACTTTCTTTTCTTTTTTAAAAATAAATAAAACCTGAGTTGCCAGGATAGTTTCTTTGGATAAAATGTCTATCAAAGAGCAATGTGTAAAAACCTATGATACTAACAAGCAAGCTGATGGAATATCTAAGAAGAAATATCTGAAAGAAGTTAAATAAATGGTAAGGATATATTTGAAAGGGCTTTCAGGATTCTGGTCTCATATTCATTCTATTTCCTAGCAACCAAGGATAAATAGCCCCTCCAGAATGTACTTCCTCTATTTTATAATGCCTGACCATAGGCCCATAGGCAAGGGACCCAAAGAAAGTGGACTAAATTCTCCAAAACTACGAGACAAAATGAGACTTTGCTCTTTAAAAAGTTTATTATTTTATATACATTTACTACAATGAAAAAAGTTTAGTCTCTTAGAATTTCTATTTGTTCTAAGATAGATGAACAGAAAAGTACTGACCCTGATGTTCATAGAAGATTTCTAGTTTCATTACAAAACAATGACATAAAAATTTGCCAAGATAGCATGATCCTTAGATATAACCCTCTCTTATTTCTTAGTGATGTAGAACATTCATTATGAAACTATATATCTTGGGTAATAATAAATGCATAGAAATTGATGTGTGTAAAGTCAAATATCACCATATCATTTCCAATAAGTCTCCAGAAATCAGGAGAAAATGACAAATACCTTGAGAAGGAATGGGCCTTTGCAGTGTCTTAAACTCACATTTCTAACCTGAAAGAGACTTCAAAATTGCTGTTCTGTCTGCATATTTTATGATATTCTATGTACTATGTTATTGTAATAGTACCCAGGTTGGCACTCTCAATTTTATTATAAAATTTTGTATTAGCCTAATTTTATTCTGAATCTTAAAAGAAATGGAACATCATTATTCTGATACACTTGCTACAAATTCTGAAGTTGAGTTCTTAGTAAGTACACAGAAATGTAAGCAACCCAATGAATGGATGATTTAAATGGAAATATTTTTAAAAATATATACAAATAGAAGAAACACACACATACACAAAAATATGTTGAGACACAAAGGACTAGAAATTGTAGAACAATGATTCTATTCTCCAATGTAGAAAAGCAAACCAAGTCATTAACTTGATTGAGAACTGTCAATGAGATATAAATGCCACTAGACCAAAGTTAGCATCTCTTAGAGCCAATTGTGGCCAAAGTCATATTCAGAGACACAATTGTAGGAACAGAAATTGCTCTGATTTTTAGGACTGTTCTATTAGCTGATGCTAGCCAGAAACCAGAGGGCAAAGAGTTCCCGGTGATGTAGTCTGTAATGGTCAGCCATTCAGGACCCAGAGCAAGACAGAAGGGCAGAGAAAGAACCCGAGGGCACAGGGAGAGCAATAAGAGTCAAGGTTCAGTGGGACACATTGGACCATAAATAACAAGCTGCCAGTTTAAATGGCTTACCCCATTTATAAGGGGAAAAGCTGAGTGTAGAAAATTTCAGTCTGTTTAGCTTCTTAGTATTATCAAAGCACTAGTTGGACTTGTTCACAGCTCTCCATGGTTTCTGTCATGATCACAGAAGACCTACATTTCCAAACACCTCGTTGTGCATGAGAATTCAATGCCTAAAGGTTGTGTTAGAATATCGGAGAGCTTTCTCTTCCTAGTTTTTTCTCTTTGCTAAGTCTGGTCATTTTTCCTACAAGATCTGTTTCTGTTAGCTAGATACGAGTCACGTAACTACCACTAATGCTATAACTTGAAAGATAAAATGAGTGTACCATTATTATCTTAAGCTAATTACTCATAGCCTGAATCAGATACACTAACTTTGGGAATAAGTCCTGCTCTGTGATAACAGGACACAATGATCATGAAAGGGAAGTACTGTCTTGTTTCCAAGGCCTCAAGATCAAATATGAATCTGCACTCCAAGGCAGGACAGCATCCTGCACTCCTCTCAATTGACAACTCTGGTTTTACTCTTTTATTGTAATCTCAATTCAACCAACCATGCTATAGTCCTACGTCCATGCCTATTGGCTTCAGACATCACTGAACCTCCCCCAACTTATTATCAGTCATGGTATAATTTCAGAATATTATTGACAATTTGGTCATGATTATGACACATAGACAAGCTGGGATATAAGGCAGCATGGCTGATATTTACCAAATAGTAGAGATTTAGCTCAAAAATTAATTTTCATAAAAAAATCAATGTTTGTGATAGCATGAAAATTGTTGAAAAAAAGAAGTGTCAAAAATGTCAATTTTAGTCATTATTTCCTTGTGCCTTGTAATGTAATCTTCAAGAGAGTCTCATATAGTTTCAAGCACTGTGTTCTTATCTATTAGATCATTAACTTTACAAGTACTTGATTGAATGGATTAAACATATTTTGGATGTTAATATTACCACATCTTGAACTTGAAAAAGTTACAGTTTCCCCCTATTTTATTTGATAACTAGTAATAAACTAGTGGCCCATGCCAGTTTCAGGAAGTATTGACTCATCTAGGCAGTTTGAGTTTATTTCTGTATTATGAGCCACTCTTCTGACACTAGTTGTTTGTCCTTTTGAATGAAGACCATACTTTACAGTAAAAGAAGTAGACAGGTCTTTAAATTTTAAAAATTCTATACTCATAGTTACCATTATTTCCCCACATATCTCTCAGTTTTTACACATTCACGATTGTCAAATTTAAACTTCTCATTTCAAACACAAAAATAGCATTTTAACATTTTTGTCCTGTGTGAAAGTTAACCTAGAAGAATTTTAAAAATTGACTTATGTAGGTACATTTTGTATTTTAAAGGATTAGCTCAAAAGTTCAGAATAACCAGGATCCAATTCACAGATCATATGAAGCTGAGCATGGAAGGCTCAAATATGGATGCTTCAATCCCACTTAGAAGGGAAGAAAAATATTCACAGGAGGCAGAGAGAGGGAAGGACCTGAGTGGGAGAGGGGAGGTGGAAGGAAAAGAGAAGGTCAGGATGAGGAATGGGGGGAGAGAGGAGAAAAGCCCAGAGGGCCAGGAGAATGAGCAGAAATATGCATCAGTGGGGGGGGGGGGAACAGAGGCAACCACTAGACAGTCCCAGACACCAAGGACGTGGGAGCCTCCCAGGATCCAATGGAGATAACCTTAGCTGAAATGTCTAACAGCAGGGAGATATAACTTGAAGAGATGACCTCCAGTAGATAGACATGGCCCCCAGTGGAGGGATTGGGTCACCCACTCATCTCAAAATATTTAATCCAGAATTGTTCCTGTCAAAACGAAATGAAGGGAGAAAAAATGGATCAGAGACTGAACGAAAAGCCATCCAGAGACTGCTCCACCTCGGGATCCATCCCATGCTCAGAAAACAAAGCCTGATGCTATTGCTGATGCCAAGATGTGCTTACAGACAGGAGCCTGGCATGGCTGTTCTCTGAGGGGCTCTGACAGCACGTGACTAAGACAGATGCAGATACTTACAGCCAACCATAGGACTGAGCCTCATGGAAGAGTTAGGGGAAGGCCTGAAAGAGTTGTAGAAGACTGCAACCCCATAGGAAGAACAACAGTATCAACTAACTGGACACCTCAGAGCTCCCAGGGAATAAGCCACCAACCAAAGAACACACACGGGCAGGTCCCCTTGCCCCCACTATATCTGTAGCAGAGGACTGCCTTGTCTGGCCTCAGTGGGAAGGGATGTTCTTGGTCTAGTGGAGACTGGATCACCCAGAGAAAGGGGATGCAAGATGGGTGAGGTAGGAGTGGGTGTGTGTGTGAACACCCTCTTAGAGGTTAAGGAGAGGGGAGATGGGACCGGGGCCTCAAGGCAGGGCGACATTTGAAATGTAAATAAATAAAATAACTAACAGAAATGTTTTAGAAGGTTAAGCAAATTCAACTTGTCTCAACTACCTGTTCTTACAGTGTCCTAGGGTAGTTCAACTACATTTCTGTAAAACACCAAATAGTTCTGGCTATTACATGGCCATATATCAATATTGATAAAATGAAGATATGCCTACCTGGAGAAGTTCTTGAGACAATAGCCCAGCAGGGAGTCTCTGCTGAAATTAAAACTGGCCCCTGATTTTCATATGTAGCTTGTTTAAATTTGAAGAAGTATTTAGGCTGTTGTATTAACTTCCCATCAGAAATCTATTTTTTGTATTATTTGGTTTACTTACATTTAAATGTTGTCTCCCTTCCAGGTTTCCTATACCAAAACCCCCCATCCCACCCCCCACCCCCTGCCTTCAGGAGGGTGCTCCTCCACCCACCCACTCCTACCCCACCACCCTAGCATTCCCCTACTCTGGTGCATCAAGCCTTCACAGGACCAAGGTCCTCCCATCCCATTGAAGCTAAATAAGGCAGTCCTCTGCTACTTATGCAGCCGGAGCCACTGGTCCCTCTATGTGCATTCTTTGGTTGGTGATTTAGTCCCTGGAAACTCTGGGGTGTCTGGCTGGTTGATTTTGTTGTTCTTCCAATGGGGTTACAATCTCCTTCAGCTCCTTCAGTTCTTCCTCTCACTTCTCCACTGGGGTCCCTGTGCTCAGTCTGATGGTTGGCTGCAAGCATTTGCATCTGTATCGGTAAGGCTCTGGCCAAGCATCTCAGGAGCCATCCATATCAGGCTCCCCTTACCAAGCAATTCTTGGCATCAACAATAGTGTCTGGATTTGGTGGCTGCATATGGGATGGATCCTCAGGTGGGGCAGTCTGTGGATGGCCTTTCCTTCAGTCTTTGCTCCACTCTTTGTCCCTGTATTCCCTTTAAACAGGAGCAATTCTGGGTTAAAATTTAGGAGATGGGTAGGTGGACCCATCCCTCACCTAGAGGCAGTGCCTATCCTCTGGAAATGGTCTCTTCAGGTTCTCTCTCCACTTAGTTGGGTATTTCAGCTAATGTCATCCCCATTGGGTCCTGGGAGACTCTTGCTTTCCTGGCATCTGGGACTTTCTGTTGGCTACCCCCAGTTCCCCATCCCCCATTGCTACACACCTCTGTTCAATGTGCTGACCCTCTGTACATCTCCCCATCTCCTCCCACAACTAATCCTGCCCCTTTTTTCTCTGCCCCTCCTCTCTTCCTTCCAATTTCTGCCCACCCACCCTCTACCACCTGTGATTATTTTATTCCCCCTTCTAAGTAGGACTGAGGCTTCTACACTTTGGTCTTCCTTCTTCTTGATCTTCATATGGTCTGTGAGTTGTATCCTGGGTATTCTGAGATTTTTCCTAATATCCACTTATCAGTGAGTACATACCATGTGTGCTTTTTGTGACTGTGTTACCTCACTCAGGATGATATCTTCTAGTTCCATCCATTTGCCTGCAGATTTCATGAAATCATTGTTTTAAGCTGAGTAGTATTCCATCTATTTTTTTAAATAATGAAAATTCTTAACAGTAAACAACCAATGCTCCACAATCTCTGTTTCCAGAATAAACCCAGAAATTTGTGTACTACTTTTCTGGAATATGAGATAAGTAGAATATAAACATCTAGGATATCTATTCATTACATGTACTTGTGAGATATTGAAAACAAGCATTAAAAGATATAACCTATGTAAACTTCAAAAGATAATTTTAAAAGACTAGAGCATGAGCAATTTTTATCACCAAAGCTGAATATATTTAAAAGAATCTATATATTTCAATTTTTCAACAACTGTGATGCCTAGTTGGAAGATACTTCTTAGATACTTCTCAACTAAGTTTCATAAAATCTCTACAATCATCTAGGCAATATACCCAAAAGATGCGTCAACATATAACAAGGATACATGCTCCACTATGTTCACAGCAGCCTTATTTATAATAGCTAGAACTGGAAAGAACCCAGATATCCTTCAACAGAGGAATGGATAAGAGAAAATGTGGCACATTTACACAATGAAGTACTATTCAGCTATTAAAAACAATGACTTCATGAAATTCTTAGGCAAATGGATGGAACTTGAAAATACCATCCTGAGTGAGGTAACCCAGTCACAAAAGAACACACAAGGTATGCACTCACTGATAAGTGGATATTAGCCCAAAAGC
>CM052712.1:50252054-50266570 GCA_028551405.1 Uromys caudimaculatus
ACCACTCCTGGACATATACCCAGAAGATGCTCTGACATGTAATAAAAACACATGCTCCACTATGTTCATAGAAGCCATATTTATAATAGCCAGAAGTTGGAAATAACCCAGTTTTCCCTCATCAGAGCAATGGATACAGGAAATGTGGTACATTTACACAATGGAGTACTACTCAGCTATTAAAAACAATGACTTAATGAAATTTGCAGGCAAATGGATGGAACTTAAAAATATCATCCTGAGTGAGGTAACTCAGTCACAAAAGAACGAACATGGTATATACTCACTGATAAGTGGATATTAGCCCAAAAGTTCAGAATACCCGAGTTTCACCTTACAGTAACCACTGGACTGAGAGTGAGGTCCCAGTTTGGGGAGGTGGAGAAAGGACTGAAGGAACTGAGGGAGTTTGCAGCCCCATGGAGGGAGCAATAGTGTCAGCGGGCCTGACCCCCCCCCCCCCCCGGTCGTCCTAGAGTTTGGACCACCAACCAAAAAATACGTATTTAGCGACCCATGGTTCAGACCACATATGTGGCAGAGGATGGCCTCGTTGACCATCAGGGAGAGGAGAGGCCCTTTGGCCTGAGGGTGTTAGAGGCCCCAGTAAAGGGGAATGTCAAGGTGGGAATATGGGAATGTGTGGGTGGGTGGGTGGGAGGTGGAATTCCCCCATAGAGGCGGGGAGTGGGAGGGGATAGGGGGTTTTCAAAGAGGAGACCTAGAAAAGGGGAAACATTGGAAATGTAAATAAAGTATCAAAAAATAAAAATATAAAATAAAAAAAAATTAAAAAAAAGAAGAAAAACAGTAAGAATTTGTCTTGAAAAGCAAGGACAACAACATCACTGTGTGCAATTAAGACTGTCATCTTATAAGCATTTCCAAGGGAAGTAATGATGAAATTTAATTCCAAATATTAGGAAAACATGAAAGGAGGGCAGGGGAAAAATAAGAGAAAATGGTTGAATGAGGAAGGCATTTCAAATAGACAAAATAATTTGTTCCTTCTTTTCCATTCTCAATCTATTCCAAAATCATAGAGCTCAAAGACAATTCCCTTGAGTAAGTAGCACAATGTGCCCAACAATCTCAGATCTCACGGAAACCTGTTTTGTGCCATTATATCACCTCTGTAATTTGTGAGCCACAAACATGAACATATTCTCAATATTATTCTATTTTTCCCTCTCAGAATTCCCCATGGTTTCTTTTTCCTTTACTTCTATCTGAAAATTTTATTTTCACACTAAAATACTACAATAGAACTTTTGATAGCCTGCCATTCTGCAGCCTTCTCCAGGTTTATTTGGTTGTTTGGTTTAACTTTCAAAGATTCAAAGTTTTCTCCTGAGAGTATGAGAAGAGAAAAAAGGAGAGAAACTATCAAATTGTCTTACTTATATTCTTTCCTTCACTAAGTTGAAAGGGTGTAATTTATGTCCTTGAAATCTGAAAGGTGTTAATTCTAATTTGGTATAAGGTTCCCAGCGTATTTCTTTTGAACAATACAGAAAACATTCTTATGGCAACAAAACCCTTACCTTGATTTTAATGTATTATTGGTTTCATAAACATAAGAAGAAAATCCAAGCCTCATGAACACCATCCAGATGCTCACCAACTGATGGATAAATACTGAAAATTTGATACATATACACAATAGAATTCTACTAATCTATAAAATATAAAATTTACAAGTTAATTGATAGAATTGGAAAAAATTATACTGAATCTCATACTATACCTTAGTGATGCTTTTATTTCCTTTTATACTTTTAGTTAAAACTATTAGAGAAGCCAGGAATCTAGAACAGTGACTTTCAAGTTGCCTTAAGGAATGGAGTGCAGTCGAATATAATTTAGGTGAATGTGGAAGAAGAAATTCTGATAGTGGGAAAGTTCAAGCAGAAATGGGGATGGGGAGACATGAAAACCAAAGTGATCAGGACGGAGAAACCATCAAACTGGTCAAAGAAAAGTCCTACACAAACTGTAGTCATCTAAATGAGTAAATGAGAAATGCTCTCAATATGTTAATGGGCTTAAATTACATAGTTTGTAGAACTGTTTGGGAAAATTATGGAACTTTTAAGAGGTAGAGCCTCATTGGGGAACTATGTGCATTAATTGTTGAAGCTTCTCTTTGGAATAAACAGAGGTGAATTCAGAGACTTGTGGATCAAGATGCCTACATTAAATATTGAGTGAGCATTCATCCCTAAACAGATCATATATAACAACCCACTCTAAATTTCAGAGAGCATTGCAGAAGAGGGATCAGAAAGGATATTAGAAGCAGAAGTTAGAAAGGACTGTGAATAACTATCTTCCTGGCATAAGACAGCTATTGCAAGCATGATCTCACAATACCTGCAGCTGCCTGCCCTGGATTTGTACAATCCTGAGTCTGTCACAAATTAACTATGGACAGGAGAGGGGTTTACAGGGGCACTGAATATTTATTGCTGAATTATTAGCAACTAATAGATTCTAGGAGAGAAACAGACAATATACTACCATTAATGTAGCACTCAGGAGGTGGAAACAGAGGGTCCAAAGGTCAAAATACATCCATTTGCATAATAAATTATGTGGGGTAGAATTTTAATTAAGTAAATTATCAATTTATTTACATTATGCAATTTAATCAGCTAGGTATCTGCTAGAAAATGAGGCTTCCTGTGTGACTCTTCTCAACTTTTACTCAAATACAGGAGCTTAGAACTTACAGCTGTTTATTTTAATAAGCAGTTGATGCTTTAATTAGAAATTATGTGTTTGTATAATCATTTTCTCTTCCAATTTCTTAAATAATTAGAGGTTATTTTACATATGCAAATATCTATACAGATATACTATGTTCTAGAATGTTTTTACTACTATCTCAGTTAATTTTCTGGAACTAGTGGCAGATTGCACATACCATATAAATTTTAAGCAATACAAGATTATTAATGCAGAGTTTTAGAGAATGGAAACTCTATAGAAAGAGGCCACATGTTATTAAGGACTTCATGCTTCATCACAGCACCATGGAAACAAAAGTGTGTACACAGTCAGATGACAGTAGCAAGAGAACTCATGAGAGAGCCTATTCTTAGATCAAGTTACCTCCACAATAACTAATCATTCTCACTTATGGCTCATACCTGATTCCCCATAAGATCACACTACTCATTATTTTCAAAAGAGTAGTAGACAGGGTTCTCTGGAGTCATAGAACTTATAAAACGTCTCTATACATTAAGAGAATTTCTTAGAAAGACTTACAGTCTGTCATCCAACTAACCCAACAATGGGCAGTTTTAATGGAATGTTGAGGATCTAGTGGTTGCTCAGTCCCAGGAGGCTAGGTGTTTCAGCTAGTCTTCTGTATAAACTATAATCCTGCAAAAGTAGGTTTTAACAGATATACTGGCAAGTAAATGCAAGCAGGAAAAGAGGAATTAATTCTTCCTTTTCTGTTGTCCTTATGTAGGCCTCCAGCAGAAGGCCAAGATTAAAGGTGTGTACTACCACACCTAGACATAAACTTTTCTTTACTTGGAACTTGCTCTGTTTTAGGCTGGCCTTGAACTTGGAGATCTGCTTGCCTTTGTCTCCTGGGATTAAAGGCATGTACCACCTTGCCTGGGCCTAAACTTTTCATGGCCACTATGCCTCAAGATCCAGATCAAAAGTGTGTGCCTTCCAGCCTCAAGTTTTTGATCACAAGTGTGTCCTCCATTTCTGAATTGTAGCTCATTAGTACTAGCTGTGACAAAAGGGTGATTCCAAATACTAAGTTACACAAACACTCCTTGTAAAAATCAGTAGCTCAGTAACCACAGCAAAAAGGCATGATTGTGAAGAGGAAACCAATGGTAGGTGACAAAATTAAAGTAAACTGGGGGTGGGTGGATAACTTGAACATAATACCGTAAACAAATGAATGAAACTGTCAAAAAACGAATTTAATCATCAACCTAAGTTATCTTTATCCAAATTTCTCTCCTTTTTCCTTATAAGAACTTAATCCTCTGTCCTAACCTGACAGGCCTCCTCATCCTCACATTCCTGTTGAAGATCTCTTATGATAAATCTCTGACCTTTGCCCTTCTACCTAATGAATTTTATGTGTGTGAGTGCAATATATATATATATATATATATATATATATATATATATATATATATATATATATATTACACCGTTGTCTTTAATTTCACTTTATATACCACTCTATTCATCCCAATAACTGAAAACTTCCATTTCCCTCTCTCTCTATTATTTCTTGAGTTACCACCAGTTAACATTTTCAATTCTACTCCTCTCAATGTCACTATAAGGATTACCAGCAGCTTACAATTTGGTAAATCTAGTGATCAATTCTAATCTTTTAGTCTATCATCTATATGTAGTCACATCAATATTCTTCAATAATTTCTTCACAAATTATTTCTTTTATTTCTTTTATTTCTTTTCTAGTGTCTGTTCTTGTTTCTCTTCCTATTTTGTATTATTCTGATCTCTACATATCAATGCACACCAAAGATCTTCAGACATCTGTGACATTTCTGTATTCCTGGTGACCTTGCCTACTCCCACAATGTTAATCTCTATTTGATGCTATAAAGACACTCAGATATGTGTCTACAACTAAGTTCTGTCTCCTAAACTAATGATTTGCCTGTTTTTTCTTTGACTATATGATATTCAGGCCTATAAAGCCTAAATGTAAAAGATATACCATGTAGTCCAATCTTGGTTATGTAGCCTTGCCCACAATTACTTCTTCCTTATTATAGTAACTGATGCATGTATCTTATTATATAAGCATTTTTTACTATTTGTTGCATCAAATCTCCATTAGATATTATCAAATTTTGTGACCTTTATCCACATTATTGTCACCTGTGACCTGAGATGATTTTGTTATTCCTTTGAGTTTTTGAAGAAGTTTCGTATCTGCTCTCTCCAATCTTGTTATTGCTTTTTTAGCATCTGTTAGTATCGTTAAAACACATCAGATAATGATCTCTCTGTATCTAGCCCTATTTTGACATTACTTCTTACACCAGTCACTCTGTACTATGTAACTAGTTCCTCTAAGAACATTCTGACTGTTTCTGCAACATACTTCCTCACACTATATGAGGGATTTTAACCTGACTGTTTTTTCTTCCTCAAATTCCTTTCCCATTATAAAACATGACTTGGTACTCAATTTCTTTGAAATATATAGAAAAAGATTCTGAAAGATGCTTTTCATAATTATATAAGATTTCATGATTATTTTTAAATATTATTACATTTATTTAGTGTGTGTATGTGAGGTAGGTGTGTGTGTGTGTGTGTGTGTGTGTGTGTGTGTGTGTGTGTGTGTGTGTGTGTATGCTCATGCATGCCAAAACATGTCAAAGCAGGAGTAGCATGAGTCCATTCTCTTTCTACATTGTAGGCCACAGGGATCAATTTCAAATCATCTAGTTTGACTGCAAACAGCATGACTCACTAAACATCTCACCCACCCATCTCTGTCAATTTAATAACACTATGGCATCCAACATTGCTCTCTTCAACACTACCTCAGAGTCCTGATAAAAGCAAAACAACAGCATGTCTCTTCATTCTTACATTTCAGCCCATGAGAAAATGTCTTCTACATGTTCTCACACACAAATATTCATATTTACTGAATGGATTAAGTCCTCCCAAACATATTATGATCATGTTAGTATTATTAAACAGAGAGAGGAGCAATGACTTTATCAAGGGATATGTGTCAAAATTAATTTCAACTACTGTTTTGTTAAAACTATGTTTAAATCTTTTTTCTCTTGGGTAGGAGAAAGTTCTGGCATTGTCCCCTGATGTTCTGATGTACATATCTCTCCCAATTTATGAAACTCCAGAACCCCCACTAGCTGTAAATGGTCTAACTGTCTTCGTAAGCTTTCATATTCTGTATAGTTCTTCCTCTGACATCAATTACTAGACAAGATGAGTAATAGCACTGAAGTTAGTATAAAAGTTCAGAGCAAACACTTATGTATTAGGTAGGAGTCACCTGGGAGGATGTAGATACATGATGGATAGACTCCAAAACCTGACAAACTACTCTGTGACAAACTTCTGAAAGCAGAGGAGTCAGAAAAAACCCTCTGAAGTTTATGAGGTTTAGAAAGCAAGAAGTTAAGCTTGAGAAAATAGATCTATGTAAGCATAGTTACATTATTCTGGTAATTTGAATATGCTTGGAAATGGAAATTGGCACTATTAGGAGATTTGGCCTTTTTGGAGTATGTGGCCTTACTGGAGAAAGTGAGTCACTATGGAGGTAGGCCTTGAGGTCTTGTACTGTACTCCACCCAAGGTCCCCAGGGAAAAGAGAGTTTCGTCCTGTATACGGCCTCCTGCCTGGGCACTGCCATGCTTCCTGCCTTGATGATAATGACTGAACCTCTGAAACTATAAGCCAGCCCCAATTAAATAAGAATTGTCTCGGTCATGGTGTCTCTTCACAGCAATGGAAACCTTAACTACGACAGAAGTCATACCAGTCACAATTCTATGTAAGA
This sequence comes from Uromys caudimaculatus, assembly GCA_028551405.1. Classification (NCBI taxonomy): domain Eukaryota; kingdom Metazoa; phylum Chordata; class Mammalia; order Rodentia; family Muridae; genus Uromys; species Uromys caudimaculatus. The sequence goes on from CM052712.1 coordinate 50,258,618, forward strand.
AAGATACATGGATAGTAAGTATACACTCATTATCACTTCTCAATTTTCAACATAAAGTCCCATTTCACTATTAGTCATAAACTAATCTTATTCTTTGCTTATTTATTGGTTTTATCTACATCCTCTCCAACAAAGTAAACTTTAAAATTTGTAAAATTTTCATAAAGGCAATGTGTATCAGAGCATTTGGGGTGTTGCCTGAGGCACATCAACTCAATTGCTTAGCTCAGAGTCCTGTAGGCTGAAAAGCAAGGTGCTCACCTCCTCTCAATTAATAGTTGATGAGGTCATTATTGTGGGAGCTCATGCAGAAGAAAGAAGTCATATCTCAAAACAAAAATTCAGAGAGGAATTCAGGGACTTAGATCCCTTTGAGAACAACTCCCTCTTGAGAAAGCTCAGGGTCCATCCATGGAAGCTACTTCAGTCTTTTGTGACAGCATATCTGTCATTGTCTCATTAATACTTGGCCTCATGTCTTGCAATATCATTTACTATTCATATCACTACACTAGGAAACAAGCCTCCAACATATGAATTTGTGAACAAAAATACACCCAATTCCAGCACAAATTATGTGGGGTAGAGTTTCACTGAGTTAGCAATTAACTTCAGTACATTTAATCAATTTAATCTGCCAGGTATCTGCTAAAAAAATGTGGCTTCATATGTGACAGTTTCTCAGCTTTCTTTCAAATGCAAGATTTTATGACTTACTTTCTTTAACCTAGTAAGCATGCAACATTTTGATGCTTTGATTTAAAAAAAAAAAACTACTATGTCTACACATAACCATTCCCTCTTCCAATTCCTTATTATTATGAAATACATAGGGGTTATTTTACATATGCAGCTATCTGTACAGACATGCTGTATTCCAGAATGTTTATACTACTGTCTAAGTTCATTTTCTGGAACTAGAGAAAGGTAGCACAGACAGTATAAACTATAAACAATAGAAGGTTTTTCAGCTCATAGTTTTAGAGACTAGGAACTCTAGCAGAAGTTCACATATGATGATGAAATTCATGCTTCATCACAATAGTTGGGAAGTATATACGGGCACAAAAGTGAGAAGGCAGAAGCAAGAGAACACATAAGAAAGTTTGTTCTTATATCAAGGAATGGCCACAATAACTAAAACCATTCTCAGTTATGGTTCACCTGATTCTCCTAAAGAGCCCACTTCTCAATATTTTCAAAGGACAATTGAATTCAACCTGGGTTTTGAAGGGAACATTCAAACTATAATTCTCACTCCTCTCTGTTCCTGAGGGTGGTATTTGTTCTCTGGATTCTATTACTTCTTAAGACTATTTGGATCTCTGTCATCTATACATCATGAAATCATACATTCTCAGGGATCATATCTCCTGAGATCTTACATGCACACAGCCTATAAGTTTTATGAAGTTCTTGATTAGTCTCCAACTCTTTCCCAATTCTAAAACCAGAAAACTTCACACAAGTTCAAGAGGCAGAACCTTTTGCTCAAAAGTTGTCACTTTTAAGCTTCTGAGCTATGTGTATTAACTCCAAGGTAACATGGGAAAATGATTTCTACCTTCAAGTCATGTAAATGTAGACCATTCAAACAAGGTCAAAGCTATAGCCTCTTCCTATACACAGAGGACACAGTAAGCTGCTTTTTATGGGTAATTTAGAAATGTATCCTGATATAGAAGGCTGATATTCTGAATGGATATGGAGGCTTAGGATCACTTGGTTTTGTTTTTTAAAAGATTGCATGCAAGTGGTTGATCTGTCATAAATAGTAGTAATTCATTGGTTTGTCTCATGGAATTTTTTATAATAAGGTCTTCAAAAACAGTGGGTAGTCTTTAGAAACTTTGGCCAAAACCAGAAAGATCTGACTTTGAAGGATAAGCAATGAGCCCCTGTGATGGATAGCCAGGTGAACACCTAGACCATTTATAGTTCCACTACGAACTGAAGAATGAGAAGAGCTATTGCTTCTCTCAGACAACTGCCAAAATGAAAAGAAAGTCATGGTACTGACTTATATGGCACTTTACAGTGCTCTATGAAAACTTGTGTCTTGGCTGATTATCATGTGCTAGAGATGAATCAATAGCTATGATAACCATGAAGATGTACTTAAAAATATGCAAAACTGAGGAAGCTCCATCATGTTTTTTATTATAAAGAAAGAAACAAAAAAAAGCATAACAATGAACAGAAGAAACAATTCTAGAGAAAACCAGAGCTTGAAATTATTTTCACTGAAAAATTCTGATGGTTGATATTAGTTGTCAGGTTGACAGAATGTTAAGCCACCAAGGAGATGGGCCTGGCCATACTTGTGGCAGATTATCTTGATTACATTAAATGACTGAGAAGCCCTGCTCACTGTGGGTGCCACAATTCAGACTGAAATCATAGCATAAAATGAGACTGAACTGAACCATGGTATGCACTCATCCTTCTTGTTTACTGGCTTATGATGTAATGGGACCAGCTGCTTTATTTTGTTGATGCCATGAATTTCCAACAATGATGGAGTGTTCCTTCGAGAGTGAGGTAAAAACTATTTCCTTTCTCTTGTAATTCATTTTTTCCAAAGAATTTTATCAAAACAAAAAGAAAAGTAGCAAACAAACAAACAGAATGAATATATATTCTTCCTGTGATCAAATCCCAAATAGAAAGACCAAATTAGGCTCCAAAGTTGAATAGAGGCAGTTAACTCAAGGATGCAGGACCTACGGGTTGCTTTTAGTGGTGAATCTATGGGAACTCCTCATCATAACAGAATGGTAGAAATTAACTGGAAAAGGGGGAATAGAATGGTTGAGGCGGACCTAGGAGCAACTTTTGTGATCCCTGGCACTACACACACCAGTCAATGGGGGTTCACATCTTTATTAATCAGGAGGTGGAAGTAAGAGGATTAAAATTCAATGTCATCCTCAGCAATGTAATCAATTTGAGACCAGCCTGGACTAGAGACCCTGTCAAAAAAAAATAGACAAAGAAAGGAAGAAAGAAACAAACAAAGAAACAAACACAGACACACACACAAACAATATGTAACATACAAGGTACATACTTGCTCCTCTGGAGATCACTACCATATGATTATTCTCTGCTGTCATTTGTTTTAGGGGTTGTTATTATAGTTTTTTCATTTATGCTCAACTTAGGAAGATGTCATTAGGTAGAGGGCAGAGTCTCTCTATGTGAAATTTTATAAGCCTCATCAACTCTTTGATTTTGTGTGATAATTTTGTGTGATATACCTTTTACTTCTACAGGCTCCTTGAGAACCAAGAATTATGAGTGGCTGTATATAACAACTGCTAATTACAATGTCTAAGCAGATAATCCCTTAACAACATTTTGTCATTTTTAAAATAAATATTAAAGTGCAATAAATCATAGTTAAAAAATAAACATCACTTATACCATCTTTTCACCTAAATGTTGTGTCTTTGACTAGAGACCTTTCTGTTGCTACCCAACTGTTGTTAGTTTTGCTCCAAAAAAAATTTAAAAAGCAAATATACTTTCTTCTATGTAACCAATTTACTTAGGACTTTGATATCAACATCCTCAGTTCTGTTGTTATAATGTGACTCCAAAGACTCAGGATTCTCAGTAAGATACATCTGCAAAGAGCTGGTTTCACTTCCACCCTGAATAATTTCACTTATACCATCCTAGATTACAGAGTAATAACATCTATGCCTCTTATAATGGCTATCTTTAGACACATGACATTATCTCCAGTCCAGGACTATTATACTAGCTCTTTTTAAGATAGGAAGGGATAGTAGCCCTTTTAATAAAAATAAATAAACAAATAAATAAAACGGGTTCTCCTACTAGCAGCTGTAACATCAAACAAAAAGCTGCTTGTCAATCACTGAAACGTTAAAATGACTGATCTGCAGCCATCTGCCCTGCCGGTCATCCTCACACCTTGCTGATAATAACAGCATCTCGGGATATGAACATGTAATGAACAGCAGTATGTCAATAACTATTAAGTGTCAAAGGAATAGAAACCAGATAAAAATAAAAGTTTCTTGGAGTAGTAGGGGTTTAAATTCCAGGCTTGCCACAGTATCAAGAAAGGCAACATCTTCAATCACAAGGGAAATTTTATGAGATATTTTCTCTTATTTTATGAACTCTTCCTCCATGACCCAGCACAATCCCCACCACAATTCCAAGTAGTAGAAACAGACAATAGGAAAAAGTTGAAGGAAAACAGAGAGAGTGAAGATATATTTTGAAAAGAAGTGAAAGAAAAACCAATTATATCAATCGTTAATATTCATGTTGCTCAGAAAAAAATGTCTAAAGCCAAGCAGTTAAGTAGTGTTTTTCCCAGCATTCCCAGATACAAAAGAAAAACACCAATGAACACACATTTAAAAAAAAAAATCAAGAGATAATTGTTCTGATTTTCAGGTTTACATGTAAAATTAGCTTTTAAAATTTCATGCTCTAATAGTTTTGACATTTCAAAAAAATAACTTTTACAAACTAAGGTATTTCCTGCATCATTGAAGGTACCCTGTGTGTTCAGTGCATGTCATAACACCAATTAAGTACCCTAAGGAGACATGCAATTTCTTCCTTTTACAGCAGGCTCTTAATGCACTGAGTGCCTCAGAAACACTAGATAGAGCCTGGAAAGCTGGCAAAGACAGCGCTCCTCTAGTCCTTGGCTCCAGTCCTTAAAGTGGGTCGTAAATGTTAATATTGTATCATTAAGAAAATGACTTTCAATTAGTACACTATTTCTCCTCTTACTTTGTTTGTGAAAGTCCCATCACTTAAAAATTTCCAGCTGCTGCCAACAAGGGAAGACGAGAGTGGGTGGGTGGGGGAATACCCTCATAGAGGCAGGGGAGGGGGAGGGGATAGGGGGTTCCAAAGGGGAGATCTGGAAAGAGGGAAACATTAGAAATGTAAATAAAGTATAAAAAAAAAAGAATCTATACAGTGAGAAATGTTAGGTAGGCAGGCAAACATGTGGTGGCAAAAGATCTTTGTTAAGTAACCCTAAGAATCCTTGACACCTAAACTTCATACCAACAAATATGTTTGTTTCCTGTCTTTGTAATTAAAGACATACTATACTTATAAAAAAATTCCATCTGCAAAAATGTGTTCTTTTAGTTTAAAAATGTTTTTAAGCATTAATACCTGAAAATACCATTTTGTTATATTGCTTTCATTATATGACATAACCAAGTATGTTGCTAGGCACCGAGCTATGGCTTTTGGAAAATTGCACCATTTATAATAGATTACTTTAGAAACACTTTTGCAAAACAAATAGAATAGAGTTATCTAAAAGCATCTTCTCAAATCCTATATTGGATTCTTTTAATCAACAACCCCAGAAGGAAGAATATGATGCACTTGTTATACAATCACTTAGCAGAGAAAGACAGATGGATATATGGGGAAACAGGAAGGAAGTGGCCTCCTGGGATAGCTGCCTACATATATATGAACTGCTAATGAAAGTATTCATTTTTAATTATTCATTATATTCAATTTTCATTAAAATATCTCTTTGGTAAAGAAACCCTAATCATTGAAAAATGTAACTTCTGAATAACTACATTTTAAATATGATAATGAATTACTGGTATCGTGGTTGTTTTCTACTGTTTACATATATAGTATTAAACTTACAAATTTAAAAGGAATCTTTTATGATAATCAGCAATAATCAGCAATCATTTAATTTAATATAGAAGGAGATTTTTGGATTGCACACAAATTTAGAATATGTGCCATCTAATATTTATCCTAATTAAAATGAGAACATATATATAACAAGTGAATCATATATTAAGTGTATGCATATGTATTAAATGTAGACTCTATGAACTCTATTTACTAAGTTGATATTTTATGAAACACACACATATATATGCATATATATATATAATTTTATACCTTACCTTTTAGTGTGTGTGTGTGTGTATGTGTGTGTGTGTGTGTGTGTGTAAGAGGGATTTTAATCTTTAGATTACATGCCAATGACCAACTAGTGAAATGTTGGAAATATTACATATACATTTTAGCTTACCATTTCTAAGTTAACATTACCCTATGTTTTTTTTACATATAAAAATTTAAGGGATATGCTATTGAATAAGTGAATGATAGTCAAACATATGGCTGTGACATGATTTATTTATTGAGTGCTGCCTAAAATTTTCACTGGTGTTTTATTATTCTAAACAATACTAAAATGAATGTCCTTATTTATAAATCATGATACACATCTCTGCATTGTCTCTCAGGTAGATTCTTGGAAGTGAATTACTGAGTCAAAGAGTATAGGTAATTTAAAAATAACCAGTACCTACCTAGAAGTTATTAGTAGCAAAAGAAAAAAAAAAAACAGAAAGAAACAATTTCCATTAAAATGCTCAACAGTGGAAAAGAGGAAAAGGTTTACTTCATTAATTGTTACTGACTTAAACCTTTGTTCAGTATAGGGAAAGAAATCAATTGTAGTTTGAGGTTTCAGTGAAACAGAATATAATTTTATTACATTTATTTTCCATTATAGCTTTTCTTTTGTTTATGTATGGCATTGTGTACTTTTCAGTTAGAGCATTCATTTAATTTTTCCAATTAATTTGGTTAAGTTTAGACTATGTTGACTAGAGTGGTAACCTTTACAGAGCTAAAGGGAATTGAAATTCTTGTCAATGTAATGAAATGAAAACATCAAAATGTAGATAGAGATCATTCCATGCTCTTACATTTCCTTTTTGGAGTTTAAATTATTATTATTTTAATTGTGTTTATGTGCATATATGAACACATTAGTGCAGATGCTTCTGGAGGAGATATTTGATCCCTGGAAGCTGGAGTTGGTAAGAGCAGAATTCAACTCCACTGTAAGAGCAATGTGCACTTATAACCACTGAACCATTTTTCCAGCCCCCATATTGTACGTATCTCATCCAATGACATATACCTTATAAATACATATATGTGTGTGTGTTTGTGTATGTATATACATACGTATGTGTGTATATGTATATTATGTGTGTGTATACACATTTCATGTCAGAGTCTTCTCCCTAAATCTCTTTTCACTTCCATTTATTCTAACTTAGACATTCTTGTTTCCCCATCACCACAGTCTCATATTCTACTGGTTGGCATTATTTTCAAAGTGATATGACCTATAGTCACCGGAAAAGAGGAACTCTCAATGAGAATTCATATAATCAAGTTGGTCTATATGTGTGTATGTGTCCTAATTGTCCCTTCAAAAGAGAAGATTGATCACACAAATCAGATATTGTGCCTCATTCATATGGAATCAATGGTGACATCAATCAATTTATAGTTCATTTTACTGCATTGACTTCATAGAAAGTCTTGAAGACCAGCCTCCATCTCTCAGGAATGTTGGAGTCAGAAAGCAGAGACAATCAGGGAAATTTCTTAGATTTTTTTGAACACGATGTATATTCTTAGCCTTATTATAATATGTAATTTCTTGGACATGTTTGAGTATAGTAGATAACAATCAGGCTTTCTTTTCCTGTGTCCTTACTGTGGTCTGAAGAAAAGGTAAGGAAAAATTTAACAGTACAAAATGGTTTGCAGACTGTATGCCTGTTTAATTGGCTATTTGCAATAACAATTAGCAGCTGGACACATAAATATTTACATACAGGTGCATAAAAATATCATTCTGAAGTTTTCCAAAAGTTCTCATTTTGGGGCCCATATTAACATTCAGTTGTCAAAAGTCTAAATGTGAATATTGGTGCTGTGTATATTCAATTATGAATCCTACTGAATTTAATGCATGCTTCATCCAAGAGCCCATGCTTTACTGGAACCGTGTTAGGAGTTACATCAAATAATTATTGCTAAAATATGTACTTGAACTGTTAATTGAAAATCATCCTGAACGAGGTAACTCAGTCACAAAAG
>CM052712.1:50274617-50327306 GCA_028551405.1 Uromys caudimaculatus
GCACCATTTGTTGAAAATGCTGTCTTTTTTCCACTGGATGGTTTTGGCTCCTTTGTCGAAAATCAAGTGACCGTAGGTGTATGGGTTCATTTCTGGGTCTTCAATTCTATTCCATTGATCTACCTGACTGTCGCTGTACCAATATATTTCAAGACTGGAGAGTAAACAGGTTGATGTTAAGAAGGCAGCTGCAATTGTTAGAGATCAAGCTGAAGAGGCACCCCCTGCAGTACACTGGGCCAAAGGAAAGGTAGCTGAGAGCCAAATCCTACCCACCTAAAGCTTCACTTGGTGAAGATATAAATTTACCTAAAGAAGGAAAGCCTAAGGTGAAGGGGTTCCTTTGAACTTAGCAGTATCATCTCTGTGCCAGTAGCTATAGTGACATGAAAGATGGAGCATTGCAGAGGGTCGTGGAGTCTTGCTTCATAGTTGCAAAGAACAACTGAGACCAGATACCAGGGTCATAGTAAGTGCAAGGGGGTCTTAAAACATACAAGTTGATTTCTGAAGGACATGAGAGAAAACTTGGGAAGGGAGATATGATACCAGTTCACTGTTTATGTGTTTATATTATAATTGAAGTCATGTGACTGAGTGAAACAACTCAATGCTTTTGGTCTGGCTTGAATGTGCAGGGCTCTTGTAGAAGTTATCTCTATGGCAGTCTCAAGCTAGCCAAGAAGCCATTAGCAATTGCTAGTTGCTGGGAGAAGGAAAATCATTTCTCTTGAGAATACATATGCAGTGGCTGGTAAGGTAACCATGATTCCATGGAAGGCTATACATCAAAGAATATATGGGTAACATAAAGCAGGCTTGATGTGTTGAAAAAAGAAGAAAAGAAATGAAAAAGAACACAAAGTTTGGTAGCTACAAATGCAGGGGTAGAACAAGGAAGGCTTGGGGGATGGGTAAATATGATCAAAACATATTACAGGAAATTTTCAAATATCTATTAAAAATTAAAATAAAAAGAAAAGAGCTTTTTATAAAACTGGGTTCATGTTCAAGTCCAGCATTAAACAATATATATAGCCAGTCATGAGTTCCGCAGCCCTTCTGAGAGTTAATTTCATATCTATAAAAGCAGGAATGTGTGATTCCCACAGTTATTACAAAGATTCATAACATACTGCATTTAATTGAGCTATGCTCAAATGCATAACTCCTGGAAATTTCAGTATATGGTAGTTTGTTCGAATATATGTGTGTGTGTGTGTGTGTGTGTGTGTGTGTGTGTGAATTATTTTTCATGTAAAAGAAAATAGTTCAAGGACATATTCATCTATTAGAATACTAAGTACGTATGGAAAGTATAAGTCAGTTATGTTGTTTAAAAATTTTATAAAAGCATTACTTTATATCAAGTCTAGACTCTTATAAAAACAAACACAGGCTGACAATTGTTATTAAGTTTCAGTGCCTCATAGGAAATTTTATCTAAGCCTTCTCCACTCTCCAATGTCATCTTCTGCTTAATTTAGAGAGAACATTTCATAAATTCTCTTCCTGAGCTTGACTAATAAATGGTTGAAGAGTCCCAAAAAACAAAATGTTATGAGCAAGATTCTAAAACTTCTCAAATCAAGTTAAAGCTGTATTTATTTTTATTTCACATCATTAAGACTTTATATTTCCACTTATTTTAAATTGTCAATTTAGAAGAATATGAATGTGTGTTTATAGAAACGAAGAATAATTCTATGTTACAATAATAAATTACTGAAATTCAAATCACAACTAACAAAACAAAGACAGGCATTTTAGCATGCAAAATTGAGTCTAAATGCACAATTAAAAGGGAAAAGATTAATATGTCATATGTGATACTTTAAGCCTTTACAAAAAAGTTTTACTATATAGCGAGCAAACATAGTGAAAACTGGCCTCTTATCTCTAGAAAACACATTTGTTAGGCTAAGAAACAAGATATAAATTATGTATAAAATCACTGCAATGAAAAAAATACAGTTGTTACTTGAAAATGTCACTAAGTTGTAAATAAATTATAGTTAACCCATGAGTTGCTTATTTATCTCAGGAATTTGTTTGTGGGGTATTTGAATGCCTGAGTGATAAATAGAATTTAACATCATGAGAAAACAAAGAAAATAATTTAGAACAGTCAAATGTGTCTTGACATTTAATCCAGTTTGAACATAAAGCTTACACACAAAGAAAAGGAAGAAGAGCAAGAAAGGGGAAAGGAGGGAAGAGGGGAGACAGAGGAAATACACAGAATGGAACCAGGTAAATGTGAGCCTCATAGGCTGTTCTACCCACCTACTCCCCATCCCCTTACCTCCAAAAAGGAAGTAGAAATTTAAAGAGTTGTTTCCTTTTATGTTAGTCTGATATAGCAAAGCACAAATTGTCAAACAGTTTGATGTTTTTTCCTCAAGTGAGGAATTCTAAAACAAGTGACATCAGAAAATAAAAGATTCTCACTTCAAAGAGAATGTAAGGGTGTATTCTTGAGTCACGTACAAGTGACTCTAACTCAGGAACACAGATTTAGGTTGTTCTAAATTCCATGTTGCAACATGAAAAGAGTTTAATGAAGTTTTTGTAGTAACCGAACAAAGACAAATATAAATTAGACAGCTTTTCTAATACATCGAAGAAACTACCTGGTAGGCAGGTGGGGAGAAGGAGGAAACCCATACAAAGGGTCTTAGATGCTTTCTCACAGTATGTTTAGCTTTTTTGCTTGGTTTTTAGCTTTTTTGCTAGGGGTGTGATGTTATATTTTAAAGAGATCTGCTCATCTACAAAAATGTTAGATTTTACATAGAAGTGGGAAATAAGTTGTCTTAGTCAGGGTTTTTTACTCCTGCACAAACATCATGACCAACAAACAAGTTGGGGAGGAAAGGATTTATTCAGCTTACACTTCCGCATTGCTGTTCATCACCAAAGGAAGTCAGGACTAGAACTCAAGCAGGTCAGGAAGCAGGAGCTGACGCAGAGGCTATGGAGGGATGTAACTTACTGGCTTGCTTCCCCTGGCTTGCTCAGCTTGCTTTCTTATAGAACCCAAGACTACCAGCGCAGGAATGGCACCACCCACAATGGGCCCTCCCACCCTTGATCACTAATTGAGAAAATGCCTTACAGCTGTATCTCACGAAGGCATTTCCTCAAGGGCGGCTCCTTTCTCTGTAATAACTCCAGCTTGTGTCAAGTTGACACACAAAACCGGCCAATACATAAGCGGCTAGTTAGCAGCTAAGATAACCAAGAAGAATTTCTCTCTGGGTTTGTCCCAATTTGAGATCTCCACAATCACTGTAATAACCAGGTAATCAGCCTTGCAAAATGTTCAATTTTCTTTAAGGTATCTAGTTTTCTGGGATCTTCATTTAACACTAATCAATGTGAAAATAATTTGAAATTGGGACCAAGGCATCTAAAATCTAGTAAACCATGACATATTGAATGGGTTGATATCTGAAATCCTGGGTGAGTTCTGATTCCTGTACCGAGCAGTATCACATCCAGGGGAAACTCCACTTCTCCAACCCCTGCAACCTGTCTGCCAAAGGAGCCGTTTCCTAATCACTCTCAGAAGGGACAAATGGCTATGTGTCCTGTCTATTATCACACCAACAAGCATGTCAACCTTCCAGTTCTCCCCGGATCATAAATGCCTATTACAGAATCCATGCTTGGACACCCTGTCCCTACCCAGCTCTTCTCACCGCATCCCCTACCCTAAACTTCTCCAATTATGGGCTTTCTCCTCCAACCCTGCTCCCAACTTCTCACTGCCCCAATAATCCTGCTATTTAGGCTGTGCACTTTCTTGGGCCCCTCTCCCTTGGTAATCTCTTTCCCTTCCGTTCATGTTCCTCCCACCTCTCTCTCTCCTCTCATGGCCAAGTACAGTCTACTGGGCAAGGTCAGCCTACTACTTTTTTCTCGTCTTTGTCTTCTTCCAGATGCCCTTGCCTATACTCTCCCTCATATCTACAATAAAAACATTCCCCTCAAATAGACCTTGGAGTATTTGTGTTGTCAGTTTATACAGGCAGGCATCTAGATGTGCACCAAAACTGGAGTAGATGATAGATTTTTTTATTCCTCTACATCATCACACAACCATCTAGTGTCTGTTTTTGTTGCTGCTGCTGTTTGGTTTTGTTTCTTTAAATCAGAGAAAATAAGTAATCAATCTGCCTTACTGGCGTTCTCACTGTGCCCCCAAATCTTGCTTTCCTACGTACCCTTCACGTCTTCCTGCCTTTGAAATAGAGGGAGATTTCAGGGTCTCAAAGGTAGTCCCTAAAGAAAGTATGGCTATGTAGAGCTTAATGTCAGAAATTATAACAAGATATACAAATATAAGACACTTACTTTCCTTATTGAAAACAAGGAAAGCAATTTTCCATTCCTGCCCCCTGCAACACGTCCCAGCCTTTGCTTAGGAAAGCTTTGAGGTGAAAGCTGTGTTTTGTATCTCTCCTTCCAATAAAACAAAGTCCTTCCCTTGGTTTCTTCTATACATCTTCAGCTCCTGAAAACACTTTGAAAGCAAATAACAGGTCTTTCAAGTGTTCTACTCATGATGATTGTGCTAAGAAAATTATTTTTTCCTACCCTCACCTTAAGAATTGTGCCAATTTAATATGGCAACTGTGAAAAACATTCACTGCCATATAAGTAGAATTGTTACAGCTCTAATTAACGAACAGGAACCTTTCACAGTTTCTTTATATTTATGCATTTTTCCAATGCGAACCAGAATCAACAGAATTTCAAGCAGGCAATTATCTTTAGTCCCCTTACATGGAACAAACAAGTGTGAATTTATTATTTTCATTGTGGACTAATAGAGCTGTTCGGTAACATCAGCAGTGATACTTCCAGTGGGTTTCTATACATTTCCTAGGGAAATGAATGGCACGGGAAAGTCAGATTGAAGGAAATTACCTTTAGCAAGAAAATTTCAATTGTAAAATCATATCCATACTGTTTCTAACAGTTTAAAAAATAAAAATTAAGTCCTCAAAGATAAAAATTAAATCTCATTTTAAAAAACTTTTTAAAAAACCCTAGCATTTGTTTTGCAATGTATGTACAAAATGTTTGAGAAGCTCTAAGCATATTTATAAGTAAAAAACTGAACATTTAAAAGTTTGAGGAATGTAAGCATGCTTGATGTGACAACATAAAAAGTTGAATCGCTTTGGTTTTGCTCAATTTATACTAATATTATTTTATTAAAGGTGTATCACAAAGAAGATCTGCCAAATGCCCACTGACATTATTCTTCACTGGAAGTTCACGTTCCTATGATCTATAAACCAGGCTAGCAATTTTTACCAGTAAACATTTTCTGCTAGCTGCAATTTCACACTTGCTTGTTTAGAAAATACAAAGTAGGAAAGATTTGTGTGTGTGTGTGTGTGTGTGTGTGCGTGTGTGTGTGTATGTATCAGATTCTTTCCTATGCAAGACATGAGGAAACAAGGTCACTAGCCTGCAGTGGACAGAGGATTATGTGAAACTGTAGAACACAGAACCCAGAGCTTTAGTATTGTGCTTTCTTCTAATAAATGATAATTCATGATCGGCTGGATGAGATATGTGATGGAGATGTACAAATTAGAGTGAAAGTGTGCTAAGTCATCACGGGATCCCCATCTTGATAGTGTGCTAGTAAGTGAAAAGTACATGAGACTCAGGAGTAGAATTCTGATTCCTACGAGGGAGGAAATGGAGGTAGAAAGAGATAAAACTGAAGGAACAAACCATAGTTCTCCACTCTTAATCTTAGGAGATAATGACTATGACCTGATTCTCCCTGACTAAAGTCACCAAGCAGTGTGACTAGTTGAGGACCTACTATAAAGTCCCATAAAAATAAAGTGACAGTCAGAAGCGAAGAAAAGAAGTATATTCATAGTTCCCTTAGGAGTGTTACTTTGGGGATATAACTTCTGTTGAGACACATGTACTTTTATCTTTAATGTGTGTCATTTAAAAACTGACATTCAGATTTCCTTGATAAAGGTAAATTGTATTTCGTTCTGACAGGCATAACATTAATATTTCAAGATGTGCTTTCCAACTATTGACCAGGTTTCATTGGAAGAGAAGTTACACTTTCTGTCTATATGCCTACATTTTAGGGGGACATTATTCTCTGTGTTTTACATTTTCAGTTGTTCCTATCAATTTGTCTTGAAATTTTCGAACAGCTAACATAGTTTGACTTTTAAAGTGATTCTACTTTTTATGTTGTCACACCACGCATGCTAAGAAAATTTTAATAAAACATGAGCATTCATGTTTTTAATCTTCCATTGCATTGAACAGAAATAGAAACTTTAGATCAAAGGATAAGCTGATAGATAGTTTGTTATCTTGACAAAAGATGGGTTTAAGGATTTCATGGGGGGGCAAAATAATCCCGCATCAAAAATTCGTTTTTCAAAGAAAGTAGATCTGAAAGACTTAAGGGGCTGAATATGATAAAAAACCATTTTATGAAGCTTAAAACTCTCAACTAATAAAAAAGAGAAATAATTTTTTTCTTCTCTTAATCTTGGGAAAAACACTTTTGCTCACTTCACTGATATGATTTGGTTTTGTCTTGCTAGAAAGAAAAAAAATATTTCTGGCTTAGCCGAGTCACAGAGAAATCACAATGCTTGTTGTTGTTTGTTTGTTTTGTTTTGTTTTGTTTTGTTTTTTCTTGTTCTAATCATCTATGGAGTGAATTAACAGGCATAATTTACTATATAGGATGATAATAAGTATGAATTTAAAAATAAGCACAAAGTGTTTTTGTAAACAGAAATTCATGTGAATGCTATAAGGAGATCATTTCTTAGTAAAATGAAAATTTAGAAGTATACAGCTTGCTGAATCTCAGAGACTCATGATCTTGCTGCAGTACCAGAAATATCACAGAACTCATGATTAATAAAATAAAACCCACCATTTTTTGTACTATTTGATTTCATACCTGAGTTTCCCTTAGAATATCTCTTACCAGCTGGGCAGTGGTGGCGCACGCCTTTAATCCCAGCACTTGGGAGGCAGAGGCAGGTGGATTTCTGAGTTCGAGGCCAGCCTGGTCTACAGAGTGAGTTCCAGGACAGCCAGGGATACACAGAGAAACCCTGTCTCGAAAAACCAAAAAAAAGAAAAAAAAAAAAAAAAAAGAATATCTCTTACCAATGGAAAATTGCTCTATCAAAAATAAGCATCTTTCTTTTATTCCAGTGAGAGTCATAATTACTGACAACTGTTCCCCCAACAAATACATTCATTCTGAGCCATGTCAGAATCCTTTGACCCAAACCACAGCAAATATTCACTTGCCAATAAATTAGTATTTACTCCCAGGGGGAAAAATGCTATTTACCACTATGGACTAGAGCATCCATATATCTATTCTCCCTGTCATGGTGCATTTGCTTCAAGAGAGGTCTTCTGAAGACAAAGCCTTTGCTGAGAGTTTTCTTTCTTAATGAAAACTATGGTTTGCACTGTTTTAATAGATTATTTACCACTAGTAGTAGAGAGTGATTAGCAAGGTAAGGTTGGGAACAGTGAGCATCAGCCCTTCACAATGGTTTCCCCCTGTTTAGATCATCTGTAGAGAGGATTGACAGTCAGAATCTACCAGAAAAGGGAAACCATAGAGATGAACAATAAAAGTGGTTCTAAGTTGTCTTTTTTCTGTAGGTCCTTTACTTTGAAAACTGTAAGGTGCAGAGACTGGCACCATTTACTCAAGAGAATAAAGTGCAGTAGAACTCTGTCTGGGCAAGTAAAAATTTAAATCTACAAGTCAGTGACTAGGGAAAGAGGACAGTAGATGACACTATGACATGAATAATATTTTGAAGGTATGCTCAACACTTAAGGGGACGTTCCTCATTTTATAAGATTTCATAAATAATTAATTTCAGAAATGTCTAAGTGGGGCACATATTCATAGATTCTCTATAGGAAGGGCTGTATTATATTTTTGCATAATAATTCACCCCTAAAGCAAGTGGCTAAAACCATCTATTTTGTTGCGTTTAACTGATTGGTGAATCAAAAACTGTAGGGCTCTCAAATTTGAGTGAACATACATTAGGGTTGCTTGTGGATTTCAGCAGTTGTCTGAGTAAGTATGCAGTACAGTCCTAGTAGAAGGCTACAATCCTGAGCTCAACAGATCCCCCTTCTCCCACTTCTCCTCATGTCATTTAAGGGCCTTTATTTACAGATTTTCTCTCAGGGTACCTGGGCAGCATGCATGATAGCTTCCAATTGATATCAAGCTAGACCTATGTTCTAATATTAATGTTTGAAGTAATCACAGAGACCACTCACATTCAAAAGAAGGACACATATATCTGATTTTCCATAGGAGAAATATCAAAAGACATGCCATGTATGAATTATCTGCTCATATCTATATTGGAAAATTACAATGCTCAGAAAAACTACAGTCTTCATGCTTCTCTTTTTTCTCCATTAAGATGCTATAAACAAGAATATCAAATTTAATAGTTAATTTAAAATAAACAATATGTCATGTTTTTCATTATTTTAATAGCTCTTCTAACTTTGGGACCTCATAACTTTCTAAACCAAAGCCTATTTTATGTGCACTTGGCAAATGATTCAGTTTATAAAGTATTTGCAATGGACACCTGGAAACATGAATTCAGATCTCTAGTACTCATGTAAAAAAATATGTGTATCACCACATATCTTTATGCCAGCACTGGGGACACAAAACCAGAAACGTCCCTGTGGTTGCTGTCAGTGGTTTTGGTTGATCAGTGAGTCCCAGGTACACTGAGAGACTAATTTTCAAAATAAGATGACAAGTAACAGAGAAAGACATCTGACATTGATTGGTCTAACAACTCAATGTAACACATGCTTGTGTGCCACCTACACACAGCCACATACAAACTAGTGATGAAAGACCAAGAAGAGATGAATTTCAGAGGGATGGAGGGGTATTATGGAAAAGTGAAAGGTATATAAATGATATAAGTTCAGTACTTATATATGAAATTATCAAAATTTAATTAGAAATTAACATATACAGATAAAACCACCACCACAACAAAAGGAAATAGATAAAAAGCATCAACCATGGTTGTAGAGTGTGTTGGGTAACTAGCCATAGATGAGGTATGACAAAAGAGCAAATCCAGGAGATACACCAACAGAAACTCACCAGAGTGCAATGCAAGAAGAATGCTACACTAATGTTACAATATGGTGCCCATGTTACACAGGACATTTTCAAAATGTGCCCCATTTTCACAGTTGAAATTTCAAGCAATGCCAAAAGATCACTGCATATAAGAAATATTGGAAGTAATAATAGACAAAAACTTCCCAAAACTTATCACACAGACAAAATCACAGGTCACAGAAGTTCAAAGTCCCCACCATGACAACAGCAAAGCTACAATTGAACATCTGACCTAATACTTGAGAAAAATAATACAAAGAAAATCTTGAAACATGCACAAAGCTAAAGGATGAGGCACTGTGCAAGTATGGCAGGAGAAGGAAGTATTTAAATTTGTAAATTGTTAAAGAAACGTACTATCTATAGGTTTGTGCTAGGTCCTCTGTATAAGTGCTGTGGTTGTTTATACTTGGGTTTACTGATGGATTCCTAATGATATGAGTAGCGAGTATCTCTGACACATTTGCCTGCTCATGGGATCGTTTTTTCTCCAATGTGTTGCCTCATCCAACCTAGATATGAGGGTTTATGCGTAGTCCTATATTGTATCATGTTATGCTATGTCCAGTGGATATCACTGAGAAGCTTTCTCTTCTCTGAAGGGAAATAGAAGAGTGTGCGTTTGGAGGAAAGGGGAGCCAGGGTCAGGAGAAATGGGAGAAGGAGAGGGAGTGGCATCTGTGGTTAGGATATGTTGTATGAGAGAAGAATTCATTAAACAAAAAAGTACACACATACAAAATAATCTGAAATTATCAATCCAGCAAATTTATATTTAAAATTAAATAAAAAATAAATTTTCAGTTAAAAAACGAGAGAGTTTTGCATTGTAAAAATGTAACAAACATATGAAAACCCTGAATTCATAGTTTTTCATGTCCTCCAAAAAAGGCATATGGATCGGCACTGAAAGTTCCTAAGACAGAAGCTCATTATTTTGAAGACTTAATAATAAAGGGAACAAATCCATCATTTACACTGTCATTCGCAAACTTCATTTCATGATAAGAAGATAGGTGATGTGTGAAAAATTGTTCCTTGAAGCATCCCTACTAATAAATGCAAAAGGATTGATCGAATTATATTATTACCACCTTGTAACACCTAATGAAACAATGGAGTTTGAAAATTATGATCTACTAAAAACATTGAAGAAATTTGACACAGACACCCATGGAAAAGAGATGATTTGGCTCTGTCTGTACCCACTGAACAACAGAAACATTAGTAAATATGAGACTTTGTATCATGCCATGTGACCCCCTAATGACATGCTGTGTGAAATATTCTTGATCTCTCCCAGACAGAACTTAAATCTAATTAATCTATAGAGCGAACTACCAATACACAGGCCATGTCAGTGACCATAAGATAAGATAAGTGACATCTTTGGATACACGAAACCAAATTTGAGTTAGACAAAGATAAATACTCCAATGTCTCTAACAAATCAACAAAGTAATAATACAACAAAAAAGCAATGTATGGACCTTATTTGGATCCTGATATTAGCATATATGCTGACAAAATAGCTTTAAGATACTTGATTCCATATAATGTGGACAGATATTAATACTATTAAGGAATTTGGGACAATGCATTGCTTTCTAAAAGCATCTTAACTGTTAAGTCCACACTGAATAATTTTTTGGAGAAATGACATACTACTCCACATTTTATTTAAAATATCTGAAGAAAGTGAGAAGGGCGTGATCTATAAAATAAATCTGACAAATGTTAATAGTTTTGAAACTGAGTGACTTACATGTATAGAGATTTAGAATGTACCAAATAAAAATATTTCTAAATGACTATTTTCAACAAAAGAAACTTGGGGTTGCTCCTGATCAGGTAAGATTTTAAAGGTGTATAGGGTGCTGGAGGAGAAATGCCATCAACAATTACACTCAGCTGTGGAGAATGCAGATAGTTTGTTATGGGTTGCTTCTCTTCTTTGGAAGCTTTCATAGTACCTCTGGTTTTCCTCAGGGAGATGCCATTTTCTGCTCAGTTCTAGCTCAGGGGTCTCTGTGTTTGAAGCTGACTTTAAAAGAGGAGTTCAGAAAGATCATAAGGGCCAGAGAATCAGGGGGATTTCTGTGAGATTGTATTTCCTAGGACTGTCAGAAGCTATAAAGCTGTAGTAATAAAAACAGCATGGTATTGAGAAAATAAAATACAGTAAGAGGAAGCAAAAACTAAAATATCAAAGTTGGACATGAAAACCTAACAGGAGTGGAGAAAGTCTCAAGATCAGGCATAAGAGTCAGAGACTCATTTAGTCTCATAGTGAGGAGTCCCGTAAACATACTAAGAAAAAAGCTATAATATATAAGACCTGGTCTAGGCCCACATAAGCCTTGTGCTTGAAGCCTCAGTCTCTGTGAGCTCATATGCTCCTTGCTTAGTTGATTCAGAGGGCCTTGTTCTCCTGTTGTCTTTTGCCCAGTTTGTCTCTTGAAATCTTTCAGCCTTCTCTTCCACAGGATTTTCTAATCTCTGAGGGGAGGGATTTGATGGAAAACTCCCATTTAGTCACTCTCTACTCTACATATTATCAGTCTTTAGATCTCTGCATTTGTTCCCATATGCTGCCAGAAAAAGCCTCTCTGATGATGACTGCACAAGGCACTGATATATGAGTATAGAAGAATATCATTAGGAATATGCGGGGGGGGGGGAGGGGATTGGTCCGTGTCCATGTTTCTCTTTCAGTAGCCTACAGGTACATTCTCACATCAAAGAGATTAGAATATAGGACTGAAGGTTCTATGTAGGCACCAACTGGTGCCATGTTCAATGACTTATGTAGATGCTGTCCTCAACAATAGGACCTCGCTGTTAGTTTGCCAAAAGCAACCCTTTGTCTTATCAAAATCTTGAATATTTCCATATACATCCTAATACCACCAATAGAAGCCTCACCAAGCAACAAGAGATGGTGGAGTGAGAACTCAGTATCCTCTATTATCAAGAGTCCTCACTAGGATCACCTTCATATATTCCAGGAAGTTTCCACTGCACTAGGTTTCCATATCACCCGCAAGTGTCCTCCAGTTTTGTCCATCTCTGCCAGCACTCTCTTCCTTCTCCCATCTCCTCCCATCCTGCTCACCCTGTACCCATCTCCACTGGCCCCCAGTCTGCTATTAAAATCTATCCCATCTAAAATCTATCTTAAATCTGTCCTGGTAGGAGAAACCCTACCAGGGAGATCCAAGTGTCGTCCTCTATGTTCCTTCTCTTTACCTAACATTTCTGGATCTATGGATTATAGCTTGGTTATCATTTATTTATGGTAAATATGCACATTTCATCTTTATCTTTCTGGGTCTGGGTTATCTATGATTTTTTATGGTTCCATCAGTTTGCCTGCAAATTTTATTACATGAATTTTTTAAACAACTGAGTGATACTCTCTTGTGTAAATGTACCACATTTTCTTTATCCATTCATCTGTTGATGGATATTTAGTGTGTTTCCAGTTTCTGGTCATTATGAATAAAACTACCATGAATATAATTGAGCAAGCGCCCTTGTGACAGGATGAAGCATCCTTTGGGTATCTGCCTAACAGTATAGCTCCATCTTGAGGTAGGTGGATTCACAATTTTCTGAGGAACCTCTTTATTGATATTCATAGTAGCTGTACAAGTTTGCACTCCCACCAGCAATGGAAAAGTGTTCCTCTTACTCCACATCCTTGCTAGAATGAGCTGTCACTTGTGTTACTGATTATTATATTATTATATTTTTCTACAGAATATAAGCAAATATATTCATGATAAAACATAAATACAAAAAATATATTAAAAAAAACTACAAATGGTATAAAACAGCAATTTGGAATTTTATGTTAATAATCCCTATATTAACTTTTAGATAACAGTATTCACAACACAGATTTTTGTTCTACATTTAATTATGAATAGTCTCATGGGTTTAGTTTCAAGAGTAAGAAAAACATTTCACCTATTTTTCAGTGACAACCCACAGAGCCTAAAATGCCCAATGAGCATTAGAAACTGTCCCAATAAAATTCAAGTAATAATTTATTCAGTTCTGTAAAGGGGAGAAAATAATTTAATTTTACTAATGTTTTCCCATAGTCACGCTTCTACACCCATCCTGACCCAGCTTCGTTATGTGTCCATGCCCATAAAGTTTTCATGCCAATGAAATATCCTTGTAATTCTAAGGGTCAATGATAAATTGGAATTAGACAGGAAAATTTCTTCTTGGGGATTAGAATAGAACAGAAAGATTTTTATCTTAGGCCCTTCATACTTTTTATTTTAGACTATAAGCATTAGATGTTATTTATTTAATAATTCATATTCTGCTTCATTCCAAAAGCTATTTGAGGCAGTAAACCATAGTTCCTCTTTGAAGCATTTCTGAAACAAAAAGTTCCATTTTGAAGAGCAAAGAGAAGAGAAGGTGAGGAACTCTCCACAAGGTCAGAACTGAATAAAAGTTGGGCGCACAAATATTCAGACAATCTCAGGCTTTTCAAGCCTGTTTCCTAATTCTGAACCTTCCGTTGGAATGACCCAAACTAATTCACTGTTTGTTTCAGTCTCTCTGAAAACATATTCTCTACTAGAATTTGAGCTCCGGTTTCTTATAATGCTCGACTGTTTCATATTTTACAGTGTTTGAGGCCATAATTGAATACATTACAAGCCATGATTTTTATGTAATGTATTTTACATTATGAAAGCTGAATGGTAATTTGGTATTTTATTAAATAGAATGTATAGTAAAAATATCAGCTAAAAGTAGGATATGCTATAGCATTAGTCATACAAGCACTGTTTTCTTGTCTGAATAAAAGCATACCTACATTTATGTTAACTTCTTCCAGTCTTTCATTCCATTTCCATTATAATACATTTGCTTCAGGCCAGACACACTTTAAAAGGGTTGAATAGTATTGAATGCAGGTAAATAATACTGGGAAATAAGGCAAGGAATGCCAATCTAATTCCAAATCCTCTCCAACTAGTTCTTCACCTGCTGTCCCCACCCTGGCTTTCAACCCAAGCCCCTATTTCCAGCCTCCCCAGATACCTCCAGAGCAGACCAAGCAGCCATTCATGTCCACTGCTTGGATTTTCATTTTCCCTTCCTGTTTTATCCCTTTGTATATTGCTTGTCTTTAGAAGTGAGATTCTGATTTTTAAACCCAACTATTTGTACTATTATTATTATTATTAAAACTATTTATACAATGAGACAAAACAAAAATGGGAACTATAAGAATACATAGATTTATGTTTCTCTTTCAGCTTGAGAATTAAAACTTTGGATGGAGTCATCAACCCAGCTTCAAAATATTTGACCCAAGATTGTTACTGTCTAAAAGAAATTCAGGTACAAAAATTAAATAGAGACAAAAGGAAAAGCCATCTAGTGACCTGCCCAACTTAGGAGCCATCCCATGGGCAGGCACCAAACCCTGATACTATTGCTGATGCTATGCTGTGTTTGCAGACAGAAGCCTAACATGGCTGTCCTCCGAGAAGCTCTACCAGCAGCTGAATGAGACAGCTGAAAATACTTACAGCCAAACACTGGACTGAGGTCAGGGACTCCTAATGGAAGAGTTGGGGGAAGGATTGAAGGAGCTGAAGAAGATGGTAACCCCATAGGAAGACCAACAGTGTCAACTCACCTGGACCCCTGGGAGCTCCCAAAGGATAAGACACCAACCAAAGAGCAGACATGGGCTGGCATCAGTGAGAGGGGATGTACCTAATCCTGTAGAGATTGATGCCCCGGGAAAGGGGGATGCTCATTTGGGGGCAAGCACCCTCTCAGAGGAAAGGGGAGGGAGATGGGTTGAAGAACTCTGGGAAGGGGGGACCCGGAAAGGGAGCAAAATTTAGAATGCAAATAAGTAAAAAAATTAATTAAAACATAATTAATTAATTTAAAATATTACTGGCCAAACCCCTACAAAGAGTGCTCAAATTAGAGTGTTATAAAAGCTAATGAATTGTGATTAAGGACAAAACCTATCTTAAACCTCAGTTGTTTCTATCTTTCACAGCATTTCTTTCATCTTGAAGCCTGTATAAGGTACTATATAGGTACCTTGCAGCCTCAATTATCAATAATATCCTACAGATGAGTGGAAAAAATACATCATCTCATTATATTTGTGTGACTCTTAAACTTTACTAATTTTTAAACATAGAGTTCAAAAAAACTTCTTTTGAATAGTGTAATCTCTAAAGCCACACAATCAACTATGTAGCGAGAGTTAAGACACATAAAGACATTTTTCTGTTAAAAAACACACTTAAATCTGTCTGAGTATCCAACTCTACTTGACATTGACTTGTCCTGAGATTTTTTTCTATGGTATACATCAAGATCCTGGCTGTACCTGAGAGGTCTCTGAGGAGAATTCTTCAGGCTGTATAGTCAGACATGCCATTTCAACTTTCCCACTGCTTGAGACAAACAAGTTTTACATATTGGAGGATTTTTTTTGAACTAGCACAGCTCTGATAGCTCCTTAATAACTGCTTACTAAGAAAAGACAGAGATGGAATTCTTCACACACAATTGTAAAAACTACCCTAGTCATCTCTGGACCATATATTACATCCAAAGTAGTTCTGCATCTCTCATTATGAACACTGTCTTGAAGGGTGAGTTTATGTCAATTATCAGTCATTTGAAAATGTCTACCATTCATTCTGAAAAAAAAATGAAAGAGAAAGGACGAGCTTCACATCACAGTTGTTGAGAAATTAGTCTTCTTATTTACTCTCCAAATATGGATGTGATCGTACTTTCATATGCTAGAAGCTACTGAAAGCAAGAGTTAAAGTCAGAGAGTAAGATATCCCAGACTCTTAATACCTTAAGTTCGTGATAAAATTGTTTCATAATGTTTAAAGAGAAAAATTATGCTTAAATAAAAATAACCCCACCACAGTTATTTGCCACAGTACTTTTACTTTAAGATGAGTCATCTCCAACTGCTTATTAATATGTCACTGATGGCATTATCCAAGTGTTGTCTTAAATAATATTCTACTGTATAACCTCAAATTTTCTGTGTCACTGTGCCATTTTGTTTTGTCTCTAATACTGAAAAATAGGTAAAACATAAATCTCTCCACTATGCCTTCTATTCTAAATGTCTCATCAGATATTTCTCCTTCTGATGATGCTAAAAACTAATAGTTGGTATATCAATACAATGGGAATTCTGAATATATGAGGGCTGGTCAGTAGAAAAGGTGAAGAGGAAGATCCTCTTGGTATTTACCCATAGATTGTAAGGTTTCAGTCTGAGTAGACAGGTAATAGAAAAGCTATATGACTGACATGTAAGACTGGATAAGCACAAAGCAAGCCATTTGCCTGCCCTTACAATTTGAAAATAAACTCAAATTCTGAATGTTTAGCTGGAAACAGTAGGATATATTCCATGTCTGTAAACATTTGTTTTAATTAAAAAAAAACCTGCTTTCTACCCACAAACTGGAAATTTTTGTCTGGAAGTCTAATCAATAGTAAAAACATGAAGAAACAATTGGGGTTCTAATATTACTTGTTATGACCAGAGTTATTACAAAAGAACCAGTACCAAGGAGTCTATAAAGACCAATTTTTGTAGCAGCAAGTCAGTCACAGATATAGTATGGCATGACGAAGGCAGGCAAGACCTTATTTATTAGCAGGTCACATGTGGAGGAAGCTGTCTTCTTCCACTAAAAGCTATCTGTCTTCTTAATGCATATAGGTGTCTCTGTATAATATAAAACAATAAAGAAAGCAAAGGCAAGGACTGGGCATCTCGTGATCACTTGTAACTCCATGTGTATGAAGTTGACATCCTTTTCTGGATCCCATGGCCATCTGCTTACATGGAGCATACTTGCACTTGCATGCACAAGCATATGCAAGCACACACACACACACACACACACACACAAATATAAATGAATTTTTGAAAAAGGAGATAACTTATTTACTGGATAGTTTTGTGTTGTTTCTTTTAAGATGTTCATTATTCAAGGTTATAGTTCCAGGCATTCAAGTTAGAGTCAGGAACAACATGGAGTTAGTTAACTGGGTGTATCTAGTGTCCTTCCCTGTGATAACCAAGAAATAAATGATAAGGGTAATTTGATTGAAATCCAAAGCAAGGAAAAAAAATAAAAAAGAAAACCCAAAATTTATTGCCTGTTTCCACTACTGCTCAAGGAAGAGTATTCTTTCATGGGTTTATAATGTATGAGATAATGTTGTATAATGTCAACTGTCTATATCTATTTCTAATCTGCCTTCTAGCTCTAATGCTGAACTATCAGCTTCCAGAGTATAACTTGATTTGCTACATTGATGTTGCATGGGTAAAACTGTATTCTGCCTCAAGGAATTGGTGGGAAGGCTAGCCTCTTCTTATCAACCCTATGTCATGAAAAATGATGCAATTGATATGGAATTCACATTCAGTATTTCAGAAGTTTGGATTTATTGAGCCACCATAGTATATCAGACTCAAGACATCCTTAAAGAAGACTGATAGATTATTACTGGCACCTTCACAAGACAAACCTTCTTGATAGGTTCATTCCCGCTCATTGCTGACATCTTATTTCTCTCTGAAGTTCACAGTAGATGGCATGATCAAGCATATGTGCATTAATAGTCAAAACTGAACAGAAAAAAAATGGTTAAAAGGTAGAGGACAAATAAATGAAATAATCACAATCTATTATGCAAGAGTCATAGTTTGAGATAGTTTTGCCTGATGACATTGTATGCTCTTCTTCTCAACTCTCTATCATGAAAAATCATGAGAAGGAAGTCTCCAAAAGAATTGCTTAGATTAGGTAGGCTTATGAGGGATGTTCTTAATTGGGATAGTTGAGGTGTGAAAAGAATACCTTGAATATAAACCACACCATTTCATGGACTGAGGTCTGGAATAAATGAAAAAGAATGAGCTGACCACTAGGAATACTTACATTAATGCCTTGATCTCTGCTCCAGACTGAATATTCAGTACACTCAGGCACCTCCTGCTGTAAATTCCCTCCCTGTAACTGTTGAAGGAACCCTTTCTCATGTAAGGTGTTTTTGTAGAAGGTTTTATTTTTATTTGGTTTTCTTGTTTGTTTGTTTGTTTGTTTTTTGGTCTTTTTTTATCATTACAACAACAAGAAAGGAAACTAAGATACAACTGTAATTTGAGAAGTTGAGGGTATAACAAAGATGGAAGAGGCTGGTAGAAGACACAACCTTCAACAGCCTGACTATTGGAATGACAAAGGCGAGGTCATAATCTAACATAAATCAACAACTTTTTTAAAGTTCTTCTTGATTTTTCTCTGCTGAAATAGTTTCTAGGTACACTGAATCATCATTTTCATTGCACCCACATCTTCAATGGCCTCAGATATGAGGCAGGAAGTACTCTCTGGAAGTGTGATATCACCAGATAATGAGTGATTATTTCTCTGAAATTAAATATGAGAATCTGTCTAGACATTATATTCTCAGAATAGCTCCTAATTTCATGTGCTATCTACCTGCCTTTGGCAGCTCATGGAAACATTAGCTTATGTCCTAAAGTTGATCAGAAAGAAATGAGTCAAGTCTGCATGAAATGTGTGGTGACGTGCTACAAGAAAAGATAGCTGCTCTGTGTACTACCGCATCAGACACAGCTGTCAAAGCTAAAGCACAAGGCTGACATAAAGGAAACTGAAAGTTCCTTTTTAAGTTCTAACTGAAGATATGGTTTACAAGAGACTAATTTGTTCTTTTACACCATCATTTATATTACTTGCAAGCTAGGAGTGACAACTGATGCTGACAAAAGGACATGGTACCCCGGAAGCAGATGAGCACTGTAATTGGTGAAATGAATCACATACTCTGTAATATTACTGTCAGTATGATTCTCACTGTCTGTAATGCTGAAGATTTCTGACACCAACAGCAACCAACTATGCTGCGTGAAAATCAATCTCACTCAGCAAGAAAGAATATGTAGAAAATTCAAAGATGCAAAAGGGGCATTTCCAGATTGTAGACAAATTATAGATACTCTGAGGAAGATATTCAACATTAACCAATGTTATTTCATGAGAAAAATTGTGGAATAGATGACTGAAAGATTTCATTATATCAACTAAAAATGCCTATCACAGGCAGAATGGCTTGGGAGGATGCAGGCCATAATATTTGGCTATTGTTGCAAACATTTTGAACTCATTTTTGTTTGCACATAAAACTATAAGTTAGAAAAAGAAAGATTCTCTTTGGAACTTAAGCATTAAAAATGAAAAGGTTAATTGATATCCTTTCAAGTGCAACTGGGTAAGATTTTTATGTACCTCTCAATTTTGGGTGAATTTTAGGCATTATTGTTCAAGACATACATGCATATTTTTTCTTCCTTTTTTTTAATTTTTAATTTTTGATACTTTTTTACATTTCAAATGTTTGCACCTTTCCAGGTATCCCCTTTGGAAGTCCCCTATCCCATCCCCCTCCCCCTGCCTTTATGAGGATATTCCCCCACCCACCCACCCACTCTCAACTTCCCTTCCTGGCATTCCTCTATACAGAGACATCTAACACTCTCAGACCCAAGTGACTCTCCTCCCATTGATGGCCACATATGTGACCAGC
The DNA here is from genome assembly GCA_028551405.1 of Uromys caudimaculatus. NCBI lineage: Eukaryota > Metazoa > Chordata > Mammalia > Rodentia > Muridae > Uromys > Uromys caudimaculatus. Next base: position 50,294,509 of record CM052712.1, read on the forward strand.
ACCATGGGTCCCTCCATATGCATTCTTTGGTTGGTGGTCCAGTCTCTGGGAGCACCGGGGGGCTTGACCACTTGACACTGTTGCTCCCTCAGCATGGGGTTGCAAACTCCCTCAGCTCCTTCAGTCCCTTCTCCAACTCCTCCAACTGGGACCCCACGCTCAGTCCAACAGTTGCTGTGAATTGAAACATGGGTGTGTTCCGAACTTTTGGACTAATATCTGCTAATCAGTGAGTACATACTTTGTTTGTTCTTTTGTGACTGAGTTACCTCACTTAGGTTGATATTTTCAAGTTCCATCTATTTGCCTGCAAATTTCATGAAGTCATTGTTTTTAATAGCTAAGTAGTATTCCATTGTGTAAATGTACCACATTTTCTGTATCCATTCCTCTGATGAGGGACATCTGGGTTGTTTCCAGCTTCTGGCTATTATAAATATGGCTGCTATGAAGATAGTGGAGCATGTGTCCTTATTATGTGTTGGAGCATCTTCTGGATATATGTCCAGGAGTGGTATAGCTGGGTCCTCAGGCAGTATTATGTTCAATTTTCTAAGGGTCCTCCAAACTGATTTCCAGAGTGGTTGTACCAGCTTGCAATCCCACCAGCAATGGAGAAGTGTTATTCTTTTTCTATATCCTCGCCAGCATCTGCTGTCACCTGAGTTTTTGATCTTAGCCATTCTGATTGGTGTCAGGTGGAATCACAGGGTTGTTTTGATTTGCATTTCCCTGATGACTAAGGATGTTGAACATTTCTTTAGGAACTTATCAGCCCTATGAGTTTCCTCAGTTGAGAATTCTCTGTTTAGTTCTGTTCCTCATTTTTTGATAGGGTTATTTGGTTTTTTGGAGTCTAACTTCTTGAGTTCTTCATATATATTAGATATTAGACCTCTATGGGATGTAGTATTGGTAAACATCTTTTTCCAATCTGTTGATTGCTGTTTTCTCTTATTGACAGTATCTTTTGCCTTACAGAAGCTTTGCAATTTTATGAGGTCCCGTTTGTCGATTCTTGATCTTAGAGCATAAATCATTGGTGTTCTGTTCAGGCATTTCTCCTGTGCCCATGTGTTTAAGAGATTTCCCCACTTTCTCTTCTATTAGATTCAGTGTATCTGGTTTTATGTGGAGGTCCTTAATCCACTTGTATTTGAGCTTTGTACAGGGAGATAGGAATGGATCAATTTGCATTCTTCTGCATGTAGACTGCCAGTTGAACCAGCACCATTTGGTGAAGATGCTGTCTTTTTTTCCACTAGATGGTTTTAGCTCCTTTGTCGAAAATCAAGTGACCATAGGTGTGTGAGTTCATTTTTGGGTCTTCAATTCTATTCCATTGATCTACCTGCCTGTCACTGAACCAATACCATGCAGTTTTTATCACTACCGCTCTGTAGTACAGCTTGAGGTCAGGGATGCTGAATCACACAGAAGTTCTTTTATTGTTGTGCATAGTTTTTGCTATCCTGGGTTTTTTGTTGTTCCAAATGAATTTGAGAATTGCTCTTTCTAAGTCTATGAGGAATTGAGTTGGAATTTTAATGGGGATAACATTGAATCTGTAGATTACTTTTGGCAAGATGGCCATTTTTGCTATATTAACCCTTCCAATCCATGAGCATGGGAGATCTTTCCACCTTCTGAGGTCTTCTTCGATTTCTTTCTTCAGAGGCTTGAAGTTCTTGTCATACATATTTTTCACTTGTTTGGTTAGAGTCACATCAAGATACTTTATATTGTTTGTGACAATTGTAAAGGGTGTCATTTCCCTAATTTCTTTCTCAGCCTGCTTATCCTTCAAGTATAGGAAGGCTACTGATTTGAGTTAATTTTATATCTGCCCACTTTGCTGAAGTTGTGCATCAGCTGAAGGAGTTCTCTGGTGGAGTTATTCGAGTCACTTAAGTATATGATCATATCATCTGCAAATAGTGATATTTTGATTTCTTCCTTTCCAATTCGTATCCCTTTGACCTCCTTTTGTTGTCAAATTGCTCTAGCTAGAACTTCAAGTACTATATTGAATAGATAGGGAGAGAGTGGACAGCCTTGTCTAGTCTCTGATTTTAGTGGGAATGCTTCAAGTTTCTCTCCATTTAGTTTGATGTTGGCTACTGGTTTGTTGTATATTGCTTTTACTATGTTTAGGTATGGACCTTGAATTCCTGATCTTTGCAAGACTTTTATCATGAAGTGATTTTGAATTTTGTCAAATGCTTTTTCAGCATCTAATCAAATGACCATGTGGTTTTTCTCTTTGAGTTTGTTTATGTAGTGGATTACATTGATGGATTTCCAGGTATTGAACCCTCCATGCATCCCTGGGATGAAGCCTACTTGATCATGATGAATGATTGTTTTGATGTGTTCTTGGATTCAGTTTGCAAGAATTCTATTGACTATTTTTGCATCAATGTTCATAAGGGAATTTGGTCTGAAGTTTGCTTTCTTTGTTGGGTCTTTGTGAGGTTTTGGGATCAGTGTAACTGTGGCCTCATAGAATGAATTGGGTAGTGTTCTTTCTGTTTCTATTTTATAGAATAGTTTGAAGAGTATTGGTATTAGGTCTTCTTTGAATGTCTGATAGAATTCTGCACTGAACCCATTTGGTTCTGGGCTTTTTTTGGTTGGGAGACATTTAATGACTGCTTCTATTTCTTTAGGGGTTATGGGACTGTTTAGATGGTTTATCTGATCCTGACTTAACTTTGGTATTGGGTATCTGTGTAGAAAATTGTTCATTTCATCCAGATTTTCCAATTTTGTTGAGTATAGGTTTTTGTAATGGGATCTGATGATTTTTTTTAATTTTCTCAGATTCTCTTGTTATATCTCCCTTTTCATTTCTGATTTTGTTAATTTGTATACTGTCGCTGTGCCCTCTGGTTAGTCTGGCTAAGGGTTAATCTATCTTGCTGATTTTCTCAAAGAACCAGCTCCTGGTTTTGTTGATTCTTTGTGTAGTTCTTTTTGTTTCTACTTTGTTGATTTCAGCCCTGAGTTTGATTATTTCTTGCCTTCTACTTCTCTTGGGTGTATTAGGGTTTTTTTGTTCTAGAGCTTTCAGGTGTGCTGTTAAGCTTCTAGTGTATGCTCTCTCCAGTTTCTATTTAGAGGCACTCAGAGCTATGAGTTTTCTTCTTAACACTGCTTTCATTGTGTCCTGTAAGTTTGGATATGTTGTACTTTCATTTTCATTAAATTAGAGAAAGTCTTTAATTTCTTTCTTTATTTCTTCCTTGACCACGTTATCATTGAGTAAAGCATTGTTCAACTTCCATGTGTATGTGGGCTTTCTGTTGTTCTTGTTGCCATTGAAGACCAGCCTTAATCTGTAGTGATCTGATAGGAGACATGGGATTATTTCAATCTTCTTATATCTGTTGAGATTTGTTTTGTGACCAATTACTTGGTCAATTTTGGAGAAAGTACCATGAGGTGCTAAGAAGAAGGCATATTCTTTTGATTTCAGATGAAATGTTCTATAGATATCTGTTCAATCCATTTGGTCCATAATATCTGTTAGTTTCACTGTATCTGTGTTTAGTTTGTCTTTCCAAGATCTGTCCATTGATGAGAGTGGAGTGTTGAAGTCTCCTACCATTATTGTGTGAGGTACAATGTGTGCTTTGAACTTTAGTAAAGTTTCTTTTATGAATGTGGGTGCCCTTGCATTTGGAGCATAGATGTTCAGAATTGATAGTTCTTCTTGGTAGATTTTTCCTTTGATGAATATGAAATGTCCTTCCTTACCTTTTTTGATGACTTTTGGTTGAAAGTTGATTTTATCCGATATTAGAATGGCTACTCCTGCCTGTTTCTTGGTACCATTTGCCTGGAAATTTGTTTTCCAACCCTTTACTCTGAGGTAGTATTTGTCTTTAACACTGAGGTGCATTTCCTGTATGCAACAAAATGCTGGGTCCTGTTTATGTATCCAGTCTGTTAGCCTATGTCTTTTTACTGGGGAATTTATTGATCCATTAATGTTAAGAGATACTAAGGAATAGTGATTGTTGCTTCCTGTTATTTTTGATGTTATTTTTATGCTTATGTGGCTATATTCATTTGGGTTTGTTGAAAGATTACTTTCTTGCTTTTTCTAGGGTGTAGTTTCCCTCCTTGTGTTGGCATTTTCCATCTATTATCCTTTGTAGGACTGGGTTTGTGGAAAGATATTGTGTAAATTTGGTTTTGTCATGGAATATCTTGGTTTCACCATCTATGGTAATTGAGAGTTTTGCTGGGTATACCAGCCTGGGCTGGTACTTGGGTTCTCTTAGGGTCTGTATGAGTTCTGTACAAAATCTTCTAGCTTTCATAGTCTCTGGTGAGAAGTCTGGTATAATTCTGATAGGTCTGCCTTTATATGTTACTTGACCTTTTTCCCTTACTGCTCTTAATATTCTTTCCTTGTTTTGTGCATTTGGTTTTTTGACTGTAATGTGGTGGGAGAAATTTCTTTTCTGGTCCAATCTAATTGGAGTTCTATAGGCTTCTTGAATGTTTATGTTCATCTCCTTCTTTAGATTAATGAAGTTTTCTTCTATGATTTTGTGGAAGATATTTACTGGCCCATTAATTTGGGAGTCTTCACTCTCTACTATACCTATTATCCTTAGGTTTGGTCTTCTCATTGTGTCCTGGATTTCCTAGCTGTTTTGAATTAGGAGCTTTGTTCATTTTGCATTTTCTTTGACTGTTGTGTCAGTGTTTTCTATGCTATCTTCTGCACCTGAAATTCTCTCTTCTATCTCTTGTATTCTGTTGGTGATGCTTGCATCTATGACTCCTGATCTCTTTCCTAGGTTTTCTATCTCCAGGATTGTCTCCCTTTGTGATTTCTTTATTGTTTCTTTGTCCATTTTTAGATTCTTGATGGTTTTGTTCATTTCCTTCACTTGTTTGATTATGTTTTCTCTACTTCCTCTTTAAGGGTTTCTAGCTGTTTACCTGTGTTCTCTTGTAATTCTTTAAGGGAGTTATTTATTTCCTGCCTAAAGTCTTCTATCACTATTATGAGAAGTGATTTTTAAAAATGAGTCTTCCTTTTCTGGTGTGTTGGGTTATACAGGACTCACTGCGGTGGGAGAACTGGGTTCTGATGATGTCAAGTTGCCTTGGTTTCTGTTCCTTATGTTCTTGCCCTTGCCTTTCCCCAGCTGATTATCTCTGTTTTTAGCTAGTCTTGCTCTCTCTGACTGTAACTTTTCTCTCCTGCAAGACTTGGTGTCAGTACTCCATGGAGACCAGCTCTCTCTGAGAGGAATTTGGGGTTGGAGAGCTGTGGTACAGAGTCAGCTCTGGGGTGCAGACAGAAACCAGAAGGATACTGTCCCCAGCTGTTCCTTGGTTCCCGTGTCCTGATGGCTCTGCGAGGGTCCCTCTTGATAGAGGAATTTGAACAGAAGTGATGGTCTTCCTATGTTCAAAGGTGTGTCCAGCACTCCTGGAGGCCAGCTCTCTCCTGGCATTGAGTATGGAGCCCTGTGTCACAGGATCAACTCCCTGGCCACAGAAGGAAACAGAAAGGCCACTCCTCAGTCCCTGTGTCCTGAGGGTTCTGGGCAGGTCTCTCTGAGCAGAGGTACTGGCCTTACCCTCAATCACAGGCCTGTCCACACTCCTGGGAGGGCAGCTCCCTCCTTGCACTATTTGGGCATGGAGCCACGCGGCACAGACCACAGGAGCAAACCATACATGCATATTTTAAGATGTATAAAACTTTGCATTGTCTGAAAATTTTTAAAATTAAGATCTGGTAAAGCTTCAGTTCCACAAATGAAGCAATAAATTCTGAGTCAGAGAGATTTGTTCCTGTGCCTGGATGCAAAGCAGCACAACCTGAGTGACCTTTAAAAACATAGTTTCTTTGTCCTCACCTCAGGTTAATTAAGAGTAAGCCAAAATAAGAAAGCTAGATTCTGTTCAAAAACTCCCAATGAGAATCATAAACACTTATGCAAGGATTGAACATTTGTGTTTGAAGCCCAAAGGCTAAGCCATACTTACAAAGAAAGAAGAAACCATAATTCACTAATATCTACCACCAACTAACAAGTAGTTTTTTCAAATGTCATCAAGTTCATGGATTTGGTTATTAATGAAATTACCAATGGAATTAATTACCAATTTAATGAATAATGAAAATTAATCATTAATGCAATGATCAAATTGTCATAAGGATAGAATATCTCTGTCAGAATGATAATGGCTGAAGAACTATCCCTTTCAATAGTTATATGTACTAAATATAATTATTCCGGGATATAGGATATTTTGCAGTTTGGCTTAAAGTGAGATGATATTGGATTAGGATGATTCCTGTGTCCAGTATACATTTGAGAGGTAGAAAAAATAGAGAAAAAACATCAGATGAAGAAAGAAACTAGAATTATCCAGCTGCAAAGCACAATTTTGAAGTATTGTCCATGACCTTGAGACTCTTAAATAGACAAGGAAGAATTTATCTCTAGACTTCTAAAAGATATTGGCCCTTGTAGCACCTAGAATTTAGAAATCTAGCTTCTGGAACAGTAAGAGGATAAATATCTATGGCATTATGCCCTCTCAATTTATGGAACTTAATTGTGCAACCCTAGGAATTAAAATAGGGTCAAAGACTCAGAGAAGTCTAGTAGTCTCCTTGAATCACTGAGGGGGCAAGAAAGAGGATACCATTGAATTAGAAGCACATAGATTTGAAGGGCATCATTGTCAGGGATTTCCGTAGACCAAGATTATAACAGTATTTGATCAATATGGAGTTCCAGATGGCCTATATTAAAAATCACCACAGGGTGATAATAACACGTATTCTTGGAGTAGCCATGGAATTACTGAACCAAATGTCTCGTCAGACTGGATGTAAGGTCCTATATTTAATAAAGAGCTCAGAAAAAATGAAAATTGTCATTCAAGATTGCCACTAACATAGAGAATTCATTATTTTGATTAAGTTATTTATTTACTTTAAATCCCCATTGCAGCTTCCCCTTCCTCCTCTTCCTCCTCCCACAACACACCTCATCCACCCATCCTCCCCTTATGCTCAGGAAAGGGGAGGCCTCCCATGGATATCAACTAGTCTTGGCATACCAAATTGCAGTAAGATTGGGCTCACCTTCGATTGAGTTAGAGAATGAAGTCCAGTAACAGATCCAAAGACAGGCAATGTAGTCAGAGAGAGTTCCTTCTCCCACTTTAACCTTAGACCTACAATTTGTCTTATCTACAAGATGTGTGTGGGTAAAAGATGGAGAAGAATTTGAAGGATGAGCCAACCAAAGACTGGCTCTGTTTGAGGCCTATGCCATGAGAGGGAGCCAACCTTTGACACTATTAATAATATTCTCCTATATTTGCAGACAGGAGCCTAGCATAAATGTTGTAAGAAAGGCTTCAACTAGAAAATGATGTAAATTGAGACAGAGACCCACAACCAAACATTAAGTGGAGCTTGGGGAATCCTATGGAAGGGTCAGGGTTTTAAGGAGCTAGAGTGGTCAAGGATACCACAAGAATGCCAAGTATCAACTAACCTGGGACCATGGGGCTCAGAGAGACTGAACTGCTAACCAGAGAACACAAATGAAATGGACCTATGCCCTCTGCACATGTGTAACTGTTGTACATAGAGAAGTCCTAATCTTTGTTTCCACCTCATTTTCTTTTTCAGTAAAATATATTCTAAATGCATGCACCAAGACATAGTTATAATAGCCACATAATTACCACAAATTGACATATATTTTATTTCAAAGTCTCCTTTATACAAAGCTTGGATGTTGTGAATGTTGTATATAATTAATATTCACAGTATTCTGCAGATGAAACACCATAGAATTTTTGCTCTTTCTTTTGATTCTCATCTCAACCTTAAGGAAAGATGAACAGGTGCTGTGGTTATTTTTACATGACAGAAAAGGAGGGTTAGAGGAGACATTTAAAGGAATTTACAGCTCCCTCACTCTCTGGTGCGCATTGCTAGAATATGGCACTTTTTCTGTCTTAACATTGCTGACAAATTAGAGAGAAATTAAGATGAAAACATTGGTGAGAGAAGTGTAATCTCAAACATTTTTACAGGAAAGCAGAAAAAGGCATTTTAACAGGGAGGAGATGCTATTTTAAAACCATAGAAAGCAAGTGAGAAGTTAAAGGGAACTGCCACACTGGGCGGTGTGGGAACGCGAGATGTCAGAAGAGAAGAGGCCATCGTGGGATTTGCAAGATTACTCATTATTTTCTTAATTTTTTTTCTTGGAGATGCCAATCTACATTAACCACATAAACTGGATAGAAAGTGAAATTTAACTGAAGAACTATATCCTCAAAATGGAAAATTGTTTTTTTAAGGAGTCACTTTTTCCCCTCTGAAGAACCTTCTTATATCAATACTTTTTCTTTTTCACAACTGTTGTGTTTTTTTTATTTTACTTTCTAGATATTTTCATTTTTATCAACTCTCTCTCTCTCTCTCTCTCTCTCTCTCTCTGTGTGTGTGTGTGTGTGTGTGTGTGTGTGTGTGTGTGTATGTGTGTGCATGTATGCATGTGTATGTGTATGTATGATTGTGTGTGTTTCTCTGTGTGTGTGTTCTCATTTTGCTAAAGGTTGAACCCAGGTCCTCAAGTATGCTAGATACACATCTACTAGTAAATTCTACCAAGTCATATTTCTTCCCCTTTTAATTCTGATATAGGGTATTAAATGTGGCCTTGAGCACATTCTGTAGCACAGATAGGTCTCATATATATGATCCTCCTGCTTCCCCATACCAGTTAACTAAGATTGCAGACCTGTGTCATCATGTTGTGTGTTAGAATGTGTCTTTATTGACTGTGTGTGTGAATACGTGTGTGTTTTGACTTTCAGCTTGATTTCAGATAATGAAAATGACAATAATTCAAGTGCAAACTATGTACCAACAAAACCATATCTTAAAATCAAACTTGTAGAAAAAAACCCAGAGGGAAAGTGACAAAATAAAAAAAAAGTAGGTGAAATGAACTAAAACTACCAACATTTGGGGAGAGTATGCTTTAGTGTGAAGTGAAATATATTTGGGTTATTTATTCTTTGTAATCCAATAAAAGCCCATTTTTAAATCCAAGTCAAATACAAAACGAAGGATAAATATTAGATCTCATTTGTTCTAAAATAAATAATGGCAAACCCTATTGGAAAAGTTGATTACAAAGTACTTAGGAATCAATATCAAAGTAAGATAAGATCTAAAACAATTACTTATTAGGGGATCAATGTCCTTGTTAGTATATTTCATTCAAATGTAAGATTCTCTGCTATAAAGAATTCTCATGCTAAATTACATCAGAATCTATGATCTGTTTTTCTCTTCATTGTCTATAAACACTAAACATCACTAAACTAGGCAAGAAATTCAAGGAGATTTCTGTGAGGCCTCTGTAAGATATCTCTTCCATTCTCAGATAACCCATGGATCTCCTTTACTGTATTTTAAATTTGATGAAATGTGTATCTCAAACTTATCTAGATCCTTACTTTACTTACATTTTTTGCTTAATAGTGCTTCCTATTTGTATTTTCTGTAACATCATAAGTGTCATGAAGCTCTGCATCTAACTGTTTCTATATTACTTCTATGAGGCATATAATATACACTTAGAATGCACCAGGGCTAAAAAGCGGTGTGCATTTTCCCCTCTAAATCCACTGACCAAAGTCTTCTTTATGTGGCCCTACAGTCTTCTTTCCAATCACGAAAAGCAGAGGCTGGCAGCAGAAGCCTTCCTCATTTGTTGCATTTCGAGCATTACCATCTAGAATGCCGTTCTACTCACCCTCCACAGTGCAACACTCCTCATCTCCTATGGCTGCTCAGATCCCTGAGTGTGATACCTTTTGCTATCTCTTCTGTGCAGTCAACCTACTCACATAGAAGCTGTTACTTGAAGCCTTCCCTCACTCTTTGTTTATGTGGTTATTTTACTAGATCCATTTATGGTAATTTCATTTATTTACTTATTCATTTATTTATTTAGCCACACTTAAATGTATCATACAGTTTGCTTCCATGGCAATTTGTAGCAATATGGCTTACATTTAAGTGATATCTACTCTATGTCATCAAATTGTCATGACATTTATATAACCAAAAAATGTGAATATTTTTATTTTCCACTATATACATCAGAAAAATGAGGCAAATTGAGTATCTCCTGTGACAAACATCTAAGGCAAAGAGGCAAGTATGATATATGTTTGTCTGGTGTTTTCTACTTCCTAACTCAACTTAATTCAACAGAATAACAAAACTTTAGGAAACACAAAAGCTAGATAATATTAGAAGGCTAATGCTCAGAACTATGGTAATAATTTGTAATCTAAGCCCTGCAGGTGCTTTGAAACTATATTTTTGAAAAGTCACCACAGGTTTACACATTGTGCCCAACCCCTATGACTTCAGGGTGAGACATACTATGATACGGGCTTTGAAATTTAATCACAAGGAAATGTACTTTGTAGACCCATTCTGAAATAAAATCTACCCTGCCATAACGATGAAACAGGACAACAGAATATGGGGTAAAAATCCTGTGTGTTATCTAAGATATATTATTTCTGCAAGTGGGAAGTTTATTCAGAGAAAAGAGATTTACCTCTTTTGAGATTTGTTTGTTTGTTTGTTTGGTTGGTTTGTTCTCATGGTAAAAGAAATGGCTAAATAATTGTGTTCATTTTCATAAACGTCTCAGGTTCCAAATTCTGAATAGGACTGGGTCAAAGCCTCATGATCAACATGTGCACCAGGAAAAGAAGAATAGCATGCATGGAAGATGGTGATCAATGACTTCATTGTAAAACAGCAAATCTACTGTTTGCTAGAAGAGATTATCTCATCCCTCAAGGTTGCTTTGCTGCACATTCAATGTCATAATTTGATCTGGTTTGCCAAGATCTCACACTGTTCAATAGCCACCAAGAATACTCAGAAATCCTAAGGTGTCTACTCTAATGCTCATCTCCATACAGATAAAAAAGCCAATGGAAACTTGTATTCTTTGGGCACTCCAGACTGTTTGATTAACAAAGAAGCCAAATCTAGGTGCAAAGTATTTCAATGATATTAGTTGCATATACAAGAATCCCCAAACATAAACAACGAATGAGATTTTGACAATTAAAAATGGGAAAAACCCAACTTGTTCTAAACCTATTGGATACAGATTTAAGTTATGTGTGTCATCACCCTTCTTGGTTGTATGCCAAAAGAACTCACATATTTGGTACAGACTTATTTATAACACTTCCAGTGGCAAGAAGAACCCATTTTTCAAGTTCAGAATTGCCCAAATCAGCTTTTTTCCTATGCAGGAATTTTCATTATATTAAAAAATAAAATAAAGAAAAAACTCACATCTCACTGCTTTCAAAAAGATAAAATTTTCCTTAAACTTCATGAGTGGATGAATCAACATTGCCACCTAGTGGAAATATTCATTTATTCAATAACATGAATTCTATTGTCTACAGCTCTATCCAACCTTGTCTTGGTGTCAGAAAACAAACAAACAAAAACAGAAATTAGTTGCTTAGAACTCCAGCTTGATCAGTTTGCTATAAAAAATAAACTACTGTGTATTCCCTCTTGTTAATTATTATGATTAAAATCAAGGTATGTAATAAGAATCATCTGTAAGAAATTTTTTTGTGGGAGGGGCCCTACATGAAATGCTTTGGGGGGGGGAGAAGGAACTTATAGAGCCCACCTCCAACAGAAAGACAGGGCATGAGGGATGAGGTTGCTATCCGACAGTCAAAACTTTGACCCATAATTGTTCCTGTTTGAAAGAACTGCAGGGACAAAAATGGAAAAGAGCCTGAGGAAAAAAAGGTCCAGCAACAGGCCCAAAGTGGGATCCAGCTAAAAGGGAGTCCCCAAGGCCTGACACTATTACTGAAGCTATGGAGCGCTCACAAAAAGGGACCTATCATGATTTCCCAACAAGCAGCTGAACAAATCAGATGCAGATATTTGCACCCAAACAATGGACAGAAGCTGCTGACCCCTGTAGCTGAATTAGGGAAAAGCTGGAAGAAGCTGAGGAAGAGGGAGACCCGGTAGGAGGACCAGCAGTCCCAATTAACCTTGACCCCCGAGATCTCTGAGACACTGGACCACCAAACAGGCAGCATACACAAGCTGATATGAGGCCCACATATGCAGCATATATACAGCACATATACAGCAGAGGACTGCCAGGTCTGGATTTCAGTCAGAGAAGATGCACATAGCCCTCAAGAGACTGGAGGCCCCAGGGAGTTTAGAGGTCTGGTTAGGTGGGGTGGGGGGGACATCCTCGTGGAGACAGGGGGCAGGGAGGAGGTATGGGATGTGGAACAGCCTGAGGGTGGACCAGGAGAGGAATCAAATCTAGAGTGTAAAGAAAAAAGAAAAATAAATAAATAAATAATAATAAAAAAAAGGAAAAAAATCTTTTTGTGAGGTCTTAGTTGCAAGGTTAAAACTGAGAAGCAGAGAGCAATGGAAATTTTTTAATAAAGAAATCAAACATGGATTAGAAGAGAGTCTGAAGTCAAAATATTGTTTAAGATATTGATGATGCTGAAGCGAACATGTCAAATACATCCAAAATTTATAGTTATGAGTCACAAAGCAATGTACAGATTTTTCTGATTTGTCAAGGTTGTACCAATAAAAAATGGTGCATTTTAGTTAACAGAATGTGGACAAATGCTACCCTTATCAAGAGATAAAGAAAAAATACCTTTGTGCAGTTTTTGTTAGCTCGTTGGCATCATGTTTAGATCTCCCCCTTAATAAGAAGAGAGAAGTGTGAAAGAAGCAGAGCGATCTAAATCAATTGGGGCAGTGACTCTTTTGTTTTGAAATCCAATTCTTATTTCCTCTGAGAGAAGCCATTTTGTCAGGGCATAGCCTGCAAAGTGGTTTGCATAAACTAAAATGGGTCAAATACCAATAGTTTTAAAAGGCCTAGCCCTTATGTTAAAATCTAACTCAGAGTATAGCTATGTGATTTCGTGAGGCACGATGATTTACAGTACACTAGTCCCACCATCTTCACCATCAAAGACCGTGTCTTTGGTGCACCACTGCCCTGGGACAATAATAGAACACCCGTGCTTAGTAACTCTATATGCTACAGTGACTGTGCAAAAGAAGAGCTGTCAGTTTCAAGCAACCATTCAAGGTAGTTTGTATAACTACAAAAGGAACACTCACTCGTTAGCGATCAACTAATGAGATATCTGAATGGCACAATACAAAATCACTCCAACTGTCTCTTTGTGTATTACGTTCTGTCCCCTAAAGCTCTGCATGACTTCATTCACATACACACCTACATCTTTAAATAACTATCATTTTAACATTTATTTTTCCTGATAATTACATGAGATATAATGAGGTTCTTTCTCTGTGGGATTAGATGCCATTTCATGGTGACACCTGTGGATCTAGTTTTCTTCTCCTTCGACCTGAACAACAAAACAGATTATGTTAAATCTTCATACTCTCTTTAATGTTGAAACACATTCTCATAGACTATTCTCTTCTCTTCTTCTAACAAATTAGTATATCTCTGCATTTATAAGCTTCCAATAAAGAAATAGAAAGAAAATACCACTAAGTCCTAGTGAGCTTTTGTTTTGTCTTCTCATATAACTCTGTGAACTCCTATATCTTCTCTCTATGAATAGCCATTCCACATTTTCTGTAAAGTCAATGAAGTCCTTATCACTTCCAGTTTCCTTGCATAAAAGCTGGTGAAAACAGCTAGCATTGGTCTCAGGGGTTACGTAGCAAACAAGGAATGTATAAGTCCTTACATAATGACGAGGTATCCATGGGCTCATTGATTTGCTATCAAGAGAAAGTTATTCCTGATCATCACAGACTAGTCAAATGTGGTACAGTTATTTGGTGAAAACAGAATAAAACAAAACAGAGCCATCCCATTTTACCTTAAGGTATCTCCTCAAATACCTTGATTATTTACAGCTATAAAATTAGAAATAAATTATCAACCACAACATTGAGAACTTAAAAATAAATTGGAACACATTAAAAAAATGAGAACTTCAGCTCACTGTTGTCATCAATGAAGTTAAGATTTACATTTCCAAGTTCAGGTGCCTACAAGCCATTACATTGCAAAGCACTAACAATACATTGGTTTAAAATTCAGAAGTCAGAAAAATCATTGGTCCGTACAGAAAGATAAAGGCTATAATTATTTCAAAGCCATTTTACACCAAATGAACAATTGACAACTAGAATCCATTAAGAACAAATAGTCTACAAAATTTCTTCCTCTAAATCATAAGGTTTAAATAAAATCTATCATAGGCTTAAAATATTTTAAAATAAAGTAGACCTATTTCCCATGATCAATAGGGTCATGGAATTATTTACTCAGTAGGAATAGTTTTACTTGATTAATGCATTTTTAAGAAAGTGAAAATTAGATATAAATGGGAAAGTTATACATAAATGTCACATCTTGTAAGACATACACCATACTTATAATAACATGTCTGAACAATAATTATAAACATTTTTATTTATAATAATAGAAATGAGACTAGTGTACATAAGACAAAGAGATGGAGAAGAAATGATACAGTGTGATCTTTGAAACAGGAAGAAGTAGAGGAACTAAGAAAAATAGTCATTAGTGTTACCTATTTCAGCTTGATTTTTTTGGAATATGTTCTGACAAGATAACAAAAGGGAATTAATAATGGGAGCTAAACACACAAAACAGGAAAAAGAGGGGAAAAAATGTCCATCAGAGATATGACTTCACCTTGGAGACAAGCCATAGTAGAACAAATAGGTAGACAAATATGCCATCGTTTTCTAGGACATAATTGTTATAAGTTGAACTACATTACCCAGACTCTTACAGTATAGTACTTTACCCCAGTGCTGCAGAATATGACCTCATTTGGTAATAGACTAAATGCAGAAATAGTTTGCTAAATAAGGATGATATCATAATAGAATAGGAGGGTTTTGTAATTTAATGGCATGTGTGTTCTTATAAGACAGGGAAATGTGAACAGAGGAGTAAGAGAGCAAAAATCCAGTGAAGCTACAGATTGTCTGAAAGCCACAAAAGCAAGTCTGTGTCAAATTTTTCCTTAGGTGGCTCAGAGTAGCAAGGTAGTCTGTGATACTGGCCATGTAACATCCAAATTTATAACAAAATTGATTCCTTAGCCAGGCCATATACTTTATGATAGTGTGTTACAACTCCATAAAAATGAATTTAATAATCAAGATTTATTCTGATTGATTTCAAGTGCTAGATTTATCTCCAGTGATGAGTATAATCCATGTACCCAGCTATCTTTGTTCATTTCAGAGAATATAAGCAAAAGAAGGACACAGAATCTGAGGAGAATGAAAGAATATTAAGACAGGGACAAAGAATGTGGACCTCGTCTGTGCTACAATGGGACAGTTCATGATTACTTACATTGTTTGAACTTTCTGACTTCCTGTATACGCTTATCCTTTCAGCTCAGTTGCACTTGAGGTTTCCAGTTAGGACCAATCTATAAAAAATAAAGTAAGGCTATAATAAGTATTGCTGGGTGTTTGTTTGTTTGTTCATTTGTTCTTATCTGACTGAGAAATCCAACATGAAAAGATATGGCTGCCTAAGGAGCCACTGTGAGTTTGAGGAGCAACATATTTCTATGGATTCAAGTGTTGAACTTGTCACCACTTCCCTGATATGCATAATGATCTTGTCCAAAAGTCAGGACAATTTTCAGAAATGATAGAAATATTGTTCGATAGTTTTAGGCAATGAACTTTAAATATTTAGCCTGGGAAGATGCAACACATAAAAAGGACGAGATGCTTTAGAACTGAAGTTTCAATAGAAAACATGCTTCAGGAGCAATTACTCTATTTTCAGTTTGGAGCCTACCAGATTCGAAATTTCTTCCCCTCCAGGGATACCTATGTCACAAAGCCAGAGTTAAAGATGCCAGACAACCCAAATTAGAGCACTACAGTAGGAAAATGACTCTATCCTTCCAGTTTCCTATAACAACTTCCCCAACGAGAGTATTGGCAAAAACAAATAAGCATAGTCACTTTTTAAAAAATGCTTTCCTGAGTCAGATATCAGAGCTTGGACTCCTGGTGATCCAATGTCCTTATATTACAGGGAAGACTGTAGAGATTACTTTCAGCACTTGTAGATATCTTTAAGGTCACCTGTATAGGAGCCAATAAAGTGAAACTACTGATTTTTGGTTTTATTCTAATCTGGTACCCAAGCATCACAGGACAGCACGTCAGTGATGACTTCTCCTAGTTTGTTCACTCCAAAGTTACTGATGTAAATTTTAAAATCATTAACAGGAAGAATAATTGTGCAAGGACTTTTTCAATGTCATATCTTAAGAGAATATACAAGTTCTGGCAATACATTTTAAAATATTGCAGTGGTCATAGATTTACCATTACTAAAATCAGTTGAAGCCTCATCCATGCTTTAAATTTATTTCACAGTGCTTAGTTCATGCTGTCCTTTAGGGGAGCTTTATCCTCTCAAAGGTTTTGGTGTTGGAAACTTGGTCAAAGGCCATGCCATGGTGACAGGTGTGAAATCCTTCAGAGGCAGGGTTTAATGGGGGATCACTGAGTCATTGTAGGGGTATCCTTAGACTGCAGAAGGCCAGCCCTTTTTGGTAATAAGATCTCTTTCTCTTCTTCTGCCATGTACCATGATGCCTTCACTAGAACCTTGCTATGAGCAAAATAAACTTCTCTCAGTTCCATGATAGGTTGCCTCCACTACATTGTTAATGTAACATAAATTAGACAAATTCCTTCAATAATTCAAATAATCCAAAATAACTTAGTGAAAGCTGCAAATTTTCTGATTCCCATTATATAATCTTTCATTTCCTATGGGTTTTACTTTTCCAAACATTCTACATCTGTCAATTCCAATAAGGTTTAACAACCTTAAGGTATAGACCTAGTGTTGTTTAGCATTTTTTATCTTTGTGTATTTCAGAATTCTTTTTTTTTGTTTGTTTGTTTGTTTTTTTTGTTTTTCAAGACAGGGTTTCTCTGTGTAGCCCTGGCTGTCCTGGAACTCACTCTGTAGACCAGGCTGGCCTCGAACTCAGAAATCTGCCTGTCTCTGCCTCCCGAGTGCTGGGATTAAAGGCGTGCGCCACCACTGAACGGCCAGAATTCTTATTTCTGTATGGTACTGTTTGTTAGTACTGAGCTACAGATTTGTAGGTCCAAGCTAAAAATACATAAACAGTTATGTGTTTCCACACCCCTTCTCTCCTCTCCCCACCTTTCCTACCATCCCTTCCTCTTTCCTCTGCTTCCTCTCTCCCCTCTATTTACGTCTCTATTTCTCTCTTTCCCCACTCTCCTTCTGTCTCTATGTCTTTCTCTGTCTCTCTGTCTCTTGCCCCACAATAGGATTTAGTGATAAGGAAAAACCCTAACTTTATAATCTGATGAGACACTTTGTACTTCTCAAATGCCCTAGGCCACACTTGTATTAAACCTCCACTGCCTCCAACTCTCTAAACAGTGAGAAAGGCCATATTCAAACATTAAAAAAAAAAAAAAACCAAAAACTAATATATAATTTGTTCAGAGGATGAACAAGAGCATCAGAGAAGAGACAATTGAAATGTTCATAGCTGACAGACTCTCAGGCCAATGTGATTTTTTTTTAATTTTTATTAAACATTCCATTCATTTACATCTCAAATGATATCCCACTTCCTGGATACCCCTCCATCAACCCCCCATCCCAAAATATCCCAATTTTTATACTCAAGTATTCAGCTATAAGAGAAAATCTTTGCTTTATATTTTTGAGATACTGTACCATTACGTTCGTTTTTTTTTTTTAAGTCACTTTATTTACATCCCAAATGCTGCCCTCAGCCCATCTTTCCAACAGAGTTCTTCCCCCTGCCCCCTGCCAGTTGCCTCACTCCAAGGTATCTCCCTACCCTGGCTCAGCTGCTAAAGGCTAGGCTCACAAACAAAAAGAGCAAATCTTTATAAAATGCATACTGAAGAAGTATTTGCTGCAGACACCAGCAAATAACTTTCTTCTGAGACTATACTTCAGTGAGAGAACAATTGTCTCCTATCCCAAGCACCAATAAACAGAGAATGGAAACTCTTTCAAATATATGTTATTTTGAAACATTTGAATTAATTGTGATTTAATGCTGTGGGGTTTTGTGCTCATTTTGGCAATATCTGAAGTTTTTTATTCTTTATTTTAAAAATTCAAACAGTTAACTGAGCATGGTGATGCACACCTTTAATTCCAACAATCCAGAGGCAGAGACAGGCAGATCTGAATTTAAGGCCAGCCTGGTCTATATATCTAGTTCCAGACCAACTTGGGATACTCTTGTCTCAAAAAAAAAAAAAAAAAAAAAAGAAAGAAAGAAAGAAAAGAAAAGTTTATACCTGGGTAGTTGTGGCACATGCCTTTAATCCCAGCACTTGGGAGGCAGAGGCACACAAATCCCTAAGTTCGAGTCCAGTCTGGTCTACAGAGATTGTGCCAGGAGAGCCAGGGCTACACAGAGCAACCTTGTCACAAAAAGCAACAAAAACAAATGGACAAACAAACATGTAAATGACAGTATATATATATTAAAATATATCATATCACTGAGAAGGATATGCTCTCTCTCACACACACACACACACATACCTATAAAATGTTCTCTTTAAAGAAGATATTCAAGTTTCCACTTATGGACCTATCGAAGGCAATTAACAAAAGCATAATATAGACAAACCCAGAGACTTAGATGTTATTATCTTAGCTACTATGAAGGCTGAGGTAAGAGGATTGCAATTTCAGAAACTCTCTAGGTGACAGAGGGAATTCAAGTTCCAGCCATGGGAAATTTCACAATATACTGTCTCAAAATTTTAAATAAAATAGACTGAGGCTATAGTTCATTCATGAACTCGAGCCTAGCATATACAATCCCCATAGGTCCCATGTGTACACAATATCATCATGTATGAAGAAAGAAAGGGCAAAAGAAAAATGAAGAGAAAGAAAGAAAAGAAATTTTAGGTAGACAATGAGAAAAGACATGTGATGCTAATAAATATCTTTCACTGTATAATCTCTATCTCATGTTAAATGAGAAAGTAAAGGTGAATTCATTGTCAGTTATCTTTGCATGGTCAATCTTCCCCCACCAAAGTAAGAATCCCTGAATTATCTGAAGGCAGAAAAACGTAGCGTTATAAAAATAAAGGTGTTGTAACTCTTTCTAAATGAGCAAAATAATCAATTCTCAACAGGTACCCCATGTGCCTTTTCTTAGGGAAATAAAAAGAGAGGAAGAAAAAAAAAAAACCTACTGATAAGAAGGACTCTCCATTCCCAGCAGTGCCTACCTGTTCAAGAGCATGTCATTTTAAAGTAAGTCTTCATTCCTTTTCAGTTTTTCATGCTCTGTTTTGAATCATTCCATTGGCACCCAGCTGAGCTCAGTCAGGCTTTCAAGGTTGAATGTGCCTGCCAGGCAGGCTTAACTATTTCCTGTGTGTCTTAAGGGATACTGAAAAGGTTACTGTTTAAAATGTTTGATATGGAGGAATTGAGATCATCTGTCGTCAAGAGTAAGCCAGCATGTGTTATTTCTGAAGGAGATATCATCTGGCAATAAATAGTAAATATTGAAGCTGTCATTCATCCAACTTGACTGGAAAGCGTATCTCCAAAATGAATTTCTCAATGAATTTTGTTGACATTCACTTAAATAGCACATGGAGTAAATCATGATGTTTTCTAGTTAAACAAAACATCTAAAATAAACTCATGCTTTAACTACTAAAAGCAAAGATGTCAATTCTACTAATAGTTAAACTATTATAGTAGTAATAAGATTAATATTATTATTCTACTAATAGTTCCATAAATTGCAAATCAGACTGAATAAACTTTTATTTTTAATTCTTAAAATTTTAAGATTGTAGAACTTTCTCTTTCTAAGCAGGGCATGACTAGTCTCTAATCAAATGGGAGTTTCCATATTCCAGAGAGAGAGGTCTTATATCCTGATGCAATGAAAGAATTTGAATGAATGCATCCTTGCACTGGATTTGTAATGGAAAGAAATGCCCCAAAACAAAGATTTTAAAAAATGAAATCAATGTGATAATGAGTCAAAACAAAATATGTATTATTTTAAGCCACATTTAGTGACAGTGATAATGAAATGTAACTCTGATTTTATTAAGAAAACCAAAGTCATTGTAAGAATAAGATCTAAGACTACCATTTTAAGAAATGTTCTCCACCCATATTGGCCAACTTCATGGATGTTAGCTATGTTTACATTACCAGGAATGAACTGCCTCCTACGGAGTAAAACATAAGTCAAATTAGACGTCTCTTGATTTTTTTCCTAAATGTATGTGCATATATACATATATTTTAGATACAAGAATATTATTGTCTCCTTGGAGATAACTTCCTATGATGGTCACTGTTGTGGCTTTACAGCTAGGTACAAATATTTATTGCTTTCTTTTTCCAATTGGCAACTTGTAAATATCTGGGGTGGGGGGGGGATTGGGTCAGTTCAGGCTCAATTTCTCCAAGTTTTGTGTCCAAAGTGTGTGGTCCAAACTGATTAAATTAAAGATAAATCTTAAGAAAGATCCCTGACCCCACAAATTAAGGAAAGTCAGTACGGAAGGGAAAAAGGAGGAAAGTTTATGGAATAAGAGCTTTGAAGAATGTAGAGTAACAGGCTTCTCAATTATTGTCTAAGAATAACTAAGCAAGAGGTAAAGCAGAAAGAAAATGGGGTAAACAGTTTATCCCAAATAATTCACACAAAATAAAATTATTCTAAAAGTTCAAAGGAAGCATGGATCTTGGGAGTGGAATGTATTTGTTTAGTAAATTTACTGGAAATTAGTTTTAACTGTAAGAATTAGGTGATCTCTCAAATAGTTCCAAACACCCTCCTAGTTTTGTAAAAGCTCTTTGTTCGGCCATCATGTGATCAGGTAAATTACAGTGTTCTTTATCTTGGGGAAGGTTGATCAAGGGACTTCCAATAATCTTATTCCTTCCAAATCATTTTACCCAGATTATACCTCTCAAGCTCAAAGATGGTCTCTTCAAGTATGGTTAAAGAAAGTTCATTCATGTTTAAGAAATATTCATATTAACCCTCTGAGAATTTTCTACAATATATCTTGCTCATATCTACCCACCACTCCTCACAGATCCATGCCTGCATTCCCACCCCATCCCAACATTGTGTCCTTTTAAAGAATTTTTTAACAACTCACTGAGTCTGATTTATGCTACCCGTATATTTCTGAATGAGTTTATCACTGACATATGACAGACCTACCAGGATCCATACTATTGTAAAGTAGACTGATACCACATTATCCAAGCCATCAACTATTCACAGTCCTCAGATAAGGGTAAGGATTTATGAAACCTTTATTTTCTCCATGCTGTGATGCCAACTACCTTAAATCCTGTACAACTTTTGCAGGCAACCATAGCTACTATGATTTACAAGTGCAGTAGTCCTGCTGTTGCCAAAAAGACTCTTTTTGCTCTGTTCTTCCAATCCTCAGGCTCTCATCTGCCTCTTCTTCTGTGATGGTCCCTGAGCCATGGTCTGGGGTAATATACATGCGGCATTAGTGGCTGACCACTCTACTGACATGCAATGCATTGTGATTAGCCATACACTTTTATCTTTTGCTTCTTTTACTATCATATTAGCATTTTAAAATTACTAATGTTAAAATCACCCAAATCGATACAAAATTACCTATTTAAAACCAAAGAATATATCTTTTATATAATTCCCCTGCTTACTAATAGTAAGTTTTAACTATTGAACATTTGAAATACAGGCCAAATATGGTAAATTGTGATTACATTAAAAATAAATATTATTAGCACATATCACTATAAACATCTACCAATACAAATGTTTCAAATTAAACTACTTTTCATATAACCAGATAGAGCCTCGGATTTAGTTGTACCATGAGTCTATCTTCTATTTAAGAATCTGTTATAACTTTAGCCCTTAAAGCATCTTCAGTGTATATTGTACAGAGATTTAAAAAGCAGGCATGCTACAATCCAAACTTAGAGAGAAAGAGAGAGAGAGAGAGAGAGAGAGAGAGAGAGAGAGGAGAAGTGCATGTGTGTATAAATATTGTGTGTTGCAAAATAAATATAAGTATTTCTTATTTAAAACTCAAGTATATTACTTAAAAATAAAAAGCTCAAGTGGTTCTACTTTACACAGATGGAGACACATATATCTTCATTTAGTTGCTAGCATGGACTTTTACTACACATATACAACTTAAGAATATATTCATAGTACACACTTAACAAGCATCAGCTTCAAGAATTCAAATTTTACAGAGTTTGTAGAAAGAAAATGTGACTGATATGATAATGACAGACATTGTTGACCCCAGTGCTCTTATGTTAAAAAAAAAAAAATGTAGTCACATTGGTATAAAAAAAAAAAACAGAAAGCGTGTAAAATTCATTAGAAGTTTTCTCAAAGGAGGTGGTAAGATTTCTTTCAAAAATTAAATTTCTAACAGAGTATGGAGAATTTTCTTTATTTTTAGTTCAAAATCTGTTACGAAGGAAGAGTTCCAGGGAAGAGAAATATAAATGGCAGCACCAGACCTCCCAAATGCTGCAGGCTCCTAACACCTTCAGGGGTGGCAGTTGTCTCTTCGCCTACAGATCTCAATCATTCGGCAACCCTAGTCTCACACCATCTGAGGACAACCCGTCAATATCACTGATAACAAGCACACTTGGCATTGTGGAGGGGAACGTTAATAGTGAACATATTCAAAATACCATTTATCCCCAAAGACACCTGACGTCCTGGAGTTGAAAAATATGGTTTTCCTTTACAAGACTTGCTTTGTGAAATATTGTTGATGACTTAGCTTTTTGAATTGCAATTGGAGTGATGAATAGCAGAAACTATAGGTAGGCATCTAGAGGTTGTATAGGTGAAGCAAGAACTGTTCAATACTTCATGTCATGAATGCAACTCTTTGTCCTGGCATCTTTGTTCAAAAAAATGATAGCAATGTTGAATATTCAGTTACTATTATAATAATATCATATATGCTATAAATATAGAAAATTAATATTAGTGGTGTATAGATTCTTATTGTGGTGTCAATAGTAATTCATAGCTTTAAGAAAGTAGACGTGAAACAAAACAGTAGAAATGATTTGTGAGAAAGAGACAAATGAGTCTGTTCTTAAGATCACTATGTCACAAAAAAAAAAAAAAAATCACAGATGGACCGGGAACAAACAAAATATAACATTCCGTTTGTTCTTTTCCTCATATAGGTGTTGATGATGTAATGATGGGAACTGTAGCGAACTGTGGAAAAATCAGTAAGTAAATACAAGCAATGCACTAGAAATGCACCAAGAACTTTATCATACCTAAATGTTTGAAATTAAATTACATGTTTGGACATAACCCAAGCATGTTCTCTATTGACCCCATAATGCTACAGGCCTCATTTGAAAGAGGTTACTGTTAAAAGGGGAATCGTGTCTGGAAGCAGAAGGCTGGACCAGCTCCAGCATCAACCACCTCTTCTCATCTTGCTTTAATTGGGGTTGTTTTTGTTTTGTTTTGCTTTGTTATACTTATCTTACTGATTTTTTTGATATAGTCCATATTCCTATGGACTATAAATAAATTTTTTAGGCTTCATACATTAAAAAGGAATATCCTTTATTTTATCTAGATCCTATATCAAATTCTTAAGAGTAATTTTTTTAAAGTCTGTGGCCATTTTAATACTATATTAGTAATGTTAAGCTTTAAGAGTTTACTGATTTGGGGCTTGTGAGATAGATCAATGGGTAAATTTCTTGCTGAGGACATGAGTTTAGATTCCCAGGACTCACACAAAGCTGAATGTGGTAGCGTATGTCTAAAATCCCAAGTCTTCTGTGGGGAGCTTAGATGCAGAGACTGAAGAATCCCCAAAAGCTTTCAAGCCAGCTAACATTCTCTGCTAGTACATAGCACTGAAGAACAGGAAATCCTGCCTCAAACAATATAGAAGGTGAAGACCAACACTCAAGGTTGTCACGTGACTTCCATACACTCACACTCACACTGACCTACATAAACTCACAAACACACGGATGTACACACACACATACACACACCACACACACACACAGAGGGAGGGAAGGAGGAGGGAAGGAGGGAGAGAGAGCACAAGAGAGAGCACGTGAGAAAGAGAGAGAGAGAGAGAGAGAGAGAGAGAGAGAGAGAGAGAGAGAGATTTTCAATTTATAGGTAGTTGTATACAATGGTAGTAATGTCAATTAGAAACAAGTTAATAATAAAGGGGGAATCACTGGAATTGTACCACTTTAATCTTCTTATAAAGCTAATTTAGATTTATTAATTAAAACTTGATTATAAAGAACTTGCAAATCAAAAACATCATGGAGACTCAAAGTCTCTATCACTTGTATTTGGAGTTGCAAGAAGTCTTCAAGGCTGTAGTCATTAAAGGCCTTATATGAACTGAGACTCCATACATTAGGGAGCAAATTCTTCAGAACCTGTGTCTGGTTTTGGACTTTGAATCTTCTTCAAGGGACAGTGTAAAGAATTGGTTCACAGTCTATGGCCAACTGGGAGCTGCTGGAATATGGGGTGTAAAATGAAATTATGTCACTGTGGACATTAAGGAAAATGGGGATTCTTACCTCCTGCTGTCTTTCTTTTTTGCAACACTGAGGCTCCCAATATCTTTCTTTTTTATTATTATTAATTATTTTATTTGTTTGCATTTTGAATGTTGTTCCCCTTCCTAGTCTCCCCTCCATGAACCCACTATCTCATTCTCCTCCCCTTTGCTTCTAAGAGGGTGCACCCACCCACCCGACCTGGCTCACCCCTCTAGCATCCCCCTTCTCTGGGGCATCAAGCCTCCACAGGACCAAGGACTTACCCTCCCACTGATGTCAGATAAGCTAGTCCCCTGCTACATATGTAGCAGGAATCATGGACAGGCCCATGTATACTCTTTGGTTGGTGGATTAATTCTTGGGAGCTCTGAGGGGTCCAGTTAGTTGATATTGTTATTCTTCCTATGGAGTTGCAATCCCCTTCAGCTCCTTCAGCCCTTCCCCTGACTCTTTAATTGGGGTTTCCAGGCTCAGTCCAATGGTTGGCTGTGAATATCTGAATCTGTCTTAGTCAGGTGCTGGAGGAGCCTCTCAGAGGACCGCCATACCAGGCTCCTGTCTGCAAGCACATTTTGGCATCTGCAATACTGTTGGGGTTTTGGTGTCTGTGGATGGGAAAGATACCAAAGTCGGGTGGTCTCTGGGTGGCCTTTGCTTCATTCTGTGCTCCACCTTTGTCACTGTGTTTCCACGGGAAACAGTAGACGGGAAAAAATCTGAGTTAAAATTTTTTAGATGGGTTGGTGGCCCCTTATTTTAACTGGGGGCCATGTCTATTTATTGGAGATGCTCTCCTCAGGTCCTATCTCCCTGCTGTTGGGCATTTTGTCTACTATCATCCCCATTGGGTCCTGGGAGCCTCTTATATCCCTGGGATCTGGGACTTTCTAGTGGCTCCTCCCATTCCACGCCCCTCCCCCACTGCTACATATTACTATTCATTCTCCTAGTCCTCTGGATTTCTCTTCTGTTTCTTCACATACCTGAATCTGTTTCTACTTTTTTCCCCTCCCCATCTCCTCTTCCACCCAGTTCCCTCCCTCCCTTACCTCTGGTGATTATTTGTTCCCCCTTCTAGGTGAGATTGAAGCATCCACACTTTGGCCTTCCTTCTTGTTAAGCTTCCTGTGGTCCCAGTTTGGCCAGATAATTGGGTGGGGGTGGGTCTTACCTGTAAGCCTGGTTATGACTGGCCTCCTGTGAGTCAGACTGTCTCTAAATGTGGAAAGGTGGGCTGGAGCACCCAATTTGCCCCCGGCCAAGTTGTGGGCTGCAAAGGAGATGTGTATTTCTTCCAGATGACACTTTTCCCTTGGTTTTAATTTTCTTAATTATATTTAATATGTTGAAGATATATGGAAATGATTAACTTATTGAAGTTATATTAAGGAATATTTCCTACTGGGGAGAAGCAAAAATAATGGGCAAAGTAATAGGAATAAGAAGCCCAGAGCTGGAGAAGAGATGGCAACTTATGCCCAGGCCTTCTGTCCCCTTTCTGCTGTCACTATTTGTTCCCAACAGTCATTTGATTATGTAAACCCAGTTCACACACACCCCCATTTATGAGATGCTGAAGCAGAGTTATCTGTATCTGTGTCAGCCTAAACTTCAACTCCCAAGTCTCTCAACTCCCTAGACTATTTTGTCAGCTCTAGGTCCTGCGAGAGACTCTGTTTAAAAAAATAAGATTGAGAGCAATAGATGGAGACACCTGCCATTGACCTCTGACCTCCGGATGCACACACATCATGTTCCTCTGGAAGCAAATACGCAATATATTTACTTAGCCTATGCACATAACTCTCTGCCCCTCCCAAACAATAGCAATTGCAACTTCATCACAGATGAGAAAAATTTAGAGTAACTGCTTCCAGGCACATGCACTTTGAGGGAACTGGCACAGCAGTGTCTCAAGGTGACTTAAACATTGATTATGAAGTCACAGAGAAAGGCAAAGGAGATTTTCTCCTCGGCCTCTGATGGCTCACTAAAAGTAACTGAAATAGATGAAGCAGGAGATAAAGGCAAATCTATCCTTTCATATCCTGCTCTGAGTACTGAGGCATCTCAGGACAATGATGGCTCAATCACTGAGATTCAGGAACTCAAACACCCTACTTCTAAGGAAGAAAAGAATCAGCAAATATAGGTATGTGGTGTAGGTAGTAACTGATTAATAATGGAAGAAATTAACAGGATCCCAAGGTAGACAGTAGCTTGACAAGGTTTCCTTCAGCTCTGGAGGAGACAGCTGCAGGAGAAGGGAACGGGAAGGGAGGAACTTCACTAAACACAAAAGGTGGCTTAGGATGCAGATGATTCTCCCAGGCATATCTTCTTCCAAGCATAAAAGAAAGCTCAGTCTGTGAAAGGGAACACCTGCATGCTCTTCTCAGTCCTTGCCTTGACTCTTCTCTGATTGTTTATTGAGATTTCTAAGGGGGGGGGGGATTTTAAGACAATCACATTTCTTTGACCTAAAGTTTCTTCAGTCAGATTAGGATGCTGCAGAGCGAGGCCCTCCATGGGCTCCGAGGGATAAACAAGGAAATTCAGAGAGACTTTGAGTCCCAAAGCAACTTCTAAAGCTTTCCAGCTTCCTTTCATCAAAGAACTCAGTATGTCAAAGAGTCACACTTGGGACATTGTCTTATGAGCCCAAAGCAGAAAAATAGAGTAAAAGAAAGAAAACAGAAAGTCATCAATAAGTATTTATTAAGATAACAGATATAACAATATCATTACTAATTACCTTAAATTAGAATGCCCTATTCAGCTGAATTTTAAAGCAGATATTATCATATTATTTTTTAAAAATCAAGGAGGAGCTGGGGAGATAACTCAGTCAGTAATAGTTACTATACCAGCATGAGGATATGAGTTCAAACTGTCAGCAACTACATAAAAGTTGGGTGTGACACCACACTCTCATAACCTCAGAGCTGGGTGAAGCCAAAACAGATAACTGGATCTAATTGGCTAACAAGCTTAGCAGATGTTAGGTGCATCACAGTCAGGAAGACAGATTGTCTTAATAAAATAAAAGTGGAATGCTATAGAGAACAGACATGTAACTTTGACTTCTAGGATACACACACACACACACATATGTGCCTATATATCCATATATATTTGTATACTCACATTCAGCATACACACAAATACATAAATTCTAAATTAATCCATTGGTACAGTGTATCATCCCAGCTATTCTTGAGCAGATTAGGATAAAAACAAAAGAACAGGAATGAATACACTGTCTAACGGTAAAGCAATTACCTATCCTTCCCAAATCCCCAGATAGAGTCTCAAAGACTTCTGGAGTGGGGGTGGGGCCGGGGTCAACAAATAAATGTATATATTCTTCAGTGAATCCATATTGAATGTGGAGATGCCGATGAAAATAATAAAAAAAAAAAAAAATGGTGACAGATATGCAATGTTACTCAAAAGAAAGCTAAAGGGCCTAAAGAAATTTCAGATGAAAAGTTTAAACAAAAGAAATTTCAAGGAAAAAGGGATTACTGATTACCAATTCCCCCAAAGGGCCTTTTAATCCCCATGTAACTAAAAATACAGCATCAAAATGTGTGAAATAAAAACTAAGAGTTGCAAGGAGAACTAGACAGAGACACCATTAACAGATAAGCATGTCAGCATCCCTCCTTTATCCACTGGGATCAAGTGTACAGACAATGAAGACAATGTGGCACAGCTCTACTGACCCTCTCGATAAAGAGAATATGAATAGAACACTCCACCTATGGCAGTATATACTGTTCTCATAACCACACAGAACATTCACCAAAGAAGGCAACATTCTAATCCATGATGCTGCTGCAAGTGTAAAGCAACAAAATTATACAAAGTGTGTCCTTAGAACACACTTATATCAGCTACAAAAACACAGTTGAAAGCTATCCTGACGTACTCCAAGCAAACATGGACCAAGATGAATTCAGAACTATTTTGGTGTAAAGATTTTTTAAAAAGAAATACACCTTACTGAAGTTTGCAGGGTTTGTTAAATACATGCATTTTTAGAAGGAATGCATTCTAAATCTGTTACCTAAGCTTGTACTTCAGAAATTTGGATAAAGAAAGGCAATTTAAGATAAAAGTAAGGAAAACAAACTAAATGACATAAAAGTGGCCCAGAAATCAACAAAACTTGCTAAAGATAAAGAAAAACTAGACACTAAATGTACTAAATCAATAGTGCATTATAAATGATAAGTCTACACAAATAGGCCCTTAGAGTCCCTAGTTTATTTTAGGATTGCCTGTTTGTACTGTGGATTTCAAGAATTTTGACAGCTACATAATTGCATGTGTTAGAACATACACAATAGTTTCTCTGTTCATAAATCTATGTGCTTCACTCATTCCTTCCTTTGTCTCTCAAGCCCTAGACAACACTGATCTTATGGCCTTAATTTTTTGTTGTTGTTCATTAATTTATTTATTTACTTTCCTTCATGATCAGAGCTTCCCGCCCTCCTCTTCTCCCAGTGCCTCTCACTCACCTCCCTTCCTCCTAGTCCCCTCTGTTTTTCTTAGAAAAGTTGAGACCTCCCATGGATATCAACCCCCCCCCTTGGCATATCAAATTCTAGATGTTCCTCGACTGAAGAATGCATAAAGAAAATATGATACATTTACAAAATAGAATATTTCCCATCTATTAAAACCATGAAAATTGAAGGCAAATGGGTGGAACTAGAAAAGATCATCCCAAGTGAGCTAACCCAGACTCAGAAGGACAACATTGTATCTACTCACTTACAAGTGGGTATTAGTCATGAAGGACAGGACCACCATGCTACAGTCCATAGATCCAAAGAAGCTAAGTAATAAGTAGAGCCCAGGAGAGGATGCTTGAATAACACTGAGAAGAGGAAATAAAATAGACATCTGGGGAAGATGGAGGGAGGGACGTGGGTGGGAGAGGTGGTGGGGAGGGGAACAGGAGAGAAATGATTTTATTGCCTTTAAGGATGGAACCACACATAAGAAATCTTACTTTTCATTTTACAGAATAATAGCCACTACCAGGTTCATGGTGAGCCATTGGAGATCCACTGTTTGGTTTGCAAGGTTGGTTGACTTCATTTAATAATATTCACTTAAAGTTTTCACAAGTCTTTTCATAGTTTACCACTTCATTTATTTTAGGGCTTCAACAATAGACCATTGTCATAATGTATCAGATCTTATCTTTCATCTAACTAAAGGGACATGTTTATTGCTTTCAAGCTTGGACAATTATAAATTTCAGGTTATATTTTTTAAATAAAATGTAATATTATAATTTTTAAATAAAGTAAGTGCCAAAGAGCACAACTGCTAGATCATGTGGTTAAGAGATATATTGTACTTTGTATAAACCTTCCAAATCATCTTTCAAAGTAGCTATACCACTTTGTGCTACAAATGTAGATTTTCAACTTCATGTTAAAATATCACCAGTGTACTTCCAAGTTGTATGACAGACACCCAAGTGATGGTATTGTACCAGCAGAGAGACTGCTACCCAGCCAGTCATGTCTCATCTCCTTTGTGCATACTAAGACAATTGAAACAGCATTCTAGGCAGAGATCTTTCCATAGGCCACACACAATGCCCACCTACACCAATGCATACTTAGGCAATTTTAATGCTCATTGATATTATACTCTGTCCTAACAATCTTCCAGAAGACAATATAGTCACGTTAATGTGCCAGTCACATAGCCTGCCAAGCTACACTACCTCTATATCCAAATGTACACATGTGTTGACCCTGTCTACCTCGATATTCCACAGACTAGCTGTCCATCTAGCAGAAAGCACCCACAAACACAAGAGCCAGATCAAGCAGTAATTTAAATAAGATCCAAACCTACTTGAATCTCATCATTTAGCTGATGGCCTTCTATGCTTATAAAGGTCCACATGTAACAATTTGTCATCCATATGATAGTCCCTGTCTTAGTTAGGGTTTTACTGCTGTGAACAGACACTATGGCCAAGGCAACCCTTATAAGCACAACATTTAATTGGGGCTGGTTTACAGGTTCAAAGGTTCAGTTCAAGGTGGGAGCATGGCAGCATCCAGGCAGGTATGGTGCAGGAAGAGCTGACAGTTCTACATCTTCTTCTGAAGGCAGCTGGGAGAAGACTGATATCCATGAAGCTAGGAGGAAGGTTTCAAAGCCCAGCCCCACAGTGTCACACTTCATCCAACAAGGCCACACCTTCTAATAGAGCCACTCCCTTGGCCAAGAATATCCAAATTACCACAGTCCCCTCAGCCTATTGGAACTAGACTATCAATCACAGATACCTGCAGCCTAGACCAGTAATGCAAACTCAGACATCAAAAAGAAGCACTATGTCTTGATAAACGACATAGCTGCCACATTACTGAGACAACTAAGAGTCAAGCTTGTATTTACTTATCCCAGAATGTAAAACATAGCCAAGGAAGAACACCTCTTTCTATGGAAAATAACCTCACCACACCAAAGAGGAAAAAGATGAATTTTGAACCAGACTTATAGATAGCAAATTAGGGAAAAGAGAAATATGAAAACAACAAGGAGAAGTGGAATCTTTGTAAAACCCAACAATACTCCAGCAACAGACCTGAAAGAAAAAATAATGTACTAAATACCTAAAACATAATTTAAAGGATGATCTGAAAGAAGTTGAGCAAGATACAAAAGAGTGAAAGCCATTCAGTAAAAAATCCAGGTAATCTATTATTTGATTTACAAAATGCCTGAGATAACATAAACAAAAAAATTCCTACTGAGTTCGATGAATGACAAAGATTATAGGTGAGAGCTAGAACAACAATATACACAACATGGAAGCATTTCTGAACTTGTAGACAGATCTTTTGGATTAGCCAAGTCAGAGGAGGAAAAAAAATGAAAAAGAGTAGAAAAAGCTTTGGGGATTTAAATGACACCATTAAGCTAACAAATACTCACATTATGAGAGTCCAGAGGGAGAGGAAATGGATAAAGGCACAGAACTATATACAATGAAAAGGCAGCTGAGAACTTTCCGAGTCTTGGAAGGAAGATAGATTCCCAGATTCAGGAAGCACAGAGTCCCAAAGAAGCCCTCAGCACCACACATTATGTTCAAACTGTCAAAATTTAAAGACAAAGAGACAATCCTAAAAAGGTTATGAGAAAATGTCAATCACATATAAGAGATCTAGATCAACAATAAATTTCTCAACAGAAACCATGTAGGGAAGACTATAATGTACTGACGATATATTGACAGGGCACAAAGGGAAGCAGAAAAGCAAATCAAATGTCTAACCAAGAGTATTGCTCACAATAGAGACATCTTTCAAAACTGTGACCTCATAACCACAAACTAGCCTTACAAAATTGCTTAGGCAAATCCTAAACTATGTGCAAGAGGTCAATCACTACCATAGGAAAACATGCAAAAGCATGCATTGCACCAGAAAGACAAACATTCAAGAGTGGGATCCAAGCCTTCTTACCACAGAAAGTTGCCAGGTCCCAATGATGGATGAGTGAAGAGAGGTACAAAGGATGAATGAGGTAAGAGAAGAACCAAAGGCCAAAATAGGAACAGGTTGTTACCTGTTCAAAACCTTTGAATGTAAATTAATTAAATCCCCTATGTAAATATATTGATTGGTTAGGTGGCAAAAGAAACAAGACTTAACTAAAATGCTGTCACATGATTGCTTTTGACTCTCCAGGAGGGTAAACGGCTGCATAAAAGGAAGAACACCAGTGGGATCTGAAACCTCATGTTAAAAATAGAATCACATTTTTTTTAATTAAAAAAAGCACCTAATGTATTAATATCTTACATTTTCGATATCTCTATTTCTGTTGGTCTCTCTGTCTTTGTCTCTGTCTCTCTGTTTCTCTTTCTCTCTCTCTCTCTCTCTCTCTCTCTCTCTCTCTCTCTCTCTCTCTCTC
>CM052712.1:50346192-50359064 GCA_028551405.1 Uromys caudimaculatus
CCAGGTAACTGTGGGAAGGAGCATCCCTGGCTGTTGCCAGGTAACTGTGGAGTGGGGTTTAGACAGAATGCTAACAGATACCTCATGAACTTTTCAACTAATTATCATGTGCTCAAAAAACTCCATCTTTTTTTTCATTATATAGTACAACCTACAGTCTCTGGTACTGTTCTGACATGAGTCTCAATAGATCCCAAAAGCCTAACTAAGAGTTCTGTTATGGACGGAAAAGAGTCCTTCCACAAAGCTGACCCTGCTTCTCCCTGGGTTGGACAGAGAGCCAAGCTGATCTTGTGAGCATAGAAGAGAGGTCCTGGCCAGTCACTGAGCAGCAAGGGAGATTTGGCACCTCGTGATGTGGGTGAGGAAGAGCTGGCCGACTGATCAACTCAGCTACCATGCAGGCTCAAGGGCTTTGAGCTGAGTCGCCCCAACATTTATTTACCCAACATCTATGAACTGTTAGAGCACCTGAACGGACCAGTCCCACAGACTAAAGTTGCAGGATTTCTGTGACTCAAGTCAGCAGCAGAGTATCTGAGAGGAGTTTAGTATTGATGTCCTGAGGCAGACCAAATGACTCATTGCAGTGCACATTTGCAAGTAAAGCTCTTTGGGCAAAAGGGTGTGTACTTTGTGACACACAGCAGCTTCCTCATCAAGATCTTCTTTTACTTTTGGGGGTTAGGTTATAATGGTGAAGACTGGATCTGAAAGGTTGTAGAAATGAGCGTGATTGGGGTGTAAAATATGAAACTCAAAAGGAATTCGTTTAAAGAAAAAGAGCCTCCCTCCCCCCTCCCCCAGCAGGAAAGAGGGTTCTCATCATGCACTGTAGACCAATTTAGTTCAAGCCATTTCCAACTCAGCAGGTTTCACTTCCTTGCCAGACAAGATGCTATGCAAATACAGCAGCTTCCACCTGAAGGACTGTTTCACACTTTATTCTCTTGTGATTCTGGAACTTGCTTACACAGCAGTTATTTGTTCCAAAGTAGAATTTCTCACATCCTACACAATGTAGGGTGTCTTTCCTCAAAGGACTGTGAGTTTAAGTGACTGATAAACTGCCGGAGGACCCCATTCATCTGGTGTCATGTGTATTAACTGCCAACTGATTTTTTGATTAGGGTGGGGAATTCTTTCACTAAACAAGATAAGCAAAAGAGGAAGAGAATACCAGCCGGTACCTCTTCTACCAAAGTGTCATAGACTTAGTCTGAAAGTAAAGCACAGAGCTCAACTCTGGGAAGTCCACTGCTGCCTTTTGCACACAACACATGAACGCAGCTGCTGAAGAGCACATGGAGAGTGAATGCCTGCCTCTGGAGTAACGCCCCACTGATAAATTTCATTCCAGTATTGCAGTAGCCTCCACATTGGTGACCCCAAAAAAACCACAGCTGCTTACTCATAGTCGCTTATTCTTCTGTTGTCTTTTGGGACTTGTCGAGGCTGTGCATATTCTTAAGAGGCCTTAGTTCCAGAAATGCTATGCTATCTATGCCAAAAGCAATCACTTAAAAAAAAAAATCCAAAACTTGATTCTTATCATAAGTCTAGATTTTCTGTCCTCGAGGTCATTTGATTTCAGGGCTTAATTATTTTCCTTCCTCCTAACTCCCTTAGACTGACAGTAGGTTGAAGGTAAATTTTTGGTTCCTCCTTTTGCAGAATGCCCTGAGCTCCCTGTGAAAATATTTTACCTCTTCTACAGTTACCAACTCTAAATTTCAGTAAACAAGCATTTGCTAGACCGTCCCCCTTTTAAACAAACTCTAATTCCAGGAGGACCCAGTTGAATTTGCATAGCCAAATGTGTGATTCCTCTCACTTCTACCCAGAGCATATGGGAGTTTACTCAACTAAAGCAACAAAAGAATCTCATGGATCCATTCTGTCACAGATAGAGAAATGAAGCTAGTATTGTCTGCCCAAGTGTCTGTACCCAAGATCAGATAGTCCGATAGAAGGAGAATGTCAGATGCAATTTAATTGATGCAATTTAATTTTTCAAGTGGCCACCATTTCCAAAAAAATAAAATAAATAAAATAAAAAGGCACATGTGTTGTTAATACTATACATTATTTAACCCCATTTATACCAAATGTTGTTTCAATATTTTGTCAATATTTAAACACCCTTTATTTATACTGTCTTCAAAGTTTAGTATATATTTATATTTAAAACTATTTCGGGCGTGTTTTAAAACAGGGTTTATTTGTGTAGCCTTGGATGTCCTGAAACTAGCTCTGTAGATCAGGCTGGCTTCAAACTCACAGAGATCTGCCTGTCTCTGTTTATTAAGTGCTGGGTTAAAAGCAAGCATCACCACCACCAGGCATACTTCCAGCATATCTTAATCTGAACCAGGGGCATTCTAACCCTTCAGTAGGCATATTAGGCTGGCAGCAGTTGGGTTTCTCAATAGAATTCTAGAAGGAGACTATAAAATCTCTCACTCCAGATCCATTCTCTTTGACAAGGTAACCATGAGTAGTTTTCCAATACTCTTTCTACTTCATTTCCTTACACACATAGAAAAGGAGGCGACAATGGTCCCTAGGTCAAACCATTTGTATTTAAGTATAGAGAACAAGCAGCATCAGGTATACTGAGCAGTAGGTGTTAGTGAATGTTCTTAATGTCCATCTCTGGAAAGGAAGCCGGCACACAGCAGCCTCATCTCCTTAGTTTTAAGTCCTGTTGCATTCCTTTACTGTGTGAGAATAGAACTCTTTGGTTTTAGGTTATCTTTGGGGGAAATTCAGGTCACATGGACACTTTCATTTTAATATATCAAATTTTTGAAGTAAGTAGATTTTATTCAAAGCATGCTAATGCCACTCCAATTATGACTTGTTTCCATGTGTGTCTGTCTTTACCTTGTTCTGTTGTTCATGATACAATCCGTATGTGACATCTTTTGATGATCTCTTCCCTCACTTTTTTTTTAATACTGCATGTGGCCATGGGACCTTGGTCAAGTGGCTTAATCTCACTAACACAGTTTCCACATCAGAAAAACTGGGATCAGGAATTCTTCCTTCAGGTTCTTTGTGTTGTCTATTGATGACATCTATAAAAATGGAAGCTGTTAGTGTAAGGATTAAAAGAAATTTAACATTAAAACCTTTCCCACTTAACTGTTAATCATACAATTATAATCAATGCCTATAGAGAGAGAAGGATGATGACATAGAACTCAAGTAAACGGCTCTGCACTTGAATCTAGGATTTTACAGTAACATTTTGTGCAGATAAAAATAGACATATGCATCAAGAGACATGAACACAGAGACATATGCACACAGAGAGAGCAGATTGTCAAAGAAACTTACATTTGAGAATAGTAGAGACTTTCAAAATTAGAAAAATCAATGTCTCTCTCATACTTGGCAGCTGAATACGACAATATTCTAGAATGTTGTTCATTTCCAAGGTCATACTGATACTACTGGTTAAAAACAGAAAGCCAAACTGATAACAATTTAGGTTTTATTCTACTCACAATCTATCATACAGCACTGAGGAAGAAAACTGCAGGAATGTTACTCTTGGATTTTTGCCAACTATGAAATATTCATTGCAGAGTTAGCTTCTAATAGACATTTAATTTGGGATTATTTCATTTCAAATGTTTTTGAAGAATAAATATGAGATAATGATAGTAAGAAACAAATATTAAAAGCTGATTATTTTTCTAGCTAAAAAATTTCATTTGGCATAGATGAAACAAGTACCTGAACAAAATCTTTATTGTAGAAATTTGTATCTTTAATATCTGAAAATGTCAAGGAAATAATTAAGTATACTGAAATTGCCATTTTTACAATGCATTGTAAATTATCCAATTGGTTATTAACATGACTGAATAACAAGTTTACCTTGTTACCTATGTCATCGGAATTGGTGAAAATTTCAGAATGTGTTACCATTAGAGACTAGAAGACAAATCAAAATTGAAAAATATATGTTTCCTCTTTTAAAAGCAGCATTTGGACTACTATACCCCCATGAACATAACATAAAATAGCATTTTTGTAAAACAGGAAATAATCTTTTAAATGGCTGACATAAAATACCTATATTTTTTATTAAAATTCATCAATATAATTTATGAATAAAGTAGATAACCCTGTAATAATGGCCAGAATAATCTTGCCTGAATGTTTGTATTTATTACTTGATTCTATTTAGGATTCTAACGAACCTTATCTTCAAATGTTTGGCTTCTGAATTTTAATTCAAATGGAAATACATATTCTTAGACAAAATGATTTTGTAGAAGACCTATAATTTTCTTAAATAATATTAATATATTAGGAAGAAATGAGTATGTATTATGATCTCCTTGTAATAAGATAAAACAATGTGAAGGTGTATTGTTCTTTATGATTCTAACAAATTTAGAAATTTCTACAACCAGCTATTTTTATAACAGTCATGTATTTCTCATAAAAGTATAGACTGGAAATCAAAGCTAAGGTAATACATAGAAATATGCTGTTTTATTATTTCACATATTTTTGTTTAACCTAAGATATGTGCTATATATAAAAGGGTATAAATTTAAAATGCCAGTCTTTTACAAAAATTGTTTTTAAGGGCAAATGATATGGCACAATAATAGGGAATTGTCTACAGTATGCAAGACCCTTGCTTCACAACCACACATTAAAAACCAGAAACACAGATTGACCAAAGCAAATGTTTTTCTTGACATAAACTAGCATGCCATATTGTCTATGACTAACAGTCATCACCATAAAAATTCTTCAATGGGAAAGGAAAATACTAACAAAACTATAAAATATATATTATCAGAGACTCAGTGATCAATTTTAATACTACATTTATTGATTTATTTATGTATGGAGACAATCCACATGGAATGATGTGCACGTGGTCAGAGGCCTGAGTGAGGGGTCACATTTCCCCTCTTACTCTGTGAGGCCCAGGAATGAACTCAGGGCATCAGGTTTACAGGCAAGCATCTGTATCCACAGAGCCAACTCACTGGCCCTCAACTATAGGTTTGAGGTGGCAGAAAAAATGCTCAGTAGAGGGAAGCAGAGGTTGAGGATGAGGTGGCTTAAGAAATACTGCACAGCCAGGCAGTGGTGATGCACGCCTTTAATCCCAGCACTCAGGAGGCAGAAGCAGGTGGATCTCTGAGTTCAGGGCCAGCCTGGTCTACAGAGTGAGTTCCAGGACAGCCAAGGCTACACAGAGAAATTCTGTCTCAAAAAACCAAAAAGAAAAAGAAAAAAAAAGAAAAAAGAAAAGAAATACTGCACAGCGTTCAGCATAACACAGAAAAGATACAAGACAACTAGAGAGAGAAGAAGGAAGAAAAGGAAAGAAGATACATACACACATACATACACACACACACACACACACACACACAGAGAGAGAGAGAGAGAGAGAGAGAGAGAGAGAGAGAGAGAGAGAGAGTTTGAAATGTGGTCACATGGGTTGATGGGAGATTTATCCAGCAATGGTATTTCCAGAATTATTTTTTAAGTATACCAGTTTTGTTCTTTTGAATAGATGTCACCCAGGTTTGTCCTGCTCACATGGTAATACTGTGCTTTTCCTGATAAGAACACAGGAGATTTAATCGCAGACCAAGACTTAAAAATGGCTTTGACTCTACACTGCCTCTTTGAGCTGCCTATTTAAAGGTATGCTTTCTGATGTGTGGATGGGCCTAAAGGCAGATTGAAAGGCAGGCTTGACTCCTTCTGATTTGTGAATTGTGCCTAATTACAGGACAATCGTGGCTGAAAATTACTGTTAGATCTTTCTCAGTAACCCTAAATACCTAAGCCTATGAGGGAACATTCCCATTCAATCCACTACATATGGTATATTCTACACCCATAGAAGATCTAAATTCTGAAGAAATAACAGAAGCTTAAAACCTAGAAAATATTTCAACCTTAACTCTTGATTTACATGGTTGTCAGTTTCTGCCGGTTTTCCTAAGCAGTACTGAACAGCCTGGTGCCTTTGCAGATGCTTCGTATCTTGTATATAATCTCCTTATGTGTGTCCTGTCTCTCGTTTACACTAGAATTTCATATCCTTATGATCTCACTTTGTCATTTGGGATTTTTGGTTACCAAACATCACATGGAAAACATTTTATTCTTTGTTTAAATGAGCTTTGCTTTCAACTGTTTACTATTTTTAGTCAGAAAATGATTAAAATTTTGTAAATATACTGTATGCTCTGATACATAAAATAAATAGTACCCTGTCCATATGCTTTACAATATTTCCTGTACCTCCAGCAAGTTAATACAATTACGTTTTATGATCAAGTCCTTGGCATTATCAATTCTCAGTTATACCTGACTTGGAACCAAAGCCTGAAGAATAAAATAATAAAGATCACAGTATTTAAAATATAGATATTAAGGTAGTCAGTAACGACTCACCAGATTCATCTTCAAACGTCGGGCCTCCATTCCTCATGTGCCATCAGTTCAATTTTCTAGATGTATCATGAGTCTAAAGGTCATGTTCATTTTGAGGACTCCCAGCTGTGGTTAAATACTCCTTTATCAAGACCACGGACACTGCTTCCTCATAGGCCTTCCAAGAATATTTAACTTTGTTATATTAATAATGCTTGAAAAAATGATGATCACTACCCTCAAGGATGCATTGTATGGAGTCGTTTCTCATGGAAACTTCCATAGATGCAATGGAACTGTGAGACATCAATAGACCTGATATTAGTTCTTGAATAAATACATTATGGCAGTTTCTCCTTTGTTTGAGGGTTTAGGATATAGTTAAGAGAATAATACCTGTAAGTTAGTAAATATTAGGCCCAAGCTTATAAAACTGAGAAATTATTCAGACTTAGCCTAATAAAACCTGCCTAACACAATAGTCTAAAAGGAATACGAGATTAGCACTATCCCATTATTAGTGCTATATGTCTGGAACATTATTCAAAACTTACAGAAAGAAAAAGCAAGTTCCTATTAGTGATGCACCATCTCTCATACTAAAGACAAATGCACAGCCAATAATAGATTACCTATTGTGGAACTCTCTGGGACATTGTTTAAACAGGTGTGTGTGTGTGTGTGTGTGTGTGTGTGTGTGTGTGTGTGTGTGTGTACACATTAGGGGAATGCATGTGTATTGTTTGTGCTTGTATGTGGAGGCCTGGGAAAAACCTCAGATAATATCCTTCAGGAACTTCTCTCGATTTGTTATTTAAAATGGGATATCTAGCTGGCATGGAACTCAACAAATAGGCTACTTGGCCAGATAATCCCAGAAGTCTACCTCTTTATTCTCCAGTGCTGGGATCACACAGTGCACCATCAAACTAGACTTTGTTAATGTGAGTTTGGGGGATTGAAATCAGGCTTCATGTTTAAAATACAACTGCTTTACAGATCTCCAGGCATCTGGCACATTTTTGAAAGTATAATACCTGGCATTTTATTTAGAAATTGCTTATTTCTCACTGCTATCATTGTCTTTAATGAACAAAAAATATATTAAGTAATGTGGTATACACAAAAGCCTTAGTTGTACAGCATTTAAGAAAGGAAAATATAAAGGTAATTTGCATTAAACAATGCAAAACAAAGACAAGAGCAACCCAGGAAACAGAAGCAGAGTGCACAGTAAGAATATAATTGGCATCAATAAAGTGTAGCTATAGATAATAGGAAAATACCCTTTGTAGGAGAAAGAATTCTAGGAAATACTTAAAATTAATTACTCAACTTGCCATTTTACATGAGCTACAGAAATTGTTATATATATATATATGTGTGTGTGTATAATATGTTATATATCATATATGTATCATATCACATACATAGACATATATTTTTAATATATGTGTGTGTGTGTGTGTCTGTGTATGTGTGTGTGTGTGTGTGTGTGTGTGTCTGTGTGTGTGTGTCTGTGTGTGTGTGTCTGTGTGTGTGTAAGCTTATGGTATATGTGTGAAGATGTCCACAGAGACTGGAAGAAGGTGTAAAATCTCCTGAGCTGTAATAACCAGAAGTTGTCACCTTCATGGTGTAGATGCTAGGAAGTGAACTCCAGTCTTCTGAAAGAGCAGTAATCATAGTTAACCATTTAAACATCTCTGCAAACAAGAAATTATATTACTTTATTCAGACAATTAATAAGGGCCTCTAGAAGGATAAAAAACATGAAGCCTTTTTGACAGTTTTTACATAAATCTATTGACATGGTTGATTTTATGACCTCACTTTTGAGGTATACTAGAAGTCAAGAATTTTTAATTTATTTTATTTGATTGAATTTATATGTGTGTGCATATATGTGGTGTGTGTGTGTGCATGTGTGTGTGTGTGTGTGTGTGTGTGTGTGTGTGTTGCTCGGCATGGAACCCACACCTCACATACACTTACACAAATGTATATTACTCGGCCACATCCTTAGATATTTGCACACATTTCAGTGATTTTACTCGTGAGCTTATAATTTCCTCCTCTGTGAACAGTTTCTATATTTTTGACCATTGGAAGAATGAAAATGGTGTGGACAGGGTCATACATTTAAATACCTGGTCCCCAGTTGATGGAACAATTTGGGAAGGATTAGGAGATGTGGCTTTGTTGGGGGAGGTGTGTCACTGTGGTAGGCTTTGGGTGTTTTAAAGCCCATGTCATTTTGAGTTAGTTCTCTCTGCTTTCTATTTCCACATATAGAGATGAGCGCTTATCTACTCCTCAAGTTGCAGGCAGCATGAAGGTTGCCACGTATTCCTCTAATGAATGTGAGGACTCATGCTCTGATACCATAATTCAATTCAACAGTATTTTAGAAA
This sequence comes from Uromys caudimaculatus, assembly GCA_028551405.1. Lineage (NCBI taxonomy): Eukaryota > Metazoa > Chordata > Mammalia > Rodentia > Muridae > Uromys > Uromys caudimaculatus. The sequence continues at coordinate 50,355,036 of CM052712.1, forward strand.
TTGCCTTAATCTGGGTATTTTAACCCAGCAATAGAAAAGTAAATAAGTCACTACTTGATGATATTCTACAGGCAGGAACCATGCCTAACAGAGCACCTGGTACAAATATGCAATTTAACAATACGTAATGTTGACTTATTTATTCACAGATAGGCTGTGCAGAGCCATATCTCTGAACATAGCTTTGAATATGAACATGAATCTGAGAACATGAAATTCTCATGTTTTCTCATGATGCAGAACAAAAGAGTATATATCTATTGTAGTCAGAGATCCTCAAATTATGTGTGGTCCCTGGATTAGAAACAGACCAAGAAGTTTTCTGAAATGCAACATTTTGAGCCCCAAGGATACAAAAATTCTTAATGTTGGCCCTAGAATCAAGACCTTCACAATAGTTTATGGGTGTTCTGATTCACAGTTATATCTTAGAACCACTGCTCAAAGCATAACATGAAATCATGTAGATTAGACATAGACAAGTTTCTATAAGGTGAGCGTATAGTGAAACAATGTATTATATACAAGAAGTAACTCACTGTGTGAAATAAATTTTTCTAATTTGATTACTCACTGTGGAGCCAAGTAAAATAATTTTATGTTTTTCTAACTTAATATTAACTGTCTGGCTATATAAACTCTATTTTTGCCATAATGCTAAAAGAAAAAAAAATATCAATCTAATAACTGAGTATATTCACTGACAAATGTTAGGCATTTTTTCCATAAGAAAATCATTTTATACATTTATGATCTTGCTAAATCTAGTTACATTTAATTATATTAGCACAACACTGGAGCTAAAGATGCAGCAATAACTCCATGGAAACTAGCGTTTCATTTTCTATGCTTTAAGCATTTAGTGCTAAGAAATATACAACATTTAATAAAGAGGATGTGTGTGTGTGTGTGTGTGTGTGTGTTTATATGGTGCACACACTGGAGAAAAAATAACGAGCCACAGTTTTTTGTAGAGTTCCTCGAATCAAACTGCTTCATTACTTACAAACTGAAATGCTTGTTTAAAGGAGTCCAAGATTTTTCTCATGGCCAGGGAAGAAGTTGCTATGCTAAGAAAAAATAATTAGAAGGCCATTAATAAGAAAGAGGTCATAGGTAGTAAGCAAGTAAAGTCAGAGAGAAGTTAGATTGGTGATTTCTACAGTCACCAAAGGTTCTAACAAGGCCATCAGCATCCTTATGAGCTACTTCTATGAAATAAAAATCTTTCCTGAGCTTGACTCAAGAACAACTTCCCTTCCATGCCACTCTAACTTTTATTCTTTGGCTCATCTTACGTCATACTTATCACATGTATTCTAACTGAATTAATATATCTTATTTTTGTGGAGCAAACATAAGAACAAAAAAGAAACATAAATATTAAAATATCTCCAATTCTTAGATTTGCTGAAAAATTTCCCTCATAACAGATGCTCTAAGCTTCTTCTACAAACAAGTAGAAAATCTGAGAAACCTAAAACATCAGTTCTGACTTCCACTCACTGTCACTGTGACAGTGCCTTGCAAATCAACTTTAGGGAGGAAATTTTTGTTTTTGTCTCATAGTTTCAGAAGCTTTTGTTTAATCGGAAGAAAGAAAGCGTTGTGGAGTTCATGGGAGCAGAAGCACAACGTAGAGATTTTTTAAAAGTAGTTGCCCAGAACTGAAGCTACCAGCTACAGCCGCCCACCCAAATGTTCTACTTCCCAACACAGTGCCACCACTTTCTGACCCAGCATTCTGAATATGAGCCCATGGAAGACTTTTCAGATTGAAGCCATTGTGGGTGTAGCTACTGCCTGTATGGCACATGACTTCACCACCATTCACTAACATCACTAAACCACTAAAATCAGACCAGTGTCTCTTTAATGCTATGTCATATTCATTAGTGTATCCACTGAGTGGTGCTAAACAATGACTATTAAGCTGAAGTTACTTATCTCATTGATGAAAATGTCAAGAAATATGAAAAGAATCATGAGCTTTTAAATAATAGCACTACTTTTAAGTTATAAAAATTGAAAGCTAGTGTTCTCTAATTGTCTCTTGTTTGGATAGATTTTCTTTTATAAGTCTTGCATTCTCCTTCATTAAAATAACATTTCCATTGAGAAACTTAATTTACTGTTTTCTGATAACAAACTTAACTTTCCAATTAGACATTATTTAAATAATCTTTTGTTCAATGTGTTGACTTCTCTTTGATTTTGAAGTCTAGTAGAAACATGTTCATTTTCACTTATATAGATGATACATTAAAAACTTTTCATATATATTACTATTAAGGTTACAGGAAAACTTGAATAATCTACCACCATTTTAATAATTATAAGTGACATTTTGGCTTTTGCTACAGTTTTTTTTTTCTAATTCTGTCTTGAGTTCTCACTCTATGGAGTAGCTATAAATGATATCTTTCTAACAGTTGCAGGTAGTTTGGTGGATTTCTTACTGGATATGTTTATGATTTGGGTTGCCAGGTATGTATGGGTTTGAGCAGTGTCCAGATAATCTTGTCCTGTGGAGTTTGCTTATATTGAAAAACGCTCTGGTGGATTTTGTCTAAGCTGTGTTCAATCTATCTCTGCTAATGTAGCTGTACTCCAAAAAATCATTTGATGCTTAGTCTGTATTGTCACCTTGACAATATCAAGAATCACTTGAAAGAGACATGTCTGAACATGTATGTGGGAAACAATTTTTACAGAGACTTAAATTAATATGAAAAGATCCCACCCATAACACCAAATACAAGAGTAGAGCTATTTGATGGACCCAGGTCTCACACTAAACAAAAAGAGAAAAACAAGTAGAGCCTCTGCTTCCTGGATGTGGACACAACTGACCAGCTGTTTAATGTACTTGATATCCTCTCAGACCTAAGTATAAAATAAACTCTTCCTTTCTGAAGTTTCATAAAGTATTTTGTTATCAACCAATTCAGAAAGTATTAATAAGAAGAAACTTTAGGGACAGTGTTTAGATGAGACATAGTGAAGGAAAAAATAAAGCATTAACAAAAATAGTCCCTGAGAGAAGAGAAGTGAGAGGAGAGGTATTGACAAAAACCAAAGGAAAAGGCTCAAGTGTATTAGGCTCACTAACAGCTAGCAAGCCATAGAGCAGTAACGTTGGGACCAGAGTGCATCTGGAGTATCCAAAGTTTATCCAAGTATATTTCTCATGACAAGTTCTATTAAGTAGGTTTAAGGAAAGCAGATATTTCCTTAAGTAACATACTGAATGATAAGTGATCAGACATATCTTATCTGTGAAACCTATACTAGTGTGTGACAGTTAATGAAGCCACTAGGAGATTGTATTTATGTGCTCCAGAAGGTGATGCCAAAAGGAGGCAGGTTTATAATGCACACAGACATAGACATTGATCACCCTGAGGACCTGAAGGAAGGCACAGTACTGAAACCCATGTTATGGATGACCAAGTCTTGCTTCAGATAAAGAAAGCCTATGTTCAAAGAGATGACAAGGGAATATGTGCAAAGACTGACTACATTAAAGAGGTTAAAAGAACATTTCATCTTTTCTGAGATATTTTGTTTATAAAATGGGAACAATATTAACTACTTTATAAACTGAAATAAAAAGATATCATCAAAGACAATAGATACCATATAAAGGAAAATTTTAAAAACCTATCAGAACTGGAACTTTCTAAAGAATAATAAATATACTCAAAACTTTGATCAAGGAATGGTAAACCTTGCTTCAGATCTCTCCCAACTTATGTTCATCAAATAAAGTTTTACCCAGCAATTTTCCAGTATTTAGTTATAATCATTAGTTTAGAAAATAAACACCCTGAGACATGTAGAAGTCCTAACATATGACATACTAAGTACAAAGTATCAGGATTGCTTTGTCTTTGATATTACTAATGGGTTATATTAATTCATCAAAATGTATTTACTGAGGCAGAAAAATGTACAGAACATTCAGTGATACAGATAAGTGCTGCTCTGCCAATGTACATGTTAGGACAGTAGGAAGCCTGAGAAACC
>CM052712.1:50359564-50384288 GCA_028551405.1 Uromys caudimaculatus
CCTGGGCATATACCCAGAAGATGCTCCAACATGTAATAAAGACACATGCTCCACTATGTTCATAGCATCCATATTTATAATAGCCAGAAGCTGGAAACCACCCAGATGTCCCTCAGCAGAGGAATGGATACAGAAAACGTGGTACATTTACACAATGGAGTACTACTCAGCTATTAAAAACAATGACTTTATGAAACTTGCAGGCAAATGGATGGAACTTGAAAATATCATACTGAGCGAGGTAACTCAGTCACAAAAGAACGAACATGGTATGTACTCACTGATAAGCAGATATTAGCCTAAAAGTTCAGAAAGCCCAAGTTTCACTTAACAGTAACCACTGGACTGAGAGTGAGGTCCCAGATGGAGGAGTTGGAGAAAGGACTGAAGGAGTTGAGGGAGTTCACAGGCCCATGGAAGGAGCAACAGCGCCAATGGGCCTAACCCCCCCCCCCCAGTCATCCTGAAGTTTGGACCACCAACCAAAGAATACACATCTATGGACCCATTGTTCGGACCACATATGAGGCAGAGGACGACCTCGATGGCCATCAGGGAGAGAGCAGAGGCCCTTGAGCCTGAGGGTGTTAGAGGCCCCAGTAAAGGGGAATGTCAAGGTGGGAATAGGGGCATGGGTGGGCAGGTAGGTGGGAGATGGAATTCCCTCATAGATGTAGGGATGGGGAGGGGATAGGGGGCTTCCAAAGAGGAGACCTAGAAAAGGCAAAACATTGGAAATGTAAATAAAGTATCAAAAATAAAAGAAAAGAAAAAATTAGTTAATTAATAAAACATATGAATAAATATAAACAAATATCATGCAAATATCAATAAATTTTATTAAAAATGTATTTTAAATCTAAATGTCAAAGCTCTGTCTGAACAGATGCTATCTGAATGGAAAACTGAACATTGAAAGTGACAAACGCAGTATAGAATGGCAATGTAGAACAGGCTTCTCAGCCTATGGGTCACAACCCCAAGGATCTTTTCACAAGGGTCAAAAATAAAATATTCTTCGTATGAGCTGTTTACAATTCATAACAGTAACAAAAGTACAGTTATGAAATAAGTTTATGAATGGGGCCACTACAACATGAGGAACTGTCTTAACGTGTCACAGCATTAGGAAGGTTGACAGCCACTGATGTACAACACTCTAGGCAGGCAGGACAGCTACCACAAAGGCATAAAAACAGGCACTTGGCATATTAGAGAAATATGAATAGATCTAGTATGTCTTGAACAAACCTAGGCTAAGAAGTTTTACAGTAAGGACTAAGTAGATGGTGACTAGGAGGCAGGGGACAAGAGAGAAAGCCTTGACAGGAGTGTGGGATCTATGCTAAGAAAATATACAGTGTTATCAACCAAAGAGTTACATATGTTTAATGGTAAAATCCTTTGAACACACAATCCAAAATTGGGTACCCTTCTAGATAAATTATTGCAAGAGTCCAAGTTCTGGCAAATGTTCTCAAAGAACATCATGTCAGGATACTGATATATGTCATTGCGGGTTTCTTAAGAAATATCCTAGATATTTATAATAGGCAACATTTTGACTTATATTTATTCATTATAGAACAGCTATGTTTGGGATACTTATATATTTTTCTTAGGATGAGTTTTTATACTAAGTCTATTCTTATTGTAATAATTGTGTTTGGCAAAACAGTGGTGAAATACATAGACCATTAGAATTATGCAGATTTATAGTTTGTGATTTTGTTTTCACTATTTTGTATTATTATTTATAAATAATATACTATTTTGTATTTATTATTATAAGCAGTAAAAACAAGGGCTATTGAGAAAATAAATTAAGAATCTGATTAACAGAAAAATATGAAAATCAAATATTGTAAGCAGGCAACAAAAAACAATGTGTAGTCATTCAATTTGCATTGATTAGTTTCTCCTTACCAGTAGAAATTTAATAATGAAAATTTCAAAGGAGAAATGAACAAACCAAGTAATTCACATTAATTGGGCTTTATTGTCATTATAAATAAAATATGCAATAACTAATTTTAAATGGGAAAGATATTTTGCAGAAAAAAAATTCCGTCTAAAGGATAGATCAGACAGCATGGGTTTAGATTCGTAGTTCAGCTGGTAAATTAATAAAATGAAGGTGCTGAAAACCTATTATATTGCTACAGTGAACAGGGACCTGGATTCCCAGAGAAAAAGAAAGCAAGATCATGCATTGTGTATAATATTCCCTCGGGTAAGATTAGTTGATAACACAAGAGAATTTTCCCTGGCTTTACCAGACACGAATTTGATCCATCTTTCAGCCATGGCAATTTTTCTACCATATTCAGCAACAGTGGCTTCGGAGGGGCTTTCTTAGCTCATTTCCTATTCATCAATCTCAAAAAGACATGCAGGAAAGAGCAAAATGCAAATCTCCTTGTAACAGAATTAACCCAGTTCTTTTCATTTGTCTTCTATAGAACTGTACAATGTCGTCCTCTGCTCAACTTGGGTAACAGAGGCTTGTCATTTTGGAGTGCTCAAAGGGCAAGATCTTCAAGGGCGATGTCCTCTTTTGTTAAAAATACACCATAAGAAACCACCTCTTTCTTTCATTTACTTGCTATAATTTTTTTAATTAATATTTTCCCATAATGTAGACAGAAAGGTTATTGCATCACTTTAGGTAAATTTTGTGTCAATTAGGTATATATCTTTGAGTTTCTTAATTTAGAATTTTGTCAAAATAGAGAAGAAGATGTCATATAATTATATACTCTCAATTTTTCCATAAAATCTCCCCATTAATATGTAAATTTTAACCTCTCTCCTGATATTAACCCAAAATCTTGTACCATAAAATGTAATTAAAGAAACATACTTCATAAAAAGGGGAGTGTTCTAAAAGATTGAGTTTTATTTATCTCATCTATTATCATCATTTGACATTTAGAATTTTTCCTAAGAAAACTGTAGAATAAAACATGTTCACCTATATGGTATGAAACCTGAAGAAAAAAGTTAATCAAAATTAAATCCCAATGTCATTAATGTATTTGCTTTTTATTCTCTCTACACTTCAAAGCAGTTTAATACTTTTATTCAGCATATATTAAAACTAATATGATAAGCAGAAAAGTAATTGTTTATATTTTATGATATGACTTACAAATTAAAATTATATTTTCCCCAATATACCTTAAAATTTCTCTCCCTACTCAGCTTAATGCTTTTATTTGAATCATTAACTATTTGCTCTATCTTGTACAATGGTGTTTAATAAATATATAATACTATAAACCGATCTTAAACTTGCCTATAAATAAGACATAGTTATCAATTACTAAGTGACTTTGCTCTCCCCAAAACTTCAACAACTTTTCAAAGAAATAAAGTACAATATAAAATAGAATAAGTTGAACAAAATGAGAATACAAGTATAAATACTAGACAAAATAACAAAATAAACTCATAAATGAAGCCAATCAAAATATTATAACATAGTGTCCTACACATTTGCCACATTTTAATTACAATGTTGACTACCAACTATTTAACAGAGAACCGAGTCAGAAATTCCAGGCAATCTATATTTGAAATCTTTATTAAAATAGACACCATGCCAAATATCGAGGAAAATCAAAATAATTTGAAATATTATCAGCATAATAATGTCTCCTAAAATTCTTCAGGGGGAAAAAAAGTCTGTATGAAAACACCCCTGTTGGCCATTAAGGACAAATGTTAACTCACAGAAGGGTTAGCAAGCTGAGGAGCAAACATGGGTGTGATCTAAAGGGAGGGTCATTTTCATCTACCTGATGCAGAAATTGGGTGTTCAACTTACCCAGGGATTCAGGTCCATTACACAAGAATTTTAAACCTAAAGGAACAGAAAACCATTTTATTTACTCTCTAAACTTTAGAAGAAGGGAGGAAGTTTGTTCTGTTCTGCTTCTTAGAAAGCTGATAGTCATTACCATGAACACTTTGTGAGCACCTGTTGCATGTGAGCCCCTCCCTGAACACATAATGACCACCTACTCTTGGCTTGATAGTGTAATGAAATTTTACAGGTTAAAAATTAAGATATTGGCTATTGTCTTACACACTGTTAATCCTGGAAGTCAGGAGGTAGAGGAAAATGGATCTCTATGAATTTGAAGGCAGTCTGGTCTACGTAGCAAGATCTGGGCCAGCCAGAGCTATATTGAGAACTCTTGTTAAAGAAAAAGAAAGAAGCCCAAAGTGATATGGATAGTAAATACTAATGCTAACAATGGAAGTCAGAATTCATTGGCTGTAAATTCTGAATAGGATTTAGAATGAAGTACTCTCTGTAGAAAAATGGAGTGTTGTAAAGTGTTCCTTAAAATTCACAAAATGCATATATTTGTAAAAGAAGAAAAGTATACTTTGGAATTATTTTTATATGCTTGAGAAAACCTGATCTATGTGGATGAGAACTGGTAGACATAATAACTATCACTTGCAAGGAGAAACAGAATTTTTTAGCAAGTAGAAAAGAAGATGGCCTTTACTATATATTTTATAATAATAATACATAGTAAGTGTACATATAAACGATATTAACTGATTTTACATGAATATTATAGTTTATTAAAATTCAGTCTTAAAACCTTTATATGACAGAATAATATAAAAATAAAATTAGTGTTACGTCAACAAAAATTGAACAAACTATCTAAATATAAAGGAGGAATGTCAAAGTACAATGTAGACAGTTGATATTTATAAGTACTTCAATTTTGGCTCCAAATGCTTAGGCCACTTTGAATATAGTTATATGTGACTTGACTTGAGCGAAGAGATTTTGAGAATATAAATTTAGAATTACTTACTTTTGGTAACTTAAGCAAGTTCATCCTACATTATATAGATAGTCCTTAAATCCAAACAAATATTTGTTCTCCTGAGGAAAGAAGACAAGAGAAGAAGAGGAAACATTCCTAGACAATGAGGGTGGAAATTAGCCTTTTTGCCATCTGCACACACCAATCCCCTGAGCCATTAGAAAATGAGAAGAGCAATGAAAAACACCTCCTTGGATCCATGGAGAGCGCAAAGTCTTGCCAATCTTGATTTAAGGCCTCTGGCTTCCAGAAGTGTGATAGAATGAATTTCTGTTGTTTAAAGCTATCAAATCTAAGGTTAATTTCTTTGAGCAGCCCAAGGCTAGCATAGTACCTGTCTACAAAGATATTTCAGTATTCTGATAAAAGGTCAATTTCCACTTGCAAGTGAGTCTCAATAAAAATAAAATTGTGTTGGTGGCTGGAATTATTCTTTTCTATTAGTGAACAAAAAATAAATCAGTGCTGGAATGAGACAAAGGAATACTTTTATATAAGAGTATATGGATAAAATATACCTAATATGTAATTGAAAATGTAATGATGAAATTATAGAACTTAATTTATTGGGAATTATAACTTTTAAAAGGATTATCTTAAGGCAGATAATTTTCTACTTATTGAGAGTATCATATACTACTCTCAAGGGTCCATAAGAGAGTAAGTGTATTAAGGACAGATTCAAAACAAGATTCGAGATGTTTTGGCCATGCCTGGTAAGTACTAAACAGCTACAAGAACCCTAGGAAGCCAGGGCAATTGTCAGAGACAATAAAACAGACAATTCATTTATGTGCACACTACCTTCCTTCAACTTTCTTCTATCCCAGTAGTTTATCGGAAGTACCAGACACAGTCAGGCCAGGTCCTTTCCAGACGTCGCCTTCTATGAGGAGAACCTTCTACAGAGATAGTTCCTGGGTAGACACACCAGTACTATAACCAACTGTACACATCTCTTAATAAAATCAAATTCACAAACAACATAACATCATATCTCTAATGATTCTGTAAATAAATGAAAATGATCTAATTATTATTATCATCATAATTTTTATTTCTAAAATTTTCTAGACTGTGTCATCAAATTAGTTTTCTTGTGTGCATCCCCAAAGCTCCTTGTAGCTGTTCATTTAAAGGTTGATAAGGGCTTATTTGTTAGCCATAAAGAAACGACAATCTTCAATGAAAAAATATTTCTCTAAATAATGTAGGATTTGTTAAATATACATGGTATACATTATATAGCACATAATATATTTTAATAACTGAACTATGTGATCACTTTCTAGAGGAAATGTTATATATTTTATTTTGTGTGTGTATGTGTGTATTCTACATGCACTGCATATATGTATGTATTTATATAAACATATATAATATGGAATCATAACATGAAAATAAAATATGGAATTATATAGAAAAATCAACATGTTCATCTTACATAGTGGTCTAACCCTACTGTTACTTAGCATTCATTCCACAAGTGTCCTGACCAATTTCATACAACTGTAAGGAATCACCAAGTGCTTGGAGGTCCATATTATATAGATATTTTTTCTCAGGGCATTGTTTCTCTGTCCAAGCATACTTTGATAAGTAAAATGATACTCATATTCACACTGAAGCTTCAGTATGCTTGGAAGTGAAACAGAAAGTTTCATCCTGTTGCCATCTTTGAACCCCCTCTTTGAATTCATGTGAGTGTTAAGGCTTTTCAAACTTGAGTGATTTAATGATTGCTCTTATATTTCAAGTAAACTCATTCCTCTATCTAGAATAGTAGTTTACCTTTCACCTGATTAAAATAATCATTAGTTCTGGTCCCCCCAAATTTTAAGCTTGCTGCTTTCTAGGGTGTACAATATCCTTTTTATAAGGGCAGACCCATTTCACAATTACTGCCAAATGACTTGACTATATATAGCATCTTTCTGATAGGCAATGTATTAGAGAGATGACTCAGAGTGAGGGCTACTCAGGAGGCTCTATAGCAGTGATTCTCAACTTGTGGGTCATGAACTCTTTAGTAGTCAAATGACCCTTTCATAGGGGTCCCATACCACATATTCTGCATATTAGATATTTACATTATAATTAATAACATTAGCAAAATTACAGATAGGAAGTATCAGTGAAATTAATTTTATGGTTGGTCATCACCACACCATGAGAGTGTGCTAAAAGATCACAGCATTAGATCTTTTGTTGAGAACCACTGCTCTAGAGGGTTCTCTAGAAGAACAAAACTGATATAATGAATATATGTGTATGTGTGTGTATAATGAATATATATTTCATATTGTATATATTATATACATGTGATGTATTAGAGTATCTTATCTACTCTAGTCCTGATAGTCCAACAATAACCATATACCAACAAAAACTTTAAGAATCCAATAGTTGTTTGATCAGTCCATAAGGCTGTAAGTCTCAGCTGATCTTCAATATATGTTTAAATCCAGAACAAGCAGGTTCTAATATCAGTCATGAGTGAGGGCAGACGTGCAAAGAGTGAAAGTTTCCTTCTTTTGTGATTGTTATGTAGGCTGCCACTAGAAGGTACTGCCCTAAATAAAGGTAGATCTTCTAACCTCAAAATAAATAAATTAAGACTGCATCTTCCCACTCAAATGATTTTATTAAGATAAATTCATTACATGTATATCCAGAAGCTTGGATTTTAGTTTATTCCTGACATAGACAAGTTGACAATCAAGAACAGCCATTTCATAGCAAACCTATGATGGACATGTGTTATAAGTAGAAATGAATATATGTTTTAGCTTGCCACTAAGATTTGTTTTGTTACTTTGATTCTATACCTGTATTCAGCCAGCATTAAAGATTCTTCATATACTACATAGATATCTGTATTCATCTGACTTGTGTTTCATTATGAATTATGTAAAGTTGTGATACGCAGTTCAATATTTCTAAAATATATTCCATTGTATGACTATAGAAAATAAGATTGCCAGCTAGCATATCATGGCTCTGTGAATTCCCTCCACAAGCAATCTCTGCCTCAAAACCTGGTTTCCATGTTAAGTTTTCCAGCCCTGTCTTACCATGGAAACCACTTAAGTACACCCACAGAGCCCCCTATATATAGGATTTAAATGTCAATTACCAGGAATCATCTTTTTTTTAAAATTCTCTTTACATCCTGATTCCTACTGCCCCTCTTGATCCCCCTTCCAACAACCCTTTCTCCCCATCTGCCTTTCCCTTTCCCTGAGAAGAAGGAGGGCTCCCCTTGGAATTGCCCCCACCTTGGCATATCAAGTCTCTGTGGGGCTAGGCGCATCCTCTCCCACTGAGACCAGACAAGGCAGCCTAGCTAGAAGTATATCCCACAGACAGGCAACAGCTTTTGGGATAGTCCCCCCTCCAGTTATTTAGAACTTACAAGAGAACCAAACTGCACATCTGCTACATATGTGCGGGTGGGCCTAGGTCTAGCCTGTGTATGCACTTTTGTTGGTGGTTCAGTCCTTGAGAGCCCCAAGGGTGTGAGACGTTAAACCATTCCAGGAAGTTTGGTAAGGTAGAGTAGGTTGAGACCAGAGACTCGGTGGGCATACACCTGAGGTTTGGCAAACTCCCTGCCCCTGCCAGATTCATGGCCAGGAATACTTGCTACACTCTGCACGTAAAGAAACATGTCCTATGGTCACGTAGGTCCAAAACAAGAGTTCTCCATGCTAATGAGGTAGCTAGAGGCATGGAAGGCTTAGCCAATAAGCTTCCCTTCCCAGACACTCCTCCCTACAAAAGATATTTAATCTCAGGTCTACCCTGAAAGAAAAGGGTATGGTACATTATGCATCCATTTTTCACCATGAACAATCAATGAACTTTTTGGAACCAGGGACTCGCTGGAGAAGGCCTACAACTACAGAGCCACAACTTAATTCTCCTTAGAAGGCCTCTCTGTGCTCCCAGCCACAACTGCCACCAAGCCCACCTCTGCCATGCTAAAGATACTCACCTCTGAGTCAAGCCAGACTTCCCCTTTTCTCCAAGACCCCGTATAGACACTGTCCCCAGCCCAGGGGCCCCAACTCCATTCTCTGCTCTTCTGCTACTCCCAGTGGTGACTGGATGTCCAAGAGTCTGAGAACCCCATGGCCCAGGCTTGTCACAGGCCCGGGGATCCCCCAACTCAGCTCTGGCTTTTCCACATCTCAGACTACACTTTCTCACCACAGAGCAGTGTCTCTACAGCCTGGCACCCATCCTGGCAGTGTTATGGGGTAAACACAGTCAAACTCTCCTTGGCATTCTGCATCCCCAAGAGACTGTGCCTAGCTGAGGAGTAAACTCAGACCAACATGAAGGTCCAGGTGAGTTGACTCTGTTGGTCTTCCTGTGGTGTTTCTATCCCCTTTGGGGCCTGTAATCCTTTCCCCAAGTCTTCCTAAGAGTCCCCAGGCTCTATCCACTGCTTGGCTGTGGGTCTCTGCATCCCTCTTAGTCAGCAGCTGGGTGGAGCCTCACAGAGGACAGCCATGCTAGACTCTTGTCTGCAAGCATAACAGACTATCATTAATAGTGTCTGAGATTTGTGCTTGCTCATGGGATGGGTCTCCAGTTGGGCCAGTTACTGTTTGACTATTCCCTCAGTCTCTGCTCCACCCCAATCCCTGTATTTCTTGAAGACAGGATGACTTTTTTGATCAAAAGTTTTATAGGTAGATTGATGTCCCTATTGCTTTACTGGGGTTTCTACCTGGCTACAGGATTTGGCCCCAATTGGTTCCATATCCCCAATGCTGTGAGGCCATCTAATGTCACCCCATTGATTTCTGGGCTCCTCCTTTATCCCATGTCTCTGTCATGTCCTTGAGATGCCCTCCCACCTCCCCATCCCTGTGAGTTGCAGATATCAATCCATGGCTGTCTGGCCATCTCTCCTGACTCTCCTCATACCTGATACTGAACCCTCCCCCATTCTGCTCCCCATCCCTTCTGTCCCCTGTGACTGTTTTATCCTCCCTTCTAAGTGAGAATCAAGCATCTTTGACTGGGCCTTCCTTCTTGTTAACTTCTTTGTGTCTGTGGAGTATAGCATGGGTATCCTATATTTTACGGCTAATATCCACTTATAAGTGAGTACATACCATGGATATCCTTTTGAGTCTGGGTTACCTCACACAGGATGGTATTCTCAAGTTCCATTCCTGTGCCTGTAAAATTAATGATGACTTTGGTTTAAATAGCTGAATAGTATTTCATTGTGTAGATATTTTCTTTATCCATTCTTCAGTTGAAGGACATCTAGGTTCTTTCCACTTTCTGACTATTACAAATAAAGTTGCTATGAAATAGCTGAGCAAGTGTCCTGGTAGGATGGTGGAGTATCATTTGGGTATATGTCCATGAGTCTTGAGGTAGAACTATTCTTAGTCTCCTGAGAAACAGCCAAATTGATTTCCAAAGTGGTTGTACAATTCACACTCCCACCAGCAATGGAGGAGTGTTCCTCTTTCTCTATATCCTCCCCAGCATGTACTATTACTTGAGTTTTTGATCTTAGCCATTTTGATAAGTATAAGATGGAACCTCAGAGTTGTTTTGATTTGCATTTCCCTGATGACTAAGGACTTTGAATATTTCTTTAAGTGCTTCTTGGCCATTCTAGATTCCTCTGTTGAAAATTCTCTGTTTAGCTCTACACAGCATTTTTAAATTGGGTTATTTGTGTGGTTGGTATCTAACTTCTTGAGTTCTCTACAATTTTTGGATATTAGCCCTCTGTCAGATATATCGGACAAGAACTTCAAGTCACTGAAGAAAGAAATTGAGGAAGATATCAGAAGGTGGAAACATTTCCCATTCTCATGGATCAGTAAGATCAACATAGTGAATTGGCCATCTTACCAAAAGCAATTTACATATTTAGTGCAATTTTCAGCAAAATTCTAGCACAATTCTTTACAGTCTGTGACAGAGAAATTCTCAACTTCTTATGGAAAAACCAGGAATAATTTTAGGAAGGCAAAGAATTCAGTATAATTACAAAGAATATGTAGCATTTTCAAACAGTTACTTTCTGTCTTCTATCAGGACTATTTAAATAGGTATTACTATCACATACTTTGAACTGTACCATAACTTCATATACCTTTCTTGACTGAGAGACATATTTCAGAGTTTTTAAAAATTTATAATTATGATATATTAGTGTGATGGAGCAATATTAAACATAAAGGAGCTGAATTTATCCCCTCCAAGGTGCAAAAGACATAGGCATCATGTTTAGAATATACCTAAATAAAATAAACCAAGAAAATTCAATATGCTATTGAATGGATAAATTACACAAATATACTATAATTTTTATGAGTTGTAGACATTCTGTATTAGGTGTTTCAGACATTCTAAAATATCTAAAGAATGGTTGAATGAATCTAGAGCAAACTTTTGAGATATCATTATTAAACATTTTATGTAGGGTGCATATATTGCCAGTTTTAGAAATAAGTAGTAAGATTACTATAGTTCAAATATTATAAATTTCTATATTTAAGGTCATTTTTAGTAAAGGTTATCACTATTTTTATTCAAAAATTTTCTGCATATTAACAAGTAAAATACTATGAATCTTGGAAACTCATGGACTTTCATTCTTTAGCAGGTGAAACGTTTGTCTTAGATTACTGTAATATTTGCTATCATAGAAAACCTGACACTTCTTCATAGCAAAGCTTGTATTCTCAAATACAGCATGTGCCCAGATGTCTGCATTGCTATCTTTCTAAACTTGATCATTTTTTCATCTTTTCTTGGTGTTTAGTAACTCTTGCTTTATCCACATGCATTTAAATAAGCCTATATATTTCTATTTAAACATGCCAGATAAACTTTCTGCCTGGTTTTTCCAGTACACCTTGAGGAGGCTGATATAAGCCCATGAAATGTAGAACAGAAGTACAGGTGGTCCATACTAAGTTCTCGTCAACTCATATTTTTTTCAAAACTCCCAGCTCCAGAGATGAGAGACCCATTTCAAAGGATGCCTTCCCCTGCATCCTTTGCCAGTTTCAAAGAGCTTTCTCATGTTGCTCACCCAGCTCTTCTCCCAATACAGGAGATTCCAGAGCTGCATAACAGAGCAGATGCCAATAACTCGCGTTATGGGTGCTCACACCTCTTTGGAGATTTTCTCCCTCATCATAACCCTGTAACTGTTTCGTGGTGGACACAGGATGCTCTGAAAACCTCATGATATACATTCCAACCTTAGATAAATCAGTAACATGCTGTAGTAATGTCTTGCTTTACCAAATTTTATGCAAAATCTCTGTGAAATATGAAAAATAGAACAAAGTTATAATATAGTTTTGTGACTATAAGCATTTTAAAGCAACAAAATGAGTTTGTATGTGTTAGACTTTAAGAGTAATATACCTATATGTTGTATTATGTTTCAGAAATGTTTATAGTCTAATGACAGTTTCTCCATAAATAATAATATTAGCTATTTTGCTTTTATTTTTGTGATTATAATGTTTTCAATATCATTGGTCTCTTCTCTTCTGTCCCTCCAAATCATTTTATTTTAATTACCTAGTAATATTAGATTTTAAAAGACAGAAATATATTTTTACATGAAAATTATTTGAGAAGATTTTCTTTAGCCAAGATTAAGTTGTTTTGAGCATGTACTGTTTCATAATTTAAAAAACAGTCTGCTCAAAATAATAACACTACAGACAATAATATGAATGCTGGAGAAAACAATTCAGTTTTATAGATCTTGAAAAGTTTGTCAACAAATGTGTGTGTGTGTGTGTGTGTGTGTGTGTGTGTGTATGTGTGTGTGTGTGTATGTGTGTGTGAGAGAGAGAGAGGTTTAAGATTACAGTGGAGTTCTTAGCTATACTACTTACATTTACATAGCTATGTCAAAAATACTTATGAACACCATAAAGTGACAATTAAATTTCATGGTTTCAGATGTTCAGTCCGTGGTCACTTGTTTCCAATGACCTGAGCCTACATGATAGCAATACAATATGATAGAGGCTCTTGTCTCATGGCACACAAGAAGCAGAAGAAAACCATAACAGTAAAAATTTTGGAAAAGACATAGCCCTCAAGGACACAGCCCCAGGAATCTACTACTGTCACCTAAAACTGACCTTCTACAGTTCCACCACTCCCTAATAGTGCATTCTACTTAGTCCACCAATAAAATAAGCTATTAGTTCAATAGAAAATCTCATGACCTAATAGGTTCACAGATACACTCAGTTGGGTGCTTTTAATTATCCCTTAATTCAATCAAGTTCCTAAACAAAATTAACCATCACATTAGCTAATGAATTTATATATATATATAAATAATGAATATATATATATATATATATATATATATATATATATATATATATAAAAGCATATGAGCTACCAAAAGTAAGTCAAAACTGTACTTTATAGATTTATTCATTAATGTTTACAAGGCACAATAATTTAAATATTAATAAATAGAGTAATAGAAAAGACCTTGTGCATAAGATAAATTGCTGGATTTTTTCCATCTCAGTATTGTAACTTTTCTCTTTTAAAACAATATATTTGCTTCTCTCACCCTCAACTCTTCCTATGTCCTCTCAACTTCCCTAACGCCCCAAATTTTGTTCTTTCTCAGTCTCAAAAATATACATAAACCCCAGAAAATGAAAATCAAAACAAATAACTAGTAAGACAAAACAAGCAGACAAACAAGCAAAAACAAAAATAAAGCAACTCCTATAACAGAACAAAGCAAAACAAAATAAAACAAAGCGAAGAGTCCATTTTGTATTAGCTAACTACTGCGCGTGGGGCCTGCCCTGGAGTGTGATTGATAGGTCCAATGTCACTTCACTGGAGAAGCCTGGTTTCTCCCCTGCCAGCAGGTTTGAATTAAAAATAGCTTCTTTGCTAGTGGTTGAACCCTATGCCCAATTACCCTTCTCAGTCTGTTGACTTAGTTCCAGAAAAAGGTTGGCAGTTAAGTCCCTAAATTGAATGGGCTTGGCAGTATAGCAACCATTTCTGAAATAAGTTCTTTGAATATCTATTATTTGACCACAGTACTGCGGGCAAGCCATTGGACTAGGCTCATATACATGAGTTTTCTGTTAATATTTTTTTTTGTGTTGTTCATGCAGCTGTAATTACCTGATGACTTGAAGGGGACACCATGATCCAAATGAGTCTCATTTGTCCGGATATTGGCTATGACACAGTCTTTTTCTTCTTCACATGCTCTTAATTTAATAACCTTACTCAGTGGTATATTCTCATCAGACAAAGACAGAACAGAGGATAGTGGGCTTCCAAATTCACTCTAGGTCCAGATTTTGAAATTAACACAATATAATTTCACCAAATTCTATTGCTCGAAATCAGGTGATAAGGTAGGTACAAATTTTGTGAGCAGGAAAAATAGTCTATCTCTTGAAGGAAGATGTTTCAAAGTTTGTGCACATGCTTCTAACCACTGCTAAATTACAACAAAATATAGTTATAACCCTGTTTTATGACATGTTTGACTTTTAGAAGAATTGGGCAAAATTTGTCATATGTAAGCATATTTTTGAATCAAGTAATTTCTTCTCTATAGGTCACTGTATGGGTCAATCTATATACATACAAGAAATGATAGTGTAAGTATCCAAATAATTATATTTATTTTCTGAATATAGAAAAATTAGGAAGTAATTTAATCTGCATTTATTACAGGCATACATTAACTACAGTAATTCATAAATAGGAAACTATTCTGTAGTTAAAAGTGAGTGTAGATCTATGTATCCGTGTGTATTTATTTTCTAAGTCTTAATATCAAATGAAAATCCAAGATACAATGAGTCATGTGTAGATACACTATATACAACTCTATGTTTAGCCTTTTGCAATATAACATTCCTGGTTATTAGTTACTGTTTTGTTGCTATGATCAATATCTGACTAGAAGTGCTGCAAAGAAGCAAGGTTTATTTTGGATTTCCTGCTAAAAAGAAATAAAATCCATCATGTTAGAAAAGTCATGATATGGCAGGATCATGTGGTGAGTAGTGACACTTTTGTCACAGACAGGAAGGAGAGAAGGCAGGAAGTGTTGCCAGGCTATGAAACCTCAAATCCCACCGCTGTGACCCACCTCCTCCAGTAGGGTTCTAGCTCTTAAAGTTCTACAAATCAACAAACTTGGTTTCACCATTGGGGGACCAAGTGTTCAAACACATGAGGGTTTCACATTCAAACCCAATATATCTAAAACATTTTGTTCAAGCATTAATGATATATATATATATATATATATATATATATATATATATATATATCCTCCACAGTTCCATTGTAGTTCTTACTGACTTGAAATCTTTTGTCATTACAAAATTTTAAATAAAATATTAACTAGGTTATAATTGAATAGTTTATGCCAATGTATAAAATCTAATTAATATTAACTGATAGTTTTGAAAAAAAGAATTAAAGACTAAAGGACCATATATGATAAAGAATTTTGTTTTGCTCCTGTCATTCAATAGTGTTTTGAATTTTTATAACATGATCATTGTTGACTTTAAAAATATATTATTTCTTAATGATCATGCCTTACTTAAAACTGTGAGATAAATCACTTAACTCCTTGGTCATTGTTCAGTTTGAGTAGGTTGGATGATCCTCATTACGTATTCTTTGAGAGACCTCTGCCTGTCACCCTCATTCAATAAAAAACTTTCAGCTGGCTCTTCATTCCATTTATGGTACACTTTTTTTGACCTTCTCTGGGGCTGCTAGAAATTTCTATTCTCATAAGAGTCTGACAAGGCCACATTCATTCTGCCCTTTCGCTCTCATTGTCATTTAAAGGTCAGGCTGTGTCAATGCCATGCTCATTTGTTTTACCATGTGCTATTCAGAATCACATAAGTCTGAAATGCCTGAAGCCCAGGACAGAAGGCGACAGTTAAAAACTTAGAAGGAAAAACTGCATACTTTTTGTAAAAATTTATTTTCGAATATATATTTCATGCAGTGTTGAAGTTAAAATGACAACTTGATATTCAGTTCTTATGAAATCATTGGTGCATCTTAAATAAGAGAAATCACTCATTTACATATTTAACAAATACTGCAGGAACCTGTGTGCCAAGCACTTTTCTTGGTATTTGTGCGACATTATTGAGCAAGTCGACGTGTTTCTCTTTATTTAATGCATTTTATACACTGTTAACAAGAGAAAAGTCACTAAAGCATTAAATGTTGCAGAGTGTGATGAACAATAGACGAAAAATGAAAGCAGGATGGGGAAGATAAAAGAGTGATCTCAGGGAGACTATACCTCACTGCACCTAAGGAGTAACAAATCAAATGATTTTAGAGTATTAACTTAAGGAAGAATTTGAGGAAGATAGCATATACCAAGACTTTAAGAGACGATTTTTTTTAAATCAGTGTTTCACATTTTATACAGCATGGAGAGTATGATCATACAAATAATAAGTTTATCTTTGAAAAAAATGGCTTTCTTCCATTTAAAAAAGATTGACTTTTTTTTCCTCCATTGGATATTTGAAATAGGTGTATTATATAGCCCTGGCTTGCCTCCAATTTGTTATGCAGAACACGCTATGTTTGAACTGGCTATAATCCACCTGTCTTCATCTCTGTCTTCCCCTGTCTTCATGCTAAGCTTGCGAGGCACTCCATTGTGGCTGGCTTGTTAACTCTTTGTAAGGGCTTTGGCGATCATATTGAACGAGAGTTTCAGAGAGGAAGGGTAGAGTGTGGCAAGTAAATGGTCAAACTAAAAATATAATGATGAGTTCAGAGATGATAAATCTAGAAGAAAGGTACTTGGAGGTAGAGAACAGATGGGGGAATGTATAATTACTTTGATTTTTCTAATACAATGTTTTAGAGAAAGTCAGTTTTGATAAGATTGATGTATTGAGGCTAGAGTCCACTTATGAGACAAACATCATATGATAATTGTCTTTCAGAATCTACATTATTTCACAGTATAAGTTATCCAGTTCCATCCATTAACTTTCAAATTTTATGATTAAAATGTTAAGCTTAATAGAAATATACTTTGTATTTGTGATACAACGTTATTATTCCCTCATCTGTTGATGGGTATCTAGGTTGGCTCCATTCCCTAGCTACTGTAAATAGAACAGTAACACACATGGACTAGCATGTATCTGTGCAGCAGGATGTAGACCCTTTGGGTATATGCCCATTGCTGATATAGCTGAGTCTCCATGTTGTTATACATCATGGTTGCACAGGTTTATAAGCTCACTAACAGTGAGTAAGGATGCCTCTTTTACCACAGTCATGCAAGCACTTTTTTTACTTGATTACTTTTATAGTGATAAATTAGACTTGGTAAGATGGCGTCTCAAAATAATCTTTGTATTTGGATGAAGGCTGAGCATGTCCAAAGTTTGTTTAAAAACTGTTTATCAGCAACTAATATATCTTGTTTTGAGAAATCTCAGTTCAGTTCTAGACAGACACACACACACACACACACACACACACACACACACACACACACACACACGTTTAGTATTTTAATGAGGTGACACAGGCCCAAAGAGGCAAACTACACATTCTTTCTCATGTATAAATTCTACCTTCAAAGCTTTAGTTTATGTGTTTACTTCGGAGCATCTGTAGAATCTAGGAAATCAAAAGTGGCCATTGAAAGAGGATGTCTTAGGGAGAGGACATAGTAGAACATAGGTAAATAAAAGTAGAAAAGGGAACACTGGTGGTAGAAAGGTTCAAGCAGGGATGAGGAGAGGGGAGGAAAGTGAAGGGGAAAGGGAAAACTGAGCCAAAATGAAGGGCACATGAAAAAGCCATAGGAAAGCCCATTTTATAAGCTTCTTACAAATACATGTTTCCAATAATAGATGGAAGATATTTTGCATGGGTGAATAATGGTACTCCTAGAATCTGTTGTTTATTAAACAAAACTCACAGTACAAGGTAGAGAGTACTTCATTGTGAGATTTTGGTCAGGGAAGCCCCACAGGCCCTCCAAAGAACAGAAGCTATTGGCCTTGGTTTCTCGGTTATGCATGAAAACTAGATGATAATGTTCTATTTCTGAAGGCACCATATCTCTTGCTTTCAAGACATAGAGAATGAGAGCTGGCACTAAGAAGGAAGCTATCTCCTCACTAGCAAGATTTGTGATGACAAAGGGGGCAGGATAGGCTGATGGGGGAGGGGGACATCACATCAGTAATCTCAACCAGCTGGAAACCCAGAAACTACAATTTCAAAAAGGTTCCCACTGGTCAAATAGTGTCATGACTGCTATGGAGGTAACCAACTGCTTTGTGATTGAAACTGAGGTCTGAAGTAAATCAGAGAATACATGATTAGTTCTGTAAACCTGGTCAAACCCCCATGGCTAGGAGGTTACAGATCCTAGCTAAACTACTATTATTTAGCTAAATTGATATGGCACCAGATTATAGTCTAGTTGATTATATTTATGCCCACAGACAAAAGCTACTCTTACTTTTAAGTAAATGTTTTTTTTTTTTTTTTTTTTTTTGTAAGAAAAGTGGCAAATGAAGAAACTCCTGGCTGCTCAGAGACTAATGAGTGCACAACCCTTAACAAGATACTTATAATAGCACCTCTAATGATTGAGTCACACTGAAGAAGAGCTGGACAGAATGTGGGGACCAAAAACATATGGGGAAATTTCAAACAGTTTGAAATGCTATGTCCAGGACATGGCAAAGGCATTGAAAACATGATATGAATGCAACTGCAGTTGTTTTTTCTTGACCTGTATCATATGGGGCATGTCAACAGCCAACCATGAATCAGAAAGGGGACCATGGCAGCCATTTCTGCTTGCTAAACTATTGATAAGTGATGGAATAGATTCAGTAGTATACTAAATGGTGAGCCTACCAGACTCCAGTGAATAGTTTCAAACCCACAGTCCCGTAGAGAGTTTTAAATAAAATGAGAGGAACACAACATGGGAAAAATGATAAAATATATGAAGTGGACCTGAAGGTAGACACAAAATAATAAATATACTTACAAGAAAATAAAGACAAAATAATTTAAATCAAATGTGAGAATCCCAGAACCACTTGTTAAACAACTCAAGATGTACTGCAGAAAGGTGTCATTTCTCAAGGAAGCCACAGAATACATTGTCTTCAGAGGATGCAGAGTGATCTGCATCACTGTCAGGCCTCTTTTTTTATAATTGTTTCAAACTGTGTTTAGCACAGCGTTGTGTGTTCTTATACTCCCTGGTTCATCCAGGATAGTTTCCATAACACTCTGCTTTGTTGTTTATATTTTTAACCAGCTCCAATACACTGTCACTCATCGAGCTAGACGACAAAACTTACAAAGTCCAAGTTAGGCCATCCATGACCAGCCCAAGGGTTTTCCATCAGCCAGAAAATACTGAATAACAAGGAAGGCCAAGGAAAATAACATTTCGTTGAGGTACCCTTCTGTGTGATGAAATGGATAAGCAGAACTATTTATTTGGGTAGCAGTTGTAATTACAGATATTTGTAACAATGTATAACATTGAAAATTTCTATCATGTCCTATCAACTGCTGGGACTTGCAAAGAGAAAATATCCTGCGAGCATCAGCATCTTGTTGGTTTATAGCAGAGGGTTAAAGCTCATACAGTCCCTCAGATGTTGTGAGCATCTGTAGGGAAGGCAGCTGGCGATATGGCAGACAACAGAGAAGCACAGTAGAATTCATTTCCACCCATGAGAAAGAGAGATGCAGACTAAATGTTTGTTATGAATATATATTATCTGATTTGCATCTTACTATACCACATGTTAGTGTTTTTCTCAATTGGCATTGCCTGATCAGAATATTATATTCACTGAATGTCAACAATAAATGTTACAACGTACATAACATAATGATGTAGAGAGTTCATCAGCATAGACCTTGGAGTTCAGAAATAAGCAAGACATCATGACAAAAGCATATGAGAAATTAATTAGAAAGTATATTCTTTATTATCTTAAAATGAATTTTCAGAACCAGTGTTAAAATAAGGAAAGACACTGATTTAAAGTAGTTACAGTTTTAAAATGAAAGACAAGGACTGAGACAGCTTATTCAGACCCAGGTTCCATCTTCAGAACCCATGTAAAAAGCCAGGCATGTTGGCACACACTCAAATCTCAGCGCTTGGGAAATGGAGACAGTCAGACATTCTCAAGGTCTCTCTGCTTAATCAAGAGGTATGCTAAGTAGTCACTGACTCTAAAGATTAGGTGGAAAGCACCTGATGAGAAGCCCCTGAAGCAGATTCCTCCCATCCATATTACAAACAGGTACATGTGTGACCAATAGGCACACGCAGTCACACCTGGATACACATGAATATACATGTACACATATATGCACTTAAATAAAAGGTAAGTTTTTAATCTTTCAGGAGAAAGGGCAAGTTGTCCTATGGAAGTCACATAAGCAGAGGGGACAGGCACAACTATTACTCTTCTTGGAATACCTGTAGAGCAACAAAGTAAAGGCAAAGACTTCAGCAGAAATGTGTATGAGAATGTTCCCTCTTTGTAGAACTTAATCACTGGAAGAACATTTGGTAAGTTACCCTCCTATTAAAATTTCCTTTTTGTAATTATCTTAGGGCTTCTAAAGACTGCAAGGTGAACATCATAGATATGAGATAGTCATTACTTCCAACAATTGTCCAACTGTCCAGGATTCATGAACAAATAATATATTTATTAAGAATAATGATGAATAGAGAATAAAGCATTGGTTATGGAGACTTTGCTATAAAGCCATATGGTCTAGCCACTACTTTTTTTCCCTAGACTACATTACAGAGGGTCTACTGAAATAGGTACAAAAAGAAAATGCTAAATGAGTGCTGCATTGGAGAAAGGATACTATTTGCTTTCTAGTGGTTATAACAAAACTCTTGAGTTGTATTTTATTTTTATTATCTAATAAAAGAATGTATTGATCAGAGAATTAATTAAAGCACATTATTAAAAGTGTGAGCTTTTATTTGGCTTACATTCTGTTTTCACCAAAATTCATTCATTTTCTACCACTCCCAAATTAAAACACAAAATGTAGAAGTAAATGCTTTTTAGAGTAATTTTGTGTCTGTTAAGCACTACCTTTTTCCGTGTAGGAGGTAAGATAACTGTCTCATATATTCCATATCTATATGTCTATATTGATATGTCTATATCTCTACTTTTGTTATTGTCTCTATTTATCATGTGTCTATATATCTATCACCTATCTATATCTATGAATCTGTTATCTATTTCTATCAGCTAACTATCTATACTCTATTAGTGTAACTATTTAGAATTTCATAGCCTATCTCATGTATAGACTAGTTTACCACAATAATAGGCTTCAAAATTTTACAAATCTCTATCTCAAACTTGGCTGAATTATAATTACTAAATCATGGCAAAATCGGTTTCCTTTAATTAGAGATAAAATTAACTTTGTGCTACTCTTTAAAAGGAGATAATGTACAAAAACAATCTTCCTCTCATCTGTAAGGTAATTGGTATTTTCAGTAGTGCCATTGTATTTAGGACAAATAAAGTCAGAGAATTTAGTAAGCCTCTCAATAATGAAGTCTGTTGAAAGACTTACTTAGCAATCACATATTCAGTCTGGAGGGGGTATTGGAGATCATTTCATAATCAAAAAGAATTATTAAATGGCAAGTAGGTTCTTGTTTTTGCCTATTGCATTCTGGGAATATTTTGAGATTTTTGCATTTGCATGTGTTATATTTTTGAACAGAAATGGTATAGGAATATTTTAAAACTTATTAGGAAAACAGCTATTGACATGTGAGGATAAGTGCTCACCATATGGATTCTAACATTTTAATTATTTTGTTCTTTTTCTTTTTAAAGCAACTCTTAGTGGTAATAATTTTTCAACTAATTAAAGACCAGCTGCTACTTAGCAAGCTAGACACCCAATTAGGAATCTGAAACCTGCTAAGCAACCTTTACTGCTAGCCAGCTAACTGAATCACCTCCTGTTGCTGGCATGGATCTGATTATTTTTTGTTTTGTTAAATGCATGTTGTTGTCACACACACTGGGTCTGCAAAATGTTGTTCATTCTGAGGAGTCAAATAATCGGACATCTTTTTCAAGCGTGTCATCCTTGTTTAAGGTGGGGATCTCTAGCAGCATCCTTCATCTATCTTTGTAAGCACGATTACAAAATGGCTATAGAGAATTGTATTTTACAGGAAAAATCAAACTCAAAATGCAGAAGGCAACCACCCACAACATCTAAGTATTATTTTGTAACTGACAGTGAGAACATGATACGTGAAATGACTTTCAGATACACAGGGGGAAATCACAATGAGGATAATTACATTTCTACTTATGATGAAGAGGAGTGGTTTGAAATGTTTAGGACATTTATTATTTTCTTCTAAAACATATTTTAAGTGATGAAAGGGGGTTCCAAGAAAATTATATTAAAATAACATTTAAAACTGTACTTTTATAACTGTTGTATAAATAATTGCTGATACGGGTCCGGTATGTGCTGCGGTGGAGACGGTCGCACGTTCCAAAACCACACCAAGCCAAACAGTTCCACATGAGGGGTTTATTGGGGGAGGGGACAAGGTAGCAGCGAGGAGAGAGAAGGGAAGAAGGGGGAAAAAGAGGAAGAGAGAGAGAAGTCTTCCGTATATATAGGGAAAGTGACATGGCATGACGTAGCCACAGGTAAAGGTGGGCGGCGGGTCAAGGTGAATTCTGGGAATATGGTGGCTGTTGCCTTAGCAACAGGTGGGCGGGTCACACTGTCGCCTGGGTGACGTCACCTGCGTGCAACATCATCGGTTTGGCGCTCCTGATGCCAACAATAACAACACACCTAAAACTGTATTTTAGGTGTGTTGTTATAATATTTCCTCTGTGAGAATTCAAAATGACTTTTCTTCAGAAGATGAGCAAAATATTTAAATCTTCCTGGAGAAAATAGTATATTAATCATTGATTTCTATATGAAATACAATTCTTGAGAAGCTCTTTCTCAAGTGTTTTAAATGGTGTTGACTTGACACTGACTCCAAGGAATAAATAAATATAATTGCAATCTAGAGAGAATTGATCATGCATGAAAAATTGAGAGATTACTTGATTTATAAAAACAATTAAAAATTGTGTCTTAGAATTGTTCAATACCTGGGGAATCCTTGTCTCTCAGACACCCTAGAAACTGGCAAGGGAGAACTGTCACATTTCTGGTGGTATCCTAAACAGCCTGGAAAAATTGATGCTTATTGACAAGAGCTAAAGGCACTGCACAGAGGTGTGTATATCTCCTCCTATTGCTTTGTTTATAATGTCAATTTTCTACAACCTTATTCACATGCTCCAAGCACAGTAGGTGCGAAATAAACATTGTTGATTGGCTGTCATTACATCTGCAGTGAATAACAATGAGTCTGACAGACTTGGCAGCTCTCAGAAAGAATAGGGGCATCTCAATGAGTATTCTGAGATGCCAGGGTTAAAACTCTCTGTGGGAGATGAGATGTGGCTTCACAAGACTGGAGTTTGTTTGGGAAAGATCTGATGAAATGTGTCAATCTAGAGTATAGGCCCTCTCTGGGTACCAGTATCAGCCCTGTTTGTGATATGAATTATGCCTCAGCCTTCACCAGAGTACAGTTCAGGGAAAGATGCTGTGGGCAGAGAGTGCTTTCTTGAGCTAAATTTTTCTCCTCTCCACTATTGCTCACAGTAGAAACTGAAATTGTCTTGTCAGGTGTGCCATAGGGAAGGCGACGGCAATTGAAAGTCAACTCGTATTTCACAATTCTTCATGTCTCTCTAATGCTGTCATAACAATTTTCTAGAAGGCAGGCCATATTATGTCACAATTCCTCTTGAACAATTTTATGGTCTTCCACTGACTAAAAGATCATGTTCAAGGCATTTGGCATAGCAGATTAAGCCTTCCGAAGGTTGATCCTTGCCCACTTCTTCTAAATCTTCATCTGACACAGTACCATGAAAAATAATAAATCACTTAAATTATTTACATTTTTATAAGTAGTTTTCCATATACTTTATGCATTTTTTTAAGTTTGCTACTAAAGTATCTATGTACAAAGTAGGCACAGTTGGTGCTTTCCAAATCTTAAAATCTGACATCCCAACACTTCAAACATGCAAACTTTGTGATCACTGATCACACCATATGTAGAAAATAACACACTTGACTTTATGTAATGGTTTGTAGTGAAAACACAAGAGCACATAACTGTGTAAAATTACAAATGAACTTCATGTCTAGACTTAGGTCCCATACCTGAGATAGTTCATTGTGTAAAAGCAAATATCTCAAAATCTAAAATACTGAAATTTGAAACACTAATAAAGACACACAAACTTTTTAATGTATATGCAATGTATTTGTTTGTTGGTTTTGTTTTGATACAGGATCTCCTCTATCCTAGGCTGACTTACAGCTCTTTATATAGCCAAGGATGACTTTAAAATTCTTATCTTCCTGCCTCTACCTCCTGAGTACTGAAGTCATCATACCTAATTATTCACTCTTTGTGATTAGACACAGGGCTTTGCATAGGATAGTCAAACATGCTACCAAACAAGGTACACCTCCACCTACTACTATTTTTGAAAGATGAAAAAGGAGAAGGAGGAAGAGGAGGAGAAGGAAAAGAATGAGGATGGAGAAGGGGAAGAAGAGGAAGAAGAGGAAGAAGAAGAAGAGGAAGAAGAAGAAGAAGAAGAAGAAGAAGAAGAAGAAGAAGAAGAAGAAGA
>CM052712.1:50384388-50396888 GCA_028551405.1 Uromys caudimaculatus
CCCATCTAAACTAATGCTTCTTTTTTTTGTCTATGTTTTTATTAAACTAATAAAATTTATTTTAAAATATAAAACACAGTATTGACTCTTTTAAGTCATCAAAATAATTTATAATAGTTAAATGCCTCTTAAGTATATATGAAATCTTCTGAAGCTAAAAGTGAAATGCACTCAACCAGTTTTTAAAATTTACTTGGAATATTAAACCTGTTAGAAGTAGTAAAAAATCTCTTACAAAGTTCTCTATGAAAGGAAATTGTGGCAAGTTCTTGGTTAGACAGAAACTGTTCCATCTCCAAGGGAGAATACACAGTGTAACTGTGGCTTAATAGAAGGGATTGGGTAGTGTTCCTTTTGTTTCTATTTTGTGGAATAGTTTGAAGATTATTGGTATTAGGTCTTCTTGGAAGGTCTGATAGAATTCTATACTAAGCCCATCTGGTCCTGGGCTTTTTATTGTTGGGAGGCTTTTAATGACTGTTTCTATTTCTTTAGGGCTTATGGGACTGTTTAGATAGTTTATCTGATCCTGATTTAACTTTAGTATTTGGTATATGTGTAAAAATTTGTTCATTTCATCCAGATTTTTCAATTCTTTTGAGTATAGGCTTTTGTAGTAAGATGTGATGATTTTTTGAAATTCCTCAAATTCTGTTGTAATATCTCCCTTTTCATTTCTGATGTTAATTTGGATACTGTCTCTGTGCCCTCTGATTAGTCTGGCTAAGGGTTTATCTCTCTTGTTGATAATCTCAAAGAACCAGCTCCTGGTTTTGTTGATTCTTTGTATAGTTCTTTTTGTTCTACTTGGTTGATTTCATCCCTGAGTTTTATTATTTCCTGCTGTTTACTCTTCTTGGGTGTATTTGCTTCTTTTTATTCTACAGCCTTCAGGTGTGCATGCAGTTAAGCTGCTGGTGCATACTCTCTCCAGTTTCTTTTTGAAGGTACTCAAACTATGAGTTTTCCTTTTAGAACTGCTTTCATTGTGTCCCATAAATTTGGGTAGGTTGTGCCTTCATTTTCATTAAGTTCTAAAGTCCTCAATTTCTTTCTTTATTTCTTCCTTGACCAAGTTATCATTGTTTAGGGCGTTGTTCAGCTTCCATGTGTATGTGGGCTTTCTGTTGTTTTTGTTGCTATTGAAGACCAGCCTTAGTTCATGGTGATCTGATAGGAGGCATGGGATTATTTCAATCTTCAAATATCTGTTGAGGTTTGTTTTGTGACCAATGATATGGTCAATTTTGGAGAAGGTACCATGAGGTGCTGAGATGAAGGTACATTCTTTTGTTTTAGGATGAAATATTGTATAGATATCTGTTAAATCCATTTGGTCCATAACTTCTGTTAGTTTCACTGTGTCTCTGTTTAGTTTGTATTTCCAAGATCTGTCCATTGATGAGAGTGGGGTGTTGAAGTCTCCCACTATTATTGTGTGAGTTGCAATGTGTGCTTTGAGCATTAGTAAAGTTTCTTTTATGAATGTGGGTGCCCTTGCATTTGGAGCATAGATGTTCAGAATTGATAGTTCTTCTTGGTAGATTTTTCCTTTGATGAATATAAAGTGTCCTTTCTTATCCTTTTTGGTAACTTTTAGCTGAAAGTTGATTTTATTTGATATTAGAATGGCTACTCCAGCTTGTTTCTTGCGACCATTTGCTTGGAAAATTGTTTTCCAGGCCTTTACTCTGAGATACTGTCTGTCTTTAACACTTTCCTGTATGCAGCAAAATGCTGGGTCCTGTTTACGTATCCAGTTTGTTAGACTATGTCTTTTTATTGGAGAATTGAGTCCAGTTAAGAGATATTAAGGAATAGTGATTGTTGCTTCCTGTTATTTTTGATGTTATTTTTATGTTTGCGTGGCTATCTTCTTTTGGGTTTGTTGAAAGAAGATTACTTTCTTGCTTTCTTTTTTTTTTTTTTTTTTTTTTTTTTGTAGTTTCCCTCCTTGTATTCAAGTTTTCCTTCTATTATTCTTTGTAGGGCTTGATTTGTGTTTGTGTAAATTTGGTTTTGTCATGAAATATCTTGGCTTCTCCATCTATACTAATTAAGAGTTTAGCTGGGAAAAGTATCCTAGGCTGGCATTTGTTTTCCCTTAGGGTCTGTGTAACATCTGCCCAAGATCTTCTAGCTTTCATAGCCTCTGGTGAGAAGTCTGGTGTGATTCTGATAGGTCTGCCTTTATATGTTACATGACCTTTTCCCCTTACTCTTTTTAATATTCTTTCTTTGTTTTGTGCATTTGGTGTTTTGACTATTATGTGACGGGAGGAATTTCTTTTCTGGTCCAATCTATTTGGAGTTCTGTAGGCTTCTTGTATGTTTATGGGCATCTCTTTCTTCAGGTTAGGGAAGTTTTCTTCTAGAATTTTGTTGAAGATATTTAATGGTACTTTAAGTTGGGAATTTTCACTCTCTTCTATACCTATTATCCTTAGGTTTGGTCTTCTCATTGTGTCCTGGATTTTCTGGATGTTTTGGGTTAGGAGCTTTTTGCATTTTGTGTTTTCTTTGACTGTTGTGTCAATGCTTTCTATGGTATCTTCTGCACCTGAGAGTCTCTCTTCTATCTCTTGTATTCTGTTGTTAATGCTTGTATCTATGATTCTTGATCTCTGTCCTAGGTTTTCTATCTCCAGGGTTGTCTCCCTTCGTGATTTCCTTATTGTTTCTATTTCTGTTTTGAGATTCTGGATGGTTTTGTTCAATACCTTCACCTGTTTGGTTGTGTTTTCCTGCAATTCTTTAAGGGATAACATTATGTTATTTATGTCCTGAGTGCTCCATGATGTGTCCCTCTGAGCAGATGTGGTTTCCTCGTTAAGGGCTTCTAGCTGTTTACCTGTGTTCTCCTGTATTTCTTTAAGGGAGTTATTTATGTCATTCTTAAAGTCCTCTACCATCATCATGAGATGTGACTTTAAATCAGAGTCTTGCTTTTCTGGTGTGTCGTGGTG
The DNA here is from genome assembly GCA_028551405.1 of Uromys caudimaculatus. NCBI lineage: Eukaryota > Metazoa > Chordata > Mammalia > Rodentia > Muridae > Uromys > Uromys caudimaculatus. The sequence goes on from CM052712.1 coordinate 50,387,355, forward strand.
TCCAGGGTTCTTCCGTGGTGGAAGAACTGGGTTCTGATGATGCTAAGTAGCCTTGGTTTCTGTTGCTTATGTTCTTGCCCTTGCCTCTCGCCATCTGATTATCTCTGGTGTTAGCTGGTCTTGCTGTCTCTGACTGTGGCTTGTCCCTCCTGCAAGCCTGGGTGTCAGTACTCCTGGGAGACCAGTTCTCTTTGGGAGGAATTTGGGTATGGAGAGCTGTGTCACAGGGTCAGCTCCTGGTGCAGAGAGAAACTGGGAGGATCCTGTCCCAGGCTGCTACTCGGTTCCTGTGTCCTGAGTGCTCCATGATGTGTCCCTCTGAGCAGATGTGGTGATCTTACCTGTGCCACAGGTGTGTTGGCACTCCTGGGAGACCAGCTCTCTCCCGGCGGCATTTGGGTATGGAGCGCTATGCCACAGGATCAACTCTGGGCACTGTGGCACAGGATCAGCTTCCAGCACCTAAACTAATGCTTCTAACCACCATGCTTGCTACTGAAGATCCACAGCTAATTGCAGGTCTCCTTTCATGCCTCTTCATCTGATCTTACTTTTTCATGGTTAATTGGACATAGACATCAAGACGTCATTGAAAACATTACCTTACAAAGCAATCTCTAACAGTTAAAATCAGACATTCTCACATCCTCCTTCCCATAAACACCATAATTATGGAAAAATATCGGATAAGAACTCTGTTACAATCATTGTCACAGCAATAATGATGAACACACTAATTATTTACCATGTCACATAAAATGTGTTTGCTCTTGTCATACACTAACAACAGTCTCTGAAGTGTGCTTTATGAATCATGGTGTAGTAACTTCAGAAGTTTCCATTGTAAATACATTGAGTTCAACTTACCCATTTGTTCATTAGCAGCAATTTTCAATTTTATGTTTATTTTTCTTATTTTCTCGTATGATAATAGTGTACTAAAATTTTCCTGTTATTCTACTACCCACTCAGATTTACAGAGTTTCACTAAAACTATGTAAATTGGGGGGTAGAGAGTGTGAGTCTGACACAAACCAACTATCAACATCCATTTATACTGACTACACAATATTTATTTTATTACAAACCAGATGGCAAACCCTTCTAAGTCTGTTTTTGAAATGTACACTCCCCTGGCTTGTTATTCTTTTCAGGTTAGAATACCACAGTCACAGTATCCATATAAGTCTTTCATTTTTATTTTTTTTAATAAATCATTTCATTCATTTATATCTCAAATGATATCTCCCTTCCCGGTTACCTCTCCACAATACCCCCCTCCCATCCACCCCCTCCCCTTTGCCTCTATGAGGATGCTCCCCCACCCACCCACCCAGTCCTGTCCCACTGCTCCAGCATCCCCCTATGCTGGGGCATCAAACCTCCACAGGACCAAGGGCCTCCCCTCCCATTGATGTCAGACAAGGATATACTCTGCTACATATGTATCTGGAACTATAGATCCCACCATGTACACTCCTGGGTTGGTGATCTAGTTCCTAAGAGCTCTGGGTGGTCTGACCAGCCAACATTGTTCTTATGGGGTTTCAATTCCCCTCCCTCTGCTGCTCTTCCAGTCCTTCCTGCAGCAACTCCCCACCAGGGTCCCCAACTCAGTCTGATGGTTGGCTCTGAGCATGAACATCCACATCTGCATTGGTCAGGTACTGGCAGAACCTCCCAGGGGACAGCCACACCAGGTTCCTGTCAGCAAGTGCCTCTTGACAACAGCAACACTGTCAGAGTTTGGTGTCTGCAGATGGGATGAATGCCCAGGTGGGATGGTCCCTGAATGACCCTTCCTTTTTTAGGCTCATCTTTAAATTTAAACTCAATTTAGGTTTATCTTTAAAATTTGCATTTTGTGCTTTCAATACTTCAAGAAAAAATAAAAAACAAAGAACAAAAAACAATGACCCCTGCCACACATTATAGCCATTTGCTGATAATTAGCTTTCAGATACGAAGACTTAATTGGTAGTTCAAATGAATCTCAGTAGTTATGAGGGAAACTCGTGTGTCCACTATCTCAACTTTCTCTATATATGAAACTAGTATATTATTTTCTTATTTCATTCCTTACTAATTTATTTAGAGTCTATTATTTTCAGTGTAGAATTGTTCTAATTTCTGTAGACTTATTCCCGGGTATCTGGTAGGTTTTTTGTTTGTTTGTTTGTTTGTTTGTTTTGTTTGTTTGTTTTTCTTTGTGTATATGTGTGTGTGTGGTGTGTGATGTTATGGTTCCAGCTTATTCAAGTTCATCAATTCTTATAAATTCTTATAAATTCATAAAATTAATTCTCATGTAATATATTACATATTTTAATTTTTAAAAATTTAATCTTTCAGTTGTATTTATAAGGGTAGAATAGAGCAATTGTGAGATTACATAAAACACAACTTTAAGGCGAGAAGAAAATTACCTATTTTAGGTATCTAGATATCCCTAAAAATGTCCTTTCAGTATCTTTAACAAGTGTTTGGAGCATCCCTTGGCTTGAATGATAAAAATCCAGAAAATTGATTTGCTCTCTTATGAACCCCAAGGAAGCAATGCCCCTTAAAGATTAATGATAATTCAGAAATTTCCTTTGTGTATAGCTTTTACACTTTAGCATTTATTTTAAGCCCATACCCATGATGTATAACTCATTCTAAATGATAACTATTTGGTTTATAAAGGTCAATCATATATGCTTATTTGCTTCCACTTCTTTCCTCTGGGCTCAGTTCTTCCGCTATGTTCCATTAATAGCGATTTCTGGCCATTCACCATGTAGATCGCTTTTCTTGAATGCACGCTGAGATTTTCACACAGTTAAACTCATCAGAGTGCTATTTGTCATTTCAGTTAGAGGTTGAATTTATTTTTTTACTTCCAGCAATACAATGGGTTTGATACCATCAGTCACGGCCATCTTTATGCTGGGTATGCAGATAGCAGCATTCAAACTGTCATTGACTTGCTCGAATTTACTACTGTAATTATTTCATTTTTCAGTATTGTGGCTTGACTTTGGCAGCAATAGAGACCTGTATTTCAGGTGTGTAATCAGACTAACTAAGCTTGAAAGAGAAGATTAGCCCTACATGCTCTCTACCTGGTTTGATTTCCCTGAAGGAAAGCTTATTCTAGCAAATTAAAATTAGCCTCATGAAATTGAATGGTTAGCACAGAATTAGAAAAAGGAAAATTAGTCCAGCATTTCAATGTTTAATTCCATCTGGATTTTAACAGATTCTTTGTCAATGAGAATAGAGATGTATATGCCATAGGAAATAAGCAGGTTGCGTCTCTCTGCTAAGGCACACACGCTTTCTCCAGAAATGTATGGAGGAAGAAAAGACTCCCATCGATTGCCTAATAGTTTTTGTCTGTTTTTCCCTTATTATATTCTCTGATTCTTGATATCTTATTCTTATAAATAATTATAACCACCTGGTTTCCAAACTTGGAGAGAACTTCCTTTTACCAGCCCATGAATTTATGTGTCCAGTGACAATGTGATCACATTCATATACTCCATCCTTGCAGTGAATTCTCTGCTTTCTTTCTCTGTCATCCCTTACAGATAACATGATAGATTCTAGACATTTGGATAATAGGAGTCAAGTGGATAACTTTAACCTTTTGGCTGAACTGATACTCCACAGGGAGCTACTGAGATCTCAGATGGGAGTCTCCCTGCCTACAGATCTTTATAGCTGAGACAAATGGTCTCATTGCTCCAACCTACTATTTTCTTCCTGTCTTTTCAAAGACATATTCCATTATAGCTATAAGCATTTGTCTCTAAAGACTGTGAAGGAGCAAGGGTTAATGTAGGCCAGAGTCGTACTTTAAAAGTCTCATGTTTTCTACAAATACTCAAAGAAGAGTTTCTCTGAACGCTCTCCCTTGGTGTGAATTAACACCTACATTTCTAAAATTTCTTCAGAATCTTTTAAAAAATGACAATATGCTTGACCTTCCATATTGGATAAATTGTACCTTCCATGACTTCATACAATACAGTTATGTGTATTGTCTCTACAGAATTTCTTCACAGAACAATATAAGGAGATGCAGAAGTAGCAATTTTTTAATGCAGCCACTTTTAAGATATGAATACGGATTGGAGAAAAAGGTGAAGATGAGAAGCAACACTATAAGGAAATCGTGTCTCATTTTAAAAGCTAATTGTGATGATAATTACATTCTGCTTTGGAAGTACAGGGCTGATGTTGGCTCTTACAATGGATTTGTTAAAAGAAATAAAGTAGATTGGGCTATTCAACAGTGACTGAATTGTTCATTATGTTAAGAATGGAAAGCAATCTTGTAAAGTGTCATCTTTTGCATTTATTTTAATTTTCTGGGAACATTTATGCCAACTAAATATAAAAATTCCCTGATATCACTCCTACCTCATTATAAAGGAAAAATACTATGCCTAAATGCCTTTGACAAATAGTCATGTTATTTAAATAATCATCACTTTGTCTTTTTTCAGTAGAGATACAGAAAAGGAAAAAAATCAAGTAAAGGAATGAATCAAGATCTTTGTCAAGAACAGAGAAATAAGAAAGACAAAGAAATATGAAGATTTCATTTATTGTTACAAACAGCTTACCTACATACACTGTTCCCCTTGGATGCATCATGTACCTGCCATGTGTGTCAGTACCACACTTATAAATAGATTGATGGTAGTAAGAAGAATAAGTAAATCCCTGCTAGAGAGTTTTTGTCCCATGGAGTTTGTGTAAATACACACATTGCTGCCAGATTCTGCACATCTGTTACACTCACCTGGAACACACATGCAGCTGCCTTGAAGGCATACCTTGAACATTAGGTTGGTACCCACAGAATTGGCATGTCCTTGCCTGAAACTTCATTTTCATTTGGGCAGATGGTGCAAAAGTCCTCTACATAGTCCTACTCCTTGTGTGCCTTGTTCGACTTGAACTTTTGGAAGTTGTCCTAGACCTGAACACTGAACCTGAAAAAAATATCTGTCTCATGTTTTCAAGCTGGATTCTTACCACATTCTCCTTGTGTTTTATTCCCATGTTTCATGATGACCACTTGCCCCCTTTTCTTAAGCAAATGTATAATGAATCTATGCCTGGAGACTTTGGATTAAAAAAACTTCTGTGCCTTGACAAGGATGCTTGGCTTGGCTGCTTGTGACCATGAAGAAAACAGTCAAGATCGTAAGAGGAATCATTATCAAGAAGGGTAAGGAGTCTAGGTATAGATGAAAACAGAGCAGACCAGAGGAGGGATGTTACATCCTAACACTCATTGGTTCATTAGTTTAATAGGAGAAGTTGGTGAAGCGGGCAGGTCGTCCTTCCAGGAGATAAATCCCAGAGTAAAAACTATATTATGAAGGAAGTGGTAGACTTTCTCAGTTTACAAAAAATGTTGTTGAAGAAAGCCATTTCAAAGACCTCATAGATGATAGCCTTTGTTTGAGAAGGAAGATAAGAATAATAAATAAAACATATATACATATAATATATTTATATTATAACACATGTATATATGTTTGAGGAGAGAGAGAGAGAAAGAGAAAGAGAGAGAGAGAGAGAGAGAGAGTCATATTTCTGTTATTATTTCAGGACAAAGAAAAGGTGATTTTATACAATTAAACCTGGTGAGTTTTAATATTTCATTATTTTAATATGTTAGATTATTTTCATATGTTAGATTTTCCTTTTATTTACTTTGTTTATCATTCAATAATATAAATGACCAATAGGCTATAGATGTGGGTTAGGGTAAACAGGAAAAAATAATTAGAACATGTAAATCTCTCAATGTAGATATAGAACACATATGTTGCCCATATCAATTAAAAATAACATTAACAAGATCTTGGATGATTCTTAATAATGGTGCTTATATTTTCAACATGTAGTTTATAAAAATAATACACTTAAAAGACTCTTTTTCATTCATATTAATTAAGTATATTTGAATGCACTAAGGATGGCTCATTAAGTGATGATTAGTCTATGATATTTGGGGTTCTAGTAGCATTGGTGATAGGGAACTATATTTACTACCAAAGGGAAAAAGGATCATTAAAATTTTAATTTGCTTCTCAACAGTTCAATTATAATATGTTTAATGTACTGGACATAACCTTAAGGGATTTAACACAATTATGAGACTATTACAATCTACTTTGCTTTCTTGTATTCATTCTCTTACAAGATTGGGTATTTGTAAGTGCTTTAAGAGCACTCTGACCTCTCAAATGCTTCAGAATGTCTGACTATCACTTATTTTCTTTGTTCTATTTTTAGATGTTTGGTGAGAATACTTTCGATGAAGCAGAATAGCTTTTCAGGGTAGGATACTTTTGCAATACAATTCAGTAGACACCTACCTTCTTACGTCGGTGTGTTCAGGCCTATGATGCACTCGGCATTCATGTTCGCAGTCATAGATATACTGCTTCCAGTGAGTCCTTTTGATCACAATACTCTATGGACAGCCAGAAACTGTTAGTAAAGGTCAGATTTTGCAATCTAACCAGATCCAAAGATTTGTACCCCACTAGGTTGACATGTCAGAAAGTTTGGATATCCGTATATCAATGAATAATCATTATTATGATCCATTTCTTGTTTCTAACGTGAAAAATGTAAATGAACACTCAGAAAATTTATTTTTTTCTCTCGATTTCATTTATAAATGTTATTTCTGCTTATTCCTGTTATTTATAATTGCTATCCCTGTTTTTCACTGAAACTGACTTGCCTGTGTCTCAGTACTCTCAGAAAGCCCATTAGACCAGCATATTTGGATGTTGCATAGTTTAAGAAACTATCTTATAAAGTTAAAATATGAACATATATGTTCTCAGTCATGATCTAAGACGCTAAATAAATATTTTAATATGAGGAAACATGAAATAATATGGACTAATTACAAAATGCAATATGTTTAAGGATTGTATACTTCCTGTTAAGGCTAATGAGTATAATTTCACTTAATCGTGATGAGTCAGAGTTTAAGTGAGCATTTTGAGAGTATCATTTCAGAACATCATTGTTTTGAAGAGATAACAAGGGTAAGGATTTTAAACCTGTGTGAGCAGGCATATATTCTATTTTGTAATCTCCTTGATCTCTTAGTGTCTTCATTTCACGCCACCCAGGTTTCTTGTTCTCTTCTCCACTTCCTTCATTTTCTGTTTTCCTTTATCATGTCTTGTCTAATCTTTCAACATACTTTAAATGAAGTACTTTGAAGTTAATTAAAATCAATATTTATAAATTTATGACTCATGGTATGGATTTAGAAGCATAAACCTAAACCAAATAGTTTTATATTCTAAGGGTTAAAACACAAAAGTATTTCTAAATCTTAGTCAAGAATATATTTATTATAATATAATACCGTGTAATCTAAAATAACATATAGCATATTTGTTAATTCTTTACCATTATAAGCTGCCACTGTTTCTTCAGGAAATTCAATTGTCAGTAAAATATGATATGTGTAAAATATGATTATTAAAAACCATCTGAATAGGTTTTCATAAGTCTATGTTAAATATTTATAGAAATAAGATACATGAATGTAGTATTTATTTTATTCTGATATTTTTGTTGAATTTGAGCAGTTTCTGGGTCCCTACTCTGGTGCTTGACATTAAAATACTAAAACCAGGGTATGTTAAACTTATGAAATTTTAAAAAAATTAGAAGTTAGATGTATACCCAAGCATAGTCATTAAACACTTAAACAGAAATAGCAAACAATAAAATGTGACATTTATTAGGAAAAGCATGCATATCACTACTGCAGTAATTTGAATATGAATATAGAAACGATATTGCTAGGAACCACAGACATTAATAGCTTTTAATTAGAACACATCAAAAAGAAAATAGAAATGAAGACGGCAAGTTATTGAACTTATTCATAAAGAGCAAACACTAATTTATTCAATGTTGTTACTGTTAATGCAATTTGCAGCAGTGGACAAATCAATGTTAATTGAATTCTAAACGAAACACATGTAAGGAGTAACTTGCCGTGTTATGAACTGTGAGTACATATGAAAAGGCATCTTTGAATTACATAATGTAATTTAGTGCTGAATACATCAATTGACATAAAGAGAATAAATTAGTTATGTCCTAATTCTTCCTTCTATTTGCACTTTTTTTTTTATTACACAAACAATTCAAGACACAGCAAAATTAAATGCAATGTTTATTTAGCTAGCCAGGGTCTACCACCCAGATTCTAGCCATGTCATTTTCTTCTGCTGCCTCCACCCCTTTCCTATTCTATTTCTCTGTCTAGGAATTCGCCTTGTTTCTACCCAGTTAAGATGGGATCTGTGTACCCTATCAATGCTCTCAATAATTTAGAATGCATTTCTTTTTAAACAAAATTTACATAAAATGAAATATACATATCTCCATTGTGTTTATATTATGAGTTATGATATGTGCAGCATAAAATTTGATCAAGGTACTGGATACCACCATTCCCTCTAGAGAGCTATGTTGTCATCCTTCCAGTTAATCCTCTTGTCTTAGGTAAGGTTTCATTGCTGAGATAAAGCACTAGTACCAAAAGTAACTTGGATAAGAAAGGGTTTATTTTGCTTATATTTCCACCTCACCGACCTCCACTGTGAGAAGCCAGGACAGGCCACTGGTGAAGGTGTAGCCTCAGGACCAGTGAAAACACAAGATTGAAGAGGTGATGAAGACAGGCTGAGCCTTGGCATCATGTTTCAGGGGCGACAAAGGAAGCTTGAGAGAAGCTATTGGTGAAGATTCAGCTCCATTACAGTGGAGACCTAGAGGTACCAAAGATTCAAGCATCATGTGATGAACTCCAAGCTCATCAGTAGAGCAGAGCTGGCCTGACCTCAAGAGATAAGCTACACTTTTTTTGTGGATGACTATCCAAGCTCTTTGGCGTATCCAAGTTGGACACTGAATGACTTTGAGTGTTAAGAGTTTGGTTTATCTTTCTTTGATTGTGACCGTGTCCTGGTTTTTCCCTCTAGGATCAATAAAGTACTTAATTACTTTTTTAATCTTATAAGAGCCCATATTTAAGAAACTTTGGATATTTTAAAGAGACCTTGAACATATTAAAGAGATTGAAGTTTTGAGGTATTTAAATTTTTAAAGACTATGGGGCTTTTAAGGTTTGTAATATATTATATAATCGTACCACAATCTTTACTAGTCAGGTGGCACTAGAGAATCAGAACTGGTAAAATGAATCTATGTATATAAATATGGATTTATTAGAGTGGCTTCCAGATTGAGGCCTGGGTTAGTTCAACAATAGCTCTTTCCTGACAGAAAGGGCAAGAATGTAGCAGTTGTTCCGTCCATGAGGACTGATGTCTCAGCTGGTCTTCAGTTTTCTTGGAATCCCAAAGTTGTAGGATAATACCTCAGCAGCACCCGAGAAAAACTTGCCAGTGAGAGTCAGGGCAGGTAGGCAAGAAGCAAAAGGTTCCTCCTGAAGCTTCGTAAGCGAGGCCTATGTTATCT
>CM052712.1:50398009-50472149 GCA_028551405.1 Uromys caudimaculatus
ATATGCACGTCAGCTCTGCTGTGAATATAAGACCTTGTTTCTTTGGTGTCTTCCATCACTATTGTCTCTTTCCAATATTTCTATGTTCTCTTCTGAAGAGTTCTCTGAGCCCAGAGTGGTGGGGGTGCTAGGGTATAGATGGAGACATTCCATTTAAGAGTGAGTGTTCCAAGACCTCTCACTCTCTGGTCCTTGTCCAGTTGTGGGTTGTTATTTGTGTCCTCTGATAGCATGAATGAACTGTCTGTGGGGGTTATAAGGCTCTCTGAAGACACCAGCTCTACCTTTCTGTCTTTAATGAGTTATTTAGTTATTGTCTTCAGATATAGGGTGTAACTAACCCTCAGTGTGTGGAGAGCAACTAAGGCTTTGACAAGCCTCGGTTGTTTGAAGGCTTCCATGGAGCCCCTTTAGCTAACAACTCCATTAAATGTAATAAACCCATTATGAGCAGTAAATGTTTCATTTGGTGCCAAGAGATGTCTAGTTGTAGCTATGTCTGCTCCATTATTTGGTGGTCCCATTTATATTTCAATCATATTTGTAGATATATAAAGGTGCTTCTGTAGTATGTTTACACATGACTCCTCTAAGACCTTCAGTTTTAGCTTCCCTTCCTCTATGCGCCCCAAATGCTCATCCGTGCTCTCCTCATCATAACCCCTCATTCTCATTCCTCATTCCATCCATCCATCCAAATTATTCTCGTTCCCCTTTCTAGGGGGGTCCTTTCCTCCCACTAGTGCCTTACTTTATATGTAACCTTTGGGTCTGGGTTACCTCACTCAGAATGAATTATTTTAGCTTTATTCATTTTCCTGGGAATTCTGTAGTATTACTTAATAGCTAGAGTATTGATACTTTAGTGTACAAACAGGCAGGTGTTGTCTCACATCACCTGTGGGGTATATGTAGGGATACTTTGGGAGACCCATGCAAGTATTTTCTTAAGTTATTTAGGGCCTCACATGAATATTTTACTTGGTGGTCTCTATCATTAGTATGAACCCAGTGATTCTCTAAGGAATAGCACTGCTTAGGAACATAGTTCTTTGTTATGGTATAGTTTTTCAATTTACAGTTAAATCAGTTTCATATGAACAACTTAGAGGAGATACTGAGAATAATCAAAATATGATATATTCTATGAAAGTGGGAAAGAAAAAAACCTTATTATTAAAAATGTTCATACTGAAGTTACTTTATTGATGTTAAATGGAGGAAGGAACTGAAAGAAGCAGCCTCTAAGAATGTGGCTCACGCCTTTAATCCCAGCACTCGGGAGGCAGAGGCAGGCGGATTTCTGAGTTCGAGGCCAGCCTGGTCTACAGCGTGAGTTCCAGAATAGCCAGGGCTACACAGAGAAACCCTGTCTCAAAAACAAACAAACAAACAAACAAACAAAGAATGTATCACATGACTCCATACCCTTGCTGTGTGCTGGACAGTTAGTACCCAATGATTTCTCAACTACACACATTTTGGCTTTATTTCAGGATAATTGTTTCTACTAACATTGGTAAGTAGAAAGGCAACCAGTGCACCTAAGTGATGCATAGGTATTTCTAACTTTTGATTAATTTTGGACATGATGAGTACAATTTATAAAAACACACATCTTCAAAAACAAGCTGAAAAATGAGTACTAATCTTTTTTCTTTTTTCTTTTTTTTTTTTTTTTTTTGGTTTTTCGAGACACGGTTTCTCTGCATAGCCCTGGCTGTCTTGGAACTCACTCTGTAGACCAGGCTGGCCTCGAACTCAGAAATCCGCCTGCCTCTGCCTCCCGAGTGCTGGGATTAAAGGCATGAGCCACCACTGATCTTACTTGAAAGATTCCAGATCTGGAATCCAGGATAAGCTATATAGAAAATGTAAGAGAGACTTTCCCAATTTTCCACTTAAACATTAACAATTGGAGAAAGCAAACAAAAAGCCATCCAAACCACAAGAAAACATACACATTAAACAAAAGTATCACTCCATTACCACATGGTTGGTTACAGAAGTTGCTTTACAATACTAATTTGAAATATGATAATTTGGGTTTTTTGTTTTGTTTTTTTTGAGACCGGGTTTCTCTGTGTAGCCCTGGCTGTCCTGGAACTCACTCTGTAGACCAGGCTGGCCTCGAACTCAGAAATCTGCCTGTCTCTGCCTCCCAAGTGCTGGGATTAAAGGCGTGTGCCACCACTGCCTGGCTATGTATTCATAGAAATTTCTGTTGCTGTTTAATAGAATTAGGTGACTGTGTCTATCTTTTAACATATGTGCTAACTCCCACTTTCGTCATTTTACCAGTCCACGCTACTAAAACTCAGTTATACATTTCTCATGTTTGAATTACATTTGTTGAACAATTTTAAAATGTTTTCAATGTTACTAAAGCTTTCTGTAGACATGGCCATAATATTTACCACTGACTGAAGCTTATTATTTAGTGAAGTAATTCCACTAAAGTTCTAGAAATGATAATAGGTCATGATTTAAAAATTTGGGATAATTTACTTACCTGGCATGTGTGTATTCTATGCTTTGCATATTAATTCACATTATATTAATGGTTAGGTATGATATATATCAACACATTTTGCTAATTCACACTTATATGAAACATCACATCTCTATTAATTAAATTTATAATATTCAACATGAAACTTCTGTGTTCTAAAATATTAGATGTTTAATTTCATATGAGGAAAATGGGTGATTAGCTCATTGTCTTTTAGATCCTTCTATTTTATAATGCAAGAAAGCCAGAGGAAAAGTTTTAAAATCATAACAATCTTCCTTGAGACCAGAACCTAAGTTTATCTATTAGAGAAGAAATATTTATTTTTAATTTAATCCTTTTCTTTTTACACTCCAGGTTTTATTCCCCTCCTGGTTTCTTTAAAGGCTGCTCATTCTTTTTATATGACAATAGAGTAGCTGGGGGAAAATCATTAAGAAACAGAATTGGTTCAATTTTATTCAAGAATACTGGCTATTTCAGTTAAGACCTGTAGCATTACGTCAGTGAATATAAATAATTCTTTCATCAGGGTAGTTGCTTGTAAAAAGTGTGTGGAGGTACATAATGTCATGGCAGATTTGTAAATTTGGTTAATGTTTTTCAGCACCACCACCTGTCCAGGGTGACATCTTACTCTATGATTGTGATCCTGGATTTGTCATCATGAAGCTTATCATGAATTGGACTGGAGATTCAAGAGCTTATTCATTTATATCTTGCTGGGAGAATGCCCTTTCTCATAAAAAAAATATTTGAAACGAAGCTTCCTACCATAAAGAGTAGCATATTATGGAAGTTTGGGTTATACCAACTTTGTTGGAAATTTGTATCTGTATAGAATGTATATATTCTAGTTCTTACTTTAACCACTTTTAAACTAAAAACATATATCTAATATCAAAAATAAAAAATAAAAAATAAAAAAAAATAAAAAATAAAAACATATGTCTAAAGGGCAGAATATAGGTGTTGAAGTATTTCTTTTGTACTAGAAGGGATTGGTGATATATTGGGCTTTTTACCTACCACCTTATTGCTATTCTCACTTTTATCTATTTTTAATGTTTATTATATATATATGCATACATATATGTATATATATGCATACATATATGTGTACAGGTATATATATTATACATATATTCATGCATCTTTTTAAACATTTTAATTTCTTTAGGCAGGTGCCCTAGAGATAAAATAAGCATCCTTCCTTTACAGCAGTTTCATATAAATCTTTCATTTACTTTTTTCTCAGCTAATGTTTGAACCTTCAGAATCTTATGCCATTCCTGTACTGCCATGAAAGGATACAGATAGTCTGTCACTGGTGAGCTGAATTACTGTCACTAACTTTTCTCTCTTAACTCTCGGATATGGAAAACAGTAAGAACAGGTGGAATGGAAAGGGCAAAAAAGAAAAGGAGTCTGAAATGTACTGGAGCTAGCGGCCAGTGGGGCAGCTATGGGAGGGAGACTCTGTGGTCCTCTGCCAGCATGGACCCTCACTCTCTCTTTGCATGATGTAATGGCCTCCTGGCATACCTCTCAGGACCAGAGCTGAGTTCACTCTTATCGTGTCTTGTTAAAACATCTCTTGGAAGGACTTAGCTCAAAATCACTTTTTGATATTTTGATGGTTAAGGCTAAATGTGATGACAACTCAACCAGTACACTTTGGAAATTGGTTTCATTAGTGTGCATTTTAGCATAAAAGGAAAACTTCTAGAAGCAGTTGAAACCTAGAAATATATATTTAGATAAAAGGGGAACTAGGAAATAACTAACATTTATTGATTCTCATTCTGTTATTATTTACCTATCTGTTTCATATATTTTACTCAAAATGTATGTCTATGTACACTTTACAAGTATATAATAGTTAATAAAAAATAATTGTGTGCAAAGTACTTATTACTTATTAAATATATCTTAATAAAATAATTTTAAAGTCTTAACTTGGAGAACATTTGAGGTATTGAAATTTGACCTTCTACATATAGTTATGGTAGAGAAGGTGAGGACAACGTAGTTTTGAACAGTTTGAAAATTTGCATTTGCTAAACCAAAATAACATCTTAAAAAGATGTACTTTAGTAATCTGTAGAACTCATTAGTGTGTGGTTTCCAATTAGAGATAAATATAGCTGCATGTGATGGCAAAATGTTCACATTTTAAGCCTAAGTCTCACTTCTGTTGAGTGATGTATCTTGGTGAAATTCTGATAAGCTGTTATACGCTTAGTGAGAGTGTTACTCATCTTTGTACATGTTAATTAAATGTTAAATAGCAACCCCCCATTTCCAAAGCATTCCCTCCTACAATATGCGATTTTTGAGTACTTTAGAATTAAAATTTGTCTTATGTGCAATGTAAATCAGCAGCTGATCTGTACACAAGTCAGAGCTTTGCCTTCACGGCTCCTGCTTAGAGTTCTCAGTACTATTTTGATGAACCATCAGGTGATGTCTAGACATCAAGTAGTTAGATTATGGCTGATAACTGGCTTTAGAAGAACAGAAATGAAGACAAGTGTGCTCAGTCCTTTCAGGAAATATCTGCAAGTATTCAGGCTTTAAAATTAAATAACATTTATTCTAACGTGATTTTAAAATGACAGAAGACAGAAGTACATATCACATTGGATTTTTTAAAACAGAAAAAAAAAGAATTCAGTACTTGATTCATTTTGCCATAATAACTTTAAATTTCTGAGAATAAGGAAGAAAGACAAGAGGCATATTCTAATGGACTTGTAAAACTATTTTAATTGTTACTCAAAATATGTGAGATGTAACCATTAGCCCTTATTTTACATTTGAAAAATGGAGACAACTGTTTATGAAAAGAAGAGAAACAGATGTGATCAGTTTTTACGCTCAACTCTCCAGAGGAATTCCAATAAGGTACGCCAAAAGCACATGTCACTTTCCCAATAAGGACAATAACATTATTTCCATGTCTCTTTATTACATAAAAATATAAATATGATTACATATTAGAAACAAGTTTACTAAAAATTAAGTTTTTCTTCCCAAACAACACAACATCTGCTTTGAAGGAAGGACCACCAACTCCTAAAACTGCCCTGCAGTTTTACTTATTATTTCCATTACAATTTATTTGAATGTAAAGAATAAATTCCATTGACTTCTGGTAAACTCTGCTATCTTCAATAAATACATACGGTTAGCATATCTTGAGTGAAGATAGCCCTAGTAATTTATAGTATGCTGCTTTCCTGTAAGCGAAACAACAGCTTGAGCTCATAGACAAGACGTGTCAGAAATAGGAGAAAAAAAGTACAGAAGAAGACAAAGAAATGTTGGGAATAATGATTAGCTATATAACTTCCAGTTGTAAGAGCCACCAAACCAACTTGGCTTGGAAGGAATCTATAAACAGAGCTGTCCTTGACATGAATTATCAAGCTAATGTAGTCTGACTTATGAAAAGTATCAAATCTGTGCCCGATCATTATGAGATCATTTCCATAGGTAGAGAGAAAAAGCTAAGTGGAATGTGAACTGTCTGCCTGCCTGCAAGTGTGCTGTGTAAGCAGCCATCCCCTCCCTCAAAGTGGCCACATATTTCACACTTCCAGATGATGCTGACAATTCAGAAGTAAACATTATATGTTACATTAAGAAATGAGACAAAAAATGGAATACAGGAAGGCAACAACAACAACAAAACAGCCAGAGATCCCATGGTGATAAATTTTATTCATACCAAAAATACAGTTTGGAGCCCTAAAGAATTGCCTGCATACAGCAACAGTGCAAATGATATCTGGGCTGGGACCATACACACACTCTTCAGTGTGAGAGAAGTTTCTCTGAGCAGACATTGACAGATAGTTGCAGTGGTGTAGAGAGTATGTCCTGGGACTTGTCTACTGACACCAAAAATGACAGCAGCCAGTGCCATTACTAACAAAGGCCAGCTCGATATTTTTGTTGGCAACACTAAAGGACACTGGGAATTGTTTTTTGTCTTAACAATGTTTTTTGTTCTCCTTCTTGGTGAACTAGGCCGTCTCCATGGGTAGTGGAATGATTTTTAATTTCGTGCCTTTCTTCCCAGTGTTTGTTGATTAGCCACTGAACTATTTCTCTATTGGAACTCACTTCCCTTTCTTTTCCCTAAGATGGACCCTGTATTAACCTAAAACACATGACAACTTAATTTACAAGCCTCTCAAAGTGCAAATTATGATACAATTTTATAGGATTCATATACACATAGCATTTTACATAATAAAGTACAGATTTCTGCTTATAAATTAACCCACTTACACATCTACTTTCAAAGAGCTGGCCACTTTGAGTGGCCCAAAGACTTATTAAAGTTAATACAACTGAACTTTACAAGTTTCCAGACCAAAATAAAGTTGATCTTACACTTAAGCACATATATACATGTTTTAAAATGCTCTTTCGATGCTTAGGTAGAGATAAACAAATGGCTTAAATACAGATAAATTCATCTAGATAAAGAAACTCAAGAAACTCAGTTTGATTTGTTTTGCACACATTGTATACAATGTTAAAAAAGTCACTCGTGCAATGACTTATTTTACCTCCTTCTGTAACGTCTGGTCATCTGGTAACTCTTTAGGAAGGATTCTTGACCTCTGGAGAACCACACTAAGTTCCTCAATGACCTTCGATGGCAGCTTATGATCAGGGTCTAAGGTAGCCTTGCTGTTTCTGTCCTCCGTCTTCTTCAGTGTCTTTGGACCTTTGTAGCCCTTTGGGAGGCCACGTGGGCCCTCTGCCTCTGTGTCCTCCAGGCAGTTGAAACTGCGATGTTTTCTAGCACGATTTCGAAGTTTCTCATCTTTGTGCTCCAAGCACTGGGCTATGATGGAGGCTCTGTCTTTTAAGCTGGAGTCCGTAAAGTCTCGATGATCGTGCTTTTCACTCAGACACAGTCTTTCCAGTTCTGCTCTTGCCGTCTACAAGTACAGGAAAACAGTCAAACAGTATTTGAGACACTTGATGATTAGAAAATGCATTGAGTGAATGGTCGATGCTTTTTCTTTCTAAAGTTCATTGTATTTCTATAACGGAGGCTCTGATTTTACTTTGCCTTAAGCAGCCTGCAGGAGTAGATTTATTTATTTTTTTATAATACTTTATATTTTTTAATTATATAAAAAACTTTTTAAACTTAGATATATTTTGATCATATTCTTCTCCTCTCCTAAGCTTATTCAAATAGTCTCCTTCTCCCTACATACCCAATTTTAAGTTCTTTCTCAAAAAAAAAAAAAAATTCAAAAAAACCCAACATGCCCAAAACCTAGGAAACAAAATACATTACCCCAAAACAAAACAAAATAGTAGCAAACTATAAAATATTTTAGATACTTTAAATATTTTAAAAATATTTAAAAATAAAAATACATACACACAAAACGAAAACAAAAGGCCTAAAATGAACAAACCAAAAAAAAGCAAACAGCAAACAAACAAATAAAACAAAAAAACAAAACAAACAAACAAAAACAAAAAAGACAAAACTGTGGAGTCCTTTATTTAGTGGTGAACAACTCCTGAACATGAGACCTGCCCTGGAGTTGTTGATTTTCCCAGTGCAATCCCACTGGAGAAGACTGATTTTCCCTCCCCCAGCAGGATAGCACATCCGCTGATACCCTTTGGATGTCTGGACTTGTGTTCTTGTCTCAGAGTTAGAGCCCCTGGTTTTAGAGTTACAGTCTATATCAGCATAGTAAAGAAACTGAGAAGCAGTGTTGTTGAGAAATCTGTTAAATGTGTTTTCCTGGTTTATTTTTCTCTCGCCATGTTTAAGCAGCAACTTTCCCCCAAATACACTTGCTCTGATTATCCAGTCGACTTTCTTTCTTTTTTTTAAATCTTAGGCATATTAAGAATGATGCTTTAAATCGTGGTTTTATGATTAGAAAATAAGTTGCAGATGTGTTTATCTATAGCTGATACTGGTTAATGAACTTTTATTGTAAAATGTTATCTTCTCTTTGTTCCTCTGTTGGTCCCAAGACATCGCGTCCGCAAAAGCTGCAGTTACTGAAGGTAAATGCCTACTATACAATGGCTTCACGGGTCAAGCTGTGATTCCCTGGCCCAAGGGCCTATGAGATACAACTGTTAGAATTGGAAGATCTTGATTGGTTAAGGAGCCCAAAGCCTTGCAGAGTGCATTTCTGTCAAAATCTGTAGGTTCAGAATGGACTAAGTAACAATCATAGTTTCTTAGAGACTTATTTTTTCTCTTATTATATCAATTAGGCAAGATGAAATAGGCCAAGATTCGAGTATCCCCTGGCATAAGAAAAACATATACAAGATGTGCTCACTACAGTGTATTTAGCGCTTCAGAAGTACTTTACCACCAACCAAAGAATATATATACACACGGATGGTCCATGGCTCCAGCTACGTATGTTACAGAGGATTGCCTTATCTGGCATCAATGGGAGGGGAGGCCCTTGGTCCTGTGGAGGCTTGATGCCCCAGCATAGAGGGTGCTAGAGGGGTGAGGTGGGAGTAGGTGAGTGGGTGGGTGAGCACCCTCTTAGAGGCAAAGGGGAGGGAGCATGGGATGGAGGGTTTGCAGAGAGGAGACCATTGGGAACGGGGCCAACATTTGAAATGTAAACAAATTAAATAATAAACTAATTTAAAAAATTAAAATATTGTGTGCATGGTAGTGGAAAAGAAGTACTTTATATTTACAAAGAATGGTTCCAACATCTTAGCCAAAATTATATAATCCGAGAATATATAATCTATATCACCTTTTATACAGGTTGTTTTTTGTCTGTTGTGTTTGGTTTTGTCTTTGAGAAATCCAGTTAAGGTACTATACTATGCCAAGGGTCATTCACAAAGTGAGTTCTGAGAGTAAGCAGTAGAGCAGGTTCTTTCCCAAGAGAGCATATTTCATGTCAAGACGGACACTGTTTATGTTCTTCCGTACTCCAAGATAATAAAGAAAAGTTGTTTTTCTAAAAAATGTCAAATAATTCATATGGATATTCACAGATTATCTTGTGGTATCTCTAAAACACCCTAGGTTTCCAAGTCTGGACTCTGATTGTGACTCTAGACCTGGGTGTCTGTGACATAATGACCTGGGCATCTTTTGCTCCATAGTTATTCAAAGGATTTCATAAGTGATCTTATGAAATTGACTTGAGACTGGCTTTGCAACCAGGGTTTCTAAATAAATACATTAAATTTTTTGTCAACTTTAGAGACTGTACGTGGTATCAGGTGTATGTACTAAGTAGTCAATGGTATTAAGGCAAGGACCAGAGGGTACTGACATGTTCTCTTCACATAGTACGGACATTATTGAGTTCTGCAAAGTGATTGCTGCCATGCATCAGAAGCCAATGATGTAATTAATACCCTCAGCCATGTTAAGCCCTAGGGAAATACTAGAAGCAACAATAAACAACAAAATTATAACCAACCTCAATATTCTTCTGGGCCTGGGTTGTATTTCTCTCATGCTGGATAGGAATTAGAGGTAAACCTCCAATCTTGGGATTTTTGGTTATTGAACGTTTTCGTTCCTTTCCAGCTGGCGGCCATATATCATTCTCATGCTGTGGAAAGACAGTTTAGTGCCATTGGTGTGTGATTTCATTATGTACCACACCCCCATAGCCATGCCAAATAATCTACTTTCTCTGAGAATCTCATTTGTAATTACTTCGACATTGACTCTGGCAGACACAAGGCTCCAGGATGTGAAACACTTAAGTGAACTGAGCTTTGAGGTCTCAGTTCAATTTCTAAGTTTCAAATACATGCCTTCTGTACTACTTATCAAAGCAAATGGTTGACAATAGTGGAGGAAAATAGCAAGTCTCTTGTAAAGCAAAGCAAAACAAAATGTATTTGTCTCTATTTTCTAGACTCTGTAATCAAAGTAACTAAACACTTATTTCCTGCCCATATCAAAGGTGATTTCACATCTTTTAATGTGAAAATAATTTGGTTTTATATATCCCAAATTGACCTAAGGCATGGCTAGCTGAAAAATTAGCCTTATTTCATGACCTTTTGAAAAATGTTACTTTTTCATCTAATTGAATTTCAAAGAAATGTTACCCTTTCACACACACACTTATTGTGAAAATCACTCTATAACAGAGAGAATGGTATATTTGTCCTCAAATTATTGACTGTGAATTCTGGTCCACCAAACCATCACAGTCATGCCCAGAGAAAACTTGATTTGCCATGATAAGCACCCACAGGTAAAAATGTAAGTTCTTGAGTGTTTAATCCTTGAGATACACAGATTAGCATTTTAGAAGAAGAGAAAGGCAAATTGATTGCCAGACAGCAATGTATTAAATAAATACATAAATCATAAAATAACCCACTGAGTAGCAAACTAAGATGAGTTTACAGATGTTTGATGAGATAAAACCAAATGGTAACTAATGTAACTAAAACCTCACTCTTAATTTTGCTCAAATTTTAAGACATGTCAACAAATTTTTATCTATAGTTAGGATTTTAACGTATTGTTGTACAGCAAATAACTTATTTCTATAAGTATTTACTCTCTGACCATTATACTGTACTGCTAGTTGATAATGAAAGACACATTTTATCTTTACCAATATACCTATATCTCATTTAATCCACACACATTCTACAGTAAAAGTCCAATTATTGTCAGATTTGATATTTATGCATATCAAATATCCCTTAAAATGATGGTGGCTTTAACCTCAATTCATAAAAGCTAATCATGATAGATTACATAATATTTAACCATTGAAAAAGTTTTACTCTTATGTCATCATCCCAAACATAGTTAAATACCTTTGATGTTTGTTATATAATTGGGATATTTCAACAATAAAACTGAGCAAAAACAGACAGAGAAGGACCTCAGTAGTTTTGCAAGCTATGCTTTAAAATTCCTGAGGTATAGTAGATATGCTATGTAAGGGAGTAGGGAGGGCAGGAGTTTGCAGGTTTAAGTGAATGTTGTCATTTAACATCTGTAAGCTATTGGTAAAAGACTTCCGAATTTCATAACCGGGACCATCAAGCAAGGAGGGGACTGCGCTCTAATCACTGTGACCAACGATCGATCGCACTGGCAGTCTCCGACTGACTTGGCCTCTTACTTTCTTACCTAGTTCCCTCTATCTACCCTGCTTATGTCATTTCACCGACTCTGGCTATTCTCTTGACTCTTGACCCTTGCATCAATTCACTGCAATTATTCTTGTAAGGTTCCCTCTTTCCTGTCCTTCAGATCCTGACTTAGACCTCATGGTAAATTAGTAAATCCACTTAGACTTATTCTCAAGAAATATACTACTTTTCCTTCTATTACATTTATTTTTCCAAAGCCCTGAACTTCATTATAATTTGACCTTTTCGATGGTACCCGCTATTGGGTGCAGTACAAATACACAGGATTGTTCTGTAGATTCATTTCACATTAAAGTTAACCTTAAACTTGTAGTGATTAGCAGATACCGCCCTAGGGAAAATGGACTCTTCATTACATGCATATTATTTTTCACTTTCTCTTCCACCTTGACACCTCTAACAGCTTTTCCTGTATCACAAGTGCGAACCTCATGATTTAATTTAAAAATATCATTAATACTTAAATATATGACTTTCCATTGCAAGATATACATCTGTAGCTATGACATTTCTTTTCTTTGTAGTCCTGACTGCAAGGAACCTTTAATTGTGCAGTAGGCCAGCATATACTTTCCCTGTCAATCATCTGAGAATAAATATCTGTACCACCCTCTCTGATGTATAATGGCTTTGAACAATGATGAATAACAGTGTTTCCTTGTATCTAGCCATGGCCTCTATGACTCTTCTAGCTACTGGATTATCTCTGTCAGCAGACGTGGAAAATATATAGTATCCAATCTTTGAGTCAAACCAATTGGAACCACCAGATCTCTGTTGGCCTCGCATCTCTAACTAATCACACAAGTCACAAACTCATTACCTCTACCTGTGTTTGCTACCGGCACTCCTTCCCACAGCTTCTATTTGTTGGCTTTTATTCTTTTATCAAGTTGGCTTGAACTTTGACCTATGGAGCAGCCTAGTGGTTACTAAAGAGTTCTCTGTTTTTTCTCCCTGTTTTTTTGTTTGTTTGTTTGTTGGGGGGGCTTGTTTGTTTGTTTTAATATCCCATTCTCTTTTACAGCTTTTAACGCAATCCAAATCCCAACTTGCCCCATATACGAATTTCGACCTCAAACTGTTGCCTGGAATTTTAAAGTTTGATTTACAACTCAACATATTCATTTGGATACGTCACAGATATCTCAACCCCGATTTGATCCGAACAGAAGTCTTCCTTTTACATCTATGGTAACATTCTGTAAAATCACCAGTTATACAGGTCCTAAAAATTATGTTTCTTAATTTAAAGGAAAAAAAGGAGGGGGGAACCCACAAGAAACACGCTGAAAACCAGCTTATCAGGAAAAGGCACACCTATTCTTGTGTTTAATTACACTCTCAAGTTTCATATGAAGTGTTAAATTTTCACTTACTTAAAAATATGGACCTATTATAAAATCATTATTCCAAATGTGGCAAAATTATGAAGTATTCAGATTTCAAAGTATAATAAAATTACAATTTACTAATTCAGTACTTGAAGACTGAGCTACTCTGCCTCACCATGAGGCACTCAGTGAGCTTGTAAGAAGGCAGACAGACCCCACTATGGATATAGTGCAGGAAGAAGGCAATATCATAGACATGGTACCTTATACACAGTATTTATTTTTAATATGAAACGTGATACCTCAGAAAACAGAAAAGTAGATTCATATATATGCTTCAGAAATAAATTCATTTGAAAATGAAAAAAAAAATCAATGAATCCTACATCAACTAGAAGAAATAAAAGTCTTGTTCCAAACAAACATAAAAATTGGGATTCTTCTTTGATTTCTATTACGTCTATCAAACTAAACAGCCCATGAATTAAAAAAAATAATTTATGTCAAAAATCCTCCTCAATCTTTATGTTTTGCACATTGTCCCCACCTAAGTCTGGGCAGACACCTTCTCCCACAGAGCTGTTCTTCTGCGTCTACCTTTCACTGTATAGTCCTGTCTCAACCTCAAACACTGCGACTGTGTCCTTCCTTGTTTTTAGCTCTCAGCAGGGCTCACACACCTTCCTTTTCTCATAGCCTCTCAGAGAGAGCTTGAGGAGACTTGTGAGATGAACAGATTGTGGTGACACTTCAAGTCTTGGAGCTGCTGGTCCCATCTACAGGACAACACCCTTCAATATTGGAAACATCCAAAGACTTTTACACAGACCTTGGCTCCGCTCTCACCTTTTCAGAAACCCAGTCCCTGATCAGCATTTTACCCCATGTCCTTCCTCACCTCATGGCTCCACCGGTTGTTCGCTTCCCAGTTGTTATATTTGCTTCACTTTACCACACTTTCCATTTCAGGTTTGTTCCAAACACCTACTTAATTTAGTCACTGCTTCATATTTTGGAAACACTAAGTACATATTTTGGAAAGCACAACAGACTCCATGAGGCAGATACACATGTGAGCCAAATACGAGTCATCCTTACTGAATTACATTATCGCAGAAAAGGCACAGACAAAACAACTAATTACACATATGTTTTTAATTAGTGCCACAATGAAGAAGTACCATTCATTCCCTGACTGTCAACATCAAGGTCTATTGACTCCAATTATGAAAACAAAAGCATCAGTTTAATTGTGTTGTAAACAGATACTGTAACAGCTTTTGACTATATGCTTCCAACTTTAAACAAAATACTTCACATGTAGAGTCTCAGCTTTTAAGTACAGTATGGATGTCTGAGTTTTCAAATGAAAGAAATGATGAAAAAGTTAACCACTTATCTTTTACCCCCCTACAAGTGCAAGGGAATGGATAAGATGAGAGAGAGAGAGAGAGTTCGGAATGGGGCATTTTTATTAATCACTGGAAAGTTAATAAATTAAATCACGGAGAAATGTTTCTCAAAAGAAGAAGAGGAGGAGGAGAAAGAAGAAGAGGAGGAGGAAGAGAAGGGAGGAGGAGGAGGAGGAGGAGGAGGAGGAGGAGGAGGAGGAGGAGGAGGAGGAGGAGGAGAAGATGATCTGAAAATGAATTAACTTCAATGTAAGAATTGCGAAAGAATTTGAATAGAAATACTGACAATGTATTCATTAGCCTTGAATTCCAATGCTCTGTGAGAAGTGGTCTTATGGACTTAGCTAGAAAAGGTAGAGAAGGGAGCCAATTAAATTAATCGGCCTATTTAACCCTTTGCCAAAAGAAAAGCAGAAGACCAGTGCGAAGCTGAGTGTAGTGTGAGTCCTGGTGGACTCTCGGAGGTCTGCACTACTTTTGTGAACAAGTTCAAGCAAATCCAGGTTCTGGTGTGCGTCGTAAGGGATAAAGCAACTTGACTCTTATGTAGCATTTCCCATACAACAGATATCAAAGAAATGTTTTTCCTAAGCTTTCTTTGGCAGTGGCAGAGAAGGAAGGATGAGAGAAGGCAGAGTGTCCACTTCTGTACGCTGCTCTTTGCGCCATTGTGGACCAGTGAGAACTCAGCCACAGCTACGATCTGAACAGCACACTCCTCCTAAGCTGCAGGGTCACTGGGCTGCCAGGAACAAGGAGCCCGGACACTCAATAGTCTCTCAAAGAACATGGAAAAAAATCTGGAGTTTTGTATATGTTGAAAGAATACATGTAAGTGAAAGTGGGCCAAATGTGTATATCAAAAACAAAACTTACAGTGAAAATTACAAGCATTTCCTTTAAACACAACGTATAGGAGAATAGATGGCCATCATAGATATCATACCTGCGCAATGAAGATACTGGCCATCCACTCCATCTGGGCTTGTAAACTGTCACAACACAGGTGCCTACAAAACAAAGTTTATATAATAAGTATTCGTAAAAGATCATTGCTCTTCCACACTGTGGTTAGTAATTTGATAGTTAGAAATATCTCTGATCTCTTCCAAACTTGTGGTTTAATAAAATCAAACTCAGCCTATGTCAGCAGAAGCAGTTTCGGTCTTCTGGGAAGTAAACATCAAATTGCCATGCTGCACAATGATCAGCAATATTTTTGAAAAGCAAAGTTGGTGTCATTTGGTGTTTTCCGGCACATGGTGGTAAAACATCTTTTCTCCAGACACTCTGAGTGGAACATATGTGTGCATTCATTGAGTGGCAGGTTTTTTGTTTTTTGTTTTAAAGGCTTAGACATGGTCTCATCAGATAAATATCATTATATATCTGTTGGCACTCACTCAGTAATGTTTTACTAAAACCCTAAATAAAGCAGCTTCTGCTTGCAAGCTTTCAACAGTACATTAGGGAAGGTGGCCATGCAAACAAATACATGGCACAGTAAGAGAAAGAAAGAGGCAGACTTTAGAAAAAATAGAGAAGGTGCAGATGTGGGTACAGGGAATCTGGAGAGGGTGAGATGAGGTTGCTTTCTAGAGAGGTAGAGTTTGACCTACAGTTACAATGAAATAACGGACATTTCAATGATATTTAACTCTTCACATCCCCGGACACATAAATATTTAGTAAAAGCTCAATTTACTTGAAAAAAAAAAAAAAAGTAAAATGATATTTCTAAAACTTGTTATGTTTTTCATTAGTCTTGCTAAGACACTGCCATTTTTCATCACCAAGCAAAGGTGATCTATATATGCAAACTATAAATGTACAGCAACTAATAACGATTGTAGGTAAGGGTGTCCACTGAGGTTATGGTTTGAACGAATGATACTTGATTTTGCTGGTTCTTCGGGCGTGGATGGAGGTCAGGAGAAGGGAGCAGCAGGTGTTATGGAAGGATGGCGTGTAGAGCAGCCTTGTGTAACACACTGGTAGAAAGCAGCAGCAAAGTCTCATGCCTGTTCTATTCTTAAGTGCAAAAGAAAACTGGGAAGAAATGAGGCTGACAAAGGCAACAAGCCAGCAAGCTTTCAGTGCAGGATCCACAGCACGGTTTTAAAGCAGAAAAGAAATGTGGTCATGGGAGAAAAGTCAGTGGTGTTTGGGCTGGGAGCACAGGAGAAATCCAAAGCAGAATCAAAACCAGAAGGGACAAACCCATAAACCAGAAAGATCCAGAATCCCTGAGCCCCAGGATTAGAGAGACGAAGGAATGAGAAAGTATCCAACCTAATGTAACCCGAGGACTGGCTAGACAGGAGGTCAGTGGGAAGCAGGCTTTTGGTGCAGTCTGGGAGACAAGCAGGAAGCAGAAGGGATACAGTGGGAAACGTAGATGGAGAAAACAGATTGGAAATCAGGAGAAAAAAATTGAAAATATTTTTTTAAGTTTCATCATAGACAGGTATTAAATAAACAAACAAGCCCTTATTTTTTTTTTTTTCCCCTGCTTTTCTACTAAAAATTGGATAAATTGGATTCCACTATTGTGGAGAGCTTTTTGAGGCAGCTTCTAGAAACTTGGCAAGAATTTGATATCTGGCCAGAACAAGAAAGTAAACTCAAGGCAGGAATCTGACTTTGGGAGATAGGTTGAGATTAAGAACATTTACATCTGAGTTAATGCAGAGCTCAGGGGGCTCAGCCGCGGCCTTCCCCTTGTCTTGGTCCTCCTGTTTAGCCCCTAGAAAGGAGTTTATGGGATTTTGTTTATTGCCTTGCTTGTTCCTCAACCCAGAACTGATCTTATCATTCTGCATGTACTTAAAGTGGTATAAACACAGACTGGAAAAATTCAACCCACTTAGGCCTCAGAACTGGCTGGGGTCATGCTATAGGTTGTCAAATTGTCTTTTTCTTTTTAATCCTCGCTCCTGCTCTGGAGAACCTGTTGGCTGACTGAGCTGGCTCAGTCACACTACCATCAGAAGTCTATGGAGGAAATCAGACTTAGTTTCTTGAAAGAGACATTGGCAAGAATCTAAGAGGACCATTAACTGAATGCCACACAAGTTTCTTTCCTTTTTCTTGGCTGGAGTTCTGCCTAAGCCAGGGACGGCATTCTTTACTCATAGTTATAAAGATTATATAGAATCAAAAGGCTGCCAGTTACTAACTTACCAGTGATGTTTTTCAGAATACGCGGTCAATCCCCACCTGCATCATACGGAGAAACACAAACAATACGTTAGACACATTCTCGCCATTGTCATGAGACAGCTAGGGAACGGACCTTAAAAGAACTCACCCATTAGCATTACCATGTCCTTGAGCCTCTGAAACTTAACCACTAATGTTTTTATTGGATGCATTAATAAACTTTGTGCTTGTGTTAGTACCCTGTCTCAGGTATTTTATAGCAACACATATGATGAATCCAGTAATAACAAATATCTATAAAATGTCTGAAATCAGGTATGTGTATGTTTGCATGTGTTACACAGGTATGTGACTTCAGCTTAAAAATTAAACATGAAGGCTAAAGTAAGACAAATTTTCAGTAATGGAATCTGAGACTCACAAGTCATTAAAGAGTTTTCTGGAATATTGTAATAGTATTACTTAACTGATCAAAGTGAGTGTGATAAATTATGGTATCAACCAAATACTGGGCTCACCATATATTAAAAACATACATAACATTTCAGAGAGTACAATTTATTAGAGGTATCTAAGTGCTGTAATGTTAGTTCCAAATTTAGCTCAACTAAAGAACAAACTGCAGAGCCAGGATCAAATATTCTCAGCATCAGAAAGTTGAAGGGCAGGTTTGATTCTTGTGTTTATTTAGTATTCTTTGACCATTCCTTACACCCCAAACACTGCTGTGTCCTGTCAAGGAATGGGAGCCCAAGGAACCCGCATCCTGGAAGCTGCTGAAGTCTCCTGAGGATCTGCTGGCTCATCCATGGCAGAAGACAGTCACTAAGGAGTTTGACCTTTGTATCCATGGGACTCTTACCCCTCTTATAGGCTCACAAAGCCAGGCAAGCCACCCTAGGCCTCCAGGTGCTTGAAGGCCTTTAAGACTTACAGGTGTAAGTTACATTAATGCTACTCAGCCCAAGCCTTTCAACAGATTTAATTCCTGTTTTGTTTTCCTTGTCTACCACCCTTCCCTTTTTAGACTTACGTGGTTGGGGGCTTCATTTTCTTTTTTACACCAAGATAAAACTTCATCAACCTAAGAGGAAACATCTTGTCGTGTTTGGTGCTCTGTAAGGGAAGAACACATAACCTGTAATTAAGTAGATTTTAAATGTTCTTAATATTTCTGTAGAATACTAATAAATTCATTCAGAATTCTTTATTGTGTGCCATGTTTATGACTATACTACAACTTTTAGCAATTAAAGACTGATTTGATTATTATATGATCAAATAAATAAATTTAAGTAGAAAACGTATAACATCATAATCGACACAAATAGATGACCAACTGGTTTGGGTCATATTTTTATCACTGAATGTAAAGACAATTTTATGCAATATGGATTTTACAATTGGGGAAAACAGACCATGTGCATGCAAGGGCACATAATAAATTATTCTAAGTAGTGTAGTTAGACTGATGAAAATAATCAAGAATAACTTGTTAAGATACATTATAAAGGAATTTATGCTGTCTCTGGATCATTTCCATGTTCTCGAAAGCCCTTTGGACATACGTATCTGTATTTAAATAAGTATCTGAAAGATGTTCAAAGATGCTGGCAGAAGAGGAGGGGACATATTACAAGAGCCAGAGGTAGGAGTGACTGAAGTAAACAGTGCAGAGCTATTGTGAAAAGCAATTGTAATGGTTAAATAAGAGTCAAAACAATAACAACAACAACACAATGTCTATCAAGCTTAGTCCAGTGATTGGCCTAAAATGAGCTCACAGAAAATAGCTACTGCTGTAAATATAGAACACACCACCTTACACAAATTCCAATATGGCAATTTGCTAGGACCCCAGAGAAATTCATAAACGTTCAACTCTGTAGCTTGCCTATGTGTTATATATCAAAGTGTTACTGTGATATCAATTCTTTCTAACCAATCAAACTTGAAAAGTAAAAAGTAGGAGCTATGTTTATAAAGTGAAAAGCTGATTTCCATGGGTGGGACCCGGAGAACGCAGAGGAAATACTTATAGAAAAAGTAACAAGGAAGTGAGGACTCAAGCCTTGTGACAAGTGGCCTCTGGCAGTGAAGGAGCCCTGGTATTTGCATGGAGAATTTAGATCTGCACAGTGTTAATGTTTCTTATTTCCACTGAAGATATATACACACATTTTATCAATTAACTTCTCTTTCAGACCAGTAACAGTAACAGAAAGACAAATTATGAATGACATGTTCTTATAATCTAATTGAGACAAAGTTTTTATCTCTAAGAATGCATATCTCTATCTGCTGATTTCTTTTTATTAACACTTAATATACTAGCATGGAAATAAGGTTTCTTTTGGATAGAATGTTTCATTTGAATTGCTGCTTGCTTTAATTTTGCTCTTTTATGAAGTCAAAGTTTTTGAGAAAAGTGCTCCTGTGGCCTCAAACTCTAAACTTACTGCATAGAAGAGCACAACTTATATTCAGTTCATCTGTCCTCGTTTCTCAGGTGCCAGGTGAAGGGTCTCAGGACAGCTTGAATGTGGCCCTGGAAGGCTCTACTCTTCTCCCCGATTCTGTCTGCCTTGCTAAAAACCCTTAGTTACCTTCCTAAAGCTGGCCACCAAGGTCTATTCCCTTATTTGGCCACTTCCTCCTCCTGAGGCTGACTGCTATGGTCCAGATAGTCCAGTGTTGAAGTCCACCAATCAAAGGCCCCCTTTGGTTCACCTAATTAACATGCCCAATCAAAATATATGACGCAGCTCGCCCATCCTAACACCCCTCTCTCCTTTTTCTCTTCTTAAAAGCTACACTTACTCTTGCAAAGTCTTTTGCTCTCCCCTTCCCCCGCCTGAGTCAGAAAGTAACTACATTAGCTTTTCTTCCCTACTTAAGAAAGAAAGATTGATTCTCTGTGAGAACGCGTGTTTGGTGTGATTTGCACCTCTCTGTGGTCTGAGAGGGACGGTCTGCTGTGCCAGGGTCTCCTAGAATTACAGAAATGGACCACACCACCCTGTTTATACATTCTTAATTTTTGTTTATCATAAGATATTTCAGTACAGTTGACAGAGACTCATTTTCATGGTCTTATGAATTTTGATGGTTGGTATTTTAAATTATTTAATTATTTTGTTAACCTGAGATTAGATTTTAATATATGGAAAAGTTAAAATGACATATTTTTGTTGACGACTATTTTACTGCCATTTATTTAACAAATGCCCAGAGTCAATGCATAGAATTTATAGGACCTATTTTAAAAGCTTAGGTCTGGAGACAGAATTCTGTTACTTAGCTTCATAGTGCCACTCTTCTGCGCTTACTTTTATATTATGTTGCATTATTTAAAGTTTTCCTGATGCATTGCACATCTTAATGATTGAAAAAAATATTTCATTTTCTTATTCCCCAAATTATTATTCTTATCTATTTTCCTTTTGAGGTAAACTATCATATTCACACAGTTCTAAAAATAAATAAATAAATAAAAATAAATAAATAAATAAATAAACCAACTCTGAGGTTAGAAATCAATATCAGTAAGGTTAGACAAATTTTATCAGTGAAGTTCTATAGTGTCCTTCCCCTTAGCTTCTATTTCTTGCTAAGGGCATTTAAAAATACTTGATACATTGTCTCTTCTAAGTACAACTGAGAAATGATTTATGATATTGTTCTTATGACTTGCTAACTTGTTGAATTTTAAGGACCAAACATTAAAAAAAAAAAAATCAAGAATGCCTTTTGTGTGATCTTGAGGTGTGGCCTTATGTACCCCTCTATAGGCTCCATCCAAGGAGCACAGCTGGCCACTGAGCCTGCAATTCCTGGTTACCTTTGTTGGGAGATTAAATCATAATACAACTGAGGCTAACATCCTCCCAGCAGCTGAGGGGTTAATCTCGCTTCAGGCCACCATGCTTGCCTAAGCAGCAATGCCAATGCAATGGCAAGGAGGGCGTCTGCACCTTCAATGCCTATAAAGAAATGAAATCTCCCGTGCCACTCCTGCCACTTAAGCTTATCACTTTATCACACCCAAGTCCTGACTAGAGAGACAACTCAGCAGCTAGGAAAAGAAATCTGTCATAAATTTGCAGTTCAAGTCCAAACTGATCATGCATAAGGAACCACAAAGTTCCCAATGGATAGTACTACAAAAGGAAATCTCACTTTACAAACCTCCCTGTCTGTCTCTCTGTCTGTCTCTATCTCTGTGTCTCTGTCTGTCTCTGTCTCCCTCCCTCCAGACCTCCCCTCTCTCATGTCTAATTCTTACTGAATGCCCCAAAAAGTTTAACAAATTAAACTTTCATGAAATCTACAATGTGTTGCTTGAGTTACTATATTTCAAAGTGAAGTTATTAACTAAGTCAGTTAAATAAGTGAACTTCAAAATTATTCCTCGGGCTAAAAGGAGTTTGCTTATTAGTTCATGCAACTGTAAGGGTTACCCCCCCCCCATTTGCTTTTTTTCACACCATTAAGAGAGTAATGGCAATATTCTTTGAAACCTCTCACCTTTTATGTAAATCAGTTCTGAGCATATTTTAATTAACATTTTCTGTGTAGGGGAAAACCTGTGAAAACAAAAATCTATCTTCCCTGGTGTATTACCCTAATTTGTTGTTAATGAACGTTCATAAATTATTTCTAATTAACAGTTGCTTTAAAAGTGCTTCTCAGTCTATAATTTCTACTTCCTATGCAGGAAATAATTTTCTAAATGTATATAGGGTACATATATTAGTGAAAACTGTCCCAGAACAATATTTTTACCTTTAATAATTGGACTATAATTCTATAATTATGGTCCCCATGATTTAAAATCCTGGGTGCTTCCAACCCTGCATGTATGTTCGTCTCATATGTGAGTGCCCAGCACCCATCTATACCAGATGAGAGCTTCTGCTGCCCTGGGACTGGAGATAGAGACAGTTGCAAATGCCATGTGAGTGCTGGGAATCAAATCAGGGCCCTCTGTAGGAGCTCTCAATGCTCTTAACTGTTAAGCTTATTTCTCTAAGCCCCACAGAACCACCACCTTTAAGCACACTTGGTGCTATCCAGATGAAAAGGTCCAATTATCTTCCAATAAATTGTCAATCAAAATACCAAGCTAAAGTAATATTAATTTATTGTCCTTAGGTAATCTCTTCATAGAGCCTTTGAAGTCTGATTGTAGAAATGGATTCTGTCTTCACTGCTTGTTGGTTATACAGTCTCTGGTTAGTTATGTGAAATCCTTGTGACTCAATTTCTTCATGTGTCAAGAAAGATGAAGAGGCCCCATTCCCGGGACCTTTAAGAAAGATGAAATGAAGCTAGCTAATGCCACATAATGTGCTACCAGACAATACTCACACTATTGTTATTTAAGAATATTGTGGCCATCCTGCTGTTCCTTCTACTACTGTATATAATAAAGGGCCTTCTGTTAGAATAAGGGCCTTGATTAGACACAAATATTCAGCTTGATTGTTCAAACCCTTAGGATGACATCTAACTGAAAATAGAACCCTGTACCAACATGTCCCAAGCATGGAAGATCAGTGACCAAGGACACCAGAACAAGCTGTATGGCTCACTAGAGAAAAGTAGACAAAGTTAACAAGGTTATATTTTACATCACTAAAATAATCGCCTGTAAAGTCTAGCTTTGATTTTTCACAGAAATAGGTCTAAGTTTCAAGAACCATAAAACCCACTCATACAACTCAAAACATGTACGTGCCTTATTTCTCAAAAATTTAGTTTTCCTCAGCAGAGAGAATACACACAAAACAACTATGTGATACTCAGGAAGACTCCCTTTTGAGTGTGTCAAGTGCAAGAAGAAGACAGGGAAGGCTTCTCCCTAGTTACTTATCTTCCTCCTCCTGGGGAACTCTGCAGCTGGCTACTTTTCTCTCCAGACCAAGCAAATTCTTTCTGAATTCTTTCACCAGAGAGTGAATCGAATGGCTGTGATATGGCTCTATACTCAATGTTGTATTTCGTTCATTTGTGTTGTGAGACGCAGTAGAAATCTGAGTAGTAGTAGTCTATCTATGACTATATTATTCTCCTATTTATAGACACTTCTGTAAACAAAGCTGCTAATAAACATCCATTTACATGCACTTGGGCGTTATTATTGGCAGTGAGACGATAACTTTATTCAGAAACTGTTAAAGAGTCCTACATAATATTAGGATTTTACCCTTTCACAAACTACTTATGAGCACTCCAGTTTCTCAACATCCCTCTCCAAGCTGGAGTTGTCACTCATGACTTTCCTCAAAGCAAGTCGTTTGGAAAATGGTGCACTGATATCTTCGTATTCATTTCACGGTGACTAATCATGTTGAACGCATTCAGATTAGTGGCTCAGGAGTCGTTTTGAAAGCATCCTCCATGTAGTATCTGCTCAAACTATTGCTCGAGTATTTACCGCGATGTCTTTCTTGTTGATTTGGAATGGCTCAGAATATGCTGATTTGTCATTTTGTTTTTAAGATATAGTATTTTGAATATTGTTGTTCATTCTGCAACTTATGTAATCCTATTCTTAGGGGTATCTTTATAAGCATACCTTTATGATAATATACATTTACACAAGTTTCATGTTTCAAAACTATCTCTTACATATATTCTATTTAAACATTAACATGATTAGTATATAGAGCTCATACCATAATCATTACAGTCTTAAGAGAAGCAGGGATGTTACATTACTTATTCACAACACTAACTCTTAGCAGAGATAAGATTTTCTTATGCCAAATTCAGCATTTGATAGCTCTATCATTTACCTAACTCTGCTTTGAAAATCTCTAGTTCTCATTGCTACTTTCCATTTCTTTAATAAACTCAATACTTAGAGGGAAGAATCTGTAGAAGCCAGTGTGATACTGAGGTGGATTTATTCAAATGCATAGGGAAAATGTTAACTTTCATTACAGACTTCGGGTTTTATCTTGTTTGACATCATTCTTCATTAAATCTCCATTACTTTACCCAAAGCCTCTCTTTTGCTTTTAGAATATAACATCTTCTCTGTTAATTCTGTTGGCTATGATGTTGATTTATATGATGGTTTATGTTAATGCACTGAAAGTCTCTTCAGTGATAATGTGATTTTCTTTCAAACAACAAAACCTGGTATTCATAGGAAGGCCACAGGGATCTGGACTAAGTTACTGGGTGTTTTGTTGTTACATTGTAGGGACTGCAGGAAGTCACTGGTAGGCACTATTCCGAAGAGAGATGGTTGCTACTAGTGTCAGATGAAGACATAAATACCCATAAAAAGCAATGACGTACATGGGCAAATCCTGCTTATCCAATTACCTTTGGATCCTTGTAAATAAAGAGATGTCCATCTCGTAAAACAACACATCGGTCTTGAAATTTATTCCCAGACAGTATTTTAGATGGTTCTTCTTTGAGTTTTAAGATGCCTTCTTTGACACTTTTTTCTGTAAAACAGAACACAACTTTTGGAAATTGGGTACATTTTAACTTATTGGGGATACAATATAAACTATTTGTATTTTGAATTTTTAAATATTTATTTTTAGTTACGTGAGTTAAATACTGTACAGTGCTTATGTGTATGTGTTTGAGTGTGGGTGTCACTGGAGACCAGTAGCGGGAATTAAACCACCTAGAACTAGAGTTATAGATGACTGACAACTGCCCACTGTGGGTCCTGGGAACTGAAATCTGGGAGTAGTAAGTGTTCTTAACCACTTAACCACCTCTCCAGCCCCAGTAAAATCTTGAAGATTTTACTTTAAAAGGTAAAATGTTATTACTCATTTTTAAAAATTTACAATTTTAAAATTTACAACTTATTGTTTGTGAGGGCATGGATGTACACTGAGGTCCGAGGAATATTTGTAGAGTCATTTCTCACCTTCCTTATGACAGTTCTAGAGATGAAACTCAGACCCTTAGGATTGGTGGCAAGAGCCCTTACTTTCTGAGCCACAGTGGTAGCCTCAAGATCATATTTCTAAATGCTGGTGACATGGTGAAATGATTAGATTATATGGATACATGACATTAAATAAAATATCCTACTACAACACCAAGATGAAACCCACTGCCACTTGATCCCGGGTTTTTGTTGTGGCTACAATCCTAAAATCGTTCCTAGCACAGGCTTCATGTGACTCGTTTACTTCAAGAACTGGAATTCTTAGTGACGCATGGGCGATCGTGGTAGCTGTGCCCCTCACTGGGTACTCACTCAACTTTCAATGGATTCTGTTTACATAATCAGAAGTTGGATCTCACATAAATGTAGATGATGCTATGCACATTTCTAAGTGTAGGAAGTGTTGTGTGAAGGAAGAACATGGAAAAGGGAGTTGGAAAGAAAGACATGGTATTATGTACATGTGTACTTTCAATTGAAAGCTTATGTTCATGCACTTTCAATTGAATAGCTATCTCACAGAATTACTCTATTTTTTATATTTTTATTTACATTTCAAATGTTATCCTCCTTCCCAGTTTCCCCTCCACAAACCCCGATCACCTCCCCCTCCCCCTTGCTCCTCTGAGGGTGCATCGAGCCTCCATAGAACCAAGGGGTTTGCAACCCCACAGAATTATTCTAATGGAAGAAATTGTTAAGTGCGAATCGACTTGAGGAAATCTAACTCACCTTTGTTAGTGCGACAGGTCTGAAGAGTCAAAGCACTCTGTAAAGCACTAAATCTCCTCCCAGAGAATGATCCAGAGACTACACTAACAGGCACTACTTCACTGACTAGTCCTTCTCATCAAATTCCAACACCCTATTACCTTTACTGCCACGCATGCACGGCTACTTGTAGCTTAGTGGAACTTGTTTAGTTTCCACTTCAGATAAGAGAACAAATGCTTTCCTCTAATTCTATTGAGCTACTATTTTACAATTAGGGAAACTCTTAAGAATCATGGGCATAAAAGCTGGAGCACAGCTTCTGCCCTGAAGGCAGAGTTCAATGCTCACTGCTGCAAAAACAAACAAACAAACGGAGGCACGTAAGAAAACAGAGTACAGGATATGCTCAAGGCAAACAGACATAACAAGCTCTCTCTCAAACAAAGATTTACAAACCCCTCGATTCACGATTTTATATAAAAATACTACCTCCTAACTGGTGCTTCTTGACACTAACAGAATTCTTTCATCTATGGAGGACCAGCAGTAGTAAGGTGAGAGAACATAATTCTGATGACTTATAGATTGTATCTATGACTAAAAACCCACTGTCAGGTTTATTCTTGATTTCAGGGCTGTAAGGGTTAAAGATAGACTAGAAGCTGGACTGGATTAAAAATCTTGATTCAAATGCTTTCCCTCCACTGACTAGCAGGTTTCCAGAGGGAGCAAGGTCTCCGTACTCTATAGTTTCTCCATGGGGAATCTAGTAACTACTAGTGATTAACTCTCAAACTCAGTAGGAGAAATAAATGAAACGTTACATGCAAGAATATTATTCTGAAATTTATGTGGAAAAAGAAAAAAATTAGCCCACTCTTAGTACATGGTAAATGTAGCGCTAGGACACACGGACTCACATACATGATTCTGTAAGTGACAAACAGACCTATTCTTTACAACATGTAGGCAGGAAAACAAATTGGAACACTTTCAGTTATGTTGGGCTATTCATTTGTGAGTAATTACTAATGGCCCATATATGTCTCTGTTCTTGCTGACAAAGACCACTTCCTGAAGCCTGGACATTGTTTCAAAAACAAAAATCCTGTCTTGAAGCTCTCCATACACAATAAATGCTGAAAATCACAAACAGGAGTGGCACCTATAAGTGATTCCCCCCCCCACTGAAAATTAGTCACGCGCAAGCCATTTGGCCAACACCTGCAGGCTATTAGCCAACACACTTTCCAACTTCAAAATTACTCATTTTCCCTTTGTAGGATATCAGTTTCATAGTACATGTGTATTTCTTATAGTGTAGAGAAATTAGAGTTAGTGATCTATTCCATTTTTGTGTAGAATTCCTTCAAAGTATATTTTAGTGAAATATAGTTCTTCTACAAGTGAAGAAAAATTCCTGGGTACAGTACCTAACTAAATGTACTATATTCATAAGCAATATACTCATATCTTCCCTCTCTCCTCCTTTTTATCATTAACCCATGAAGATTATTTATCTCTAGAAAAGAGAAAAAGGGTTTTATTCTTTTTTTTTTTTAAGATTTATTTATTATATGTAAGTACACTGTAGCTGTCTTCAGACACCCCAGAAGAGGGCATCAGAACCCATTACAGATGGTTGTGAGCCACCATGTGGTCACTGGGAATTGAACTCAGGACCTTTGGAAGAGCAGTCAGTGCTCTTAACGGCTGAGCCATCTCTCCAGTCCCAAGGGTTTTATTCTTAATAATATAGTAAATAATTAAAAATTAAGCCTAGCATATATAAATATTTTGATATTAAGGAAAAGAAACTATTTCTTATGATCCTAAATATCACCCCTATTGAAATATTTTTGAAACATGGACTCAAACCTATGATGCTCTTGCATATGGATTAAGGACCTGGCACTATAGGGACATGCTGCCATGCCTAGAATCTATTCTCCTACCTGTTATTTGCTTCAAAATGGTATCACTCTATAATTAGATATATATAAACATCCAAATTATAAAGAAAATAGTACTGGAATATGACTTGCTAGGCTATTTGTGCCAGAGAGATTTTTCAAATTTACACTATTAGTTATAACTGCAGAAAGTAAAAACTTGCTTTACTGTTCTGTGTTTATTATTACACAGAATCACAGTAAACTGTTTCCAAAATATATCCAGCACATAAAATGATGTATTTTTAAACATTCAATTAGCGTATAACTTTCGACACACTCCTAATAAATATAAAGGTATAAATACTCCTTTAACTTTTGGAAAGTGTTATATATTGTACTTCCTGTGAGTACCAAGCAGCTTAAATAATAAATGTAATGCTATCAAATTCATAAGTGTGAAACATGTGGCTTATTACAATTATCTGACGAATAAAAAAACCTACAATTAGAATTTCTGTGTCTTAGTATGTAACATAGAATTCTGTTTTCTGTACTGAAACAAGAATGGCGTTTTCCTCACTGGAAAACATTCCACGTGAGTAGTGACGTCAATAATGATGTGCTGAGACTTGTTCTCTATGTTTGAAAGCACTACATAAACACTTAGGCCCACAACAGTCATTTACAGCATTCTCTATTTTAGTCATAAATTTTACAGGTTCTGGAGATACAGTTTTTTTTTTCTGACCTCTAGGTAAAGATAGTGCTTAACAATCATTTAAATTCCTGTATAAACAGAGAACTAATAAAACTTACCAGTTGGCTTTCTCCCTGTAGAATTAGTCCATCAGAAGATATCTGCACATTCACAGTCTACAGTGACTACAAAGGACCACTATTATTTATTTTCAAAGCAATACTTCCCCTTGAAGTGGGTTAGATTGAACCTTCAAACTTGTGTGTGTGTGTGTGTGTGTGTGTGTATGTATACATATACAAATATAATATATATATATATATATATATATATATATATATATATATATATATATATTGAAAGCAAGGACCTATGAAGAGTGGAATACAAATAGTTTCAACTAGATTATGACTCAAACTCCTAATTTTGCTGTGCTTTTCTTAAGTCTACTAACAATAAAGGCTTTAAGGGTTCAAGTGTAAATT
Source organism: Uromys caudimaculatus (assembly GCA_028551405.1). Taxonomy (NCBI): domain Eukaryota; kingdom Metazoa; phylum Chordata; class Mammalia; order Rodentia; family Muridae; genus Uromys; species Uromys caudimaculatus. The sequence continues at coordinate 50,427,331 of CM052712.1, forward strand.
TGTCAAAAGCTATTATATTTGGACTGCTTAATTCTAAGATGAATGTATTCTAAAGGCATCTGTCATGTACAACAATATAAATATATAAACACATAGATACTTCTTCATATCATTACAATTTGATTCTTCTGAGTAAAATTTTATTGGGGTAATTTAAAAGAAGTTTATATTAGAATATGATTCACCAATATAAAATTATGTATTCTGGAGGATTACAGAAGGCTAAATTTAGATTTTACTTGTGATGCCAATGGAGACACTTAGTATGAAGGAAATGAAATAAAAGATGGTCTTAGGCCAATAGCTATGATGAAGTCTAAATAGCAACTTAAATGCAGTTTCATTCTCTTTATCTCAATGTTTCAACTTCAATCCCTAGGGAAGAAATTAAATTATTATCTTTCTTTTCAAGTTAATTAACTCATAACTACAATCCCCATGGCACTACACAATTCTCAGCAACGAAATGCTGTTCCTGAACAAACCCAGGGTGAGTTTTAAGCAGCGGCAAGAGAAGTACATGGTATGGAAGGTACTTGCATGAAACCACATTATCTCATTTCCTTAAATGAATGAGCAGTAATTAAATGCTGTATGGCTGCAACATCAATTCCTACTTACAATAACTACATCTTAAGTAGGACAGCTGAGGAAATTAAAATTCTTAAAATAGAGCATATATTGTACGATAAACTTCTGAAGTTAGGAAGTGATGGGTGGTTGATTTCTAAAATTATCAAATGAGGAAGGAACTGTCATAGAATCAATACAATTCAAGGCAAACACACCCATATATCTAGCAATGAATTGACAGGTACTAAAGAGATGGACAGTGATGGTGAAATAGGTCAGATGCTAGGGAAGAAGAGATACTTAGCAAATGATATTTTAGTGAAACTCCTTAAAACCGCTATAGACTGAAGCCAGGGTCACAAACTAAGCATGTTCTGTGCCAACGTTATTTTAACCAGATGTTAAAATGTTAGCTATCTGTTACTTAGAGCAAATGTGGTTACATCTGTTTAATCTTGCTCTCAGAGCACGGATATCTACTTGGTCACTAAGGGTTTTACAACCTTAAGAATGGGACAGTGATCTTTACTTCATTCCTTCAGCGCTTTTCAGAATGATTTTTTCTTAAGTGAAAGTTTTTTTTTTTTTCTAATAAACTGTCATTGAAATCACATTGGTTTTGCTTATTTTGCTTTAGATTCTAATTGTTGGGTGTAGTGGACAACACAAATGGCAAAATAATTGTAGAGTAAGCAGTCACTCTGATTTAAGAGACATTGGTCAGTACAGACACACAGGAGTCTGAATACTTTACAGACCCCTAATCTATCACATAATATAAAAGGCACTCAGAAAGTCAAGGGTACTGAAAGACATATTCATTGCTGAAAACCATTACTTAAGAAACCGACTTTTTAAATGTCTACAGCCAATTTAAAAAAGACAATTCCAACTTGTAATACATGTAGAAATAACTACAATAAAAGATGTTATTCTGCCTTAAAAATCTGAGTTTCAGTCAAACTCTTTTAAAATATTAATGGAACATTCATGGAATAAAATGTAATGTCTTTTAAGAGTTTATTATTTCTATTTGGAGCCCCAAATACAACTAATAGAAAACGCTTCAGCTAAAATGTTTACTTATGGGGTTTCTCTAGCATCCCGTTCACTTTTTGGGATATAGATTAATTCTTGGAAGAATGAATGTACAGCCGCGAATTCTCTTGTAAATGAAGTAGGGACAATTTGGAAGTAAACATTTCTTTTGCAGCTTCCACTCTTGTAAGATGAATGCAGGAAATACTAAGCTAACATGAAAGTTTGCTAACATTCTACTTAGATAGGATCTTTCAATCAATTGTCTGAAAAAAAAAAAAAGAATGAATTAATAAAAACTCAGCTGCTAGGGTAAAGGCTAACCACTGAACTGTCATCTATCTATATCCACTAGCAGGGGAAACATGCGTTTTCTTCAATGTAGAAACCCTGGGTATATGAACCACTACAGGATAGGCGTCAAGTTCAGGACTACTTGACCAATATATAGGGGACTGCATGGTGTGTGTGTGTGTGTGTGTGTGTGTGTGTGTGTGTGTGTGTGCGTGTGTGTATGCCTATGTGAGATACAAGGATTGTTTAATTTTGTTTGCTTATTGTTCTATTGGGTATTTATTTATTTATTTATTTATTTATTTATTTATTTATTTTTGAGAGCCACTTTGTAGGGAATGGGAGAGAAACTGAAGGACTTAGGGAAGGAGGAAAAAAATGATCAAGACATATTTAAATTTAAAAGTCATTTTAAGTAATTAAAAGTATAATAATAAAAAGTGCCACTTTAGGGATTGCTTTCTCTCCCCTGGTTGAACTCCTCAGGGATTACAGGGGATGTTGAGAGACACCTGGACATAATCACTGACTCAAACCATCAGGAAGATAAAACGGAATATCTGAGGCCCTATGGTGATACCCAGTTCTTTAGCCGTGCTGTAGACAGCAGGTCATAGCACAGACTTTCTCATGTTTCTCTTAATCAACTAAATATGCACCATCTGATTTTTTGCATATTTGCCCAACCATGAAGGGTAAGTCTGTTTGGAAGACCCCATCCTGATGTGGAGAAAACCTTGCTTTCTGTCATAATTCTTTCACTTTTAATTCCTTGAATTTTGATAAGCACATGGTCAGGACAGTAGTAATCAATCAACAGCTAAGATATTGCATGTAGGTATAACTTTTAAACAACTGTATATATAGATAATTAGATAACATTATAAGAATATTATCATGGAACGGATAATACTAGATACAAAAAATTATTTCTATTTAAAACAAGGAAATGACCAGATATGTGTCATGATATTAAAATGAGATGATTCACACAAAAAATAATTTTTCTTTGATATTTAAATTTTTGATGGGTCTAGAAATAGAACACATGGTCTTGCAAATTTTTGGAAGATTTAATGCTAAATCTATAAAGCTAGTTCAAGCTCTCCCTAACATATTTTCATCACTCCCCTTTCAGAAGAGTATCAAACAGCTAAAAGATACTCCACAGGCATTCTAAGTTGACACCAGTGTCATCTAATCTAGAAAATAAATTATACAGACCTGCTCTGTGCTTTTCAGACTAATTAGCAGAATCTAGAAACTACTCCCCCATGTTGTGACTCTCACAGAACTACAGACTTCCCCACATGTCTCTGGAGTGTGTGCGTGTGTAGTTGCGAGGGGTCATGACCTTCTCTAGCTGAGAAAACTGGTCTGTGATGTGGATGTCAGTTGCATTCACATGATCAGGTTCAAGGGAACAGGGGCTTAGTAAGGGGATTTAAAATAAAATAAATGTTGCAAAAGGCTATGTTTCTGTGCTAAAAGTAGTATGTGTTTGCTTATTTAGATGACTGAAAGTAAAGAATGCATTTGATAAAAACAACCTTAGAATACAACAAAAAGGACAGTATTATGAAATTAGAAATTATCATAGCAAACATTGGTAAAATTAACTCATTGACTGTCTGGGATTTCAGAGTATACAGTTGCACTGAGCATGTCCACAGCATCTCAGAGCTCTCCTACCAATCCCCCTTCTAATTTTAATTTTTGAAATGTTTAAACAATAGACCAATTTATTTTCAAAAATAGTATTTATTTGTGGAAATGTGGGACAAGTTACATTCTCTAATTTTCACTTGTAAAATGGAATAACGTGAAAATTGACACAGATGTCTAAAAGGAAAAAAAAGAGCAATAAAAAGACCCTAGGGCAGAACCTAGTATTGCTATGATGTTAATTGGACACAGGAATAAATTGCACTTGAGGTCTTATCTTTATGCTCATAGATTAGTGCAGTTCTCAAGCCTCATCAAAGAGGTTTCTTTTTGCAGTAGGTGCCAACTAATAGAGATCGACAATAGGAAACTGTATGGAGAATAAGAGACTGCGGAGTGCGTAGCTCCAAATGAGAGTCCCACATCCCACTCCTTCCTCTCAACGCTCAGGGATCAGTAGCAGAGTGGGACAGAAAGACAGTAAGTGGATGGCTACAGCAAAACAGTATTTTCTGGACATGAAAATGCATTTTCACACATACAATCATAGCAGGCGCTGCATGGACAAGATTTGCTAAAGAGACAAACCAGACAAAATCCCAGTGTGGGTGAGGGAGGAGTTCATGAATTCGCATCCCTTTCTAAGGAACTATTGGGAGAGTCAGTTGCAGGTCCTGAGAGTCTAGCCATGAGCTAGTGGATGCTCCCACATCCAGGAAGCATTAAATGAATTCAGTGGATTAACAGAGTAGGGTGGGTGGAGGGAGGCAGAGAGAGAGGGCAGGACTTGTTTACAGCTTCAGAGGGCTAGGTCATTATCAATATGGCAGGGAGTATGGTGCCAGAAGCCATGTTGCTGGAGTCTGAGAGCTACATTCTGGTGTACAGGCAGTAGGCCAAGAGAGAAGACTTGGCCTGAATGGACATTTGAAACCTCAAAGCCTATTCCCAGTGACACAACTCCTCCAACAAGGTTCACCCTCCTAGTTCTTTCCAAACAGTTCGCCAATTGTAAGCAAGCATAAAACATATACTCACTCAAGCCAGCCTAAGTGGTAAGTGAGAAGGAGGACAAATTGAGTGGGAGGAAAGGGTAGATGGGCTTGAGCTAACATATTACATTCATGTTTAAATAGTAAATAAACTATTTTGAAAAGTGTAAATAACCTCTGGTATGTAGTGCTTGGTTACCTGTACATGAATGATAAATAATAATAGGTGTTATTGACATTACATATTAAAGTAATAGGCAAGTTCATATTAACGGATCTTAATATGTACATCTGAAGAATGCTTTATAGATAAGACCAGTGGAAATGCTGTTCTCAGCTGGCAATTAATGACAACACAACAGAAGACAAGCTTTAGACATCTGTGGTGAGAGACTGTTCTCTATGATTTTCTGTGCTAGCCAAACTCTTGTTGAGCTCTGCGGTGAGGTTCCGTTCTTTCATGTCAAATGGTATGCCCTTGCTTTTGTGCTTCTTTGATTTCTAATGCCATCAAAATAACATTGAGACTCATACGACACACATACAGTCTCAGAGGCTAGTTAGCTTGGGTTCGCAAATGGCCAGAAATGCCAACGTGATTAAAGAAGACTCACCGTAATACAAAAACTGGAACACACATGAGCACAAACTACCCGCAGAAATATGAGGCATTCCTTCCAGAACATTAACATGGACCATCAGATGAACCAGCTACAACTACAGTGCAATAATAAACTGACACACAATTCTACAAAATCAGATGCTGTATCTTGCTACTCCTTTTTCCATTTTCAGACATCACTCTTGTATTAATAACTACTCGTAGGCCACTTGACCTTTTAACCACCTTCACAAAGTGAAGGAAGCATGCTTACCTCTGCACTGCTTAATTGTGTCAATGGTTAAGAATCTCTTCACCACAAGATACGCAGACCCAGGTTCAGCTAATGAACTCCACTGAAGCACCTGCTCCAACACGTTCTCTGTGTAGTGAAGTGGGCGCTCTGCAAACACAAACCAAGTTATTACAACATGTGTAGAAACATATTTAATAATTACAGGTTTTAAGATATCCCAAGTCAAGATATGTGTGCAACCATGTAAACATTGTAATAAAACTAGAATTGCAAACAAGAGACTCCAATACCTACATAGGTGACACCCTCCTTCCAACTTACTATATAAATTAATCTATGAAACTGCTGTTTTAAAATTTAGAAGTGCTCCCTTTAAGATATAACCTCATTTACTAAAATAACCATGTGTCTTAGTCTGTTTTTAAATTAGATAAAATTTCTATTAGCATGTGCAATTAAATAACTTGAAAAGGACTAGTAGCTTAATCTTGTCCAATATTCATAAGCAAAAATCAACTCTTTGTTTATTTCAACAAGACTACAATCTAATAATTTTCAACAAATAATAGTGAATGATTTATAGCTAGGATTTTCATCATGAATCAGTATCATATCACAAAATATGGTTACAGGGAACATTTTAAAAAGGAATACTATTGAGCAATCTATTTTTTATTGGATATTTTATTTATTTACATTACAGATTATCCCCTTTTCTGGTTTCCCCTCTGGAAGCCCCCTCCCCCCTTGCTTCTATGAGAGTGCTCCCTCACCCACCCACCCACTCACCCACGCCCGCCTCCCCGCCCTGGCATTCCCCTACACTGGGGCAACAAGCCTTCAAAGGACCAAGGGTCTCTCCTCCCACTGATGCCAGACAAGGCCATCCTCTGCTACATATGTGACTGGAGTCATGGGTTCCTTCATGTGTACTCTTTGGTTGTGGTTTAGTTCCTGGGAGCTCAGGGGGGTCTGGTTGGTTGATATTGTTGTTCACAAAAGAACACACATAGCATGCACTCACTGATAAGTGGATAGTAGCCCAAAAGCTCAGAATACCCAAGATACAATTCACAGACCATATGAAGCTCAAGAAGAAGGAAGACCAAAGTGTGAATGCTTCAGCCTTCTTAGAAGGGGGAACAAAATACTCATGGGAGGAAATACGGAGACAAAATGCGGAGCAGAGACTGAAGGAAAAGGCCATCTAGAGACTGTTCCACCTGGGGATCCATCTCATATGCAGTCAACAAACCCAGATACTCTTGAGGATGTCAAGAAGTACTTGCTGACAGGAGCCTGATATAGCTGTCTTCTGAGAGGCTCTGCCAGAGCCTGACAAATACTCACATGCTCACAGCCAACCACTGAACTGAGCACTGGGACCCCCAATGGAGGAGTTAGAGAAAAGACTGAAGGAGCTGAAGGGGTTTGCAACCCCATACAAAGAGCAATCTATGTTTAAGTATTAGTAAAAATATGTGAACCTTGTGGCAATATTATAAATTAGCTCTATATATAAAGCCACAAGCAAGGAATTAAATGATGTCTTAAGTAAATCTCTTTGCTGACTCTTAATCTCTATATATTTTGCTTTAGAAAAAATGCATCACACTTTCTTAGCAAGGGGTATTACAAAACATTTTCAACAGTAATCAATACTTGATAGGGATGCTCTCTTTGTGGATTAAAATATGTCAATCTATTAGTAAAGATGTATGCAAAAAAAGAACATATTCTGAGGGACAAATTTTCATAACAGACTATCAGTGAATAAAGAAGCAGGCAGAACAGAAATTCTACTGTGAAGATTAGATACTGCCACAGCTCTATCCTAACTCTGCAGCTGTGTAGCAGACAATTGTTCCAGACCTCAAATGCACAGCATATAACACACTAGAATGGGGTTGTAGCTGCAGTACTAATGCTGAGAACACACCAAGGGTGCCCAACTGTGACTCATCCCATTGAAACCGATGACAGAAGAGTAAGCGACAAGTCCATCGACTCCTCTTCTGCAATGACTATACTATTTAAGAAGAGAGAAGTCATCAATAAACACAGGTCCACAAAAGGGAGATTAATAATTTAGCTTTGTGTCCATAAAAGGAAATGTACTCCTTATTTCTGTGCCCATTAGAGCCTGCCTCCTTATTACCAGAATGGATATTAACTGTGTATCAGAAAGATACATATGTACACAGCACAGGGATGATGACACAGCAGATTCTCAGGAACTATCCCAGGACTAAAGTCCATCGTGAGTTTACTTCATGGTCCATAAATTAACAGGAAATATTTATCAGAAAAACAAAGACATTGGTTTTTTTATAAGCAGACAATGGATAAGAAAGTGAAAACTGTTTGTGCTATATTCACTTTGCTTTTTCAAGTATTTTTTGAAAAACTGGACAAAGGTCAAAATTACTTATAAGTAATTATCTAGGTCATAATTCAATATAGTTGGAAGTATATACATTCAAATATAAAACTAACCATGGTAAGTACTCCCTTTACACAACTGTTGCTTGAATCTCATGCAGGATAATAGTAGTGATCTTATTAGCAGTTATCATTTCCAGAATAGCCACTGTGTCAGGTACTGTATATATCATATATACATGCATATGTAGATATGCATATATAAACATATGTTATCACTTATCAAAATGACAATCTGTATTGTCTTTTATCAATCTTCCTATTTACATGTAAAAAAAAAAAACTTTTTTTTACCTGACTTCCACCTTTACCTAGTCATCTAATAAGGTAAGAACCAGAGATTTGATTCCTAAACCTACTGGACATTAACCCCTGATATTTCAAATCCATTTCTTAGGTTTATTTTGTAATTATGTACATCTCCCATGATGGTCTCTCATATGTAAATTTTTGGGAGGGAAGAGAACACAAAGATATTTTTGAGTCCCAAACAAGGCAATATAAGGGAAAAATCAGTTTGCCTTCTTCCTGTCACTTCCTTATCCTTTGGGGGAATACATAAATAAATAGCAACAATAGGTTCAAGATTATATGCATAAGAACTGTGACGGAGCAGGTACAACACTGGTGCTAGACTAGGGGATGGATACGTCACGGAATAGAACTGATAATGAGATTTCCAATTGTCAGAAAACTTCTACTACATAGGGCCACGACAGTTATGAGCAGATTTCATATTGACAGAACTGTGTTCTAAATATAACTGAAATGTGTTGTAGTAGACACAGAGGCTTGTTAATGAGCAGATAATTAATTCTTGTCACAATTATTTAAGTGTATTTTTATTTTTTCTGATCAGGATCACTGTATAAAATAATTGGGGAGGGTGAAAACCTTGTAGACCAAACTTCCTAGATAAAGAATAGAGTTGAAAATTAGAAAATATTGCAGACTGTCAAACATTACTAAATGACACAAACTTGAAATTTAAAAAGGAATGAGAAGCATGTGAAATGAATTGAGTTATCAAACATTATTTGAATATGAAGTCTTATAAATATGTGTTTGTTGATGCTGATACTTTTAGACTTCTTTCATGGCAGATTATGTAAGATAAAATGTATCATGTAGAAGCAGGACATAACCTAGAAACAGAACTTCCTACTGTCTACTTGGTGCATTTGATTAAAAACTTAAGTCTAAAGAGAGAATAGGTTAAAAAGGAAGTCCTACAGCTCCATTAAAGACAATGCCATAACTGTTTAAATCATGTGCAAAGAATGAACCTTATCTACTAGTTCAATAGGTAAGCTATTGAATTTTCATCAGAAATAACAGCTGCTACCCTTAAATATCTGCCATTTGTGGCACAGGTTTTCAAAAATGATTATGGCATTTTTACATCTAATTCTTAGTGTCAAACTCAAGAGAGCAAAAGCCCTGCTCCATCCCATCTGGTATTTTATTAGCATTTTACATATACATGAGAAGAGCTTTAAAATATTAATAAAAATACATAGATCTTCCAAATCATAGTATCTATAAGAGAAAAGGAAATCTTTTGCTATCATATTTCTATTTAGGAATTATGTGTTTCATAAAACCAAAATCCTCAGTGAAATCTCCTTCAATGAGGCTCTTTGAGGAGCTAATTCTTTGAGAGGTACAGGAAATACAGAGAGGAAGATCAGTTTGGGGGTTAAGTACTAAAACCACAGCATGCTTTAGAACAGGGTAATTGCTGATACAATTTACAAAAGGAAAAAAGGCGTCTTTTCTACAACTTAGCTTCTGAATGTTCTCCAAAGGTCATGTGTTAAAGAAGACATGGTCAGGGCCTAGAGTGCTCTTAGGTATGGTGGAATCTGTGTCAAGTGTTCTGTGAAGAAAGGACAGTAGGTCACTGGAGCATGCTCTTGAAGGGGAAACAGACCTTGACCTTATTTCTTTGCTTCTTCCCTATCAAGTGATGAGAAGCATTCCCTGCTCCACACGCTCCACCTAGACCTTTTGCCCAGCAAAGGACAGAAGTTCAACCAAGCACACACTGAAACATTTGAGTGGTGAGAGAAAAGAATTCTCTTCTCCTTTTAGATGGCTGATTACAGATATTTGTTACAATGACAGAAAAGCAAGAACAGAAAATCAACAGAGAGAACAGGTCTGATTACAGCTTCCATGTGGGTCAGAGGCTGGGGAACTGATTCGTGGAAGGAGGCGGACTAGCTGGAGAAGCACAAGAGAGACCCAGAATAGAACACACAGAAATGAACGGACTTCTTTGGTTGCCTCCACAGAAGACCAGATTACAGGTATGAGTGTGAATAATAAAGGTTAGGACTGTAAGATCAGGATAGACATGAGGACTCCATTAATAACTGCAGCAGAGAATATTAATGTTTCATCCTGGCAAAGAACATGTCTGTATTTCTACATGTCTTCAAAGCTTATGGAAGGCTGATATGATAGAATAATCAGGGACAGGGGAAACGGTGAAAAGAGGATCTTGAAGATGGAAGAAGACCTTGGCAATAATGTCAACAGATATCTTTTACCCACAAATAGGAGGACAAGAATCAAACCCATTTCATTAAGAGAAAAATCAAAAGAATCTAGAACTTATGCTTATGTATTATCCTTTATTTAATCAAGATTTTGATTTTACAGCTATTAATATCTTGGAAAATGGAGGCAAATCCAAACTAAACAAAAGATGCATTCCCTACTTCTACCATGAAGCTTATATCAAGCCAAAGAGTAGAAGCATCATAGCAGGTTACTGCAGAGACATTCTGGGTTGAGACTTTAGAGAAGGTAATCAAGTGGCAGGTGGGGGACAGCTGATGCGTGCAAACACAAAGACAGACATTTAAAACACCATCACCTAATGCTAGTCGAGCATAAAGAATTTATGAAAATCTAACAAATACATAAAAACAGAAGGGATAAGCAAAGGAATTGCATAAGGACAAACATGATGTTTGACACTGGACAGAAGAATAAAGTCTGAACTGGATGGAATGATCGAAGAGTCCAGATCATGGAAGGAGGTCTGAAAATAGCCTGGAGATCACCACAGGAGAAAAGAAAGGTCACCAGCAATCGATGGCACAGGACGTCAGCTACCGTGATGCTGAAAGCAGGGCCGCTGAGCTTCACAGTTGGGAGGTCACAGGAGTCACTTGCCAGAGCAGTTCTATCCAAGGGGGACAGAGTCTAATGAAGGCAGGTACTGAGAATTGACACCCAAGCACTAGGGACAAGGGACTTGTACCTTGACAAGACATACTGACAATACCATACTGTAAGTTCCATGAATTTTTAAGGAATTATGCACGTAAAAAGCAAATGAGTAAAAATATCAAGACAGAGTGGTGCAGGAGTGCCTAATAATCCCCCTATATTCTAATGCTGACTCCAATATTCCAAATAATGCACCCTGGGGTAGATCAAAATTAAATTTTAATTTTTATCTGGAGCCTTATGGGGTGGCAAGGTTTTCTTTTTGGCAGTTTGACAGCTATACTTGAAAGGGTCCCAAGACCTTCGCAGATATCAGCTAGACAGATGGTCAAGGTACAGTGAATTCTGCATCTTATTTTTTTGTCCTTTAGGCCTTTGATACCAAATGGTGTCATTAGAATGTTAAGCTTATTCAGCACTTGGCAAGCAGGGTAGTCAAGGTGGTATAAAAGGTCTCTTTACTCTTCAGTTTCTTTGTGAGGACATATGAGAAATTGAGACATTGATGATAGGAGAAAAATCAAACAGCCAAATGAGAAGTTTCTGCTCTATATAAAATTATTGATTTAGAGTGGGCAATAACCTTTTAAATATGTATTCTTTGTTCTTACTAAATAAAGAGCACACGGATATAAGGTGATGAGGAGGTGACATTTAGGATATTGTTATAAGTCAAACTGTTTGTCTTTATGAATAAAACAATTATGATGAGGCAGGAACAGAGACACCTAACACTTTCTACTATATTTATATAGTTAATGAAAGAATTAATTATTCTGATGAGCCAGAATCATAGGAAGACACTTTCAAGTGGCGACAGCATATGTCAAGATGGGCAGAGAGGTAGAACAGAATTTATAATGAGATGCGAATCTTTAGGAAAACAACAAATGTTAGCAATGGCTTGTCTCAAAGTGTGTGTCACTATATAAGGAATTTAAGAATCTCTACCATGAAAGCCACTCACCTAGTTCTTCATTTTCAATGACTTCAAATGTGGCCCAGATATCACCTTTCATAGGAACGATGTTTTTTATTGCTAATATATCATTCGTTAACTCTTCTGCTTCCATCACAGGAGATATCTGTAAGAGATGGAATATATCTTCAAAGATATCGGATACAGAAGTACTCTTGTGCTAAGGTAATAAAGTTCCACATCTCATAATTCTCCAAGCACAAAGAAAAGACTACAATGTGGTTTTTTCCATAAAATACATTATAATATCAAAGTAACTACAGACATATTGGGGATAATTATTTTCTTAGCAAGTTCTTATATCACTCATAAGAAATGCAACTAGTCTTAAAACAAAAGAAAACAACAAAACAGTAACCAAAACACAAAACAAAACCCAACCCTACTATACAAGTCTGGTAATTTTCTCACAGTAAAATTTCATTTGTCTTTCTATAATCAAGAGTGCAGAGTTACTTGGTTTATTCAGGTTGGTGTCTACATATTATGAAGATGATTAAATATTATCTGTCATGCCAAGAAACCCTAGAGTTTTGGTGCCTGTGGTTTTCCCTGCCACGCCAAGTGACAGATGGTTGCAGACTGCCATACAGAGTACATTCACGTTAGTATCTCAGGAGTCCATAGGTTCTGCAGTGCAAGTCTGGGGCCCAGATCCACAAGCATCTTACAGCCAGAGGCCAGTGTGTAAGTATGCCACCTTTGCAGGGACTCTGGGCTTTCTATCAAGTTTAGGACTTAACAATTATGATTGCATAATATTAAAAACAACACTGTTTTCTTTAGATAGAATTCATTGATAATGTTAAAGAGCAGTCATAGTAATAATTAGACCCTGCAACAGGAAATTAGTTTGCATGCTCTTAGCAAATGAATATCCTAAAAAGATTTCTTAAATTTGCCCATCAGTCTTATGTGTGTGTGTGTGTGTGTGTGTGTGTGTGTGTGTGTATGTGGTGTGTGTATGTGTGCACTTGTGTGCATATTATTATAGGTAACTCACTCATTCTATCTTTATGAAATTCAGGGATTTATTTATGAAATGGATTAATTATACAATGGAAAATAAACCTATTGTATTTAGAGAAGCTCAAGGAATTGCAAACGTACAAAGGACCCCAGCATCCAGTAACAACTTGGAGAACATGAAGCACCGGAAATAGCTTGTGAGAGATTCCATGATACCTCAAGTCTGCAGTGCTCTAAAATATTTTTAAATTTAATTTTATTATACTATGTGTTTGGATGTTTGTCCTACATGTATGTCTGTGTACCACGTGCATTCCTAATAGCAACTGAGGCAAGAGGGTTTCAGATGCCCTAGAATTGAATTTACTGATGGTGTAAGCCACCAATGTGGTTTCTGGGAATTGAACTAGGGTCTTATATAAGGGCAGCCCGTGCTTTAACTGTTGAGCCATTTCTCCAGAACTGAGAATTAAAAAAAAAAAAAAGAAAGAAAGAAAGAAAAGAAAAGAAAAAGAAAAAAATATATAGCAGCTTCTTAAAGCACTAAAAGCGAGTGAAAAGTCCAGTATGTGAAATAGGAAGGGCCTTGAACTATCCATTCAGGAAGGATTATTTTATGGACTGCATTCACTGTAAGAAATATCTGGTGTTGGTTATGATGATCTAGGCTTGTGCTGTCCTCTTCATGTCTTTTAATTCCCATTTTCCATTCGCTAAAACTTGGTATATGTCTCCAGATCTTGAGATCAGAATCAACAGTATAAATACAACAACACTGTTTTTCAGTCTTAAAGTTATGTGTAAATCATACTGATTATTGCCGAACAATTTGTTACTGCTATTCGGCCTGTCCAGTTTTCTTAGAGTTATATAGCTTTTTATTTAAATACAGTGAGAAAATATGTGAACTTTGCTAAATTGTCATAATTAGTACAACTGTATTAGAAAGACAAAATTAAAACGTGCTTTAAAAAGTGTGTGTATATATATGCATATATGTTCTGTGAAATATACTTTAAAGTATATAAAATATACTTTTATAATATATATTTACATTTATATGTATGCAGACTATTTTGTATCTTCTAGCACCAACAATAGACTTTTGCTGAGTGATTTAATCTGTAATTTAATTTACAAGAGAGCCTCATATTCAGTATAACCACAATCACACAATCAGAATAAGAGCTATGATGTGCCTAAGGAATAGAAAAATGACTCCCACAAGATCTGATCATAGTCTCCTATGATCATGTCCCAGCTCCATGTCCTAAGCAAGGCAAGTCATGACATACAGTGATAATACGTAACCACTGGGATTACCTCAGCTAATAATCACAATATATGTAACATCTTAAGAGTTTAAAACGGATAATGAAGTGAACTCCTAATACATAGAAGAAAGTGTGCTCTTTACATAAAAAAAAAAATCAGCTTATCAATCAAGAACATGAAATAGCACTGCTACTGTCCCTAAAGGAGACAAATTATTGAATATAATAACATGAAAATTATGTATTTTTATCTCAGCTCAAATAAAAGAAGGAGTTACCTAATATTCCAGCTTAACTGTTGGAGTGTAAGAAGTGACACTGGGCATTAGTGATAATATAAATAGGTACTTATTAAACAGCTATTTAGAAAATAAATGCTCTGTATTTATAAACATTTAGATTAGAAAGTCATTTGATAGGTAAGAAGATAATGTGTCTCACGTCACAATTTTAGGAAGGAGCCAAGCAAGTACTGGTTCTCGGCTCATTTTCTAAAATCTATAGAAAAATTTTAACTAACATACAGATGTTTTCTTCCAAACAACTAACATGCTAGATTCCTGGAGCATAGGCTTGGGAAAGGGCAATGTTGCCATCAGTCACTGAACTGAAGAGAGCCTAAAATACAAAACCTGCTGGAAAATATGTCAGTGACCGGCAGCTCTGAGGATTCTAAGAGTACTTTTTAGTTCCTTCCTTAGGACTCACCCGGATTATAATACTACAGTCAGGTTCCTTCCTTTCCACAAACACTTCAATTAACAAGTCTCCAGCCTGGGACACCTAGAAAGGACAGATGTGAAGACAGCATATGTCAGTCCGTCACAAAGTGACAGAAACAGCACCTGAGAGCTCAAAATGCTCGTCATATTCTCCAAAACGTATAGCAATAAAATTACCTCGAGTCCCCTGCTCACCAGTATTAAGTACTTATTTCAACATTTGTTTGATTAGAGATGAGAGGGTCTAAAGTTTAGAGTCTAAACAAATGGTATCGATAGCAACTGCAATCACGGTGTGACATCGTTTTAATGCCAGGTTCAAGACTTAGTGTCTTCAAACACTCAAGCAATGCATCTAGAATTGATGTAGGCTGTATTTGACAACAAGAGTTTAGGGGCCACAGCACACGTAAAACCTTTAATCCATGTGTACACAATCTCAAAAGACAAAATAAGCCTTGCTAAATTTTCATGCAGCTGACACATTCACACATTGGAAGTGGGAGGAAGTTGCATCAAAGATGAACTAATTATAAGCAGGGAAGGTAATAAGCAAGGAACGTCAACGTAGAATAACAGAATAAGGGAAGAAGCGGAAGAAGCTTTAGTTTGTATTATCTGTCCTGAAGCAGAAAAGAACACTTATTTGGGTCATTATGTTCCCAAACAGAGACTAAGAGAACAAGTTACAAATAAAAAGGAGAAGAACAAGACAGCACAATACATACCAACATCAGAAAATACAGGCTAAGGAATAGGACAAATATTTTCTTTTCAGAAATCCACTGTATAACCACTTTAATTATCTATTACCAATATTTGAAAAATATTCTGAGATGTAATTATTCTGAAACTAAATTTCCCTTATTTAATTATTATCTAGTGGGTGGGAGAGATGGCTCAGCAGTTAAGAGCACTGACTGCTCTTCCGGAGGTCCTGAGTTCAAATCCCAGCAACCACGTGGTGGCTCACAACCATCTGTAATGAGATCTGATGCCTTCTTCGGGTGCATCTGAACATAGCTACAGTGTACTCACATAAAAAAAAATAAATAAATCTTTGGGCTGGAGAGAGCGGGGTCAGAGCGAGAAAAAAAACCTTTAATTATCTAGAAAGTAAATCTGTGGGAGAAAGATTTAAACTATACTTTTAAGAAGGACTCTTAATTATTTTGTCACTGTATGCTGGCAAAGCTTATTTCCAATGTTTCTATCTCAGTTTTGATTTACATATAATTTTTAGGGAGAAAGAGAGAGCTGACATCACTGTTTATATAAACATCACAGCAAGAACAAAACATTGTAAAAATTAAAAAATGGCAAACACACAGAACACATAGAGTGAGCCACAAAGTGAACTAGCTAAGAAATTAAAGCAAGGTTAACATAATACTGCAAAATCAAAGCTTAAAATAGACTGAAGCCAGGTTCAAGCACCAAATTTTCTAGATTATTTTAGTGCCTTTCTCGATTATGATATATATATATATATATATATATATATACACATACACATACACACACACACACACATATATATATATATATATATATATATATGTTTTACTTATAGTAAAATAGTAAATCTAAAATGTGGCTTCTTTGTTGTAAAATTCAAGCAGATACTCAGGCAGTAACAATAGAGATTAGACTGCCAAGGATTTCTCTCAGGCTCACCACAATCCTTCACTTCAGGACCAAATAACATCTACACAAAGTGAGAATTATAAGCAGTGATAATAAGCAAGATTATTTTTAGTGTAGTGTTAAAGCTAACATCCCTGAAAGTTGCATTTACTCCTTTCAATCAAAATGGAAGAATGGAAGGAATCATTTGTTAAGTAATTAATATCACAGTATTAGTTCGAGGGGAATCTAAGCATGTGCTCATCGGCTTCATGCAGAATGATAGCTGCAGTGATTTCTTTAATTAGAAGTAGATGCTTCAGGACTGAAGCAAACTTTAGGTCTGACTATTAAGCAGGAATTTGCCTCATTATCTGAGTGTAATTGTGAACAGAGCACATTTGACCCATTTCTATTATTTACAGTGAAACTCTGAATCCATTATTATTCCTAGTTACCAGAAGATGATTAATGTTCAACCTTAAGTCGTTCCAGTGAATTCATCAAACAAGGTAAGGAAGCCTGGAAAAGCAAGATGTATCCTGAACACATAAATCCAATGTAATCTGGCTAGGAAAGCAAGACAGGATTTAGAAAAGCAGACTAATGACAAAAGTTAGTATGTGTGACACAGGTCATCTTAGAAACGGTCTCATTAATACAATCAGCTGAGAGCACGCAGAGCAGAAGCATGTAAGAAATCATTTATGATTCCCGCATTTTAGAGATAAAAATCACTATACTATGTGATTTTGCAATTTATTCTAGTATTTCTTTGGCTTTAAATGCTTCCTTTGAAATCCACTGAAATAGCAAAGAGTGTTTTTGTTTTAGTAAATATTAGTCATTGTTTCCTCAATGTTTAAGGTTAAGGACACATGTTCTGCATGTACGCATCAGGTTTCAGAGGTGCCCCAGGCCTTCACCAGTCTTTTACTTTGAATAGAAACTTCAATGCACACAACAAATGCATTTACAAAAGCTTTGTTTTCAAGTCTTTAGAGACTAACTCTTACTACTCACTTGAGTGTCTTTCCACTTGGTTATAAAGCTATTTTCTATGTCCATTTGTTTGACTTGGTCTTCTTTAACCTGTTTAAAATATAATTTGGAATATTCTAATAATGTAGAGTACACAGAGCAAGGCGGCTCTTCCTCACCTAGCTCCTCAGGAATTTAAGTGACACCAAACTACAAACAGACCAGGATGGACATCATTATCATCATCTTGGTCACAGGAGCCACCCCCAACTAGGGCAACAGGAAGCCAACTAGACTGAGCTTAGTAGGGCTTGGGGTATGCTTTGATGATATCCCATCAGATTGCAGAGTCTACTCATCAAAAACCATATAGATTTACAAACACAGGCTCCCATGGACAATTTCTGAAAGTGCTTGCAGGTAGGCAACCAGACAAATGATTCAAACCCAATTTTCCTTAAGGGCTTATCAAACTTAATAGAAATCTTAAGTTCAACAAAACTGTGAAGGAAACCATTTAGTTTTATTAACATAATAAAGAGAGCATGTAAAGCCACATTTATTTTTGTGTATCTCAGCATCAGATCATTTCAAAGAAGCGGCTATTGATGCAAAAACAAAAATAAAAGACAAAGAGGAGGAAAGAGGAAGAGACTGGAGAGCAATGAAAATGCAGGTCTGCTAGGAACTCTCTTAGAAATTCCAGTTCAAACTGGTGTAGTAGTGAAAGCACTTATTTTCCTGTGCTAAGGAGTCCTGTGAGCAATTATAGCAAAAATGAACAATTCTCAAGTTTATGAAACTGCCACACCAACTGAACTGGTACAACTGTATCCACAGAACACCAAAAAGTATCACTTGAGCAAGCTCTGAACCAGGTTAGACCAAAGAGGTGGTGTGAGAATTATTTACATAATGGAAGGGGCTTTTACCCAGAACCGCTAAAGTCTACCCTTATTTTCCATATTTTCTCTTGCTTAAACTATAAAAACATTCCTATTCTAACAGTTGACTAATAAAACATAAATATACTCACTTCAGAGAACTGCAAACTGAAAAGTGAAATAAATACACATGAGGACAGAGTAAAACCCATAAGATAATGCTTCATAATTTTCCGCCAATCGGAGCACACACACACACACACACACACACACACACATACACACAAAACAACCCACAACTCAGAGTGATTTTTAATTGCAGCATTTAACAGGCTTTTGTTGATCACTGAATTTGTTAAATTCATAACTTCACACCTCTCAGAAGACATACTTAATGCATATACACAGTGAAAAGAAAACACACACCAAGCCTGTTAATAGTATGCTGTCCAACAGACAACAGATGGTGAAAATATTTAAAAGCTGCCGCTACATTTAAATAAATGGTTACTGTTTTAAAAGCCAATTATAGCTAAAACCTTCAAACCTAACTATCCTTCACAGTTTCTATTTTTGAATATTCACATGGACCTGAATAACATCCAGAAATAAGAAATAAGCGTCTTGCAAGCTGCAAAGCTTAATCTACCATACAAGAAGAGGACATAGCATTCTTACCTCAAATATTTCCACATAATTATTAATAAGATCTTCAATTACATTGACTTCTTCACTAGTTTGTCCCTTAGTTTGAAATAAGCAGGATGAAAAGACCATTGCCAAATTATGGGCATTCATGTGATTGATTTCTGAGCATTTCTGAACCCTGTTAGGGGACAGTATATTTCATTATGACATTGTATTCAAGAATTTCATAGAAATATAAGCTAACACCCTCAGTTATAATTGTAAACGCACAAACACACAGGATGAAGTTCTTCAAATAAAAGGTTCAGGGGAGACTTAACAACAGACTTAGTCTAATTAAGAATAGAAGAAAAAATACTGTTAGAAGGAGCAATACTTGGTACTTAGAGACTGACAATATACAAACAGTTGTAGCCAATGAACAATCCAGGACAAAATCCAGAGCACAAGAAATGTGTTAAGTCCTGGCGGGAAACAATGTACGCAGCTGCATGACAAATAAAAGATGGGGGGTGGAGGCCGGAAGTAAAGGTGATACAGGCTTTAACAGGACTTGATGGACCTGTAATGAGGGATTTCAGCCTACAGTTCCTACCAAGGTCATTCTCAGTTAAGTACATATACTCTCTTGGTACTCATCAAAGCCAAGGACAGACTGCTGGTTGCTTATCTATCATTAACCAGCCAATCCCATCCGAGGGCTGCTATGCTGAATTAGACTTGATGAGATGACTCTCCCTTTAACAGAATAACATTTAAATGATGGTTTTAGATGAAATCAAGTCTTTTCATAACAGGTTTTATTCAAGTTATTCAAGACAGGATATCTCCAAAAGCTAATGTGTAATTAAAAATGCAGCCATCCTCATCTTAGAAACTTTCAGGAATACCCTTATTTTATTATTTGTTAATGTGCTTTATTTTATTTTATGGGTGTTTTGTCTACATGTATTATGTGCACCACTAGTAGAGGAGTTGAATCTCCAGGAATTGGAGGTAGAGATTATTTTTGAGCTGTCCTATGAGTGTAGGCAATGGAATGAACTTGAGTCCTTTGCATGATCAGTAAGTGATCTTAATGGCTGAGGTAACTCTTCAGCCCAAGAATACCTTTCCAAAATAAATAGATATTGACAAGTAAATTCATTCTTCTAATCAGTAAGCTATAACTTTTGGATATTGTAATGAGTACTTTAAATAGTCACCCATGTTGACCTTCGCCACAGCAGTCATTCCCACAAGGGGGAGTTACAAGGGTAAAAATAACTAATGAGAAACACATACCTGTTCATGACTCTATTGAATTCTCACTAACTGCATATGGAGCAGCTGTTTAATCATGGACACCCACCCAGATATATGTACCAACACACACACACACACACACACCACACCCCAAGAGACCAAGAGAGCAAACTACTCCTGACTGAGGTGCTCCTGTGTACAGACTCTAGAAGATGCACGTAAAAAGGAATAATATATATGATAATCTCAGAAATCTATAATAAAATGCAAAATCGCATAGCAGAGACTGGATAAAGAAACTGCAATCATCCTTTACGATTTACAAGATGGAAAGGCAACTAGAATTTAATAAAGGAAGAGCTAACAATTGCAAGCGCTCCTCCAAACTACTCCTGCACTTTTAGCACACTAGATTGTAAAGATCTGGAAAATTTATCTCCTGTGGCTGTCTCTGTTGCTAGAATCTCAGTCAGAGACTCTCACTTTAATCACACTGCAGTGCATAATGAATACGTGCTGAGTGGAATTAAGTGGCTGCTACCGATGGCAGAAGTGAATTGTTATCCAGGGCAGGTATTGAATTAAAAGCTGTACCAATCTGAAGGCATCCAAGGTGACTTACACTTTTGATGACATTACCCAATTCCTTAATTTCTTGAGACTGATTCAGTAAATCCATCCCTCCATGCACCTCTTTAGCTGTCAATATATTTAGTTTCTCTGAAGGCCTTAATTTCTAAAATAAAATATGTACCGTGCAAATTGCTTTCTTTACTTCTGGTACCCAAATACTATTGCTCCCCAGTATTTCATAAGCAGCCTTCTCATAGTCTTACTCTGGCCTGCTCATAAGAGCCCAAAGAAATGTTTCCTAATTAGGTTTCCCCGCCTGTTCTCAAGTGTTCCCTTTATAGTAGGTACTTTGTTAGGACAGATTATATTAGTAATTTTTTTTTTTTAATAAAATCCTATAGATGACTTGCAAAGCCTTTTACAACCAGTGCCAGGCAACTATCAACGTTCACATCACCTAGTACTCATATGTGTCAGAAGATATATGCCACCCACGTGTGGGGCATTTCTTCAATCTTTAACTTGCTTTCCTGTTTAGACAATGTCAACAGTGCTCAGGCTGTTCTCCTAGGCTCAGGTAATTCTTTACAACTTCTTGAGTGGCTGTGAACACTTTGTATATATTTTGGTTATACATCTGGTTCATATGGCTCTTTAGTATGAAGAATTCCCTGAAACTCTCGGACCTCAACACGTGTCAACTCCTTCATTTTCTCCTACTTAGTTCTGAAATGATATATTACATTTTGTCCTAGAATATCATATACTTATCTGAGTGAATCTATGTTTTGCAGGCTGAGGCTAGAGCTCAGTATGTAGTCATGCCTAACATTCACAATCCTGACCACCAAAAGAAATAAATCAAACACGGAGCTAAACAAAACCCTACTTTTGTTGTAAGAGTTTACATGTTACAAGAGAATAGTTGGTTGCCAAAGACAAACATTGTGGAATCTTTCTCAATCTCATTTTCAAATCAGCTAATATTACTTACAAAACAACTATACCACAAGTTTATAAAATTCACAAATTAAAACACTGTATCCTCAGACTTCACCCTACTGTAGAACACTGGGCCTTCAGTAGTCAGTCACTCAGTCTCTCCTCTGTGTTCCCATGCATCATGCTCACAAACTTCCCATTTAAACATCTGTCTGATACATTATAAGCAGAAACAGGTCTGTGTAATATATGCTATATTTATACTGTAAAATAAGACAGTCATTCCTTCTCCAATGCATTCTCAAGAGAGTTTTAAATCTCCTGCTTATTAACTGACTGCAGAGGAGCGCTGTATTCAGTTATTATTCATTTAAGGACATCTCCAGCATATTCAACTGTAAGTACACCTTAATTACCAAACTGTAGGGTAACGTTCTTAAGACTTGAAGGGTTCACAATAAGACATGAGAGGTCACCTACACATCTTTAAATTGAAAAGATAATTCCATATTGAATAAAGTGGATTTAAAATGCTCAGAAGCTTCCGGAGTCCACCTACCTGTAAAGGTGTTCAATTAGAGCCGCCAGTGTCACTCTGTTGACCCCAGGAAGCGAGCGTATAAAGGCTCTGTACTTGCCAGTTCTCTCCTTTTCATCTTGTGTGTCTAGGGAGAGAATTCCTGACATTTAAACTAATCAGCCGTATTGTACATGTATCTTTCTATATTATTTTAAATAGTACTTATAAGCATATAAATGACATAGTTAGGTCTCAAGAGAAACACATTCCGACATTTAACACAATTGACTGTAATTCTGAAAAATAAAATAAATACTGCTCAAGCATCATCCAGTCATGTATTCTAGTTTTCAAAATGGGAAGGCAAAAGGGTTTTTATTCAGCCTATTTTATGGACTTTTATATCGTAACAGGAATACGTTCAACAAATTAATCAAACTTTAGCACATGTTGAGGAGCTAAGCCAAAGGTGTATTATGTCTGGCTACAGAGGGTCTTTATCATTTGTATTTGCAAATGATAGTCTGACCTCTTTCCTTATAAAATCTAATATCTTTCCAAAGCTGTAAGACGTCCCGGAACTCTGAACTGTACATTCCTTTGATCCACATCAAGGGCCTATGAACAGCCTGGCTGCCTTCCAATCAGATGAACATAAAAAGGGCCATGTGGAAGAGGTGATGTACAGGTCTTAATATCATAATTCAGATTTAGAAGATAATGGGCCTTCTGTCTCTCTCGTGAAAAGAAATTAATTGGTCCATCAAAAGACAAATGAGAAAGGATTGCCCTCTCTCCTCTTAACTTCCGAAGACAAATCTCTGGCATAACTGGGAACTGGGAACTTTTCACAGAGGAGAATTCAGGAAGAGTGGACTGGCAGTTCCGTCCGACCTCTTAACAGAAATGGGAACGACCAGCCACTCTTCATAGTGACAGCATTTGCTGGCCTCTCACTCTTCAGCTTCAGTTCCCAGTGACCTTTGGAAGCTACACGGTTTCACTTCCTGCTTCTCCCTACCTATCACTCAAGAGCAGCCAGGGACATTCCAAAGACTCCTTACATGTATAGGATCCCTCCAAAAGCTCTGTAAGACTCCCAGGGGTGGGGGGAAGGGGACATGTTTTCCAAGCACCCTCCTATTGGAAATATCAAGCTTTGTCTCCTGTGTACATTTAGGCTGTACATGAGATCTATAGAAGGAAATATCGTATCCAGAGACAATACTGGAAAAGCAGGAGGTGAAAATATCCAAATTACCAAATTAATTTATAAGTAATCCAAACATTTTCCCTCATGTCATCTAGTTTATGATTTTAGAGACAATCTCACATATTTAACAAAAACCAATTAGCATTATAAAAATTATCAAGAATTCCAGTAGAAGGCATTTCATGTAAAAATAAATAGATACTTTCAAAACAAAGCAATTAGAAAAGAAAAACTTGGGAAAGATTCCATGTCCTGTAGAAAACATGATGAGCGGGCACAGGCTGTATCTTGGTGGACAGAGTCTGATGTGCAAGCATGAACCCCTGAGTTTAGACACTCACAACTCTTACGTAAAAAATACAGGCACGGTGGTACAGGCTGGAAATTCAAGCACTGGCAGGCAGAGACACAAGATCCCTGGGGCTTTCTGGGAAGCTGATATAACCAATTAGAAAGCTTCAAGTTCAGTAAGAGACAATGTTCCAAGACAATGAGGCGAAAGTAATGGAGTAAAGCCCTTGGCACCAATTTCTGATATGCATACGCCCACATCCATGTGCATAGGCGTGCATACATTACACACACACATGTGCATAGGCATCCATCCATACCACCACAAATGTCTGCATAGGCATGCATACGCCCACAGCCATGTGCACAGGTATTCATATATCATATACACATGTGCATAGGCATGCTTACACACACATGCACACAGGTATGCATATATCATATATACATGTGCACACACACACACACAAACACACATAGATATACAAATTCTCAATCAAAACAAACAAACAAAGTGGTTTGGCCATAAGACCTGCCCTGAAGTTTGGTTGATAAATCCAGTGACACTCTAGTGAAGAAAAACCTATTTTCCCTTTTCCAACATGCATCAGTTGCACACAGTTCCCTGGTTGGCGGGTGGGGTCTTATGTGTGCTGCCTGACCTCGGTGATGGGATTCTGTCTAATCTGAACACATACAAGATTTATGCATGCTATTACAGTCTGAGTTCCTCTGTGGATCAGCTCTGTTGTGTTTTGTTTTTAATTTTTCCTTTTTCTGATGTATTGAGACAGAGAGAGGGCCAAAGTGGGAATATATGAAATTGGGTGGAGAGAGACGTGGGGAGGACCTGGAACGACTTGGAAGAGGGAAAAGAATAGTTCAAACAGTTTGAAATACACTGTCTACTGAGCCACCAACCAGGCACACACCAGCTGATGTGAGGCCCCGAACACATGTGCAGCAGAGGACTCTGGGTCTGTGCTCAGTCAGCGATGACGCCCCTAACCCTCGAGAGACTGGGTCACCTGGGGAGTGGGGAAGTCTGGTGGAGTGGGGGTGGAGGGTAATGACACCCTCATGGAGACAGCTGAGGGAATACAGGATGTAGAACCGTCAGAGGGTGGACCGGAAGGGGGATAAAGTCTGGACTGTAAAAAAAGATTAAATAAAAACAAAAACAAATAAACAAAGTACACTGTCTAAATTATTCCATTATCAGCACAGTAGTAGGAAAATCTTGGGATTGTAATTCTTGAGTCGTACCTAAGCACAAGTAAACTAAGAACACGTGGGTAAAACTGTTTGACACAATTACCATCTTTCATGTATTGTGAGGTGACTTAATATTATGGAAGCTTTAGATGAGCCTGATACTGAAATCAAGGTAGAATGCACATTAAAAATGTGATTAAAACTACAATTTCGTACTACAAGTTTTCATTGAACTGAACGTGTAAGATACGATATTTTAACTTAACAATTATGGAGCAATAGATTATATTACATAAGTAAATAAAAATCAAGAAAATAAAAAAATTAATTATAGAAAGAATTCAGATAATTCAATAATGTTCTTAGAACACTCATGTATTTTATAAACAGTTGGTGTGATACTAAAAGAATTCTTAAGTTGTTTTATGTTTTTGTTTGTTTTGTTTTTGTTTCTGTTTAAGAACTTTGTTTTTGTTGCTATCTTAGAACTCACTCTGTAGAACAGGCTGGCTTTGAAATCAAAGATCTGTCTGCCTCTGCCTCCAGAGTGTTGGGATAAAATGTATATGCCACCACTGCCTGGCAAAATCACGTTTTTAAATCTATTTTTTGGGGGGGGAGGGAAGGGGCAGTTCAAGACAGGGTTTCTCTGTGTAACAGCCCTGGCTGTCCTGGAACACTCTCTGTAGACCAGGCTGGCTTCACTTACAGAGATCTGCCTGCCTCTGCCTTTCAAGTCTGAGGATTAGAAGTGTGCATCACCATGTCTAGCTTACTACAAGAATTCTTAGCTTCAGTCTAATGCTTTCCCAAGTGAGACTCCTAATATGCATGGAGCAGAGGGCTGCCATGTCTGGTCTCAGTGGGAGAGGATGTGTCTAATTAGAAGAGACCTGATGCACCAGGGTAGGGAGATCTGGGCAGGCGGGAGGGTGGGGGAGGGCTGTCCACTCAGAGGTGAAGGGGAAAGGAGGTGGGGAGGAACTCTGTGAGGGGGGGTCTGGGAGGTAACACTTGGGGATAGATAGATAGATAGATAGATAGATAGATAGATAGATAGATAGATAGATAGATAGATAGATAAATTTTTTCTTAGCTTTGGTTGGAACTTTTCCTTTAAGGTCACCCCAAATCATGGTTTATAGTGAGATCCAATAATACATATTCAGAAATGGCTAAGAGGACATATTGGGTCTATAAGCAAAAGACCTACAGGCTTTTAATTCATCCCCAAGTGAAAGATAAAATGCTACTTTCTGAAACAGGCATTTTTGCTAAGCACCTCTTCCTGGTCAACTGACAACAGACTTCTCTTCACTTAACAATTTTAACAAAAAGTTATTGGCTATTTTTTTTTTCTTGTGGTTGTAAGACTAGAGCTTTACAACTTGTCTAAGAGATCTCAGTTTTTCAGATACTTGAAATTTTATTTTTTTTCAATTTTTAAAAAAACGTTTATTTGTTATCTTATTTATTTACATTTCAAATGTTATCCCCCTTCCAGGTTTCCCCTCTGCAAACCCCCTATCCCATGCCGCCTCCTCCTGCTTCTATGAGGGTGCTCCCCCAGCCACCCACTGACTCCAGTCCCACTGCCCTAGCATTCCTCTACATTGGGGCACTGAGCCTTCACAGGACCAAGCACCTCCCCTCCCATTGATGCCAGATAAGGCAATCCTCTGCTACATACGCAGCTGGAGCCATGGTTCCTCCATGTGTATTCTTTGGTTGGTTATTTAGTACCTAGGGGATGAGTTAGTCTGGGCTCCGAGGTCTATTCCTGGCTCCAGTAACTGATGAGCCCTATGCTCTGAGTATTTCCACTGAGCCCTAAAAATTGTTCCTGGGCTGTCTGGTGGTGTGGAGGTAAACTTGGTAGGTACTTATAAAGCATGCCACCTAGCACCTAGGAATTATTCAG
Source organism: Uromys caudimaculatus (assembly GCA_028551405.1). Classification (NCBI taxonomy): domain Eukaryota; kingdom Metazoa; phylum Chordata; class Mammalia; order Rodentia; family Muridae; genus Uromys; species Uromys caudimaculatus. Next base: position 50,454,438 of record CM052712.1, read on the forward strand.
ACACATGACTCTGAGCCTCAGTTTCCACACTGGGGTGTGAAGATTGTTGAGTGAAGTCACCGTCTAGAATAGAATCTCTTTGCATTCTGAATGCTGACCATTCGGAATAGTATTCGCATTCATCACTGGCTATTTTTTGATGAATAATTTTAGGTGAAGACAAAAATTTTACTTATTCATAAATTAGATATAATTTTAGTCATTCATACTAAAACTATCTCTAAAATGAATATTGCCAGAAAACTAGCCTCATAGAGACATATTATCTAATGAAATAGTTTACAACCCAGGGAATTATATTGTCCTTGGAATTACACTTAACCCTGTTGATTAGAGAAATGCCAGAAAGCAAACCAAAGACTAACTTTTGAATTAGACAGTTAAATTTCAAAACACTACATTTTGAGTGACAATTTGTCTTAGTCAGGGTTTCTATTCCTGCACAAACATCATGACCAAGATGCAAGTTGGGAAGGAAAGGGTTTATTGAACTTAAACTTCCATGCTGCTGTTCATCACCAAAGGAAGTCAGGACTGGAACTCAAGCAGGGCAGGAAGCAGGAGCTGATGCAGAGGCCATGGAGGGATGTAACTTACTGGCTTGCTTGCTTCTCCTGGCTTGCTCAGCTGGCTTTCTTATAGAGCCCAAGACTACCACCCACAAGGGGCCCTCCCCCCTTGATCACTAATTGAGAAAATGCCTTACCGCTGGATCTCATGGAGGCACTTTCTCAACTGAAACTCCTTTCTCCGTGATAACTTCAGCTTGTGTCAAGTTGACACACAAAACTAGTCAGTACATAATTCTATTCTCTCCTTACTAATATTATTCAGGGGTATTAGAGAAAAATTTAAAACCTCCATTTCTTGTGATACAATTTCTAAATCAATCCCTTCAAAAATATTCAGTTTAAAATTAAACAGAATATCCAAATTCAAGAGCCTTTTTCCAAAAACCTTTCATAACTGATTTTATATATAAGAAATATATTATAGTATATATAAAGCTAAAAATTAAAAACTTAAAATATAAAGATTCAAAATAGACATTTCGAAAACACTTTAGATATGAGAAATGTTAGTAGTTTATTAAAAAAATAAGAATACTTATATATCTATCAAGTGTGGAATAGCAGTTATGAAATAATAAAAGGTAAAAATATTAAAATGTTCTTGTTGTGATGCCTCAGCAAAGGAGCTAATTTTAATAAACACACATAAAATAATTTTTAATAAAATAACATGATCCTATAAAGACTTTAATAAATAACTGGTCTATTAATAATTTTATTCCCTATGTTTTTGTGTGATGTAACACAACTTCACCTTATGAAGTAGAATCCCTAGAAAATGAATACATTTTTTGTCAGCCATATTAATATGAGTTAGAGTAAGTTTCAAGACAAACAAACGCTATACAGTAATTTTCAGATGATCAAAGAAAGAAAATCCTAAGCGTTAAATTAGAGGGCTGCCATGATATCTGGACCAAGAGCATTACCTAATGCAGAGACCCAGTATGGGTAGAGCTCCTTAGTGAGCAGGGCATCATCAATGTCCGACAGAAAACTCTTCAGCACGCCGGTCACATCTTCAAGTTGATGCTTTCCAGCTCGCAACTTAACACTCCTTGCATCCTTTTTGAAACTCTCCAGGAGTTCACTGATGTGCAAAGGATCACCATCCTTTTGATAAATGTATTTGCATCCTAACCCTGTGTTAAAAAACCAAATTAGAAAGTTACATGAGTAGTCTCCACAGTCATAATCTACTGTGATATCTCAGGAACAGAACAGATCCTTCTGTGGGAACATGAACAAAAGAAGTCACCGGCCATGACATGAAAGACCATACGTTCCTCAGTCAACATCCCTCAGATCTCTCTCTAATTCTCCATGTTATCATTTTCCAAAGTATTTTTACCCCAAGAGAAATTTATTCTCATCAAACAAGCTTGCCTACAATTGGATACAATGATATAAAATTTGGTATATACTTGTATTCTCATCACATATTTGTCCATTATGTTTTGCTGTGTCAACTTACACCTTTCCCCAATATTTCCAACTCCCTGACTCATCAGATACCCTATATAAGTCGAAGCAGCAATAAGTACTAGAACAGAGGTAACAGTGATGGCAGTGCTGATGTAGACCACACAGCCTTTGGTTCCTCTGCAGATCTTTCTCTTTGTGAAATCAAGCTGAACTCGCTGTCCTTTTCAATGTCGTCACATTGCTATACATACAGTGTCTCCTGGAAATCTTACTTCTGGTTTGCAGCACAGTCATTAAGCATATCAACAGTATTATCTAGATGCCTTCAGTGTGGGATACTGACAGTTGCTTGCAGCATTTGACAAGCCTCCAGAATCTGCTGCCAACATTCCCTTAATCATGGTTTTTATGGTTTTATAACTTAACTTACATTTCTCTCCTTCTAATAGTTCTCAGTGTTCTATTTATTTTCCTTTTTCCAACCTCACCTCAATTTTCTTTTTGCCCCATTATAAATTTCCCAGGGTGAATCTATCCACCCTGACCATTCCATAGACAACATGCCTGTTTTTACCTGGGTTTTGGTCCTTAAACTTTGATTCGTGGATACATACATATGGCATCATACAAACACAGAGACAGACACAGCCTTATAGGACATCATAAAAACGTGAAGGAACTAATCTTTTTATGCCTTTCATCAGCTTAACTTCCAATCATATTTTAAAATCCTGCTCATCAATCTCAATAGATGGCATTACTTTCTCCTTACCGTATGCCAAGTCAGAATCTTTGGAACTCACTTCATTAAAAAGATGTCAGAAAACCAGTCTTCTTTCTGTTCATATGTTATCATCTGTGCTTTGTAAATCTTCATCACATTATATAGCTCCCTGCCCTTATACTAGCAGGCCACATGGGTCCATACAATGTCAATGATGTGGCAAAACTTATAGGCCTGTTAGTCTTATTGTCAAAAGCCTAAACATCTATATGTATCTTTCATAATGCCTGTAGGGAAAATTATAGATGTATTAAAAAAATCTCTTGGAGTTGGCCCAACCTCATGTCTGTTATATAGATCCTGTCTTTGCACTCTGTACTGTGTGCACAGAGAACTCCATACACACTTTCCTAAACAACCAACCACATAGCTGTCTATTACACCGTCTGCTCTGGGGTAAACTGCTATGCCCAGTTTAGAACAATGAGCCTCTCTCCACAGAATGTTACACACTAAGATGTAACTACCTGTCCATGTGCTTGACTTAAGGATTAAGTCTTGTCTTCTTTTTATATCTGTCAGGAAGAGTACATGGGAAAAGTCAAAAGGCATTTGGCGAATGACTACTTACTGCAAAGATTAAATACATTGTATACATTAATTTTAACTATATGCCTGGGAAATAATTTCTAAGATCTAATACTTAAACAGCTTTAACAGACTGAATGAAATGATAAGAATAGAACAGGAAAGATGGTATAGTGAGCAAAGCAAGAATTCTTGCTCCTAAGCTTGTAACCTTCAATTTGATCTTAAAGATCCACAAGACAGAAGGGAACTGAATCCCTAAAATCTGTCCTCTGACCTATACACACATGCTGTGGCATACATATATGCGCACGCACAGGTGCAAGTGCATGTACACACACTTAGACACACCACACACACACACACCCTTAAAAGTACAGAAAATAATTTTATATAAACTGAAAATAATCTTCCAAGAACTAATTACTACACTTTATTTAAAGATTAAGTTCATAATACATTTTGAACTCAGTAAAGTTCAAAACGTTAACATGGAGAGCACAGAAAGTTGGCCTTTACATTTTAATCCAGATGCTAAGATATTCAAAAATAATTGCTACTATAGAGACTTTGAGGCAGACACTTGCATCCTGTGAGCTCTGTGCAGTACCCAAGTTCCTATCAAATCTTTATGTTAATGAGTATAACATAAAGGTTTTATTCCATATTCTGTTAAAATATAAACAACCTTTATTGGCTTTTTTAACTTTAAAGCAGAAGTTAATATGCTTCGTGTTAGTTATAAAGTTCTTAAAATATATGAGATATAGTTGAAACAATCCAATGCTTAATGATTTTAAATTCAAATAAACACCGAAGGGAAACCTGTGATTGCCCCAAAGGAACTTTCAGTTGGCTACACTGGCATCCTCCTGCCATTTTAATCATCTGTCACCTTAAGAAGACGCTATGCCACTGTGAACCGAACACAACGCGAAAGTTCCCTGTGAGCGTATGCCCCTCCTAACGCCGTATGCGTGCTCACACATCCCTGCGAAATGCAGCCAAGCTAAAGTGGATGAGCACAGTACATAAAGACAACCATTTCCAGGACTCAGTCCAACAGGGCAGCTGATAATAATCATGTGCACGCACTACAGCTGCCAAAAAGTCCCCACGGGAAGGCCTGCACATACAGTTAAGTGAAAGGTCTCAGTATCCATTCAGCACAAACATAATGTCTATTGACAAAACTATGATTGGATTACATTTGAGGTAAAATACTTAAGATAACACTCTTGCCCAAAGAACTTAAATCTACATACTATAAACTTAACTTCCGAAAACAACTTTACATCAAAGTACTTATTTCTGACACGTGGTCCTCTATCATATCATTAGCTTTATACATGGAATATTCACATATTCCAGGGGAACTGTTCACTCTGGGTGAATGTTTCCTAAGAAACAATACAATATTACTATGTCTTGCCTACTACATATGTCTTCTTTTCAAGTTAAAACACCCTAAATACCTATAATATTAAGAAAATAAAATGTTAATACAACTTCAGAAATACTATGTCTATCACTTTATTCATTCCCAGACTTTTTGTAAACAAATGGCATTCATCCATCATTTAAAAGGTTGAAAGCATAATATATTCAAAACACAGGTCAAGGTCTGTATAAGCAAGCAGTAGAGCATTAGTCTAGCTTGCAGGAAGGCCCTACATGTGAGCCCAGAACCTTATACATACATGCATGCATACATACATATGTACATGCGTACATACATATAGTAGACAGTTTCTATCATTTAGAAATTTGAATGATGTATACAACTAAGAATGAGTTTGAGGATTCACAACAATTTGAAAATAAATATGAAGATAAAGGTTATTTTCTAGGTATACTTACAAAACCCACACTATCACACAGAATTAAAAGGAGACTTGACAAAGTAGGTACAGATCCAAATCCTTTTTGTAGGCTAATTGCTCATAAAAATATCTGTAGCAAATAGCCTAATCATTAAAATGAATAGCCACAGTTGATGTAAACTTCTGACCAATAGCACGATGAATGAAACAAACAGAACACCTTTTGCAGTTGCTAACAGCACATCATTTTGTATTTTGGAGCAATCTCCAAGGTTTACTATTTCTAAAAACCTCTTTATTATTTTCAGGGTCATTTTATACTATTTTATTTAATGGGTTACATAGTATTTTCTTGGGCACGAAGAACCAAGGTAATGGTGGGAGAGTCTTACAGAGTAAATGTGTTGCTGGAGGAAGGGGTAGGCCGGCTGAGCAGTGACTGAGCTTTGAGGTTTCACTGGTGTACTTACAAAGGGAAGGCACTAATTCATTCCCATGGAGGTTCCACTTAGAAGCTGCTAGAGTGATACCCTAAGTTCTAGAAGTTGAATAAACATCCTGTGATACTTACCATACTGTGTAACAAATGCTATGCAGCTGTTCACAATAATGGGGACGTCATTCTTGCAGAGCTGCTGATCTTGTAATGCGTTCCCATCTGTACCTGCTGCTTTTTCAATTGCAGTATGCCAGACTGTGAAATCCAACTTGGTGTGCCCATGGATGTATAGTGTTCTGTAAAGTTTAAAAAGCGCTTCATATTATGACTTTGCTTTTTTAAAAAAATTATTTTCAACACAAACTACCCTAAAATCCACATATATGTGATCTTGTCTCATACATTAAAAACAACAACAGCAGCAGCAACTTTCTTTTACCTTCCACCCTTGCAGGTGTGTCTCCCTCCCCCCTCCATTGTCTGTTAAGGTCACATAGCACAGATGAAACTCTACCAATTCAGTCATCCTCTCCCAATTCCCTAGGTCTCCAATTCCATCTCTAAATAATTCAATGAAATCCACGGTGGCACACATCTCTAGTGTCTTTAAATATAATCCCGGCTAATGAAAATATTTTGTAATTGTCAATTCCGTTGCCTTTTTAAAAAGGGGGGGAAGAGACAAAAGTGATTTGCCTTTTCTTTCAGATTTCCATTAAGATCCGCCATTTTTATCCCCACCTTACTTCCTCTTTCTGAATAGCGTCACTGGGTGCAATCTCAGTTCAGGTGCAGACTTCAGGGACGATCTAGATTCCCCCCATTAGGGTGAGGATATCATCCACATATTAGTGACTCCTACATCCAGATCTCTAGGCTAGAACTGGTCTTCACAAATGACACCTTGCTAAAATGAAGGGCAACTGCAGAGCTCGGTCTGGTGGCACATGTCTGTATCCCCAGCCCTTGGGGGATGGAAAGAGAGGCAGATGGAGGCAAGAGGACTACAAGTTCAAGACAAGCTAAAGAGGAAGAGGGAATTTCTGGCTGGTAGCAATTATATAGCAAGATGATGCTCCAAGAAATCAAAACAAACTACAGTATGACGTTGCCAAACAGGTATTCCAAAAGGGAAACCTCGCTGTGCCACGACTTCATTCATAACTCAAATGAGGTCTCCGTTCCACCGTTGGGGAACCGATCATACCAGCACACAGCTAAGCACCCTGCAGATGATCTATTTTTCCTCTACAGCATGCTGCTAAGAAACACTGCATTTGGATACCTCCACCATGGGACAGGCATGTGGACACTGTCACTATTGTGATAGCCACCTGCTCTGGGAAACATAAGTCTCACCTTAACTGACTCTCCATGAGTCTTCTGAAGTTCAGAATTCATTACTGTAGCTTAGCATGTCCTGCCAATCACTTCGTGTTTGCACCTTTTTGTCGTTGTTGTTGTTGTTCCTATAATCTGTAATATTCACTCTTTCTGGTGTTCCTCTCTGTTGCTTCAGAACCTTCTATTTCTCTTCAAGTTCACCAAAAGCCCTTGACAGGATTATCTTCTTGATTTCCTCCCTTCTACCTCTATTCCTCACTATTACGAGAATATAATTTCAACAAGATGGAGCTGCTGACACCACTTTTGGATAATTGTCATATCTTTAAAGCTCTGGTTTTGAAATGGAAGGGTCCTTATGACTTGGCCGGCCTGAGTTTTCCACTGCGATTTTGTTAACACCTCATCTTTGGCTACACAGATGCCCACACCTGGCCAATGACATAAACCCAGTGAGGTTCCTAGATGCTCTCTGATAGCTCCACTCACTTATGGTCATGAGTTCCCATCTTAACCAATAGTTGTTTTGCTGTTAGTTTTCCCATCTGCTGTTCCTATACAACTTACTGGTCAGAAGCCAAACTTTGCACAGACTTGTGAGAAGAGAAATTTGGTCTCTGTCCAAGCCTGGTCTCGGCATGTACTGGTATATTTTTTCCAAATATTACCATCAGTACAAAATTTAAAATGTGAAATACCAATACACCCCAAGTATATTTACTCTAAGGCAGTTTTTTTTTTTTTTAAGATTTATTTATTTTATGTACATGGTACATTGTGAGTACACTGTAGCTCTCTTCAGACACACCAGAAGATCCCATCACAGACGGTTGTGAGCCACCATGTGGTTGCTGGGAATAGGTCCTCTGGAAGAGCAGTCAGTGCTCTTAACCACTGAGACATCTCTCCAGCCCAAGGCAGTTGCTCTTAACTGATTGGCTGCAACCCTGTGGGGGATCAAATGACCCTCTTTCACAAGGGTCACAAATCAGACATCATGCAAATCAGATATTTCCATTAGAATTCATAACAGTAGCAAAATTACAGTTATAAAGCAACAATGAAAGTAATTTTATGGTTGGAGGGCACTACAACATGAGGAACTGGATTAAAGGGTCGCTGCATTAAAAGGTTGAGGACTACTGCTCTGAAGAAACACTACTGTATTTTATTTTTCAGCAAAGTTGGACACTTTGCGATCAGCAACAGAAGAAAAGAGCAGCTGATGAAATCTTAGGGCTTCTGTAGGGAGTTGGGGAAGAAGGATGGAATCTTTCACATTTCCGAACGTCACTGACTGTGATTTAAGAAAACGCATTTGTTTTTCTCTTTTTTCTCGCAATGCTCTTTCCGGAAGACAAAGGCAACACCAGCACTCAAACACATTCTGGAGTTGCTAGAACTACTTTTCACTAACGTCCGTGCTTGTCTCCTTGGCTCTTGCTCTCCGACATCTTCATCTATCGTTTATGTTTTCCACTCTACCAGAACTGCCCAGACCCAAAGAATTTATAATTTTTTTCTTTGAAGAATTCTGACAAATGGTCCAATAGTTCTGCAATGTTTTAACTTTTCCATTTATTGTACATCATCCAAAGCATCTTACTTCTGAGTATGGGTCTCCATGAAAATATTACAGCAAATTATCCTCAGGGGTAACAAGCCCTTGCATATATATATACCTAATTAAAATTATGTTTTTTTCTAAATTCAGGTAAAATTAGTAACATCTTCTTTTTGATTTTTATTTAAATAGATTTTTACTTCATAATTTAGCTGTTAATATGACTTAAAATCCTTGAAAATCCAATGGTTGGTTATTCTAGTAGTCAGTGAAACATATTCATAATGTAACAATGGCCCTTTAAGATCACTATAGCCCTGTCACTAGCTCGGAGTATCTCAGACTTTGAATTTTCCTTCTAGTCAAAAGAAATCCCACAATGGAAGGTTAGCTGTCTCCTTGTGAACTAGTGAGGTGCAGAACATGTAATGACATCTTAACTCCTGTGTCAACTTGTCAAACAGTGAATCTTAAAATGTATCATCTACTACAGCCCATGGGATGGCTGACATTTCACTGTATTCATTCCAAAACTCTCCATTCTGATTCGTAGTTAAACTCTAGACATACCAAGTAAGGTATCATAACACATATAAAAATTTTAAGTAAACATTCAACTCTGTACTTAATATCTGAAAAAGTTATTTTGGTCAACTCTAATTACAGCAGATTTATATATTATGATTGACAATTAAACAAAAATAAATCTCAGCCATACAAAGAAACATTTAATTTGTCATTATTAAGGTAGCTCAATAAAGTCTACAAGACAAGATCCAGAACTAATGCATACATTTCTGTTAAAACTGCAATAGATAAATAAAATGGTGTTTATGTGATTTGAGTCTAGTGAACTAAAAGGAATCTGGGGTCTCTTGAGATAATCAATAAATCAGACTACATAAAAAAACAAATTTATCCATAAATAACTAAAGCTGAGAAGTAAACACCATATATCATAAAAATGACTTAAAAAGAAAATAGCCTAAGTGTTTATAGAAAAATAAAAACTTTTAGGTCCTCGGCAGAAATATGGTCATCAATCATTAAAATTAATACACATAAAAATGCCAAGAGACAATATGCACAAACTAGTCTAACAATCATAAGTTTGTATGTTTGTATATGTATACACACATGCACGCACATGCGCGCGCGCACACACACACACACACACCTACCAGTACAGCAATGTCAGAGGTTTTACAAACATTGAAGATGCAGCTGAAGATTATACAAGACAAAGTATTTTATAGAGTGCATAGATATTCTGAAGTGACATTTGGTAATATGTATCAAGAATCTTGACATGAATTTGCAAAGTTTTGACAAGTATTTCCAAACACAAAACACTGTCACAAGCACATAATTTAAAGTGAAGGTAAAAATATCTGCTTCTGTTTCTCTGTCGTGCATGTGTACATGGCAATAAGCATATTTACTAGAGAGTTGGTAAATGGACATAAGCTTAGATCTGCCAAATTTGAGAAAGTTCAACTGACTTGGAATATATTATCCTATACATCTGGATAATGTATATACACGACAGAGAATATATCATTATAGATATGTATAAATTCTGTCATGTTTTCCAAAACATCAAACTGTCTCTAGTTAGAAAACTCATGAATATTTTATCTCTTTCTGTTTAAAAAAGCTATAAGAAACAAATGATATAAATCAAAGGATTTACTCATCCCTTGAAGGCAAGGCATGTGGGACAGACTTCTGAAACATGTCACCTGTATTTTACACTGAGCATTGAGCCAGAGAGAGGGAGATCTGTCTACCAAGCTCTTCATTTATCAAAAGCAAGCTAACACACAGAGGAAATTTGTTTGAGACCCAAGGATGCTGGGAAGCTGGCCTTTTAAATGTATTTTTATTTATGAGAATTTCATACATCCATATAATTTGTTTTGATCAAATAATCCCCTTTCCCTCCCTTATAAATTCTCAACTACTTGCCCCCTGTCCCCTGTCCCCTGCCACCATACACCACTTTTTCCTCGCAACTGCATGTGCTCTTTTACTCAAACCCACTGAGTCTATTTAGGGCTGAGCATATGTGCACGGATATAGGGCCATCTACTGGAGATGAGTAGGCTCTCAGGAGCCACGTCTCCGAAGAAAACTGACTCTCCTTTAGTAGACATCAACTGCCAAGTACTCATTTCTAAGTCGCCAGCTGTCACCTTGTCCATGATCCTGCACTCAATGAAAATCTAAACTCTTGGTCTTCAGTTCCAAGACATGCTCATTTTAGAAGTGACATTGTTGTGCCACTTCTTCTCAATGTTCTTATGACAGGATCAGGAAACCCTTTCCTAAAGAAGCTGGGTCAAAGACATTACTGGAAGAGACCTAGAACCTGGTCTACTGGAACACAGTATGATCTCTTTCTCTTCTTTTAAAAGGAGAATCAAACTCAGTAAAGTTGTGTAAGCCTTTAATCCTAGCACTTAGGAAATGGAAGCAGACAGATCTCTGTAAATTCAAAAGCTGCCTGATCTACATAAAGAATATCCTGTTTCAAGTGACAGAGACAGAGTCAGAGACAGAGACAAAAAGCATATATCCCGCCTTGCTAAGTGTTCTATATCTGCAATGGATGCAGCTGTAAGATATCTTTGGAAATGCTCACTGTGGTTTCCTTTGCACCTCTTAAGCAAACTCTCCAGGAATATGTTAATCATCACTGTAAGCTTTTTGTTTCTAAAGGGGAAAAAATAAAGCATTTTATTGCTGTGAACGACATTTGCTCACCAGATTTATAATGCACTCATTTTAATTGTGTGGTCAAAACATTTTTACAAACGCCTACTCCCATGTGACTGCTACCAAACCCAATACATAAAACATATCCATCATTTACAAAATTCCCTCATAATTCTTTGCAGTAAATTTCTTCTTCTATCCATCACCCAGGAAAATCTGGTCAGTCCTCTGTCACTATGTATTAGACTTCTAGTTGCATCATTTTCTATTAACAAAAGGTCATGCTGTTACTCTTTTTCATCTGATTTCATTTATTCAGCATAATATTCTTACCACTTGGTTATGTTCTTAATACAGATATGTTTATAATTAATAGTAATTAATTAGTATTTTCCACACAAGTGTCCATCGCTTATACATTTACTTGTTAAGGAACACCTAGCATCTTGTCATCTCACTTCTTAATTTTAGAAACTGACCTGATTTGAACTTTGTATTGTTATGGCTATGTGTTATGATGTATATTGAGTAAATATGCTGAAGCTAATTCATTAGAATATTGAGTAAGTATCCATTACCTTTATTGTAAATATTAATCTGTCCCTGGGGAGACGGCTAAGTGAAGGAAGTGTTTGCCCCACAGATGTGAGGACCAAGTTCAGCAGCCATGCAGAAGACAATGGGTATGGGGGTCTACCTGATACCGAGTAGGCAGATGTGCGGGATCCCTTGGGAACTGGTTAGATAGGACAGCCAAATCTTAGAGACCCAGGCTTAGCCTGAGAACCTGCCTCAATAAGTAAAGTGGAGAGGGATGAAAAAAGACATACAAAGTCAACTGTTGTCCTACACACACACACACACACACACACACACACACACACACACACACACACACACACACACACAAATAATTTTCCAAATTTATCATATCATCATACATCTCACTGCTGGTTTAGAATCTTATTTTTTTCTACTTTCAACTACCTATTTCTCTCTCTCTCTCTGTATCTCTCTCTCTCTCTGTATCTCTCTCTCTCTCTGTGTATCTCTCTCTCTCTCTCTTATCTCCTTTCTTCTTTTCAAGAACAGAGTTTCTCTGTATAGCTCTGGCTGTTGTAGAACTTACTCTACAGACAAGGCTGTCCTTGAATTCGCAGACATCTGCCTGCCTCTGACTCTGACTCTCAAGGTCTGGGATTAAAGGCATACACCACAACTGCCAGGCTTTTCCCCCCCTTAATAAGCTGGTTGGAGGAACAAAAATTTCTAACTTGAGGGGCTGGGCCAAGGGTTTGAGACAAGGATTGGTCAGAACCTATAGATAGCCTATATATAACTTAGGCTGCCTCAGTCTCTTAAGTGCTCAGATAACAGAAGTGAGCCATCATGACCACATGTAAGTTTCTAAATTTGAAAAGATATTACAGATTTTATTTTTCAACTATAGTTCCAAAATTTACAACCATATTTCAATTATTGTTCTAATATTTATAATTTTTTATCAAGTTTGCTTACCATGCTGATGTACAAATAAAATACTAAATAAAACAGGTAGTTCATGCATCTGATTCGTTCAACTGTTTCTTAGCTGTTGAAGTTCTTATAAAAAATTCCATCTTAAAGAGTAGGATGGCCCACAATAAAATTTCTTCTCGCCCTTGCCAGTGGTAATGTGTATTTGCTCTCCTTGCTTCTATAGAGCTTATTGCTTTTATTAATATATTTTCCATTTCAGTACTGTGGGTCAAGCACATGGCTGCTGACATGTCAGGCAATTGCTATACCATTGAGATAGATTCTCTGCCTAAACATCCAGACTTGTACTGAATAAATCTTTTCAAATGCTGTGTTTTTAAGCTCAGCCTGACTCAGGAAGCCGAGGGTGAGAATAGCAGTTCAAGCCTGGACTGTGCTACCCTGAAATCTCCCTTCCAAAATTGAATTCAATTTGTTTTTTCCCCTTAATTAAACATATTTGTAATTATGTGTATGTTTGCGTTGACATCTCAGAATATATTGATAATACTAAAAATCACTTTTATAGTCTTTGCTAATTACATTATCTTTTACATTTTTTTGCTATATCTTTGAACTGATTATGGCTTTTTTATATCACTCATAATTATGATTAATTTTACCTGAAGGTTAAACATCATGAACACTGAGGTTTTTTTAGTGAGATTGTAAAGCCTTCCCACAGAGAATATTAATGAATGTTTTCAAATAACTTTCTTGTTCAACCCAGAGAACTAGAGCATCTGTGAAGCCATGAGACTCTAAGGATATATTTTAAGCTTAAAGTAAAAGCTGAGCATCCTTTAGTCTCAGGCTGAGTTAGGCGCTATACTCAGCTACTGTTCTTTGTGGATCCTTACTAAATGTCCTGCATAGGTAACCCCTCATTCCAACCAAGGTGGATAAGAGTTTGAACATGCTGGGCAGTGGTGGCACACGTCTTTAATCCCAGCACTCGGGAGGCAGAGGCAGGCAGATTTCTGAGTTCGAGGGCCAGCCTGGTCTACAGAGTGAGTTCCAGGACAGCCAGGGCTATACAGAGAAATCCTGTCTTGAAAAACCAAAAGAGAGAGAGAGAGAGAGACAGAGAGAGAGAGAGAGAGAGAGAGAGAGAGAGAGAGAGAGAGAGAGAGCTTGAACATACTACTATCTACTGTACACCTCAAAGGTTATTTGATTGGTGACATTCCAGACCTCTTAGATGTCCACACTACAAATTAAGTCCCAAGAAAAGAATACCCTTTTCTTTGACATGCCTGTTAATCCAGGCTCATGGGACTCCTCTTGTGGACCATATTGTGTCTGAGTTTCCCATTGTGCCATAAGTGTTGGAGAAATCCAAGACCACTTAAAACTCTCTGCAATCACATTCCAGAAACACCAACTGTTACAAAATCTGAAAACAGTTCCTTCCCCAATTCTGTGGAGTTTTCTAGTTATTTAAAGAGGAACAGCATGTGCCACATGAGTGCTTCCATGCCAGAAGCAGGTGTCTAGCACACTGCATTTAGCTGTGTAGCATCTCCATTTAGAGACTTTTCCCCTACTCCTTTACTTCAGAAATTGGGACACAGAGATGGAATTTTAGTAAAAACAAAAGCTAATTATTAAGAGACTATGCAGATGCAGAGGTGGCAACAACAAGAATAATGAATGAGGAAACATTATTATAAATAGATTGCTTCTTCTGAAGCCAAGAGCTCAGTAAACAGCCTCAAGCCACGTGATTCCTCAAGGTTGATAAAGCTAGCTTCCCACCCTCATCTCTCACACTATCAAACGCTTGTACTGCAATGTGAGAGAAAACTGTGCTACAAGTCTGCTCAAAGCTTCGCTGGTATTTCACTGACTGCGAAATGCAGCCCCACATCCTCCCATTTAACAATAACTTTTAAAATGCTCTTTTAAGGATGCTCTCTGCATTCGTGAAAAGGTCCTGAAAATCTTACGAATTAAGTTAACTGAAAATGCAATATGCCATCTGCCTTTCTTCCCAGGCCACTGGCATAGATTTTGTCTGCAGGGTCTCAAGGTTAAGTCCTACTTGGGCTGCATCTGTTCCTGTTCCACACAAGATCTCTCTATCATCCCACAGTGTCTAACTCTTTAAAACCTTGGTCTCTCGGTTCCCTTATTGTGTTTCTACTAGAAGTCAAGATTTTGTAAATCATACTTTTCCTTTGAGGGGGAGATTACCCTGCTCACATACACAATGAAAAGACAGTCTCACTACTTTCTCCAATTTTCTCAACTATTTATTGATTAATATATGTACAATTTATTTATGCTTTGTGAGAAAGGATATTACTCTGCAGCCCAGTCTGGCCTCAAATTTACTACAATCCTCCTGCCACAGCCTTTCAAGTATTGGGAGTACAGCCATGAACCACTACACCCAGATTTCCTCTGTAACCTTATATGCTAGTATATGGAGAATGTTTCTGAATGAAAGCAAATTGTTGAAACAAATACAATATACATTCAAAATCCATCTTTTATAACAACTACTCCATTCATCTAAATTTTCTTTACCTTAAAAATCACATAAATGTGAATAGTCCTTTTTTATTTAATCAAAAAAATTCTGTATGTGTGGTGAGAGAAAAGAACTATTTTTTTTTTCTGGGCAAAATTCAGATGAACTCATTGCTCAGAATTAAATCACAAATTTTACAAAAGCAGTGAAGCCGATATTGTGGGCAATGGGCTACTGTTTAATTAGCAATTACATGCACAATTTAGAAACCACTTTAAGATAATTTAGCCTCAGGAGGATCACTAACATAACCTCTCCCATAAAGCACAATTCCAGGGGGGGAACGGAAGAACATACAGAATAATTTAATAGAAAATAAGGACCTTAAATTTAGGGTACTAATCTCCCAAATTGAGCAAAGCACTCAGTTCCAAATTGTGGAAAATATCGACATGGTGTCTCTTCCCCAGCGTTAGGTTCATTATGTCTGGGATTTGCAGTTAAAACTGAAATGCAGTCAGCCTTGGGAGCCATCAAGTGCAATGTGCTTTCTTATAGGTCAGCCAGGGGACTGAAAACAAAACCACACACTAAACATACCACCTTCACTCCTATTTCTGATAACACAGCTGAGTTAGTTCCTTTGTTTAATATAACCAAAGGCTTTCAGCAAAGGCCCAGTGATAGGTGTCTTTGACAAGTGTGCATGCAGCTTTGGAACACAAAGACAGGAAAGAAAGTCGCTTATTTGAAAGACATGAACAGAGAGTGTGGGTAGAGAGTACAGACAGTTTCTAATTTTCAGAAAAGGTGTTATAGTCTACTGAGTATTTCATGCAGGATAGGATTGGTTGTCTAGGAAAATGCCTTCTACCTTCTAGGCCTCTATATCCACTAACACAAGATCTACATGAACCATGTTTATTTTTTCATATAAAGAAATTCCAACAAGACATTGCGAAGGACACAGATTCTATGTCCCAGTAAAAGCATCAGCTAGTGCACCAGAAACCCTTAAGTGTGATCACAAAAGCTTTATTTTCCAAAATCGTAATTTTTAAAGAACACAAAGAATACACATTAAAGGGAGGCCATCTGGTATACCTTCTGCTTAGAGCTTTTTAGAGCAAACTTGCTCTTTGTGTGGAAAATATTATTACAATATTCCTCTCTCTAAACACACTCATGCTCTGCATATAGAGAAAATTATTAGGAAGACTAAACTGTATATTTAAATAGGGACCATAAGCTGTGGGTGATTATCAATTTATGAAGTTTTCCAGTTCAGGGAATTCTTTTTCCACCTTGCTGTTAAGACCTTAATTTATAGAATGCCTCTACCCAGTGGGCAAGTCTATAGGGCATTTTCTTAATTGATGATTAGTGTGGAAGGGTACACCCCATTGTGGAGGGTGCCACCTCCTGGGCACGTGGTCCCAGGATGTATAATAGAACAACAGCCAAGCAAGCCATGGGGAATAGGAAAGTAATCAATGCTTTTCCTTGTCCTCTGCTTCAGTTTCAGCCTCCAGATTTTTGCTCAGTATTTCCTCAACCCATAGAGTGTGACTGAGAGTTGCAAGATGAAATAAACCTCTTCCCACAAAAGAAAAAAAATAAAAACCAACGGTGTATATATACACTTTAACCAAGGGTATACAAGAAGAAAGAATATAAGAAATTAATTCATTAGGATTATTTATGACTAATGCCTCTGCTTGAAGCTGTTAACAACAACAACAAAACCTAAAGGTTAAGACTTGCAGCTGGCTGGTTCCTCAGACCCTGGCTTATTCATGCTATCATTATATACCATCAACACAAGTAATTGAAAGTTGTTTTATTTCCAAAGCAATGATTTTTATCAGGTATCCAAACTCTACTTTAGCTTAGGGTCATTATTTACCACAGGTCTAACAGACCAAAGGAGATGAAAAGAGATACATAAGCTAGTGGAGTTCTCTTATTTGGTCACAGCCCTGAAACAGCTTTCTGGTAGCTCTGCCCATAATTAACACACCAAATGTGAGCCAGCCAAGGAAGTGCACACTTCCTGCAGTCACCCAGACTAAAAGCCCAGGACTCACCTTTCTGTTCCGCTCACAGGGCATCCCTGGCGTCACAGCGAGTGGACTCCACGTCCCACATCATTCTTCAGCTTGCCCCTCCCTTTGATCCCTCCCCTTTCTGGCCTCTTTGCATCCTTATACCAGCGCAGACCATTGTAAAAGAAACTGTGCTCATACCTCTCCTGGGTATATACCCAGAAGATGCCCCAACATGTAACAAAGATACATGCTCCACTATGTTCATAGCAGCCACATTTATAATAGCCAGAAGCTGGAAACAACCCAGATGTCCCTCATCAGAGGAATGGATACAGAAAATGTGGTACATTTACACAATGGAGTACTATTCAGCTATTAAAAACAATGACTTAATGAAATTTGCAGGCAAATGGATGGAACTTGAAAATATCATCCTGAGCGAGGTAACTCAGTCTCAAAAGAACGAACATAGT
>CM052712.1:50472649-50486205 GCA_028551405.1 Uromys caudimaculatus
GGAGAGTCAAGGAAAATGAATTAGCTCTGCAAGTTTTGTTTACTCTAATTCTTCCATATTTCTTATTTTCATCTTGCTATCTAACAAACATCTCCATGTTACTATTTCCCCAGATGAGTTCTTCATCAATTATTCCAATCATACTAAAGTCCTATCTTTATTTTGTATGTAGTGTTACCTCAAAAATAGTGCCATAATTAGGGTAACTCAAAACTCTAGTGCCATCCTTGAGTAGAACAATGATCTATTTTACCAGCATCTCACTCTTCCTTGATACATCCAACCACTTGTCAACACGTAGATTCTCAGATACCCAATCTCTTACTTGACTGTGACAAAATTCTACCTGAACACTAAAGTTGACTCCTATCTCCCAGAGTCCTTTATCTGGAGTCAGAATGGAAAATTTCTTTAAAAACATAAATGAGATAATCCCACTTTCTAGCTTGAGTCATTTATCATGTGCTTATAATAAAGATTTTTTTTTCTTTTCGAGACAAAGAGATTTCTTTATACTATGACATGCAAGGTGCTATATGATCAGGTCCTAGGCATACGTATGAAATAATTTCATCCCATTCTCTTACTCATTCAACCTCCCACCTCCACGAGCTACAGAACCCCTTTAGCATATAAACTCAGCCTTTTAAACAGGGTCTTCAACTATCAGTGCCTGCATCCTAGAACATAGTATCTGATGTGCCAGATCACAGGACATGCCATAACGTCATCCACAGTGCTCTCCCTCTCACTAGCACAGACTACTGTTCCCATTCCCTCTCAGTCATTGGTTATTTTCCTTCAGAGGATTAGTAATTAATAGACAATGATAAAGCATATGCTTTTGTCTGTGTGTGTTTGGGGGTTCTGTTGTTGATTTGTATAATTTCCCCCACTCCAGTGCATACATTATGAGAGCACACTTTATGAGGGCAAGGAGCCTGTCTATTTTTGCATCATGTGACCCCCAACAGATCAAGCCATTCTGATGCATGGTAGATGCTTAATTAATAGTTCTTGAAAAACTAAACAACTTCAGGCTGAATGCTTCTCGTTATGAGTGATTCACATGCAGAGGCCATTTGGAGTGTAAGCCATTTGTAGGCCCTAAAAGTACACGCACAATTATCAAACTGCTATCACATTAATGAGAATGTCTCAGGTCTGCAGACACGTATAAAGCTCAATCATGCTATCTTGTCATAAGGCATGAAAAATTGTAAGTTGGTTTTTTTTTTTTTTTTTTTGCAATAACCTTTCTATGTGAAAGCCTAAAACAGTTTGTATAAATAAGAGTGTCTCAAATTTTAAGATAATGGTTTCTCCCTTAAGAACTTATCCCAAATACCCTACTCCTAAATTCTGAAAAATAAAATAAAAAGACAAAAAACACTTACCTCCCTTTTTCTACCAAGAGTAATACATCCACTTTTTCTCCATTTTGAACCATTGTGCTGATTGCTGGAGAGAAAAAAGGATGAATATTTCTTTTAAATATTAAAATATGCATAGATACACAATTACTATAACTAAGTCACAAATCTGGGGATAAGCCTTCCAAATTCCAGGTGAAGCTGCCACTCCCACATGCAGTCAGGAGGTCTATCCCAACAGTGAGTGTTGGGGCGGGGTCCTTACTTAGTTCCTGCAGTCTTCTTAGGTGCATCCTCTCTTCCTGAGCTTCTTCCGTTTGAAGGCAAAAACACAAGCTAGACTTGTCCATAGCAAACCAGCCTTTTCTCCACTGGTCCAGGGCATGGCAGTCTTTGTAGAAGAGTTGACCAATCAGATCATAGTCAGCTTCTGTTAAGTTTTCAGCAACAAAGGGAACAAAACGCTGTTAAAACAAATACAGAAAAGTAAGAAAGACAGTGACAATAGGAAAGCCCTTCCCTAGCTACAGATAAGAGGGAAACTGGAAAAATTATCTTCGTTTTCCTAAAGACTCCAAGGAAATGACAAAATCAAAATCATTAGTTAAAAAAGCTATGAGACTTAAAGCAAACAGGAAATGTGCATTTTCAGGCAGCAGCACCAGATGCTTTGTTTGCATAACATGTATACAAAATATGGGATATTCTTTCTTGGTTTGTACAATCTTTTAGAAGTTCAGCTTCTGAACTTCCATTAAGTGTGTGCTTTTTGGCATTGTTGGCTAAGTCTGCTCATTCCTCATGTACTTGGGAAAGTAACATACCCATGAGAAGGCACAGGAGAAAAAAAATGCAATATGAAGAGTACCTTAATCATTAAAAATACAATGTGATACATGGATTTCTTATCTGTTTCAGGCCCTTGAAAATCTGCTTCTGACCTTTTTTGATGGCCAACTTTGAAAGTTCCTAAAATCTTTCACCCTAGAATTGTAGTTAAAATGTTCATGGAGCTTTGAGCCTCAACTATAGATCACAAGTTAAGGATCATTCCTGGACTTAGCAAATATAAAATTTAAATACCTTGGCTATTGTCTCTGTCCATTTTCTTTGAATCTGAGATGTTTCAGCTCCAAACAAAAAGACACGTTCTGAAGGTAAGTAGATTTCAAAGACAAAGATGGGCCTACAGCAAGCACAAACAAAAAGACCCCACCACACAGAATAAATAAATGTGATTTAAAAATTTAAAAGTCAAAAGAAAAGCAAATTGAATAATAATCAGTTTATGTAACATTAACAAATATTGAATAGAAAAATAGCACCTTCAACTATGACTCTCAACTAAAATATCCTGGTTAGTATGTAATAATAATAGTAGTAATAATAATAATAATAATAATAATAATAATAATAATTTTAAAATTCATGTAATTTAATATAAATGATATCATTGCAAATCTCTCCTATCATAAAATTACTAAAATCTCTGTTCCTAAAACTATTTTTTATGTTAGTGTTTATACATTTTCATTAATTATACTATAAAACAAACAGATATTTTAGATCAGCATCTCTCAAGCTATTTCTGAAATACCTCAGAGGTTCGTAGAAGTTTTTAAATAAGTAAAAGACATTATATAAATAATTCTTAATCTTTTAATTTCAACATTTTCAGACCATCAAAGTACCCAAATAATCGTGAAATGTATCTTTGAGTTTGCTCTTTACTATCTGTGAGGGTTGTGGATGTAGCTCAGTAGGAGTGTTCACCTGAAGAATTTGATATTTTGTTTACTTTAATATGAGCTAATAATTACAGAAGCTTCTCCTCTCTCATGTTTTATTATATGATGCCCTTTAAACAAATACATGGTTTTTGCCTTTAGCCCACTACTAAAATTAACCATAGAGATAAAAGTGCTTCAGTGGTCTACAATGAACTGGTACGATATGAAGTACTTTTTTAGAGAATTATCTGTGGATATTTCAAATAAAATAAACTAGCTTGAAGAGACATAGAACACTTTCATAGATAGCAATGGAAGAACATGAAAGATAACTAAATCCTCATTACCTGTTACAATGACTACCAACCCCTTTGTCTATCAGACAGCTGCTCAAGAGTTGACCTACCCAGTATTGAGATAGAAGTCCTCTTTATGGACAGCCAGGCAGATGACCTCGCTAATATTAATGGTACCATTAGGTGTGGTGCACCTGTCGTTCTCATAGTAACTCAAGAAGCCGCCTTCCAAAACACACCATTTTTTATTTGTCTCTAAGAATTTAAAACAAAGCAAATAGAAAACAGAGTTATAATATTAAACTTTTTAAAACATCATGACTGCATTCAAATAAGGAAATCGACAAATTCCTTATTTAAGATAAGGAGCATCAAACTCCCTACCTTATAAGACGTAAAGTTCATATATTTTTGCTTTCAAAAACATTGTCATCTAACTGTAAAGAATGTACCAGATGAAAATGAATATGACATTGATGACCATAGAAGCAGGCCAATTCATGAACTGCAAAGCTTTAAAGCAACATGGAACCACAGAGACTGAGGTCTGCACAGAGCACTGTGAGAACAAATGCAGAACAAAAACCCAACCCCACTGATTCAGGAGGACGTAAAAGAAGTATTAGAATGGGCAATGTTCATAGTGTCCTATTTGGAGTTTTCAAGGTCTTTTTATAAGGGATTAGCACAACATGGATAGAAACCAAATCAGACTACTATCACCTGGCATAATAAATTTTTATTGGTACACAGTGATACTTGTTTTCCTGTGAATGGCCTGTGGCTCATTTGCCATTACAAGGGGCTCCATTGACTTTAGAAATGTGGGCTTGAAGAGAGTCAGTACTGTAGTTTTATCAGGTTTATAACATCACATGCTTTAAAAACTGGCCAGAGGTCTGACAACTAGGCACTAATCTTGTCTTTGAGTATCTAGAATAACAAGGATGTAATAGGAAATCTTGACATTCCTGTTGATTTGGAAAGCAATGAAAAACAGTAAAGTTGCGGTTGTCAATAAGGCCAAAGAACCACTCTCTGCTCAAGAACCCATACTATTAAAACAGTTTTTGCAATATGCCAACCAAAATGAAAGCAAGGTCACGTAATGGGCATTCTCAGGCCTTGGCTGGTTAACAGAGTACATGAGGGGAAAGTGAAAGAAGGTTATTGATTTCTCTTCAGTTGTAATGTTTGGGACTAGAAGACAGACATTCCTGTGGGATTTATCTAAACCCTATATGTAATCAGACAGGCAATGTGTTTCAGGATTCCACAGAGTGATGTGGATGTTCTAATTTAGAACTGGGATTGTCAAGTGAAGCCCAGAGGACAATGCACCTAAACTCAGAGGCTAGCAGGAATCCAGAAAGCCGCGGGCTTATAGTAAGCCCTCAGAGCTCCTCCTCTCGGTCTTGGTCATGTTCACATGCCATGCATGCTCTACCCAGTTTCTATGTATGAATCCACTGAACCTGAAGAATGACATCACCTGCCCTGAAACCACCGTCATGTACTCTTTTCATCGGCACAAGTCACATGAGTGATCACTATATAAGAGGAGGAGGGTCCAAACAGATAACTTCTGGAGCTACCCTTTAACCACTGAGTAAAACACCCGTATGCTCATTACACAATTAGACAATCCATTCACTTTTAAAGTGTCACAGTAGAGAAGTCCCATATTCTAATATGTGTGTGTGTGCACAATAAATCTAAGGTAGTTAAGGCAATGCTATTACTTTCCAAAACCATGAAGCCATTTTGTAAACTTCCCAAATTGATGATATTCAGCTTCCATTTATGATAAGAGTACTCATCAGTAATGTTTTCATTTCAATACGTATTCTTCTGGTCTTAGAAAAAAATATTTTTAAGTAAACAACTGAGGTTTTGCTCAAAATAAAATAAATCCCTTGTTAATGTATAAAATTAAATAGAAACAGAATGAAAATAGGAGTCTCTGGTAAACCTTATCAACTACTTCCTTTTGAG
The DNA here is from genome assembly GCA_028551405.1 of Uromys caudimaculatus. Taxonomy (NCBI): domain Eukaryota; kingdom Metazoa; phylum Chordata; class Mammalia; order Rodentia; family Muridae; genus Uromys; species Uromys caudimaculatus. The sequence goes on from CM052712.1 coordinate 50,478,044, forward strand.
AAACCAAGGGCTGCACAAAGTAATCAAAGTCAGCTACCAGGGGATACACAGGGCTGAGGAGGAGAAAAAGAAAACAAAACCAGGATGCTATCATTCAGCCCTGCGCGGAGATTTAACAAGGGCTATCAATCTTTCTTTTCATGAACACTAAACTGAGAAAAGAAAAAGCAAAATACAGATCTGTCTTCATAAGCAAGAGCCACACAGACTTGAGATGGGAAAAGCCAAACTGACAACGCACAGCGTCGCCACTCTGAAGGATGCGTGCATTTCATTCCTAGCCTCCTGTCTACGATTTTAATCACTGTGTCTTCTGCCCTGTGCTGACAAGGGCTGACGGAGCAGCACTGTCCAGGGCTTGCCTTTCAGAGGCAAAGGTGACAGCCACACTTTAATCTCTACATCTTTCCAAACAATTCATTTTCCCTTCTATAAAGCTGGCAATCAACTACAGAAGGCACTGCTGGATCTTGAGAGGGCTGAGAATCAGACCCAGAAAGACATTTCTTCAGCGTTCTGCTTCTGCTTCTTGGGCTAGCTCTTTCTTAACAAATATGCTTTATGCCAGCAACTATATCTTATAATTTGCAAGGTTCCCCATTTCTGTGTGGGAGTGAGGATATTCATGACAAGATTCTCATTGTCTGCCTGAAACTTAAAAGTACTAAACCCTGCATATCATGTTTTCCAACGGAAATATGGAGTTCAAGTTATAAGTTAGGTGTTGTAGGAAATTTATGCATTTTTTCTGAGATTGTATTCATTTACTTATTTTAATCTTAGTTGATTACTCATAATTCATACTCTAGTCAAGCCACTGGTTTATGATCCAAATGCACACGCGATCAAAGACCACTAACATGTTACTTAGATATTTTTAAGCTGCTTGGAACTTTCTTAATGGTATAGTCATTCATTCAACAGATATTTCTTGTGTAAAAACTATGTGTCAGCACTGATTTGGGCACCAAATATTTGATCAACTGGAACAAAATTGAGAAAGCACCAGTGAATCTTCATTCCTCAGGGAAGGAGTAAACAAAGAAATGAAGAAGTAGGTATCTTGGACTTCATAAGTTGCATGTTGGAACTACACAGCATCCTCAGAAGATGGTACAGATAATATTTGGGTAGGGTGACTAAAAGAACTTGCTATGTGGCAATGAGATGACCCTGGAAAGATGAAATAGCATCAATCTGGAAATATGACATCTAGATAGGACAGGAGTAAAGAATACAGCCTTTCCAGAAACAGATGAAGCTATGGGGCCAGGCACGGGAGTTTACAAGGAATGCCCAGAAGAGAGAGTGCAGGTTCTAAACACAGGTACCAGGGATGCAGTCAAGCAGTGGGGTCCTGTTCTCTGCCCTTGAGTAATGGATGAACAGGATCTGATTACTATTCTGAAAGTAATTAAACTTGGTTCTTTTCTAAAAGTTTACAAGGAAGCTACGGCAAATATAAGTGGACAAAAAGGTGGTACCACAGCATAGGTAGGGCGTGATCCAGAACAGAGCTGGCCTTGTGTCAGCAGCTTCTATCTTGAGTGTGAATCTATAAAACATGCTGATAAGTAGAACAGAAAATGACACTCAAAGAATACTTGCCAGGAGATTATGTTTAAATGAAATAATTTCTATTGCACTGTGTAACTAAACCTTAGATCTCTGTTTGAAACTGCTTTTAGAAAAATATTCCAAATGGAAAAAAATGCCTCTAGAATACTCAAGAAATCGGAAAAGGTATTGGCAAGTAATTTGTTTTTGTTATTATACAAAGATTTTAGTAATTGTTCAATCTGATGTATGGGTTACGCTTACAAACCTTTTGTAAAACTTGTAAATTATTACTCCTTAGGTCAAGTAAAAGAAAACAATGAAAATCATTGCATCATTCGGGAAAAAATGCAACCATGTAAGTATAGAGTAGAAAATGCTATTCTTTCCTATTATGCTATCAGATTGCTATCAAGAAGAAAAGGCTAGAACACAGTCAGGACGGAGTTATTGAATTGCTCCTTCCTTCTTCCCTTAAAGTCCAGTACATCATCTTGGTCTAGACTCTATCTGGCCCCCAATTACTGAGCACAAAGTCCTTAAAGCAGAGCTGACAGGATAGAATTCTTTTTTCAGAAAAATCTAATGATGCACGGTTTAACCTTAATTTTGTTTATGGAATTATGCAAATTTAATAAAATAAAACTTAAGCAATAAACTTATCAATATGAAATTAAGTGTTCTAAAAATCTGAAAAAAATTTAGTGTAGACCCAATTTCTTCCAAATTTAGAATTTTACATTTGAGATTGTTTTGGATTAGGCACAAAAAATATAAATAAAGGCTATGAAAATATTCCCCAAATCCAAACAAAAACCCAAAGTGAAACAGGAAACAATTCTGGTCTGAAGCATTTCTGATTAGGGGTAATTACACTTCGAAGAGTTTATAGTTAAGTAGTTACTGCAGATGAACAAACACCAGGGGAAAAGTTTTATCCAGAAACATGATCTAAGAGGGCCAGAAAGGATACCTTCAAGTAGCTTCTTCTCTGTGGAGACTCTAGAGGCAGAGGCAGCAACCTGATACAAGAAGTCGCAGAGGAACGTGGACTGTGCAGCTTCCTGACTTGACCCACCCTCAGAATGAGCATCGTACTGAGGAAAATCTAGAAAGGTAAAAGCAATGCTTTACATTTGAATCCAAAACCTAATAAGGTTCTCTTTTCTTTAGGAATTTGTGACCAAGTTTTGAATTAGATGAAAAATAGGTACTAATTTATGATCAAATAAATGTGGAGATTTATTTCATTTTGCATAAAATTTGCAAAGAAGCACACATTTAAGCCATACTTTTTATTCAAATATGAAAATAGGATTTAATTTTGGAAGAAATGATAATGTGGAATTAACTATTTTAATCTTCCACTTATAAGATTAATTGACTATAAAAGATATTCATTCTATACTTTTTTTCTGCTATAAGGCAGCACTTGACTAATTTCAAACTTTTCTTGGTTGAAGATTAGTGTACTTGTGTCTCCTATTTTCCAGGGGTATATCTGAGTACAGCAGTCAGTACAGGGTGACAGACAAACCTGAGAACTTGTTATGGTAGAGAAATTCCATCTGCAGACTCTGCCCAGCCTTCTTGGCCAGCAGGTAGGGGGTACTGTGAACAGGGTCTCCTGTCGCACACATGACATCTGCTCCACTGAACAGCAGGGCCATTGTTTCCAGCACATCTGGCTTCACTACTGCAGCACACAGAGCCTGTCCATTCAAAGAACATTTATGGGAAGTGAATGTGAGTCTAGCTCTTAAAAAATGCAAGTCTGACAATGTATGCACAAAACGTGCTTTCCTTCTTTGCTATACTAATAACATCTTTGATATTAATCACACAGTGTGTACCAAAGGTCCACTCTGCATGGGTTAAAGTTATAAGTCAGGGCCTCAAAGTCTCAGTTCGCTGTCTTAGTTGAAGGACAGTCTCCTTCTGAACCTTCCAATCCATCATGGATGCTCTGGAAGACGTGGTGTGATAATATTCTGTAATGGGTGGTGCTGAGAAATTTAAAACATTTCGAACATCATAATAAAGTGTCCACTAAGTGACCTACACTGAGTGCTGACATAAATTGAGACAGGACATTTAAGCCCATGTATATTACTACATTTTCTTCACCTTATTTAACTCTTCTTTGGTCAGAGATGCTAAAAGAGTCTTTCTGAATTTTCCTTCTTTGTATTTCTGGGTAATAAAGGTTTTTCTCTTTTCCACTGGTGAATCCATCTGTAATTCCTCATCTTTTTGAAGGTTACCAGCCCAAAAGTCATTTGCTCTCTTGTTTCCGATGACAATAAATAGCTGGAATGAAAAAGGAAAAAAATGTACATTTTCATTAAATGTGCTTGAACCTTCAAAATTAATTCCATTTCTAAACTAAATGCCAATTCAGTATAAAATATAGAAAAAAGCATGAAATCCTAAACTCTTAAGGCAGTTGAAGAGACAGGAGACACTATTTCTAATGCACTGTCATCTGAGAAACCAACCATGGGCCACACAGATGCAATGAAAGTTGCTTTACTCTTCAAACTCAGGTTGAGGCAAACTCATTTAAATGGTTGCACAAGTAGTCTGTCTCAACAAGAGAAAGCAGAACAGGAGAGGAAGTGGAGACAAGAAAGAGTGAGACAGACCAGGTGGGTTAATGACCAGGCTCAGCCCAGATGGAGAATACTTAATTTTGTTGACTCTGTTCATTCCTTTTTCTAATACTTTTCCATAAGGGTTAAAAATCAAAACAAAACTGAGTTCTCACTTTTGTCAGAGTTGTCACATCTTTACATTCTGAGTATCATTAAAGTTCTTTGTAGTCTATATTTTTAAAAATAACTATCTAATTTGGGAAGCTATGTGCCATTTTCATACCCTAGTGAGAATTTCATCTAAGAAGGTCTTTAAAAGTAACTGATGCCCACTGCCCATCTCACCCAGTCTATGTTCACTGTGCCCAAGGAACAGGTCTTACCTCGATGAGCTCATTGCTCCAAATACTGGCATCCATTTTCAGACTTCTAACTTTAGAGTCTTTTGGTCCCAAAGATCTATGTTGCCCTGAAGGGAGAGACAAGTACATTTCCATTTTAATTTGAATATGAATTTATTTTACTTTATTTTTTTAAATAGGACTATAGCTCAAAGGTGAGACCCTGTGTTCAATTCCTAGCAAACCCTTTCCTCACCAACCTCCACACTTATGTGAGTAAGAGAAGGATGGCTGGATAACTCAGTCAGGAAAGAGCTTGCTTTGCATGTAAAGACCTAGACTCCATCTCCCCAAACCACACAAAAACATCTAGGTCTGGGGGTATGTGCTTGTAATCCCAGCACTGGGGAGACACATGATCCATCCTTTCGAGCTAGTGGTTAGCCAGCTTAGCCTACTAAAAAATGTCTAGGTTAGTGAAGAGACTGTTCTGACAAAATTAACTAGCTAACAAACTAAGTGACTACCTTACCAGTCCCAGTACGTACTATTCTAAAGGCCAAAACCACTAAGAGTGTTTATGGTGATTAAACAAAAACAGCATAAATAAAAATGTGGCAATATTTATTAGCTTTGTCACAATCACATATTGCCATAACACTATATTTTAAAAAGAATATACATGTATGTCTGTTATGTGTGTGTGTGTGCGTATGTGTGTGTGTTCGCACACATGTGCATATGTATAATCAGCTTAGGATTACCAAACCTTTTTTCCTCCCTTGGCTATATAGGAATAAATTTAGACCTTTAGACCTGTGAATAGTGTTCTACTCCTGAGCTGTATTTACAAATGATGAAAACCTTTATGGTCAGTTAAATATCATGCATGTACATACAGCTATCAATACTGGACAATCTAATAGTGACAATTATAATAAAATGAGCATAGAGATCTGATGTGGACTCTCTGTCTTACTTCCTGCTTCCCCTGAAGAATGGAAGAACAGAACTGTATCATCATCAACTCTCAGTCATAACCGATACACAATAAATGTCAATAGGAAGCTAAAATGGAAACTGTCTGTATAGGAGCTTGCATTGATCTTAAAGACATGTTGCCTAGGAGCAGTAAAGATTCTTGACTGTGTACTACACTAAATCAGAAACTCTTATCTTCCTTTATTGAAGAGGTGAAAATACTTTAGGGCACAAAGCCCCAGGGCTGGAGTTTACATTGCTATATACTTTTAATTATAACCTAAAGACAACGTTGGACACCTGTGAATTGTAGACAGAGATGCTAAAGCAGCCCGTGCAAGAACAGAGAAGCTCAGGGAGCCAATCATGCCTCAGCAGTTAAGAAAATTGGCTGCTCTTCCCAAGTACTCGGGTTAAATTCCCAGAACCCAAAGGGTGGCTCACAACCATCTGTAAATTTAGTTTCAAGGGACATGAAGCCCTTTGCTAGCCTCCATGGGCACCAGGCATACACATGATCATGGACATACATGCAGGCAAAATACCAACAGTGATAAAATTAAAATGCAGACTTAGAATATGTGAGCTGAAGAGTACCGGACAGGAACAGACACGTCAGTGAGCTTTAGGGAATACTGGGGGCTTTACGGAAGGCTGGAGGCTTAGGAGGGCCTCTCATTTTAGGCTTGAGTATACAAAGGCAATACGGCTTCTCACCAATGTAGGACAAAGATGAAAATAGGCAGGCTGATGCACCGTGGCTCCATGGCTCTACTTCTGGTATGGGAATTCTCAAGTATCTTTGGAAAAACTGATCAGAGATTCTCAGAGGGAGTGAAAATCATCTTTAAAAAAGATGAGTGCTGAATACAAGTGATAAATAAGGTTGATACAAAATAATAATAATTGAAAACAGAGCCTAAGGCGCACATGTTCTCCAGCTGTATGAAGTGGTGAGGTCACATAAGTATGGATGATACCTTCTAAGACAGCAAGATGGACTACTGAAGTTGAGGAAGACCAACACCAAGAGACTTACTAGCTGCAGTTCTCAAATATTACAAACAAGACAAACAAGATAAGAATAGACCAAATGGGGCTGGAGAGATGGCTCAGAGATTAAGAGCACTGGCTGCTCTTCCAGAGATCCCGAGTTCAATTCCCAGCAACCACATGATGGCTCATAATGATCCATAATGAGATCTGGTGCCTTCTTCTGGCATGCAGGCATACATGCAAGCAGAACACTGTATAAATAATAAATAAATCTGTTTAAAAGCGCAGAATGGAAATTTGCAACTGACCCATGTGGGAGTAGGGGGCATCTCCAGGAAGAGATGGAGACCTGGGATAGGGGAGGTGCCCAAGAATTAATGGGAGTGTTCTCAGCCATGACTCAGCACTGGGGATATGGAGCCTGGGGAGGCTGCCTCCTTGTGGCCAGGCAGAAACCCTGGTTGAGTGATAGGTACATCCACAAAATTTTCAACCTAAAACTTATCCTGTCTATAAGAAATACAAGCATTGGGGATGAAGCAGAGACTGAGGGAACAGTCAACCAACAACTAGCCCAACTTGAGACCCATCCCATGGGCAAGCACCAATCCCTGACACTATTAATGATACTCTGTTATGCTTGCAGGCAGGAGTCTAGCATGGCTGTCCTTTGAGAGGCTCCATCCACCAACTGACTCAAACAGATTCAGACACCTAAAGCCAAACAGTAGATGAAGCTTGGGGACTCTTATGGGAGAATAGGAGGAAGGATTCCAGGACCCTATGGGAATAGAACTCCACAGGAAGACCAACAGAATCAAATAACCTGGACCCTTTGGACTCTCAAGAGGCTGAACCACCAAGCAAAGAATATATACAACGGTGGACCTAGGCCTTCCCACACATATGTAGCAGATATGCAGCAGCTTGATCTTCATGTAGGTTCTGATGAACTGGACCAGGGATTATCTCAAAAGCTGTTTCCAATGTGTGGGATATGTTCTTCTAGCTGAGCTGCCTTGTCTGACCTCAGTGGGAGAGGAAGCGCCTAGCCTCACAGAGACTTGAAGTGCCAGGGAGATACTTAGGGGGCCCACACTACTCAGAGAAGAAGGGGAGGAGGGGAAAGAACTGTGGGAGGGGGTGGCTAGGAGCAGGGCAGTGATTTGCATATAAAGTGAAAAAGTAAAAAAAATAATGAAAACATTAATTTTTTTCTAAGCATATAATAGGAAAAGGATTTGTAAAATGTTTTCACAAAATTTAAGTAATTAGGTTTTTAATTAAAAATAAACATTTTTCACACGGAAAAAAAGAATAGATCAATCCACTGGTAAATGCAGTATAACTTCTCACACTGGTTGAGAGGAAAGAGGGCTGTGCTCACTTGTAGTCAGGAAAGCAACTCAAATCCGAAAGGGGAAAATGATCAGTCATGGAAAGGAGCAACTAAAGAGTTCTTAGAAAGTAGGGGTCATCTAACCCCCTCAGTCCCAGGGGCCGTTCCTCCCCGATGGCCAACAAGGCCCTCTGCTGCCACATGTGTGGCCAGCACCATGGGTCCCTCCATGTGTATTCTTTGGTTGGTGGTCCAGTCTCCTGGAGCACCTGGGGGGGGGGGTCAGGCCAGTTAACACTGTTGCTCCCTCCATGGGGCTGCAAACTCCCTCAGTTCCAGCCAGGGAGGGAAGAC
>CM052712.1:50486305-50512206 GCA_028551405.1 Uromys caudimaculatus
TGTTTCTGCTCCTGTGATGGTAATTTAGCGGTCAGGAAAGCCACCTGAACAGAGCTCCAGAAAGTGCCTAGGTTCTAGAGTACTATTGTAGCTGGGTTCCTCACTGTCTCTGCTCAAACCAGGGCAGACACTCCTGCCCTGGCCCAGGCCTGGTAGTCAAGTCTAATCTTGTTCTTGTTCTCATCATCCTCTGTTGTAAAAGCTATTTCTGTAAGAACCTTATGTCATATAACTTTCTACCTTCATAGAGGAGCTTCAGAATAGCTGGTGTTCCGTGTGTGTGTGTGTGTGTGTGTGTGTTGGAGTTATGGGTATCTGTAGAGTAGGAGGCGAGATGGGGTTGGCGGGGAGACTGGGAGACAGAAATTGGCTAAGGTTCTCCAAGTCCTCCCTACACCTTACAAGGTATTTCAATGAACCAGCGTCCACCTCTACCCACTCTCTAGGGCTCATAGATGCACTGAGATGACAGACAGCCAGGTATAAGGTCACAAGAAGAAAGGCATTTATGGCACTAGGTGTTTCGTAAGCATCAATTCTACTGTGAAACACTAAGCTTCAAATTCATACTATAAGAGATGTCAGATCCAGCATACAGGAAAAGAGCCTAGAATGTGCCCAATATAAAAAATACACCTTAAGGCAATGATGAGATCATAACCAAAAGTATGCATGTAAGTATGCAGAATTGTTCTGGATGTATTCTGACGTCAAGAACATTTAACTGTATTATTTTAAAAATCTATACATGGACCAGTAAACCTAAATATTATTGCATACATAAAATTCAATTCTTATATCGGATTCAGATAGAACTGAAGATACATTTCTAAATGGTCTTCTATTTGATAAGGTTTATCTCCCTTCACTTTTCACAGCCATTACCTAGGACACATTATATGTGATAACAAAGAACAGTCAGTACCAATCTGCCACCAAGCAGAGATGAGCATAGCTTGTCACTAATTACCTGCACACTTCTTACAGATGACAACACAGAGATTGATGGATGCCCAGTCAGGGTCTGGGGCTTTGCAATCGGCACAGCTCCTGTTGGACTCATTAAACCAAATCTTCTCCGCTACTTCATAATCAGAGAGAGTTTCTGCTATCGACTGCTGCACAGCTTCAATCCATTCCTGTTTCTCTTTCTCCGAATCTGCTGTGAAGCTGAAACAATTAACATTTCTGCATTATTGATCTCCCTTGTAAAGGCCAATTAAGCAGGGTGTTCAGTTTGCATATTCATTTCATCCACAAATTAAACAGCAGCTAAAATTATGCCTGCTGGGCAGTATTGGATTGTCTTTTTCTATTAAAAATTATCTATTTTAACAAATCATTTTCTTTTCCTTTTGATTTTTTTCCATGCTGCTTATGGCCCTGTTCACATATCTTCAGCTAAAATGAATACGCTTATTATTTCTGATCAAGATATACAGGAGGAATTGCCTTGGTAGCTGAAAACAAATGAGAGCCATGTCTCTTAAGCAATGAATTACATAATAATCAAAAAGAGACTGGCAGGGTTTCAGGGCTGCTGGAATATTTTGCCAAGCAACTATAGCATCATATTCTAAAATTAAAATAATCAAAAAAAGAAAAACACCCACTAGAAATTGTGATTTTTGTCAGATTTAAAAATGGAATATTTTAAATTAGAAGACTGGCCAGATGGCATTAAGAGATTGAGAAACATGAGAAGTTTTAAATGGTTACTATTTTAAAGGATTACTAACTCAATTTTAGCCAGCTCTGACACAGTCTGATTTCTTAGTGTTGGCTACATGCCTCAGTGAATGGATAAAATATTAAACAGCATTGCTGCCCTTCAAGAAAGATTTACTGTTTGTTTATTATAGGTAATATCCAAATCTGCCACAATGACATAAAACAAAACTACTGTAAGTTATCTGTCAAATTAAAAGTTTTGTTCTATGAACTATAATGACTTAAAGTAAAATGAGAGAAACTGGTATTAGATTATTCTAAATAGTCCATAAAATAAGTGGCTTATAGGAATTATATTTTCCAGAGAACATTATGATTCCTTCATTACTACAATATTAACAAATTCTTATTTATTTCAAGTTCTCCTAGATGTTAGCCACAGCCAGCATCTGTATTTAGCTGAAGTTAAAATCTCCTCCTGGGGGCGCGTGGGAGGGGTACAGTGTGGAGGGTGAAGCCCAGGCACTGTACCTGCCAGACAAGGAGGCGAGCACAGTGCCAATGGGCTATAATCCAAGCTAAAGATCTGCAAGTGCAAAATCAAAGCTTATTATTCTTTATTTGATCATTTTAATCAAACTTGAAGCCTACCAACTTATTTTGAGAAAGAAAATGTATCAATATACTCAAGAGTATCTCAGAAATAATTAAGCCATTTAAAGGCCTAAAGCAATTGCTCTGACTCCCAAACAGCCTGATGTGTGTCACTTGGGACACTCCACAAATGTATCCATTTCTATAGTATACACTGAGCCTATGGAATCATTATGTATGATTAAAATATGTACATTAAGTATTGTCCATTGTCATAGTGATGCAAATACTCAAACATCATAATAATTTTATACATATATCAAGATGCTAAAATGTTTCAATCAATGATGTCATGTGATCCATCACACTTAGCATGATTCTAAGCTGAGGCATTGGAAGGAATCACAGGCAGCAACTGTAACTAAAGCCAACTTTAAAGTGGGATTCACTTGATCAGGTTAAAAGAAAGTAAACACAATCTGGAGACAACACAACACTGTTTCATTTTCCTAAAATGTGAAAGAATTAACCCGTTCGCTATTCTCAGCTTATGAGTACTACAAAAAAGCGATCCATGCCTCACGAAGAAAACATCTTTGCCCGCTGCAGTTATCCAAGCCACTTTCAGTTATTTCCTCCATGCCTAGTTAGACAACGTGGCTGAGAAAAAGGATTATAATTGTTCTATAAAATGTAATACTGCCAGCATTACAACACCTCCACCAGGCCATTGCGTAGTCATAAAAACAAACACAAACACACAATTGTTTAAAAATAGCTTACCTAAAGCTCCTGTAGGGAGTGATTATCTCAAAAGACTGTTTCACAGTTCGATCGACTTGCTTCACGTTTGCAACATTCATAGGAATTATGGTAATACCAAGTCCACTCTTAAAATCCTAGCATGAAGGAAAAGTGCAACAGCATTTTTTGAAAATACGGCCATGATATCTTTGTTATTCAGAGACTCCCAGAAATGTTACTTCACATGTAGACACAGTTAGACAACTAGAAAATACAAGGATCAGTTCTTCTCACAGTAGGCAGTGTATATAACACTGAACCAGCCGAAGCTACCCTGAAAGTTGATGTTTTTCATATGAAAGCTAAGTTGATGAGACCATAGATCAGTGGTTCAAAACCTTCCTAATGCTACAGCCCTTTAGTTCTGCATGTAGTGGTGACCCCTAAGGATAAAAGTATTTCTGTAGCTACTTCATAACTGTAATTTTGCTACTGATTTTGTAATATCAATATCCAAAATGTAGGATATCTTCTATGTGACCCCTGTGAAAGTGTCCTTCAAACCTGCAGAGGGGTTGTGACCCAGAAGTTGAGAGGCAATGCCAGAGATCTATGTGCCTTGTTTAGAACAGTTGACAGTATCTTCACCTGTATCCAACCAACAAAGGGAAAGCAACCTTTAACATGTGCTAAGTATTTATTTGGTAGGAAAACTAAAGGGAATGATGAAATTAAATATGAAAAGTTGGGGAAATTGAGACTCACATAGATGACTACAAGCAATGCGCATCTAGTTTTATACGGTGAAAAAGAACTAAATATGTGCTGACTTTTACTCAACCTGCTGAGGTACTGTGTGCCTCTTCATTCATATCCAAAGGCATTTACAGTTTTATGAATGGTACAAGTTCCCATCCCCACCATTCCAATCAGGCTCTTAAACACATCCTCCAGTACCAGTGTGGTATGAAAACAAGCCTCTGCTCCCCACTGGAAGCCACTGAGTTTACTGTGTCCTGCTGAAAATTAGAAACTAGGAAGAGTGCATTCTAAAAGCCTCAACGTGGGCAATATTCTGCCTAATCATATGGGCTTGCTAACTTCAGAATAAATATGCTCAATATTTTGCTAAATTACCACCCCAAGAAAGCAATGGTATGGATGAGTAAAGTCAGATTAAATGTGCCCAGAGCTCCTAATTTGTGATGTGAAAAACACGTCCACAGTTAAAGGAAAATATAAAGATACTATCTATTTTTCAATAAGGACACTTAGCAAATGCAACTTGGAAAATTGCTAAGAGAGAAAAAACAATTTTTTTTTCTATTTTAACTATTGCGTGGACAGGGAGATATTATTATTAAGTACTCTGTTAGCATTTCTGTTAACACAGAGGCTATATGTCCCCATCTCTGATCAATATGGTCTAAAATACTACGTGGGAGGACACTGCAGAAAGGCTCTTATTATTGATATTATCATTCATGGATTTTACCTACGTAGATGTTGTGAGTATGGGGTATGGCGTATGGGGTATGGGGTATGGGGTATGAGGGAGAGGAGAGGAGAGAAGGACAACAGGACGTCTGTTCTAGCACTCTCCACCTTATCCCGAGACAGGGTCTCTCACTGAACCTGTTGAGAAGCTGGTGGCAATCAGGATCCAGCAGCTTTCCTGTTGCCATTCTCCATAGTGTGGGAGTTACATACTCATATGTGGACATGTGGAGCTAGAGTTATACACTCATATGCACACACACACAAATATAGATATATATATATAGAGAGAAAATTGTGTGTATGTCTGTGGAGCTAGAGTTATACACTCATATGCACACACACACACAAATATAGATATAGATAGAGAGAAAATTGTGTGTATGTCTGTGGACCTAGAGTTATACATATGTGTATATATATATGCACACATATATATAGTGTCGGTGTGTGTAGAGTTACATATGTGTATATATACATATTTAGTCTGCGTGTGTCTGTGGGTGTTTCTTTCTCTGTGTGTCTGTACGTGTGTGTGTGTACATACCCAATTGGAATTACATGCACGTGTGGACATGCCTGCTATAATATGACTCTGAGGATCCTACCTCAGGTCTTTTTGCTGGCATAGCAAGTGCACCTATGCACTGCATCTCCCCAGCCCCTATTTATTATTTTTCAATATGTACATTTATAGGTAAAATGAGAAAAATGATTTATTGAGAAAATAAATTAATACAATATTACATTTTCTGATAGAATAATAAATGGCTCATAATGTTAAGGTACAAAGGAAGAATATATGAATAAAATATAAATTATATTATAATTTCAAAAATATAATGTCAAAGCAATAACACAATAAACTATTGACTACTGTAGAATAATTAGAATTGGAGGTGATAGATTTCCATTTTGTATACTTCGGCTAGGATGATAAACAATACACAAAATGAGAAGGAACATCAAACTTTTAATCAGCCACATTTTAAGACATCTCTATACATCTGTACTGGAATGACTTTACTTTGTAAAATGGAAAATACCAATTCCCAATAATCTATGCAAATGTCCCTGCTAAGTAATGCAACTTCTGGATAAACCCCCAAGTGTTTATGCCTGGAAACTGGAGCCCTCTTTTATAAATGAAGAAGTGAGATGAGAATAGCAAAATGAGGTATCTGTCTAACCTTGCTATAGGAATAAACTAGATAAAATGGTATGCCTTCACGAAATGGCCTTCTAACAGTTCTCCACAATGAGGCTTTGACACGAGATAGATATCAGGCCACACCACAGTAGTCTATGAGGTGCCTGGCCTGCAAATACTGTGTGATACTAAGGGCAGACACTCATAGTGCTTTGACCACCAGCCCAGCAGATGGTGGGAATGACAACCTGTTATGGGAACTGATGAGGCTCATCATGGTTCCTGCCTGGATAGATGGCCCCTCATCTCTCTACACGAGTCATAAAATCTCTACATGTAAAGCTGTAATTCCTGGCAAAGTGGGGGTCAGTTCAGCATTCCGAATTTCTCTCCAGCAAGGTAAAGATGATATTTTCTTATCATGAAAAATTATATCCCATTTATCACCTGTCTGCCATGGCCATATGGTTCTGAGTAATTGAAGGATGCACACAGCTCCCTAGCACCAATTGACTGTAAAATATAGAGCAGGGTAACAAAATAAATGTCAGTGCTCATGAGAGCTCTTGAATGTGAAACAACTGCAGTTCTTATTAAGAATACTTCAGTGATATTTAGCCCTATTTCAGACTATTAGAACATGCTCAGACAACGTCTCCTTCCTAGATGTTTGTCATAGCTATCTGTGTCCAGCTCTCTTTCCTACCTTAAGAATTAACACCACGAAGAAAACAAAAACAAAAAATAGCAGAACCCTAAATGAAATGTCTTTAATTTAAGAGACTAAAGAGGGCTTATAGAGTAAGCAACATTCTATATTTAGTTTCTGTGGCCAACACAGCATTTCAGAAGGCAGAAAATTACCACTAGCAACAAGGATCACAGGTGTTGTTAGCAGACCCAGACGGTGCAGATGTGTAAATGATCTGGCGCTGTCAGGCTTAGGGAAGAAAGCTGGCTGGGTAAGCATTAGCAAGCTACCTGGCCTATCTAGACCTCGATCACATCATTTGTAAATAGAATAATTCTACCTTAAAATATAGTTATAAAAATTAAATGAAATGATGTGAGCTAAAAGCTTAGTATGCCCAGATAATTCTTTCATTTAAAAGTTTTACAGGCAGAATTTGTTATTCATAAAATATTCCATTTCATCTGTAACCACGGAATGACTCTGTATTAAATATTCAGAAAGAATTTATCACAAATATTGACCATGATACTGAAATGAGTCATTTATACAAATTTATTCCAATGACAGTAATTCTGAGTTGATCAAACCACACAGTGCTGGAGCAAAGAAAAATGCTCATCCCTAGAGAGAGAAATTAAGAAAAGTCTGTTAACCCCAAATCTGCTGAAATCTGAAACCTAATTTTAGAAATTGTGAATGCTAGGTTTCCCTGCCAGGAATTTAAGAATTCGGTGCTTAAACATTTGTTGAAAACAGATGTGGCATTGTATGACATTGGCACTTGCCTTCTAGGAAACACCAGATGCAGAGCTTGGCCAGAGGAAGAACCCAGAGGATGTGAGGTCACCACCTACATCCTGTGGCTTCATTCTGCGCCATATAAAGCAAGCCCCTGGTGGCCAATTTGAATTCTGTTAGTACTCCATCCCTGGCTGAAGCATCAGGAGACTTTACATTAGGAGGGTGAGGCAGAAAAGAGCCTCTTGTTATACTCTGATTTGAGAATATTTAATCAAATGAGTTTATGTAGTTAAATCCCCAATGCCACAATCAGCATCAAATGGATGCCCAAACTCACCAAGCAAGACATCTGGTTGTAATGAACTGGCTAATATTAGTGCGATATTTTAAAAACCCATCAGGAAGAGATGGGAAACTATCAGGGAAAGATAAATCGAAGCCAAGGCCACTTCTCTTAAATTTGCTTCACATCTATGTGCTGAAATCTAACCAACTAAAAATACCAATTTCTATAACTGTAGTTCTAGGAGATCCAACATCCTCCTTTACCTGGTTTACATATATAAATTCACACGCACACACGCGCGCGCGCACACACACACACACACACACACACACAAATAAATCTTCAAAAATTATCTGTAAAGATTAAATGTTAATGATACCTATTATTCTGTACACAGTATTTCAATTTTTAAAAGATATGCTTTTAATTTCAGTATGTGTTTGAGAGGGAAGGAGGGAATGAGGGAAGGACAGAAGGAAGGACGGAGGGAAGGAGAGAGAGGGGAAGAGGGGAGAGGCAGGGAGAGGGGTAGAAGGAGAGGGAAAGAATATGTCGCATGAGTGCAGGGCACAGAGGGTACTGGATGTCCCTGGAGCTGTAGTTATAGGTAGCTGTGAGCTAACCAAACTGAGTTCTGGGAGCCCATCTCAGTTTCTTTACAAGAGCACAGAAACTCAAACTTAGGTCTTCTGGAAGAGAAGCCATTGCTCCTAACTGCTGAGCCATCTTTCTAAACCATAGTAGAAAGCATTTTAAATGAAAATGGGCCTTGCTAAAAAGTGTCAGAGGAATTCTATGTGTTCGTCATTGTGCCTATCTGTAGGTATGTGCACCCGTGAATGCAGGACTGTTCGTGCCTCAGAGAAGCTGTGAAGAAGAAAAGACAATCTCAGGTGTCAATCCTCTACTTCCATCTTGTTTGAGACAAGGTCTCCTTGTCACATTGATGTCCCACATACCAGGCTCCTTGCTCATGTGTTTCTGAGGACTCTCCCCTCAGCATGTCCCATCCTTGTAGGAGAACTAGAAGAGTGAAGCTCGGGTTCAGTATCTTGTTTTCTACGTGTGTTCTGGGGATTCAAACTCTGGTCTTCTTGCTTGCCTGACAGGCTCTTTTGCCCATTGAGTCATTTCCTCAGTCCTGAGGAATGATTGTGAAGTTAAATACTAAATTTACATTTACCCATTGAGGAGAGGCAGACAGAGTAAGGGGGGGGGAGATAGAGAGACAGCAATAGACACACAGAAAGAGGAAGAGAAAGAGAACAAATTGTTTTGAATTGATTGAAGCTAGAGGAAGAATGGGAATATGGTTCCGTGGTTAAAGTACCAGACATTCTGAAAGCATGAGGACCAGAGTTTAGAACCCAGAAATACATGTCAATGTCACTGTGCCTTTAGTTCTCACACTAGGGTGTGGAATATAGGTATAGGAACTCCCCAGAGCAAGCTGGCTCGTGAGACAAACCGGTGAGACCTTGGTTCAACTGAGAACCTCTGTCTCAGTAAGAAAGAAAAGAATTACAGAAGACTCTTGATGTTAACCACCGGTCGTCTCATGCATTCACACACGGCACACACAATCATACACACACATGTGAACACATACACATCAAACAAGTGACACAAAATGAAGGCTACCAATATTGCACAGAGATTCTCAGAAATTTCCTGGGAATGTATGTTACTTTGTTATTCTCACCACAAACTAAATTTCCAGAGGGTAGAGATCAGGTGGCTTTCCACAAGGTGAGCTTGCCTCTATGTCAGCCAGAAATAAAAAATAAAGTGCCGGCTAAATCCTTCCTCAGTAGACAGATGGATCTTGAAGCATAATGACTTTAGCATAACCCATATACATCTAATTACAGAAGTCCTTTTAAATAGATCGAAAGTGGTAATATGGAAACGTTGTCACAAGTATAACACACTGCAGGTAAAAGGAATAGATGAAAATTCTGGAAACTGAAACAGGGAAGGCTTCTGATATGGAGCTAAGTGTGTAAGGGGTGACAATCAATTTGTGTGACAAGGGCCACGCACTGGGTGATTAGGCAAAGAATTCTAGTGTTCCTTTCCAAGGTGCTACTGCCTCTCTAACAAAGGTCTTCTCTAAATCTTCATGCCTTTCCCCCTTTCACTTCTTAGATCCTAACTGAAAAAAGAAAAGACTAAAAACACCTCGGGCAATATTTCATATGAATCCCCTCTAGTCTCTGCTCTGCAGCCTGAGAGCCCCTCTGGGTTTCAGCTTCAGCAGTGCAGTACACCAAGCAAGGGAGACCGAGGGCCTTTGAACTGAGCAGCCAGGAAACCAGAAGATGGTGTTAAATGCAGGTTGATGTATATTATTCATGGAGTTAAGGCCATTCAGAGAACACAGTACAGATGAACAGCAAGACTGCCAGCAGGCTCACAGCGCTGCTCTTAAGAAGGAGAGGGAATTTCAAAAACCATAAATGTGTTGATGGCAAAAGTGAGTTCAAGGTGAACATAAGTAAGAAAATGCATGTTCTTGACTCAGCACTAGAGACAGATTCAGAAAACAAAGAAGAGTTTCCTGTAGATGCTTCTGTAGGCGGGCCAGCTCTGAGAGAGCATCTATGAGGACTAGAGGATAGGGTCTGGACAGATACACAGCAATCATCAAAGCAGAGTAAATTCTGGCCAAACAGACTCAAAGAAACTCATGAATCAAGCCAATGAAAATGAGCCCTAATGGCTTTCCCTCTCCTTAACTTCTAATGATGCAACTGGAGTTTTTTGGAAAGCTTTGGAAGAAGTCACTCTGATAACACAGCTCTATATGAAGTGAAATATGCAGGAAGGAAACTTTTCAAGAAAGGCTGAACATGCTAAACTCTTACATGAATCACTGACATTTCAGTAAGTGTGCAACAGTAATAAAGCACAAGCCATGAAGTATTTCAGAATTATGTACAACATGCTATGAACAGTCCTTCCAATTCTAAAACTATACAACAATGATTTTCTTAATGTTTACTAAAATGTCTGTAAGGTCATACATCAATGTTTCAAAATGTTCAACTTTAAAAGGTTATTCTTCTAAATAGATTAAGAGTAAAAAACTACGTATATCATCTGGAAGTGAATAAAACACTCATTGCTGTTAACACAGGTGGTAAATGGAAGTTTTATACATTTTCCAACTCCAGGATTTCTGGCCTCCCTTTAGATGGATGCTTATTTTAGAAGAAATAAAAACCTCTACAGCACTCCAGAGTGTCTGGTTTCAGACTCATCTATCTCATGAAGTACCACATATGGTACGTTTATGGATGCATATACACTACATATCCCAAAGGTTAAGCTAATGCACCAAGGACAGGGCCAGAAATATGAAATATCAACAAATTAATGACAACCTTATAGGCAGTGGTCTGTCTCTCTTGACAATGATGCTAGTTAACAGGAATAACTGTATTACCCAAAACAGATTGCTATAGCAGAGCAAGAGTGAAAACCCTAGCTGCAACTCCCAATCTAATACATGTGGTTAGGTAAATGAGATTTCTCTGTAATGGCCAACCTTATCATTTATCCAGTGTCTGTTTACTCTCCCTGGAACAATCAACAAATTAGTAAAATTATATATCCATTAATGGAAAGAACACTGAATATAATTCCTTGGTTAGAGTGTTATAGGTCAATCTCTTTTTAGGACAATATGTCTTTATGCCAAGAAATTACATGGGCAATGAATTTGTTCCTTATGAATAATAAAACAATTATGCTCTATCACATAGCATTATTAGCTCCAACACAAATTTTACAAAAATTCAATAAATAAATATCGCATACTTTTGAAGGAATACATTTTTTCATAATCTTTAAAAATTACTGGTGTGCATGCATGTGTGTGCGTGTATGTGTGCATGTGCATGCATGTGTATGCACATGTGTGTATGTTTGTGTTTAGATCAATAAATATCACCATCATCCAGTGCTTTCCTAAGGCAGGCCAATAACCTCACTTGGGTGAAGCCCTGCATGTTTAGGAGAAAGTCTGTCCTATCTCAGCAGTCTAGGAGAGTCTGCCCATCAGCTGCTTCTCCATTGGAAATCAGTAGTAGGCAGCTTTCCTCAGGACAGTAAGGCAAATATCTAAAAGGACAGGCTTGTTCAACTTGACCACTAGTCAAGAAGACTATAGAAGATGATGCAAGCACTACACTACACTACACACACACACACACACACACACACACACACACACACACACACACTAATATATCTTTAAAGGTAAAATATAACCACCTCAATGTATGAGAGGAAAAAACTAAATAAATGTACATTAAAAATATGTTTATTATAAAAAATATGTTACCTATCTAAAGATGGTGTGTATGCCAGCCTTACTGCTTTCATTTTTAAAAATAATTTATTCATTTGCATAAATGGAAGGGTTTCTAAATCTCAGATTTCTCTGATGCCCTGTGTTTGGGACCACTCCAAAATGCCTTCCCGTGGAATACAGCACTGACAGAGATATAACAGCACCGTACTTGAATCTCAGCCCTTGGAAGGTAGAGAGACAGGAGGATGGAGAGCTCAAGGTCATCTGCTATAGGAGACCCTGTCTCAGGAAACAAAGCAAACGAACAGGCAACAAAAGCACTGGGCTTATTACCAGTAGCTGCTTCTGTCTGCCATTTCACACCTTGCAGACAAAACTGCCCTGCTAGATATACGCGCTTTTGAGAGTGTACAGCCTGACACAACATTAAGTGCATGCCCCAAAATTCCTAGGCAATGAAATTAATCACAAAAATAATTCTTGCTTATTTCTAAAAGATAGAAGTTGAAAAAAGGTTTAAACCAAGCTTTTAGTAAGAAGACAAACTTAGAGTTAAAAAATTGTAGTTTTAAATAAGTTTGGCATGATGAAACTGTTAGCCCTGTACAAATTATGTAAACCTCATTTTACTCATTTAATCCACAGATGACAGGATCTTCTTCCTATAATTATAGGAAAGATTAAACGGGAGTATTTATAAATTAATTAGCATAGTACCCGGCACTCAACCAGGGATAAACATTTTAGATTTTGCATTCAAAATTATTGCATTTTATGCAATGATTTAATAAAAAAAAACCTTCCTTCTTCCAAAGTGTTAATAAAACTCAAATATATTAATTCTAGAAAATAACACAAACTCAGATAATCTACCTAATGTAAGCAATGAAATGAATAATAGGAATTGTATTGGGTCTGTGCAAATACAAAAATGAATACCTCAATTTGGCAGAGTAACTTCAACACAGATAGATGCAAATTATGAGTTTTGACCTGAATTCCAATGAGAAAAGTTTTAATCACCTATCTTCAGAGACTCCAGAATCAATATTCACATCCAGCTCACACACACTGTTAAGCTGTATGTCACTGTTTTATAGGATTATACTAAATATTCACATTATTGCTTTGCTGATGCTATTCCGTGATCCCTTCCACAGCTAATTGACTAACATAGTCCCCAAAAATAATGAATACATTCACAATGAATTTTGAGGATGCATTTGGTTTATTTTTTCCTATTGCTTGTTTTGAGTTGATAACTCTGCTTTAGATAGGAAAAGAGTCAATGTTTATAACTTACATTAGTCCATTATTAAATGAATTCATTCTAGAATTCATTTCTATTCAAAATACACTATTTCATATCTCAAATAAGAACTAAGCACCTACTGAGGAGGAATTTTCTTTTACATACAAAAGTCTCAAATAGTAGAGAAAAGGAAATCTGCACTACAAAATCAAGTATAAATCTCATAAGACATATAAAAACACTTTAATCATCCACAAGTCTCCTCAAAAATAAACTATGTTTAATGTTTTAACCAAATTCAATAATCTAATAATTAAAACTCATATACTTGTGTATATGTGACATATATCTATATGTATATATCTAGCTAGCTAGATATCTAGATGGATGGACAGATAGATAGATAGATATAGGTATAGATATACATATAGATATGGGTGCAAGTAC
This sequence comes from Uromys caudimaculatus, assembly GCA_028551405.1. Lineage (NCBI taxonomy): Eukaryota > Metazoa > Chordata > Mammalia > Rodentia > Muridae > Uromys > Uromys caudimaculatus. Next base: position 50,499,700 of record CM052712.1, read on the forward strand.
ATGTACCTACATATTTGTATACCTATCTCGCTATACTATCTCTCTATTACCAAGGCAATTTCATAGTAAACAGAATATGTGCTCAAAGAAAACTAGAGATATAAAACGTGGAGTGATGGTTTCAAGGAGATGTGTACCCCATGGGCTCAGAGTTTGGAATACTTGGTCTTTGGTCCGCAGCACCGCTTGTGGCAGCTGTTAGAGGTTGAGAGGTGTGGCCTTGCAGGAAGAAGTATGTCACTGTGGTGGGATGAGGAATCTTTAATCCCAGGCATTTACCATCCATCCTCTCAGATTGAGCTCATGGTTATAGTTCAAGACGTGTGCTCAGAGCTTCCTAGTCTTTCCGCCATGCTTCATGGCCATGATGGACTCTTCATTTACTCTAGAACCTTAAGCTAAAATCAACTGCTGCTTCTCTAGGGGGCCTTGGTCATGGTGTTTTCACACCAAGAGAAAAGCAACTAATACACTGGCCTGTTTATTATTTCCTTCTGGTTCTCTACCACGAAGAAATGGAATTAGGCCCATTCATAAACATCTATATTTATTCTCAATTATTCTCTGACAGCTATATGCTACTTCAATCTAGGCATACATTTCAACACTGCTACTCTCTCAGCCCACTTTAAAAAAAAATTCACATCTGATGAAGAAACTTTTCCGAAACAAAGCATTCAATCAAATTTTCTTTGTTATAGTTAATAGAGTTTTTAAAGCAAACCCAAAAACTATAAATAAAAATACACATAGCTTTCAAAATCTAAGCACAGTTGCTATCATTAAAGCATAATAATTTACAATTAATGTAACAAATCTCACCTGCTCATTTTTGCAAAGCCACACACTGTTGCCTCTTAAGACAGTAAAAATTTTGGCTTTATACCCTCTCAATTCAAGATATCCACATTTCTCAGGTGCCACAGATGCTTGCAACTGTGATGCAAGTGACGGTGACTTCAGCGCACTTAATAATATGCTGATCCAATCATTTCTCTCTTCTGAAATTAGAGGAGAAAGTATGTAAGACATACAAACAAAGAACATCAACATAAGGTCCTCTTGCTCTGAAGCAAATAACATACAAATTCTTTACCACAGTCACAGCCTAAATTTCACTGTTAGCAGAGGCAGGACTTCAATTTCAGCAGAACAGAGACGACTACGCAGATGCTCTGGAGCCAGTATGATGAGCTTCTAGGATCATACTGGAAATGCTGTCTATACATCAGGCTCCATTTCAGCCCCAACTAAGACTGTGCATTCAGAAAGAACTCCAGGAGACCTGGTACCTTCATGTCTGACATGATTCAGGAGACTGGGATTTTTTTTTTCTCTCTACTAAAATTTTGAAGTTAAATATTTCCATTAGGGTCCTGGTCTGAGCTTGGGGCTGTCAGCTGGTGGTGGCATTTTGGGAGGTTATGGAGAGTACAGTGAAGATTCAGAGTTGGGAAAAAGGAATTATACAAAGAGGAGTTATTTTGAAGGCCATACAAGTTCTATTCTTCCTTTCTGCTTTTTCTCTGTAACTAGGTGAAGAAATTTCTATTTTACATACCTTCCCCACCCCGTTGTATCTTCCCAAGTACCTAAGACCAAGCTACTAAGTAATGAACTCTTTGAAGCCCTGAGCCAAGATAAGACTTTCCTCCCTTAAGCTGTCTGTCAGGTTACTTCATCAGAGATGCATGAGAAAGACGAGTACAGAAGAAAGCAGCATCACTACACAACTGGTGGGTTAAACAGGGAAAGACTCAAGAAATGATTCTTTATAACTTAAAATAATGCTTTGTAACTCAACTTCCAAAGTAAAACATGGCATTCACACTCCCTCCATAAAGCTAAGTGACCTTCAGTTATGTACTGCACACTACCAGTGGCATAGAAATGTGATATAGTCTCCAAGGAGTAACCGAGACAATAAATCAAGTTAGATTTGAACAGATAATGGAGCACAGACTAGAATAAATGTCATAAAATGGTATCGAATAATACATGAGTCCATTCAACAGAGAGAAGGGATTTACTGAAGGTCGTTGAGAAAGGTATTGCTGATATCATAAGGAAAGTTAGTTCACCTCCTACACAACTGCACTTGGTACCATATAAAAGGGAGATATGTAATAGATCTTGAGAATAACAAAAGGGGATATGTGATAGATTTTGAGGGTGAAGAACAATGTTTTTTAAAAAAATGAAGTGGAAAGGACAGATCAGGACACCGAGCAAGGACAACACAAGAAAAGTAGCAGGAACCAATATCAATTCAGAGACTTAACTTTTAAAGATGCATATTGATACTTTTGAACTTACAAGGCAATTATGAGAAATATGAACTGCCAAGATCCACTATTTTGAATTACCAAAGAAAAGGAAAATCAAAAACCACTTCCTGATAACTAGCAAGGAGGAAAGACAATTGAGAGGCCTGTGTTTATCACTGGTACGACAATCTCAGAGCATAGAATTCAGGAATAAGACAATAGAGATATAATAAAATTAAAATGAAATATAAAGACATTCAAAGTGTCAGTGTATTAAGGGGATTAAGGCATAACTGATTCATGGATGTTAACCTGAAAATGAAAAGCCCAGAATTAAAGGAAGTTTGATCTCATAAAGTGGCCATGGAAAATGGGAGGGTAATCCCGTTCACAGAACACTGCTCACTTTCAGGACACTGGCATATCTTAGTAGACTAACAACAACATAGGAGCAAAGACAACCTCTACAAGAAAGGACCCATGGATGTAGATAAATGAGACAAAATGCAAAAGCCAAAAGGAAAACTTTATGTTCAAGGATAGCAGTGGCTCCCAAACTAAACAGGAGAGGGACTATCAAAGCTAAATAAACATAAACAAATAGAGTTACAAATATACAAATAAATAAATGAATTAATTAATAAATCAGACTGAATCTCAGGTAGCAAAAATTTTCATAGAAAGAGTAAACAGGGCCAAACCTAGGGATTTAGGCCAGTGTCTATGACAAGCCTACCCACAGGAACTTCATTGTGGATTAATAAGTCTTCATAGGAGACGTACTTATATTTAATAAAGGATGGACGATTACTTCACAATAAATTTTAATTTCTAAATTATCACTATCCTTGCTCAACTTCTAATATACTAAAAAGAGTTTAATGATCAAAGTCAATATTGATTTTACAGGCATTACATAATCCCCACAGATGAGCGTTTTCTTACATATCTGGATGAAGTACACTTCAAACATCCCCAAAGCTATTATCTATCTGAAAGCGTTCTGGAATCTTGAGTTAATGTCAACAGGCAACAACTCCTCCACAGTGTGACATCTTCAGCAACGGGTCCAGCCTGCACTAGAAAAAATGTGCTATATTTTTGGGAAGAGTTTCCACCTTACTGTTATCACTTGTGAGCATTGGTTTCACACAAGATATTTCTGCCAAGTAATCTAAAGAATAGTTGCTTTGCTGAATATTCATAAAAGTTTCAAGTGTAACTATAATATAATAAAGTAGACCAAAACTTTGATTTTTAGATCACAGCTAGCAAATTATCTCAATCTCTCAGTAATTAATTTGAAACTGTCAACCGCCTGTTTTAAGCACACATACTAGAGCAGTACTACTATAAACTGACCAATCCCAAAGATCTTTTACCTCCTGAGACCTCCAAGAATAATGGACAATTAAGAATAAGGGAGGAATGTCCTGTTTGGGGCTGAGTACTCATCTCTCATTTATTTTAAACACTGAACAGTCATGTGTCTCCACATTTACTGTAGTTCACAGCAAAGAATGGGATCTATAGATAGAAACATCAAAATTTAGACTATAGTTAAGACTATTTTACTATACAACAGCAGTGAGGGTCTATGACCTTCCCAGCCATGGGGTTTGGACCAGGTTTACGGTACCAGACATGGATTCTTAATATGGAGTGGCTCTCAATTTGACAAGGCTCAGAGAACATTTCAAAAAAGGATTAAGAAAGCAGGTATGAGGCAAATGGCAGGAGTGGGGGAAACTTGAAATGCTATCTTCAGCACAGGATAACCATTGCACATTTTATTTCATTGCAGCTACTGTTATGTGCAATGGGTCTTGACAAGACTGGTGCATCAAATGACAATCATAGATGGAGAAAGGCCTCATGGAGCCCTATGCCTAACTGCAGAAATTTTTTTAAACTGTTGGATTCTGGGCGAGGGACAGTCATCTTCAGTTGTATACCAAACTGTTAGGCCACCAGGCTTTAATAGATACTTCCATATTCACGGGCACACAAATGATCCTGGTTAAAATCAGTGTGTCATAAAACAACACAAAAAAAGACATGGATGTGAGAAGGAAACGTTTTAGAAGAGGAAATAAGAAGTGGGGAGTGGGAATAAAGAGAGTTACACACACACACACACACACACACACACACACACACACACACACACGTCTCTTTATTCTGATTAATTTGCAAGAGAAAAAAAAATCACAGAGCTGAAGAAGCCACTAATTGTTTTAGATTTTTAGAAAACTCAAATTTCAGAAAAGTTTAGACACATATAGAGTTTGAAACTGGGTAAATGCCTGAGGAGCAGTCACCTTTAGTGTGTGTGTGTGTGTGTGTGTGTACACACAAATGGCTGCCATGGTCCGAGTATAGAGGTCAGAGTACTACCTGTGGTGTCGATACAGGCCTTTTGTCTTGTTTGTGACAGGCTCTTGTTCGCTGATAGAACAGAGTCCCTGTCAATGTCCCAGTTCTCCTTTATCTGCTTCCTAGTTTGCCACAACAGCACTGGAATGACAAACTTGCTTCTGCCCCTGGCTGTATGTGCACTCTAGGATGGAACCCAGGTTCTTGCCCTTGCACAGGAAGTCTTTTACCACTGAGCTAGTTCCCTAATCCCAGAAGTATATGATTAATATTACTCGTGAAAAGAGTAGAGAGATTTCTTCTGCATTCCTTTGTTCAAAAGACATTATTTGTAATATAGTATTTTAAAGGAATTTGGAATTCTAGCATGGTCCTAAAATATCTTTCAGAGATTTCCAGAACAGTATGGAGTACTGAACAAAGCAGAGAGTCACCTTTAACGAGAATGGGGAAGGTGAAAGATGGAAGAGTCAGAAATCATTTCATAATGTCACATTTCTGGCCATGTTGTTCTTATAATCCTGCTTCTTATGCCAGGTCTAATAAACTGTTTGTAATTTAAAAGCCTCTCAGGTATCAGAGTCAGAATTGCCTTGGGGGACTGTCTGATGCCTCGTGCTGAGTGGCTGACCAGCCTATGATCCAGTGTCTGTAATGTGCTCAGATGGACAGAAACTCACCACCTACACATGACAGCCAAGATGTGAGAGCAGCGCTGGACACGAACCCCATCAGAATATTCATCTCTGCTCTAACCCTGAGGCATGGGTCCCCATAGCATCACCTGTCTCGAAAGTATATGTGTACCTAAGAATAGGTACACAGATGACTGGGGACCATAATGCCATGTACCCCACACCCATCTTATACCAGAGCGAGAGGAGTCAATATGAAATTTCCCTCTGAGGAAGACTATTTTCAAAGTAATACTATTTTAACATAATGAACAGTTGATTAAGAAAACAGCAATATTTTTACCGTGTAACCCAGAATAATCAAAACATTAGACATTTTGAATGTGAAAGATGCGAAACTGTAATGGTAATTTTAGGTATGATTACAGAAGTGGCTACTCATACACAACGCTCTACAAAATGCTCCTGGGCAGAGGCTGTCAAGAATCTATGGGGCAATTTATAAAGGAATGAGGGAGGCTGTAGGCCAGGTTAGTGATTTCTGTTCCAGCGCTGTTTTCTTGTAAATACCAAGTGAGCTCGAATAATCTGCGTCCTGTGTCCTAAGTGTGTGATATCTTCAGCAACCTGGGCTTACCTTCAACCTCCAGGAGGTAACAAATGGTAACAGCCATGTACTGTATGGCTTTGGGAGTGACAGTCCTGCAGTAGAGTTTCTACAGTAACAGAAACTACTCTGAAAGCTTCCAAGGGAAGGAATCAATTAACAATCAGCTGTGACACCCACGAACCACAGCAATGAGGAAAATGGGAAGATGCCCATAAGGCACAGTAAATGGCCCTCACTTGTTGATGGTACCCAACAGCAGCTTCATTGGACTTCAAGTCCACTCAACAGGAGGGACCAATGCCTGGTACAAGAAAGGTAGCCAGCTTTCCAGGGCTAGTGAGGTCCAGGATTTTAGAAGAGAATCTACTATAGCCACTTTGCTAGACTAGCATAATTCCTTGCTACCTTCTAAACTTTATCCTTGTACTCCCCTATAAGTCTAGCTACCGCCCCATGTCAAAGAAGCTTCTCTTCAAAGTACATGGAGCCAATAGCAGGAAACCTCAACTAGACACAAAACAGACATTGGTGGATGGTGAGGAGCACAGCCACATCTACATCACAGCTCCTGCATCTATGGCTCAGGTCACAAGGTAGAAAGAGAGGGGGTAAGGAAAATGTTAAGAGCCAGAGTAGCAGGAAGTCTGCTGCTAGGACACTGTCTCTCCCAGAAATGTCTGCATAAACAACATCCGAACAGTGACAACACCCACACACGTTACGTGAAAGGGAGAAAATTCTCCCAGGTCCACAGCACTGGACAGGAGCTACAGGCAACTGCTGATTACTGACAGAGAAAGTTAGACTCTTCCAGGGATGAGCACCCCAACTGGTTAACCAGTATAAATTGGTTATCCTTGGAACCATATGCATACAAACAAAAACTGACTCAGCAGGTTGTGTTTATGTCTTTGTAAATATATGTGTGCGCGTGCATGCCTCTGTGCATGCGTGCGTGTGCGCGCGCGTGCATGCCTCTGTGCATGCTTGCGTGCTTCTGTGCATGCGTGCGTGTGTGTGCACATGCATGCATGTGTAAAACAATAATAATTGGGGAGGAACAGGTTATCTTGAGCTTAAGGGTAGAAGATGAAAGGACATGGAGGGCAGGCACTTGGGAGGAGCTGGACAAAGGAAGGGGAGAGGAAGCACTGTGATTGTATTTTAGTTAAAATGTATTTAAAATTAAAAAAATAAATAGAAATATGAGATGCTTTCTATGTTATCTATATACAAGGTCAATATAGATTTGTTATACACTATAATACATCCTACAAGCGTTGCTATTTGATATTTGTATGCTGTGTTTTTGGAGCCTTAGTCTGGTGTTTATATTTCAACAGCAACCTAAGCTTCCAGTTTGATCTCATAAATCATTAGTAATCAAAGTCTGAAAAACACTGCTCCCTGACAGGCAGCTGGACACACTCACTACTGATTACCTCTGTAACATCAAGAACTTTCTAGAAATATATATTTATTGAATACTTTCTTGGTGCCATACGTTAACACAAGGCCTGGGATTGGAGTAATCTAAAGGGCAAGGCTGCTGCCCAGTGGTTAGCGTCAGGTTAGTTCCATCTGCTGGTAGATGCTCTCACGTTTAAAACAGAACAGTAATCGTGCAAGGTACATTACAAGGTTGAAAAGATGCTGAATTTGACAAAATGCCTGGTACATACACAGTATCAGTAACTTCCTCATACAGTCATTACTGAAATAGATCATACTGGGATAGCACTTTGCTAAAAATCAGGTCAGTTACAAATCTACACCAACATAGTTCCTAAAACAAGGTAAATCTCTGATTATTTACTCAGGATGCAGCCTCACCTGCGTTCTTTAAACCTAATGTGGTTACAGCCATCCACATCATGAGAATCAGCCAGAAGTGTGATGCAGAACATTCATTTCCCATCACATTTCCCTCCTGTACTAACCAACCTCAGAAAATATTCTTCTGTACAATTTTAGACACGGTGCAAAGCACATGTCGCGTTTCTGCTGCTGGGTCCACCTTTGTGTACGTGTATATATGTATGTTTGTGTGTATGCATACAAGTGTGTGCTTCGGAGTGGGGATTCGCATGTGCCTTGTACATAGGAAAGTCCGAAGACGACTTGCAGGAATCAGTTGTCTCTGTCCATGCTATGACTCCCAGGGGTGAACTCGAGTCATCTTTCTTAGCAGCAAGCATTTCTCTCCCCCACATGTCACCTCTGCGTCACACGGTAGATAATTACCATGAGAATAATACAGGGAGTACAGTCAGCACAAAGTCTGCAACCCAAAGGTTTAAGGCAACCCTAAAATCCACTTGTTTATTATAATTAGGACATTTGTCTCTTAGTATTAAATACCCACATGGCATTATCAAAATCACGCAGTGAAATGGTCTCTGAGAGAGGGTATTTTTGTCTATTTTTCACTGTTATATAGTTACAGCTTAAACAAATGCCCCATGCTCAATAGCTCCAGACTAAATTATTTTTTTATGTAACAATGACGAAACAAAGAACAATCTGTTCATTTAGGTTTTAACATTATGCATTCAAAAAAACTCTTTTTAAAATAGAAATTATTTGAAAGCAATAGAGTTAAAAGTGGCTATAGTTTTCTCTACCTGTTTTATTAACCTGCTTTGTGAGAAACAAAGAGCTCTAAGTATGTTTTCAGTGACAATGAAATTATCTTAGACGCAGGTATGTTGGTTTGTGCCTGAATTCTCAGTGTTTGCAGAAATGAGGGCAGAGGATTCAGAGTTCAGAGTCAGTGAGGACTGAACACTCAATTCTGTGTCAGCCTGAGTAACACAGCCAGATTCTGACAAAAGAGACAGAAGAGGGAGGAAAAAGAGAAAGAGGGATGGAAAATAATCTTACCTTCTTTTTCTACTCTAAAAACAAAAGTCCTCTGTGTTGTAACAATTTCAAATTTGTTGTCTCCTTGGGCCCGTACTGTGGATATCGCAGTGAGGGGAATTATCCCTTTTGAATACATCTCCTGTAGTAGTTAGAGAAGATGACGACAGATAAGTATGAAATTCTGAACATATTATAAAATAAGAAAGGCTCAGTATTCACAATAGTTTTTCTTCAATGATTTCTATGTAAAATTTTAAAATGACAAACACACTGATTTTCAATACTGAAAAAAAAAAGAAAGGTCCTGTGCTTTTAAAAGAAAATGATCTTTTCAATTTTCTAGCTGTCTAGATTTAAAAAGCAAAGCAACAAATACAAACAACACTAATAGACCAGAAATATACACTTCCTAAACCCAGAATTACATTTTCTAAGTCGGTCTTGGTCACAGTGATTCAATGGTGTTTGCAGGCATCTGCTGGCCACAACAGGAACTGTCACAGAACCATCTCAAAATACTGCTGCATCACACAGAGAACAAAGCCTACCTAGGCAGCCTGTCAGATTTCATTAATTAATTAATTCAGAATTAATTAATTATCCTCAAAGCTCTGATGATAACTTTGGTCTCATACTGAGTCACCTTTTTTTTTCATTCCCTAGTGAATAAAGGGTAAGACAAAGCCAGTCATGGCAGCTCATGCTTCCATCCCAAAATTTTGGGAGGCTGGGATGAAAGGAGAGTCATGAGCTAGAGGCTATCCTGCGCTACAGTGTAAGAAGACGCCTCTGACAAACAGTAAGAGCAAATGAAGAACGGTGCATCTGCTGATGGGACTCAGCACTCACACACATATTATAAATTGGCTCCCAAGGTCATCAAAACCCTGACCACTTTCTCTCAATCTTCATTTTCCTTAGAACTCTCAAACTGCTGGGTAGAAGATCAATGATTTATTGAGAGTGAAATAATAATAGTGTCCCGTGTTAGAAACTTCAGACTCATAATTCACGAAACCAATAATTTAAGTTCAGAAGTGAATTCAAATTTGGGGACACATAAGTCAAGATATAAATCCTCAATTCCTTTTAAAGGGCTGAGAAGTGTTTTGTAAACATGGTGAAATTTCATCCTGACTTTTAGAAAATTTAACTTTTACTAAATTGCTAAGTGGGCAGAGAGAATTCTGATAAGACAGACTGAAAGGGGGGAAAAAGGACAGTAATGGGATAATGAGAAACAGATTGCCCCCCCCAAAATAATCAGTAAAAAATAAAGCACACAGAGTTGTCAAGAAAGGTGAGGCTGTAAGACCATCCTCACATCTAAAAGGTCTGAATGTCAGAAGAATTTACATAGATCCATTGTGGATTTTACTTCCATTCTCTCCCATGGCAGTAGCTACATTTTATAGTTTGATTATGTAAGTCCCCTTCTGAAGTTATGTAGCAAGAATGGGGAACCTGGTTGGTAACAATATTTTAGAAGGTGATAGTAAGTTTAAATGAGACTACTTAACAAACACAACACGGGGATCAGCACTAGTATATTTTAAAGGTTACACCTGGCCCTGGTCCTTCCTTGGTCTTTGCATGTTAGCTGCTGTGACATGGGTTCTACTACACATTCCTGCCAATCTGCTATTCCGCATCAGCTCAGAATCAACAGAATCAAATACTTCAAAACTATGAAAACAAATAATCTCTTCCCACTTATGCCAGGTATTTTGTCACATAAACACCAAGTACAAACCAGTGGTTCTCAACCTGTGGTTGTGACCCTAAGGGGAAACTCCTGTCTTCAAAAATATTTACATTATGAACCATAACAGTAGCAAAATTACAGTTATGAAGTAGCAACAAATAATTTTATGGTTGACGGTCACCACAACATGAGGAACTGTATGAAAGGGTCACAGCATTGGGGAGGTTGAGAAACATTGTTTTAAACTAACATAAGTTAGAAACTCCAGTTATCTTATATAGGAACACAGAAACTCATACTCAAGATAACAGTTTAGGAGAAGAATGTACTAAACAGAGAGCACTCCTCTCTCAATACCCTTCTGCCCTCACAGGCAGATGAGATCAGCAACACTGTGTTCTTCAGGAAAGACGGCCCTCTCTGCTTGCCAACATGCGCCTTGTCTTAGTCAGGGTTTCTATTCCTGCACAAACATCATGACCAAGAAACAAGTTGGGGAGGAAAGGGTTTATTGAGCTTATATTTGCATGTTGCTGCTCATCACCAAACGAAGTCAGGACTGGAACTCAAGCAGATCAAGGAGTAGGAGGTGATGCAGAGGCCATGGAGGAATGTTTCTTACTGGCTTGCTTCTCCTGGCTTTCTCAGCCTGCCTTCTTATAGAACCCAAGACTACCAGCCTACAAATGGTACCACTCACAAAGGGCCCTCCCCCCCTTGATCACTAATTGAGAAAATGCCTTACCTCTGGATCTCATGGAGGCATTTTCTCAACTGAAACTCCTTTCTCTGTGATAACTTCAGCTTGTGTTAAGTTGACACACAAAACTGCCAGTACAATTGACCCCTTGTCAACTTGACACAAACACATCACTAATAAGCCTCAACCCTTACTTCCTTATTCATCCCCAAGATCTAAATAACTTTAAAAGTACCAGTCTTTGCAAAGTCTTACATATTAACATTTCAGACCCTTTTAAACAACCAATCTCTTAAAAGTCTTTTAAAAATCCAAAGTCTCTGAACTATGGGCTCCACTAAAATACCTTCTTTCTTCAAGAGGGAAAAATATCAGGCCACGGTCACAATCAAAAGCAAAGTCAAACCCCATCTGTCCAATGTCTGGGATCTACTCACAATCTTCTGGATTCCTCCAAGGGCTTGAGTCACTTCTCCAGCTCTACCCTTTGTAGCACATATGGCTCCAGATGCCTGTACTCCACTGCTGCCGCTGTTCTTGGTGGTCATCTCATGGCACTGGTATCTCCAAAACACTGCTGTCTTCCGCTGCAACTAGGCTTTACCATGGTGACAAGCCTCACCTCCTTTGCAAGCAACTGAGGCTGCACCTTTACCAATGGCCTTCTGCGGCCTCTCATAGTGCCCAGGCCTCAGCTGCTCTTCATGACTCCTTCATGCCTTCAAAACCAGTACCATCTGAGTGACCCTTACACATTACCAAGTCCAGCCACCACACAAAGTACAACCTTGGCTATCTCTGAAATGCAGCCTCTGTGCTCTCAGAAAACACTTTTCAGAGGATTTCACCCCAATGATGCTGGTCTCTTCCCAATCACAGCCAATTTCTCAGCTTCAGCTAACCAGCATCAATAGTCCCAGTAATGCAATGGTTTTGTTTTAGTAGTTCTGGTATCTTGTTAATCACAGCTGATTTCTTCAGCCCCAGCTAGCCAAAACCACAGAATCTTAAATCAAACTAGCAATGGCCCTGATAGGAGTCTTTAATCTTCCCTCTGAAATTTCACAAGCCAGGCCTCCATCTTCTGCACTGTTCTCAACATTATCTTCCAAGCTCCTACACAACATCCCACAGAGCTCTTAACACCGAATGGATCTTCTAGCCCAAAGTTCCAAAGTCCTTCCACAGTCCTCCCCAAAACATGGTCAGGTTGTCACAGGAATACCACACTACACTGGTACCAATCTGTTTTAGTCAGGGTTTCTATTCCTGCACAAGCATCATGACCAAGATGCAAGTTGGGAAGGAAAGGGTTTATTGAGCTTACACTTCCATGCTGCTGTTCATCA
>CM052712.1:50521802-50646491 GCA_028551405.1 Uromys caudimaculatus
CTTTGGGCCTGAGGGTGCTAGGGGCCCCAGTAAAAGGGAATGTCAAGGTGGGAATAGGGAATGGGTGGGCGGGTAGGTGGGAGGAGGAATTCCCTCACAGAGGCGGGGAGGGGGAGGGGACACGGGGTTTCCAAAGAAAAGGGGAATCATAGGAAATGTAAATAAAGTATCAAAAATAAAAAAATAAAAAAATAAAAAAATAAAAAAAAACAGAAATGTCCAACAGTTTGCAAGACTGTGTATGCTGCCATCTATAAAATTTGAGCTCAAAAAATAAGGCCCTTGGGTGACAGACAGGCAAGAAAAAAAATACAGCAAAAATGTTCCTAATTTTAAAGTCAGCGTAGGGTTCAGCGTTGCACTGAATTCACAGCTGACCTCCGCAGTTCTGCAGGCCAGCCTCGCCTACCAGTGTGAGATGCCAGAGGCATCACCCCAGAGCATGATGGAGGAACATATGTAGGGGAGCAGGGCTGCTGTAGGGAGACTGACAGCTCCTTGCCCACTAGGCTAAGGGCTTTGCTTTGAGAAAAGATAAAGAACTTTAGTCTTGTAACAACCTTAAGGCACGAAAGAATCTCCCAGAAAGTACAATATTCTCAACTGTAGGTAGCTATTTCATGTGCTCATCAATTTTAACATGGGGTTTTGTTTTTTTTTTTTTTTTAAGATTGCTAAATCTCTTTGAGACTATGTGGAATTAACAGTTAAGTCCCAGCCTATAAATAAAGAATGAGTAGTCAAAAGAACTACCCTTCTAGAGTAGAATTGAGGCATTTTGCTATCTTCCTACAGAAATGTCACTTGTCTTGCATTAAGTCTTTGTGGGTGCTTACTCTGTGGACAGTTCCTTCTGAGTCATAATACCTGTGTCTATCCCTAGAACCTTCCTTTCCTCTGGCCTTCCTTCCTATAAGGCATATTCAATACCTAGAAATGTCTGCCTGGCTCCTCACCTGGCTCATCCACAAATTCTCAGCTTAAAAAGTCACTCTATCCAAATGTCGCCATCCCAGGGGTCCTTCATCAGCCTGTGTTCTCCTGCTCAATTTCCTAACTCAGCAAAACTTTATTACATTTGTTTGCACCACTCATCTCCCATATGATATTTGACATCCTTAAATACAAAACCATTTCTGTTTGATTTGTCCAGATAATCCACTGACTAAGGAATCTATTACCCACTATACACTCATAAAATGTTTACTAAGTAAATGTGTACTCCACTGAAAAAAAATATACTTAAACTTGCATTTTATAAGCAGAAGCGAGTACAGAAACCATGACTCCCTAACTGTTATATTTTAGTTTTAGAATACTAGAGATCAGTTTGATTACATGGAAACAAAATCTTTATAAGAAAAATCGAGAGCCTAGAGGTAGCTTTAAAAGCTCATGATTAATTTAAAATAACCACAAGTACTGGTTTAGAATTAAATATTTTCTTTAACCAACATCTCCCTGAACCTCCGCTCTTCAGACTCTGGTAACCACTATTCAACTTTCCATTTACAGAGATTCAACTTTTTAGTTTCCACACATAACTGGACAACTTTGCAATTTCAAGAAGAATGAGTTCTGGATCCCTAACATACAGAGTGGGGATTATAGTTAATAATATATTTTTACTCTAAATTGGAAAACATAATAGGTCCCAAGTAGTTTCATCACACAAAATGATAATGGCATATAACAATAGTAAGATAAATATGATCTCTGTAGTGACTGGTTCAAAGTGTTTACATGTACCAAATTATCTCATTTCATACATATATATATATATATATATATATATATATATATATGGAATGAAAATTTAAATATAGTTATATGTTTATTGATATTTTTCATTTAAAATTAAAATAATTAATATAAGATTTATCTAAAATGAACTTAACTTTGGATAATCTATGTTGCCGATTAAATGTGTCAACATACAATGAGTTTATTTCTGCAAGGTGAACTTTAATGCAGAATTCTAATAATATAAGATAAGACAGGATAAGATAAGATAGAATTACATCCTCTTTTATTGTTTTATGCTACTTCATAGCAAATATAAAATTGAATTTAACATTATAAATTCTATAAATTCAAATGACAACTAAATATTAAAAGGGAGACCTTGAGAAGTACTTTGCTTCTAAATTACAATATAAAATTTCAAATTTTAAGTTTAATTTTGGCTTGGCATGACAGTATATAATAAATAAACATAGCATTTGGAGGCTGAGGCAGAATTATCACTTGGAGGACAGTCTCGTAATATGTATCTGCTATATTTTTTCTATTTTAATTTCTTTAAGTTTCTCTTAAAGTACTGTACCATCTTAAAGTACTTAAACATCTGTCTTTTGAACATCACTTAACAGAGTCTAGAGAGATGGCTCAGTGGGTAGTGTCTGGCATTCAAACATGAAACTGGAGGTCAGGTTCATAGTGCCCACACAAATGAGACATAGGTGTGGAAGCCTGTCTAGAACGCCAACATTTGGGAAGTAGAGACAGGAAGATGCTCAGAGCAAGATGGATAGCCAGGATTGCTAAATCACAGGTCTCTGAGTTCACAGGAGAAACCCTGCACCAATATAAAAGACAGAAAGTGATCAAGGAGGATATCCAATGTCAATCTATGGCCTCCACTCAAATGAACACAAGCATGCAGGTGTGCCTACACAAATATGCCCTGCACGCATGGATGCCACACAGCCGTACACGAGCAAAACTATGCATTCAAGAACTTAGTTTGCTTCAAGAAATTCTCAAATCAATAATAAGGAATTATTTGGGCAACGTTCCTGATGTGATGCAAGTTAAATCAGACATAATACTGTACTCCTGAGAAGAAATATTCAAGTTCTAGTCAGTAACACACATGATGCTATGTTCGAGGTACTGTGCCAAGCCACCTGTAAACATTAACTCATTTAATCTCCAAACAACGAAAGGAGAAAATGTTATCCTTACCTTACAGAGTCAGGCACCGAGCCACAGGTTAATTATATAAAGCCTCCCCATCACTCTACCAATACACTCTCTTCCAGGTAACAGCATTCTTAACAAGCACCTGGAAGACTCTCCAAAACGCCTGACAACCAAACAGCGCAGCCATGACGTCAGTTAGCAGTAAGTTATAGCATTTGACCTCCACGTGGTTTATAAGCTTAATGTTGCAAAATGTTTCAGAGTACCTTCAGGAATAAAGGTAACCCAGACAGAAGTTATATTAGCCTGGGTTTTAGCTTCTCTTACTTTTAGCATTCTGAAGGGAAACATTTCTCTAAGAAGCTATTTTCAGAATAATTTGTAAGGTTTGTAAAGTATCACCAAACAGTTTTCTATAAAGTCTTTCCTTGAGCTCTGGCAGGGCAGGTGTTTTGAAGTTTCAATTGCTTTCATAAAAACGGCTTCAATGCCTGTTGTCAGGTTTTGTTTCAAAATGTGTATCTTAGAAAGCTTTCTTTCATAGCTGTGTAAATACATGCAATTAAATCTGTATTTATGAAGGAGTCACACAGAGGCGCTCTTGTTTAAATTCATTTTTAAGGGAAAGGCAGGCTTTGGGATTTTTGTTAGTGGTGGTGGTGGTCATGGTGGGTTTTGTTTTATTTTGTTGTGTTTGACTTTGACACAGGGATTCACCGTGTAATGCTGTCTTTTGGAAAACCACCCTGTAGATCTGGCTGGCCTCCAACTCATGATGTTCCATCTGCCCCTGACTCCCAAGAGCTGGGATAAAAGACATGAGCTGCTACATCCAGCTTTGTTTCAATTTTTTTTTAAAGATTTAAAGATTGCATCTTTAAGTGTCAAGAAAAAGGGTTTTAGTTGAATAGCCATGGAAAACAATAGCGTTAACAGAGAGATTGAGACAGAAAGTACCCCTTTAAGATACACAACGGGAATGATCCTAAGGCCATCTTGTTAAATGTAAGGCTCTTACTACTCATGGTATTTATGCTCAGAATGTATGTCACATTTATTCTAAATAACTTCAAGTGGAAAAAGGCATCACCAGCATGCTGTTAAGGTCGACTGCCTTCTTTGCATAATCCTTAAAAAAGGTACTGTCCATTCTTAGTCACTGCTCTGCACAAACCAGGTTCAGTCTGTCTAGAACACTACAGTCTCTAGACATCTACATTTTTATTTACCTAATTACTCAGCTTGCTATTCATGCCTCTAATCCCTCTCTAAAGTATGAGGCTTTTAAATGATGCAGTATTAAAAATGAAGTGATTTTGACAGAAGTACATGCAAAATGAGTCTCCAGAATTTCTATAAAATGTCAGCTGTTTTCCAAAGTACATTTCCTCACTTTTAAGCAAACCCAAGCACTAGTTTCTAAGAGTATCTCACCAGATGCTTTGGGTAACAAAATAAACACAGACTTATTCTCTTCAGACTCAGCTTCCATGTCTTTTACTTGTAAGTCAGACTGAAAAATCAAACTGTTTAGCAAAAATTTCCAAGAACTCAAGAGTTTTAGAAGTAAAGGTGAAAGCACAAATTTTATTTATTAACATTGTTTTTATGGGTATATTATTATTTGTGTGTGTGTGTATATATATATATATATATATGGTACAAAATTGATGTTCTCATTCATGTTTATATTTTGTTATGACTAACTCAAGGTAATTAGCATATCTATCAGCTTAGACATTTATAATCTTATGATGAGCCAATAAACTCTACCTTTTTAAGCTTTATAAAGGATCACTGCTGATTTAATTCTCACTGCTGATATAGTGTGAACTAGCAGTGCATTCCAGACCCTACTCTGATCTTAGTAGAAATAACTCTGTACTGTTCGAGTAATCTGGACCCACCCCCCACTCTCCCTCTGTTAACCACTATTCTATACTTAGCTTCTATGAGAACTATTTAGGTTCCACATCTATGTAATATTTCCATGTTTTGGCTTATTTCATGTACACAGCATCTTATAGGTATATCCATGTTGTCACAAATGCCATAATTTCATGTGAAGCCTGGTTTTTATGTGTATGCACATGTGTCTTCCTCAGTTTCATTCCATCTTATTTTTGAATCAGGGTCTCTCACTGAACTATTGATTTGGCTAGACTATGTGGATAGAAATTCCACGCACCTGGGTTACAGGCACACACCAGCATCACAGATTTTTATGTTGATGTTGGGATTGACCTCAGGTCCTCAGTCCACACTATACCAATTGGGATTTCCCCTGCCCCATGATGCCTGAATTTTCAGAAATTAGTAGTTATGGGATGGAGCATATGAAAATCTTTATTAAAAATATGCATTACTTTCTGGAGTCATCTTATAAAACCCTAGCATATACAATGGATGGAAGTTAGTGCTCCGTGGTTAAGGGCTCTGCCTGGTCTTCCAAACTACACAGGTTTGATTCCCAACACGTATATGGAAGCTAACAACTGTTGGTGATTCTAGCTCCAGAAAGAGGATTCAATGGATCTATAAGGAACACACAGACTACATAGGGTTCTGCTCTTTTTATGGTTGAATGATTTACAGAGGGTTGTAGTATTCTCGGTGATTGGAAGAAGGGATACTATAACTCAAAAAGTGACTGTGAAGATGAGGGCAAGGGCCTGAGAGTGGACGATGTATTAAGAGGCAGTTTAAAATATAAACTTTAAGTAAAGACAGGAGGATTAGGGGTTACGATCATCTTTGCCTATATTGTAAGTTCAAGTCAAACCTGGAACACATGAGACCTTATTTCAAATGAATAAATACTAGCAGTTTCATGTGAAATAAAAATTATTGATTCTATACTACATAACTCAAGCATTAATAGCCTTGATAGTCAAGAGTATACAATTAAATCACAGATACAATCTTTAGATAACTAAATTAAGGGAACGATAGCAATTGTGTCTATGCTAGAGGAGAGGACCGTGGTAGGAATAAACAGCTCTTCCTCAGCAGCGCACCAAAGATTAACTCTTCATACTGAAAAGTCCAAGCTCAGTACTATTCACATCTACATCAGAGTGGATAAATGTCAAAACAAACTACTGAGAAGTTTCTGAGTAACGTTTGAGATGTTATATATATATTTTTAAACAAAACTGAGGCATTACAGAATGTATACATGTTTAGAAAAATAATCTTATCAATAAATTCAAATGTTATGCCTCTGTATGTCAGTTTAAAATATAGGCTATGGTTGTAAATCTGTGAATCAGCGTGTTCAATGTATGCAAAGACCTGGGTTCAAGAAAATTCAATAGACTTCTTTTTCAGTGCCAAGAAAATTCAATACACACAGTTAATTAAAGACACAAATAAATGAGAAAGTTGTAGATGCCTTGTGAATAAACTGCACAGGAAGAAGAGTTGCCTTATATTTCTGCCTGTGTGTCTGCTTGTTTAGAAAACTTTCTGACTTAAATAAAATGTGCTCTCAGAGCAGTTAAAGGGACCGGGCTCTCAGAGTTCAAGGTGAAATGATGACATCTTTTCCTTAAGTCTACCACTAAGAAAATGTTTAGAACTCTGTCCTAGTGGCAGGACCAAAGAACATCAGCAAGGGACAGAAGAGTGAGGTTTACTGAGTGCCAATTAAGTGTCGGCTCTAAGGACACCATAAAGCTGATGCTGGTCTTGACCTTACACTAGCAGGTGGGAAACGAGGGTGCTGAGTTCTACGCCAGTTAGAGTGACATTCTGAAAGAAAGAAGTCTTGGCAGCTCTAATTTAGCCTGCCTGACTCCGATGACCTTATGCATTTTTCTTCAGCCAGACTGACTGAATTAGTCAGGTTACTTTAATGGAAACTAAAACTAATATTTTCCCCTCACACTGTAAACAAAGCATTTTGTCTCCCTGTCTTTACAGGTTATAAGTAATTTGTGAAATGCACAGCTGTTTCACCAGTACACAAAGATCATCTGAATCAAGGATTTTCATTCAACTTCCAGTTCAACCAAGTAATTGTTACTTAATAGAAAAATAAATGGGTCAGCTTCCCAACGTCACTGTCCACTGCCAGCCCTGCCATGGGAAAGTATTACAAGGACACCTGAGACACCCTCATTCCTGCATCAGTGTGGGGAACTGCCCTACTTAAGTAGCCTAGGTCAGTAGACACTGGCTGAGAACCATTCACAGACAAAGGCCCCAGAGCATCAATTCTAACTTCCTGAGGAGTCCCCGGCTGACCTTCTCTGACTCAAATCTTGCTTGGTTTGACCCTTCCTTGGCATGTGACCACTGAATTCTTTCTTCATTTCCTCATTCCCGTTTGACTGGAAGTCTGATTTCACTGATGGCTTCTTCTGACTGGTCCTAGAATGCTTTTTCCCATCTACCATAAAATGATACCAACAACCACTTTTTGGTCTTACCCCAGCTCTGTCCCACACGTCAGTCCTTCCTGACATCATCAGCCACAGAGTGTTTTCCCTCCTGGCAGCCAGAGGAGTGCTTCTTCTAAAACTCTCACCCATGTCCAACAACAAATGCTGTTCCTTCCTCATACATCTTTGAGGAAGCATTACTCCAGCCCTGCAACCTTAAACTGTACCCTGTGACCCTTTCCCTACCAATTTCCTATCATTTCATATATATATATATGTTTTTGCCCCTTCTACCAGAAAGGCTAAGGAGGCATCCTGATCCTGTGTCCCTCCCTCCGTTCATTCCTAGGCACTTGTTTTCACGCCCTGTTCTCTGTACGATGCTCAGATGCCCTGTCTCCACCAACACAGGCTCTTGCTGCCACGTCAGGTAGTGCCGTGAAATGAAAAAACAGTTTTCAAAACAGTCATAACAGAGAGAAAATAAAATCTTAAAAGATC
Source organism: Uromys caudimaculatus (assembly GCA_028551405.1). Taxonomy (NCBI): domain Eukaryota; kingdom Metazoa; phylum Chordata; class Mammalia; order Rodentia; family Muridae; genus Uromys; species Uromys caudimaculatus. The sequence goes on from CM052712.1 coordinate 50,529,614, forward strand.
TTGTCAAATGAAATGTGAATGTCTTAATAAATCATCATTGTTTTTGTCAATATGCTCAAACTGTTACACTATACACATAAACAATTATAAAAGAGTATGTTAAAAAAGTTAGAAAGTGTATCTGTATTATGGATGGTCTTCCAGGTTTCAGAATGCAGTTCCTAGAAATGGCACAGCACACTCAACCAGGTTCTTTGTCCTTTATAATTCCCAGGGCTCCTCCTCCAAGTTCAATATTGGAGAAATACCGAGATAAAATGTATGTAGTCTTTCATGCCTGTGCCGGTACAGATATGAGAACCCTGAAGTTAGTAATTACGGGTCAGGGCACAATTGATCCTCACAGCCCAATCAAATATTTTTAAAGCCAAAGTATCGCCAAATAAGTTTTTTTTTTCTTTTTTTAAAAATCTGTTTTGTCGAACTTGAAACACTAGTAAGAGCTCAGTAATTTTAACTATTTTTTTCTTGTGAAATTCATATATAAGTACTGTACTTACATTATTTTCTATCCTTGCTTTCCTTTAATGTCTCCGATGTGCCTGCATGCTTGGGTGTGTGCATGTGTATTTAAGGATGACCATTTATGATAGGATAATCTCTCAGGAGATGACCGCTAGACAAGATTGAATTCCCCTCTCTCAGCCGTCATTAACTGCATATAGCTCTTCTTCTTTGGTGCTGCTGTGCTAGTCTTACTTGGGTAACTACATTGTTGAGATTGTAGAGGTGCCGCTCATAGAGAGATGTTGCTACCTAGCAACAGATATCCTGGTTTGCTGCTAATAAAATCTTTCCAGCTCCATATTTCCAATGCTCTGTGCTCTGTGATCCTTAGGTACAGGGCTGTGTTAATAGATGCAACAAATGGAGCTGGGAACCCTGTGATCAGCACTGCATTTTAACCAGTCATTGCCTTCTGTAATGTTCTCTTTGTGCTGAAAAATCAGCTTCTTTGATAAGGAATGAGGGCTGCAGTTAGCTGTTGAGTGTAAGGATACCCATTTGGAACGCAGTTAGATATTACAGTAGTTTTGTAATGTGGCAGTGGTAGGTTCTCCTCCGGAGAGCATGACCTCCTAGCCACAGGCAGATGACTGGGTATTACGTAAAAGCATGAATTTCCTTCTATTCAGCAGGCAGCAAGTCCACCTGGACAGCTGTCAGGTACCCGTGCCAAACTTTCAATTATTGTGTCCTTGGGGATATCTTGCGATGCCAGTCATTGTTATGGTTCACAGGGTTTACAACTTGATAGGGCTATTCATTCATTTGTGTCCTCTCTCTCTCTCTCTCTCTCTCTCTCTCTCTCTCTCTCTCTCTCCCCCCCCCACTTTCCCTTTCTTTCTTTCTTATGTTTTTTTTTCTGTTTTTCATCCAAAGCACCTTTAGATATTATGAGGGCTATCCCTCTGAGAGGAAGCTCCCAAGTCAATTCAAGCTTTAGTCTTCTAAGCCCTGTGTCTGCAGTATGTGGTATCTTCAGTAATAAAGACTTACCTTCAAAGTCTGGAGGAAACCAAGCAAAACAGCACAATAGCCCGTATCAGTTTAAGAGTCTCCTGTTATGGATTCCTGTTTTTAAAGCTTCTGGCATACATATTTTTTCTACAGTATTGGGGGATTGAAGCCAAGACTTTGTGTACACTAGGCAGACATTCTACACTACGACACATCCCCAAAGCAGGGTGCTACATAATTTCCTAAACCAACAGTCTTAGGCTGTCCTATATTTAGGCCACTCAAACTCAAAGCTTGTTGTATAGACAAAGCTGACCTCACATGTGGATTGGCCCATTTGCCTCTGCCTCACACTGGGACTGCAGATGTCCCCCACCATGCCTGCCCAACTTTTCCTAATTTAAATTCAACTGGCAATGTTTCATTGTTTCTTTTGTTATATGATAACAATGCTTTGTTTTCTTTATAAAATTCTGGATGGTTTTCACAGGATTTCAAAATTGTTGTTTCTGTTTCCAAAGAAAATATGTATTCAACCATGTAAAGTCCACGTTGTACAGTTTATTATTTTTTAAAAAGTCACTCATGAATGTGGAGGACACTTAAAAATACTACTTTCAAAAATATTAACTGGCATCTTACATTACTATATTTAGACCATTCATATGCACAGCTTTAAGGAAAACCAATTACAAAAATATACCAAAGGGCAACTGCCCTGCCAATGGACCCCCATTCTTTCAAGGCCACGTATAAATTTTCATATGCTAACATCCCATTGCATACACCCACTTGTATTACAAAATCCCAGTGCATTTAAAAGAAGTTTTGTCCTAGAAAAATTAAAAGAAAATATTGCTTAATACTAAGGTTCTCGGGCTCATTCAACACAGATCCTAAGCATGTATGTGGTGGTAAATAGGTACGCTAGGTAATTAAGGAGAAGCAAATGTGGTGAGCCAAAGCAAGGTAGAAGACTTCTGCTCAGGACACGATGTGGAATTAAGAGATTAGAGTAGATGAACCCTTTAGAAGAACATTAAGTCATCAAGATCAATACCGGAGAAATAGTATTGTGACGTAAATACGAATGAGACATTAAGGGAAGAACCTGGGTGAGAGGTGTGACCGTGATGCTTTCTGCTAGAATGGTTTGGGTAGAAATGGCTAGTCCGAGGCCTCCCGAGAACACTCACACTTCTTAGTAGTTCTATCTTCAGTAAAACAGAAAGTAGCTTTCATATTTGCTATTCCAGATTTTAGTCTGTTCTTCTATCTGGAATGCAGCCAGGTGCAGTACAGGGGTTCTATGAAATATGAGCCAACCACCTCTCTGGTTTATGCTTCAAAGGCCATGACAGAAACCTGGTCTGCCATATGAATTTGCAAATAAAATTTTATTGGAATACAGCCTCACCTACAGTTACTACAGCTTCATGATAAGTGTATTCACGTTGGTGCAACCGAGTTGAAAGGTTACAATAGAAAGCGCATAGATGCAGGGCCAAAACATAGTTCCCATTTGGCCCTTTATGGAACGATTGCTAGTTGCTGGTACAGACGTTAGAAGGTCATCTCAGTTGACAGAACATGAACCAGAAACAACTGGTCATAAGACAAAGCTCAGTGAGCTCTGTGTAAGAAATGAGGAGGGTCACCTTATAAGACTAATGAGCACCATAAACAGCTTCCAAGAGCCACAGAATCCAGCCAGGAAAGGGCAAGGTTCAGATTCTACTTTGAGTCTATTACATTTTTGGTTTTTTTGGCAAGTTACAAGTATCTCTTTTAAGCCAAGAAACATTATCATGTATAAGAGTTTTTAAAGTTTGGCATGAAAAAAAAATTATTTACTTTCTTATCCCCATTCATAAGGTTGGCCAAGAGAAAACATTTAAGCTAGAAAAAAAAACAAAAAACAACCCGAATTATTTTTCCCAAAGTGGATAAATTTAAATCTAAAATCACAGTTTCTCCCCCATAGGTAGGTTTTCAATATTATTTTTTCGGGGAAAAAATAATATTTTGATAAAAGAAAAATTGAAAAAAGTTCTAATTATCCCAGAGGTGGCCAAAATGGTCAAGCTTTCTCAATGTGCCCAGAGCATAAGGAGATCAAGTCTGTCAGGTGCAGCAGACCATGGCAGTCTACTCAGGAAGCCTTCGCTACAGAGTGTTCTACACCTAGAGTCCTCAGACTCTTCCAGCTGTATTCTGCAATCACAGCTATGCTCCCTATCTACTGACACTTCGGACACTTCAGAGACATAAAATGCAGGAAAACACTGGAGCTTCTGTTTCTGCCTAATGATCTGTTAGATGAGTTTATACGCGTGAGTATGGGCCCCTGCTTTGGATATTTACATGTGCATTCTATTCAAAATCTGCTTCTCAAAGGGTGCGTGGTCCCTATAGCTAGTAATAATAGGACAACTACCCAAATTGTATTCAGCTCTACTTTTTAAGAAATATGATTCATACTCTTACTATGCATGGGATCTGCTTCCAGTGAATCTTTGCCCCTAGACTTACTTTGGATTAAAGCAAGGCTTTGCAGAACAGTCACAGGGGAACATAAGAGAAAAAGAGCGCACCGTGAGGACTCATGTTAGTTACTTAAATAGAAGAAATTTTACCACCCAATAATGCAAAGATTCTTGAAGGACAGTACAAATAAATATTTTAAGTGGGATATCATTTGAGATGTAAACGAATGGAATGATTAATTAAAAAAAAAAGTTAGACAGAGGTCTCCAACTTCAGTTTCATGATTGGAAGGAACTGAAGGGGATGGCAACAGGAAGACCAATAGTCTCAACTAACCGGGACCCTGGGACTTCCCAAAGACTAAGCCACCAACCAAAGAGCACGGTTGTTCTGGGGGCCTCAGAGGAATGCCTTGTCTGGCCTCAGTAGGAAAGGATGAACCTAATCCTCTAGAGACTTGAGGCCCCAGGGAAGGGAAATGCTGGGGGAGGGGGGGTTAGCACCCTCTCAGAGGCAAGGAGGAGGGAAGCCAACATCTGGAATGTAAATTAATAAGTTAATGTACAAAACAAAAAAATAACAAAAAGTACTATTGAATAAATAAAATAACATCAAAAAATTAGATAAAGAAAAACATTCTAATTAAAAATCGCATTTACCAACCAAAGAGTACATGTGGAGGGTCCCATAGCTCCAGCCCCATGTGTAGCAGGGGAAGGCCTTATCAGACATCAACTGGGGGTGGGGGGGGAAGAGGCCCTTGATCCTAGGAAGGCTCCATGCCCCAGTGTAGGGGAATGCCAGGGTGGGGAGGTGGGAGTGGGTGGGCAGGTAGGGGAGCACTCTCATAGAAGCAGAGGGAGGGAGGATGGGATAGGGAGTTTCCGGAGGGGAAACTGGGAAAGGGTATAACATTTGAAATGTAAATAAATAAAATATCTAATTAAATAAATAATAAAATATGGCATCTAGCCCCAAAGATTTCTCCATACTATATAATGCAAAAAAGCTAAGAATTTTATTTGTTTACCTCTGAAATGATAAATTTGTTATGACATTATATTTTAGGGTTCTGATTTTCTGAGCAACATCTAAAAACTAAAACAGCATAATCAAAATATGAAAAAGTCAATGTAAAGCTATAATAGTAATGTGTTCAACTATGAAATGTCTTTAAAATGCTTTAAATAATATAAAAATCCTTGACTTATCATTTATGCACGTTAAAAAGTTAGGATACTAGATCAATAAGACCTAAATTTTAAACAATGATACTTGTTTCCCTAGATAAAATGAGCACTGTATTGTCAAACAGAACACTGTTATGATAAGAGCAAACTCCAAACAGTGATTAAGCTAAGGAGTGATGACTCGGTCTGTGCCGTTTGATTGGACATGAAGTGGGAGCCAGGAAAGTACATTTTATTATCAAGTCAGAAACTAACAGTAATAATATGGAGGTGAATTTATTACTTGACATCTTAATTCAAACCTCAGTTTTAATTTAATTTCTACCTGAAGTTGTTATTCCAGACGGTACTGCAGTGTTATACTTCACGTACCTTACGTACCTAGGGCCCAGCATTTGCAAACATACTGAAAATCCCTTTAAAAACATCTATCTTGGGGATTGCAGTGAGTACAAAAAAACTCTTGACTTTATCAAAATGGCTACTTAGTAAATAAAATGTATCCATCCATACCCTTGAGGAGAGAGCTTGTCCAGCCACCCAGATTTCACTCTGGCTGCAGAAGATCCATAGAAGCAGGCATAGGGGGAGATGGCAGTTGAGATGGCTGACGGATCAGTATTTCCACTGGTGGAGCTTAAGGGGTAACTGTGCCTATTAAAAGGGTCCAAGTAGAAGGCTTTTTGAGTCCTAGACTTAGATGCTTTGGAATTTTTTCTTCTTAAACTCTGGAAGCATTCCTCTACAGTTGAGTACTCTGACTCAGAAGCAGAATCCTGTGGAAGACTATTCTTATCCTCACGGGGTATCCAAATGTCTTCGACTTTGTCTTCACTCCTTTGTTCCTTCCTGTTATCATATATGCTAAATAGGAAAGAATGGTAATCAAATTCAAAATGACATGGTTAATTTAAGCTGTCAGTTGAATCTTTAAAACTTATAAACCAACCAACCACAGAAAGTTAAGGCCAAAAGGTCCTTTTGGTAAAGGTTCAGTTACCCCATCTGATCTTCCTCAGACTTGCGCGCATACGCACATGCACACACACACACACGCACACACACGACATACATTTTCCAGGAAAAATTTCACTATAAATATTTTACTACCTTATGATATATGTGAACACTGGGAAAAGTCTTTTGTATAATTTAATCAGATTCTGACTTCAAGGAAGTTAAGTGCAAGTAACAATGGATTTTTTAATCCATTTTCTTCATCAAAATTTAAACATCAAAAAGAGCACAATTAAATGTCCTACTAATCCTTAGTCTCCAGGGAACAAAGGGAAGTACAAACTCATCTCTTGAAGACATTATTGCCTCCTTACCTACCTGTCTAATATATTAGAGGGATTCCATGTTCCACCCTAATGTAATACAACAGAGTAGGAGGCTGACAGCTCAGAACTATGTTAAAATTCTAATGAGGAAAAGCATCACACCACATGGATAGCCAACAAACAAACAAAGATTAGTGAGTGTCAGGATCTAAATGTTGAGCTGAGTCTAATATTTACTGGAATGTACTCATAACAGATAAGGGTATTCCTACAGGTTTCAAAAATGACAAATTAAGTCCATTCATTTATACGAAATGAATATCATTACAAGAAGGTTTTGCTTATCAACGAGACAGAATATCAGTTGCATATTATTGGACGCAATGCTCAAAAATCTATAACTTAAACAATCATGTAATCTAGCCATTTTCCATTTCTTTTCATAAAAGATTCACTGAGGATGCATTATTTATTTTTTAACTCAAGTAAATCACAAGATTAGCTTTGGAAAGTTAAGGTAGAAAATAAGGGAAATACGAGTAATAATCCAGCACAGCAAGTCCTACTAAAACTGAGAGAAATATAAAGTGTAGGTTTGGGTATTTTTCTTATGTGTTACCAAAAGAAATGAGTACTTGTGTACTCTTCAATAGTGAATTTCTAACACAAAGGACACATTCCATTTTTACAATTCTAAGCTCAGTTGGTTTTACACTGCCTCTTTTTCCTTTGTACTGGCATGTAGCCCATCTCAAAAGCAATAACTTAATGGTGAATAAAATATTACATGCTAACAAAATTACAGAAACATTAGAGTCAACTATGCATTTAAGGTATATTTTTAAGCAAATTCATGGCAGTTAAAATTCTTGGAGACAAAGACATTCCATTTCATTCTGTATAAATCTTTATAACTTTATTCTGTTTTTAAGATGCTTAAAATGTAAGATGTATATTTAAGATGTATAAGGCCTAACCAAAGTTGGAGAAACAAAGTTTAATAAATATCAAACTGATTTTCTAGGAGGAAAAAAGGGAACACAGCCACTGCACACTCACATTAGCCAAGGATGGATGGATGGATGGCTGCGGTCAGTAGGAGACAAAGATTAGCTGCTACAGAAAGCCATTAGGCTTCTAGACTAAAAGTAGCTACTCCATTTACACATGCAGTTCAGGGACTACACTGAATACTGTCCAGAAAACATTCAGGAAGTAAAGGAAAGCCCTGAACTTGCTCAGGTAACTAACTGTGGTAGAACTGCCTCATACAACGAGAAAAAAGTCGACATGTTTATGCCTTTTATTGTGAAGAGTGACTCCTCAGCACTCTCATATAGCCTACCTTGACTTGGTGAGAACAGAGTTTCTTGTAGTGGCTGTTTCCTCTTTAACTGTGTCCTCATGGGCCCAAAACTCATTCTTTATAGATCGCTTCTGTTCAAAATAAATACATTCATTGTTGGGCTTGTTGGTTTAGGCAATTATTTATAGTGTAACAGTACTTTGCAAACACCTACTATATTTGAGCTCATTTTTATTAAACAAATTTAACTAGTTAAATAATTTTTCAGTTCAAAACTATTTAAAAGCAAATATCAAACAATTTCTGATGTCCTTGGTATTTAATTTAAATTATTTCATTTATTAACTAAGAATAAACAATGTTAACTAACAATAATGCTCACGTACTTAACTCCCTGTGTGATTTGTTTGGTTGTAGATTTTCATTGATTCTGTGCTATCATGTGGAGAGCAGCTATGGCTCAGACCCCAGGGCTTGTGTAGAACACACAAGCACTCTGCCACTGTATGAAATCCTTAGCTATTTCTACTATGCACTTTTCTCTCGTGTCTCTTTTATCAACTCTATGAAGTAAAATAGTAAATAAGGGAAAATACCAGAAACGAAGCTTGAGTTATTAACCTGAACAAAATCTACAAACTTCTATCCTTAGGAAATCTGTCTCAGGATATATGGCCAATTAAAACCTATGGAGGTTTATGCTTTCGCAATTTTTGATGGTTTAAATATAGTAAGTGACACTGTGGTAAGTTCTTCAATGCACTATTCTATATTTTTTAGGTCAACATAAAAATGTGTCTACATGAACCATAGCTAAAGATATGGATTACCGTAATTTGCCCAAGCTAAAGTCTCATCATCTAGAAATGCTATTGGAAAGCACCACTGTAGTAGCTTCTAGGAAAATGAAAATGCATGGATAAGCTCTAGAACAAATAACTGCTTATGGAAACATAAAAGAAAATGAATGAGACTAACCTTGGAACTTTCTAGTCCCTGGAAGAGAAATGTCTCTCCATAAGGAAAGATGGAAGTTGAGTTATCCTCATTTGAATCTTTTGGAGGAATTACAGAATGAAAATGGAAAAGATGAACAATGTGGAACCGTGCAAAAAATAACAAGAAAAGCATTGTTTAGTTATTTTATAGCAACATCACAGCTTAACAATTATTCTGTAAGAGTCCAGAATGATATGCTCAATTCGCTCTTCCTAAACCAATTCTGCCCATGGTCTTCCTAAGACCTAGCACTCACTTGACCATACGATCACCAACTCTGAAGTCAGGACCAGTTACATATGGCCTTGTTAGTCTCCAAGACCCACATGAAATATAACTAAGAATAATGTCTCTGGGCAGCAGAAATTGGCCAGGGTACAAATTAGGATAGTTTAGAAAACCAAGAATATTTTAAAAGAAAGGATTTAATTTCTAACACCTAGTAAAGAACTTTAAGGGGTTCATTAATGTGACAGCTAGGTATCACCTAAACCCTTAGACCTCGTGATATAACCACTCTCAGCTACTAACACACCTACGAGTGGACCTATAGAGGAGCAATTTCAAGAAAACATCCTGTATCGGTGAACTGTATTTATCTAGAGGAAAAAATCCTCAGTATTTGCATTTCTTCTAGGGAAGTTTTTCCAAAAGTAGAGTAACCAGTCAAGAAAAATATTCTCGAGCTTGTGTAATCACATTTTCAAACACTGAGCCAAAAGGCCCAACCAATGATCAATTTACCAAAGCAAGAGTGTCAAAGTTTTCACCAAGCTAAAATGTTTTTTCATACATAATAGTCTCAGACTACCAAAAAATAATCAATTTAGTTGAATGCCTTTGACTAATGACAAATGGAAGTCTGTCTCTAAAATATCTTTGCTGCAAGCACGTGTGATTTCCAGGATCCCAGTGCCCCTTTCTTTCATATGGAAGTGAAGGCAGTCACCCCAGTATGCCCTACTCCACAGGCAGGCTGCCTGTACAACACAACTTTAAGAATACTTTAAGTTGATCACATGAGGATAAACTAATTTACAGAGATTTTAAAGCAGAGACTCACTTTTCAGTGTCGAAGATTTTCCAGCTGAGGTAGTAATACTTCTTCTGTCACGGAAATAGCTTAAAGGAAAATGGAAAGTTAGATCATTATATTATCTTGAATACAAGATATATAGTGGAGCTCTAAATCCGTCTAAGACTTAAAATTTAAATAGAAACATCAATACCCAAATGTAGAGTTAACGTGAATTATAAATAAAGGACATATTCTATCAACTCTTTTTTTTGGATTTGGCATTCAAGGTAGAGATTTCATCAGACATTACAAGTCTTGTAAATTCCCTCCCTACAACACTCAAAATTTATAAAAAGTATTTGTCTGGTGTTCATATGCACTTGATTTGAAAACTGTTAATCATATGTCAGAAAAAACTAATTGAATAGATGTATTTATATAGCTATTTTGACATCAACTTCATCACATTTTATCAAAAATATGCTTCTAGGACATAATATGAAAATACTTCTTCTTCAAATGCCTTACAGTTTGGGTGGCAGATATGGCATATGTACAGTGAGAATACAACATGAAAACAGCTGACAGAGGCAGACACTGTACAAAAAAATTGTAAAGCATCTACTGCTACATGTGAGGTTGGTGTGTCTAAAAGAAAGGATCAAGGCACACTTAATTTCTCTTTCATGAGTATTTGCCCAAGTAGTTAGAGGCCAAGGAATAACAAAAGAACAGAAATCAGTGAAATAAAATATTGACAAAATCTAAAACTTGCTGTTACAAAATGTGGCTTTTATAGGATCAATAAAACAGATATATTTCAGTGAAAATAAATATAAGCAATAGGAGATAAAAATGAAAAGTATCAGAAGTGAAAAGAGAAGACATCACTACAAAGCCTAAGAACATTACAGAGATATATTAACAAGAAAAGGCTTATGCTCGAAGCATTGATAAACTGGATATTATCCATGTATTCAAATGATTACCTCTGAAAGATCAAATAAAATTTAATAATTCCACCTCTAAAGAAAAAGCTTAACTGAGTAATGAATTACCCACTCACAATATCTCCACGCCTAAATATTTCAGTAGTAAATTCCAACACACAATTAAAGAAATAATATCAATCCTAAAACATATATTGAGAAATAGATGTCAACTTATCTTGCTAATCCAATATACAATGATAAGTAATTAATCAAACCATAAATAAATATTAGTCTGGACATAAATGCAAAATATTAGTAAATCACATCTGCCAATATATAAAAAAATAATATAAGCAAGTAAAATTTATACCTAAGAAATTAATGTTTATTTGACAGTAGGGATAATAACATTAAAAAAATTGACAATATATTGACAAACTCATTTAACAAAACACACCCATATATAATAAAAATTGTCAACTCCTAGAAGAACGCCTCTTTAATCTAGAAAGGGTTTTTATGAGAGAGGTCCACTAAAAGCTGGAACTAAGAAGTAAATGTTTCCTCTGAAGGAAGGAGATCTGCTTCTATCATTTGTGTTCACAGATTAGTTGCTAAAGTTTCAAGGCAGGGCTATATTACATCATATTATATTAAATTATATTATAGTTCGAGTCAAGCTTGAGTTCACTCTTTATCCTAGTGAGGTCTGGAACTATAGCCCTGATTCTACTCTTCAGACCTTCTAAACCTAGTAGAACAAGGCAGGTGCTAGCACGTGTTCTTCTCAAACTATTCAGTATACCAAAGTCTTAGGAAAAAGAATAAATACCTATAACCCTGACAGTTCTACATACTAGCAATAAACAACTGGGAAACTAACAAAATTCAATTCTTCTTATAATATTACCTATAAACATGAATAACCCTATTTTTTTTTAAACTGAACAAATCCTGGACAGTAAAAACTGAAGAATTATTAAGAAAAAAATATAAGAAGATTCTTAAATATACTACATTCATAAACTGGAAGATTCAATATTATTAAAATCTCATTTCTCCCTATATCGATATATATGGATAAATTCTAAAAAAGTACTCTTTCAGTGGAGTTCAAAAATAGATGTTACTAAGATTACTTGAAAGTTTACATGTAAGTGAGAATGAGCTAGAATGGTCAATACTTTGAGAGTTTAAGTGTTGGGTTAAATGGTGGGTGGTGAGTGTGTCAAGTGTCCGCCCCCCAGGGTTCGGGCCTCTGGGATGGGCAGGATGAGGGAAGTTCGACTGCACTCACCCCAGGCACCACAGGGTGGTGTCTGACTGTGTGATGCCTTGGGGGACACCGCCCGAGGGTATGGGAGCATGGCCTGCGGTCCTGAGGACTACAGGGAGCTGGCTTCGCCTGGTTCTCAGGCTCTTGCTGAGAGGCCTTCTGAGGCTCCTTAGATGAAGGCCTGTTCCATCACCCCTCCACCCCCATGAAGAGAGATAGTCCATGGTTTTAGGGTATTTATTGTCATGGAGGAGAATGGCAATGAGTGAATCTATACCCCCACCCCACCCCAATCTCAAGGCAGACCTGAGATTAAAATACCATTTGCAGGGAGGAGTGGCTGGGAAGGGGAAGTGGAGTTTATTGGCTAAACTTCTAGGTATCTCATTAAAATAGTAATGTCTTGAGGCTACATGACCACACCTCTACTTGTAGAGGGGCTTGGGCATTGCCCTTATGTGACTGATAGTCACAGACCTATGGAGGAGAGCTGCAGCCTCCTGTCAGGCTGCCTTTCACGGTCCCACAATATGTCAACTTGTTAACTGTGAATGAGCTAGAATAGTCAACATAAATTTTCAAGAAACAACAGGGTTGGAAGGCACAAGCTCTATCATTTCAATATTTAGTCTAAAACTACACTAATCCAATCAGCAAGGCAACAATAAAGTACTAGACTTACACCAGAGGAGTGAAAAAGAAAATTGGCATATCATCTCACAATCTATGGCCTATTTATTTATTTAAAAATATACAGCAATTCTTACCCTCAGCTGGAAAGAAAAGGAAAGTCATGAATTTTGAAGGTAAATGGCAGGAACTATAAAATACCATACTGAGCATGGTAACTCAGGCCCAGAAAGCAAACATTGCATGTTTTCTCCCATCTGAAGTTCCTAGCTCCAAATATCCAGATGTGAGTACATAAGCTTGAAGAATTCCAGAAAACAGGGCCATTGTAGAGGTGGGAGGGGTAGAGGAGCAATAGGGAGAGGGACTAGCAGGGTCCAAGGGTTCTGAGGAGTAAAACAAGAAAAGTGGGAGGGCTCTATATGGGGAGGGGGATAAATACACAAGAAGGAAGGAGGGTAAAATAATAGTGAGAAGTCTGAAAAAGTCAAAGAATCATACAATTAATTATCTAAAATATCTACAAATATCTATGAAATGCATAAGTGGGCATGCATATATATAATATATATTATATATGATATATATATTAATATAAATATTATATATAATATATATATTAAATGAAACTTTCGCATCTTTGCGGACAATGTGTCCCCAAGAGCCAAAGACTAATGAAAATACTATCATCAGACACGAGAAGGTCTCTTTTAAGTCATTGGTCACGGTTGCCAAAGAGACTCCTATGACCCTTGGTTGTCTAACATAGGTAGCAAGTAAGTCCCTATGCTGAAGATACCATGTACATTGATACAGGGCCTGGAAGACCTGTGCTAGACCCAGCCTGAAAGCCTCCTCTCTGAGGACTAGCTTTCAAGATACCAGAAATTATAGCTATGTGAGCACTGAAAGGAAGGTGACAACCATAGTCCCACCCAGCTCTAGCACCTATGAACCACAACGATGAGCAATATGGCATGATAACTCCCAGGGTTCAGCTGGGGCACACATACCTTGGCAGAAAGCATCAATTCTTTAATTGGACTTAAGACCCAATCCACAAGAGAAGAATTATGTCTCATGCTACAATCCTAGGCAACTACCCAGGTATGTGAGGTCTTGTAGGACAATCTACAACCTTCACACTACTAACCCAGCATAATCTATAACTACATTCTAAATATGGGTCCTTATGCCCGCAGAAATGTGTAGTTCTTCCTCCGAACCAAGGAAACTATTCTCTGTGACAGAGACCATTACAACCACAACTCATCAAAAGACAGAGTGTGCAACCCAGTCCCAACTGATTGATCTATAAAGCAACTCTGGCACATAAGCCTCAGAAGTTGGGCCTGGTTCTGCCTATCAATCCCATGCTCTAAGAAATAAGACTCAGACTCAAAATATGTTTACAAATACCTTGGCCATATAGCTAGGCTCTGACTAGATTGTAACTTAACCCATTCATTTTAACTTACATTCTGCCATGTGGCTGGTTACCTGTGTTCAGGTACTATGTATCTGTCTCCTCACATCTTCCTGGGTAGATCTTTCCATGCCTGGCTCTATCCCAGAATTCTTTCTGCCTCATGGATGTCCCACCTTCCATTTCCTGTCTTTTCAATTGACAGGTGATGCATCCATACAATACACAAGATATTCTTTCTAGAAGGGATCACTGTGAAATAGGAGATATAAACTCCCATAGCCTGCCCAATCTCAGGTCTCTAGATAGTTCCAACGATACTCCTCACGAAGCTAGGGGAGTCTTAAAGAAGAGTAGGAGATAGAATTGAGTGAACCTGAGGGATCAAGGACACCACAGGAAGACCTACAGAGTCAACTGACCTGGATCCATGGGGGCTCTCAAAGACTGAACCACCAACCAAAGAACTTGCAGGGCTGGACCTCAGTGCCCCCGGCATATGTAGCAATGTACAGCTTGGTTCCATGTGTATCCTCTAACAATTGGAGCAAGGGCTGTTTCTGACTACGTTGCCTGCCACTGGATCTCCTTACATACCTGATTTGCCTATTTAGGCATCAGTGGAGAGGCGGGGCTTTGTCCTGCTAGGATTAGCTGTCTAAAGGTGGAATGGAACCTAAGGGGGCTTCCTCTTCTTTGAGGAGAAGGGGAGGGGGAAATAGGGGGAGAAATTTGTAAGGGCAGAGCTGGGAGGAGAGGAAGGAGAGGGCTACAATTGGAATGTAATGTGAATAAAATAAATTATGAAAATAGGAAGAGGAGGTATAAAGACTGAAAGGGTCAGAGGAACAGGAAGCCTTGGATGAGAATGTGTCCCTTAGAAATCTCAAAAGACTCTACCCATGAAGTCTCAGGACCATGGCTGCCCAAAGATGATCTGAACAGGAGTACAGCAATTAACATTTTAATGTGGAATGAGGAATGCTCAAGAGGACCTCAACACTATATAAAGGACTACAGAAAAAAAACAGAGATGAGAGCAGGAGAGTCTTCTGCAGAGAAGAGCATACCAGTTGGTTATCCCATGCCAGCTGGTCATTCCAGAAAACATACACAAGCAGGTAAACTGAGTAGGTTGTTTTGTGTACTTAGAGGGTAAAAAAAGAATGGAGCGCATGTATGTGATATGACAGGAGAGGACTAGAGAGATGGCTCCATGGGTAAAAGCACTTAGTACATTTCCAGGCTTCCGGAGTTCAGTTCCCAGTACCCAGTCAGGGAGTTCACAACTACCTCTATCTCTAACTCCCAAAATCCAACACTCTCTTCTGGTCTCTGAGGACACCAGCACTCATACCCAAATACCAACACACACATGCACGCACACGCACACGCGCACGCGCGCACACGCGCACATACTTAAAAATAACCTAAGTCTTTTGAAAAAGAACTAAAGAGATGTAGACACCTGCTGGAAGGGGCTAGGGAGAAGGCACTGGGGAGGGAGGGAGATGAAGAGATTAGAACAAGGTGTGATGTATCTGAAGCTAGCATGAGGAAACACTGCTCTGAACGTTAACATTGAAAAATTAAAAATGTATTTAGAAAAAAAAGACTAATACGAAAAAAAATAACAAAATCAAAAAAAAAACTTGGATCACAAGAATATCTTAACCACCTCTCACAAGCTCAAACTTGGACCATCAGCCATCTCCATCAGTGAGATATGAGGTAATTCAAAAAGCTGCACTCCTCTCCTGGCAGCTGTCTCCTCTCCTGGTAGTCAGGAACAGCCCTTTGTGGTTAATTGTCCTTGAGGCTGACAGCAGGCTGCTCCCAGTGTCAGACACTAAAGCACCAGGCCATTTGTCCGGGCATATGTGCTAATACGGCATCTGCACCCTCAGCACCAGCCTTCACTGGAACAGAACACCACCATCCTCACCACCTCAGTGGGCTTTTCTAGGAGATTATAGGATGAAACAGCTTACAAGGAAAATCAGGTGTACCATAATTTCAGAGAAAAACTGGTCAGCTTATCCCACCAATATACCACTCACTTCAAAAATGTTCATTAAAAAAATGTAAAATCCCCAACACAGAAGCTTCTTGGCTCACAGCCCTTCTCTGAGAAAGCCTCAGAAGCCCTCTGGATTACTTGCTTACCTTGCTAAGTAAACTTTGGCTTAACTCTTTGTGGCTCTTGACTAAGTGTTTTCATCTAGAAGCTAAGAACTAAGAGATCATGATAACAAAAGCCTTGTGCTTTCCTTGTTCAGAGGGATGGCACTTTTGGAGTTACCCCAGTGGTCATCTGACTTGCATAAGTACTGAATCCTCCTTCACCCTTTTATTTCTATGTGTTCGTTGGCTTACATCTTGCCAAGGGGTGACTCATTCTTATCAGAGCTCCTGGACTCAAGCCTGGCTCTGCTTGGTTCCTCCAGCTAGCTACTCATATCATGAGAAAATGATAAAATACATAAAATTAAAAGAAAACTGTATTATAGTCTGGCAAAAACTTGGGAGTAAGCCCAATCCTAACAGGTTCACCTCTTCCCTACATAGTATTATAATTTATAAAAAAAAAAAATACACAATAAGGATAGGAACTTTGCATGTGTAGAGTCAGCTATGGGACTGTTACTCCAGCTCTCCATGATAAACTCTTCTCTTAGTTCCATTGCCCAGGGCCTCTGCTGACTCGCCATCGTCATCCTCAACTATTTCCTGGAATGTCAATTTAAATAGATACTTCAAGAGTCCATCCATCACTGTGTTTAGTTATGTGAGAGCTCAGGGGGGGAAATGAGTCAAGTATCACTTTCAGTAGATCTAAGATGGGTATTTGTTTTGGGAAGTCTTTAATAGGAACTACTTCATTTGTAATAGTGACAATGTTTCAACAATTACTAGTGGAATAAATTATATTTTAATATAATATTATACACCATATATATACATACATACACACACACACACACACACACACACACACACACACACACACGCTAACATGCTAAGGTCTTCATTTTGGTACACCAAGATACAGAAGAATAGAATATTCAAACATCTACAAGAGTCAGGAGTGGTAGTAGCCTGAAATGTCCTGACTTTAGGAAGCTATAGCAGGAGTTTTGGGAGTCCCAGTCCAGACAGTGTTACAGAGGCAGACCCTTTTCCCAAACAAGTTATCGTCTATGGCCAAGGTACTGAATCTGAGGCAAAAGCCAAAAATCATACACAGAAGAATGAACACAAACTTCAAAATACAGGTAACTTCAGACATGGCAGGAAGGGCCAAGAAAACTGTCACGGTAATTTCTTAATCAACTGAAGTTTGAGTCTACTATGAAAAAATGTTAGGTTTTTGTCTGTATGGTGTTTTATTAACACTGTTATAAAGCTTTGTTCCATATAAAGTTTTGGGAAGCTTGTTATTTTATAGCTCAAGAATAATTTTGTTTAAAATGAAAGTCTTGGATTAAAAAAAAAAAGGGAAAAAGAATAACTTAATCAAGTGAATACTCAGTACACCTATATAAGTGATTTTCACATTGTGGGGTGTGTGTCTGTCTGTGTGTGTATCTGTGTGTGTGTGTGTGTCTGTGTGTGTGGTTACATGCCTGTGTGTGTGTGTGTGTGTGTGGGTGTGGGTGTGGGTGTGTGGTGCACGTACATTAATATGCAGGTGTTCATACCTAGGATGTGGAGGACTAAGAAGAACGTTAGGTATCTTCCCATGATGCTACCTGCTTCACTGACTGACATGATCTTACACTATACTGCAAATTTCCATTTTAGCTAGAATGGCTAATGAACAGACTAACAGGCTCTTGGGTTCCACCTATCCAAGCAGGGGTTAGAGGTCTATGAATACCTGCTTAGCTTACACATGGGTAATTGGGATTTAAACTCCGGTCCTCATGCCTGTACAGTAAACACTCTTACCTACTGAACCATCTCTCCAGTCCCCTTTTCCACAAAATACTTAATCATTAAAACTTCCAAGAAAAGCACTGATACTCAGACTAATATCAAAGAGCTCCCTTACACACTGCATTTAAATACTATTTGGGCAAGGCAGTCAAACCCCAGAAATAATCAATCACTTACCCTGTAACAGATCTTCATTTCAAAGAATGGTTTTTAAACTGCAGTTATTACAATGGTAACAAATGATCATTACAGACTTGAAGCCAGAAGGGAAAAACATACATTCCTCAGGCAGCTGTTTAAAAGTGCACTGAGGTTTCATATCTATCCATCTAACACAAGCAAATCTACGTTCAAAACCAATGGGTGGGTGACCTATACCATAAATGAAGTAATGTAAAATTCTTAATGCACAGGTGAGTCTCTACCTGTGAGCATCTCAGAAATGGCCTAGGGCTAAGAATAAATCATTACAGAACAGTAGCAACCAAGTCTACCACATTATCATGAAAGCTTTTTAAATCTACTAGCATAAGCTATGATTTAATATATGCCTTTTAATGATTTGCTTATAAGACAATATAAATGAATGACCTTTTAATTTTTTGTAAAGTCCTAAGTATATGGATACACATTATTACCCTCTGTGGTGGTTTGAATATGCTGGGTTCATAGAGAGTGGTACACTTAGAAGGTGTGGCCTTGTTGGAGGAAGTGTGTCACTGTGGGGGTGGGCGTTAAAGCTCTGCCCAGTGCAGAAGAGATAGTTTTCTCAGCTGTGGTTAGAACAAGATGCAGAACTCTTAGCTCCTCTAGTGCCATTCCTGCCTAGAAGCTGCCATGCTTCTGCCTTGATGATAATGGATTGAAATGCTGAACCTGTAAGCCAGCCCCAATTAAACGTTGTCCTTATAAGAGTTGCCTGGTCATGGTCTTTGTAGCAATGGAAATCCTAACTAAGCACCCTCTAACAATAAATTTATTATTTAAATTTTAGTTACTTTTTCAACTCAGAAATTTTCAGATCTTGAAGTAATTGTCAGATTTCATCTTAATGTATTCTCCTTAGGGCTAACAAGAAAGGAAACTTGATAGCTCAGTAGGTAAAGGTACTTACTGCTAAGCCTAGGACCAGAGTTTGATCTGTAGTACCTACGTGGTGGAAGGAGAGAACCTGTTCCTACAAGTTGTCCTCTTGTCTCTACATATGAAACAAAGGAAAATAATTCTGAAAGAATGCGTTTTTGTGAAGAAAGCATGTAAGAAGAACAAAACCTGACTTTAGGACTCCTCAGCATTGTTCTGGTTTATAGGAAATGTGAAGTTTAACCTCCTAAAAAATGTGTTTTCCAGACTTCAACAGCTCTGTGCTAGAAAGATACTACAGCAATCTCTATAGCCCAGCCCAAGCTCAGGATCACTGGCAGCACCTCTGACACCTCCAGATCAAACCTGACTTCTCCAAGCACAGCAGGGTCAACAGCCCAGGCTCAGCTGGAGTACTTAGGGAAATGGAGCTCTTTCCCTTTCCTACTTCCCTAATATGAAAATCTGAGTAGGAAATGAATTACCCTAGATCTAGATAGGCATGGGTGGGGCAGGGGTGGAACACACACCAACTGGGGCTGAAGGCTAACACAATAACAGAGTTGTATTGCTGTAACCCTATTCCGGGAACTCCCCAGTTCCTCCTCTTCTCCTTACCCATACTTATCCCCCACGTGACAGTTTGCTTATCAACCACACCTGCTTGGGTGGCACAGGCTTGTTTTATCAGCTCCTCAGGAGGCTAAGGCAGAGGAACACTAAATTCAAGGACACCTGGGCTATAAAATGAACTCGAAGCCAGGTTGGGCAAATGGTAAGCATTTGTCTCAAAATAAAAATTTGAAAATAAATGATGGTTCTCTGTTTGAGCATTTGCCTAGCATACAATAGTCCCTGCTATGCTCAGCCCTTAGCAGCAATAAAATCACACACACACACACACACACACTCCATCAGTATAAATCGCATAAAGAAAGCTATCCTACCACCCACAGCCCCCTTGATGGGCTGGCTAGATTATTTCCCTTGAAATGTCTCCATACCTACCTTTAGATGTATGTGGGGGGTTTCTCTCTCTCTCTCTCTCTCTCTCTCTCTCTCTCTCTCTCTCTCTCTCCCTCCCTCCCTCCCTCCCTCCCCCCTCTCTCTGTGTACCCATCCTCTTTCCCCACAGAACTCTCACTTTCTCGAATCATATGTAAATCTTTATTAAAACATTTTCTCAACAAACTCTAACTTTGCTTCAAATATAAATGAGCTTATATAATTCTTTATTCAATTCAGTAACTGTCTATTACTGTCCTTTATACTTTTTGTCCAGTTTCCTATAAAGTATATAAAATATTCTTCCACACTGGTGAGAAGTTTGTGTTGTTTTCCTTATCTAGGATGGAATCTCACTACATAGCCCAGGCTGGCTTGGAACCTGCAATCCTCCTACCTCTGCCTCCAGAGGGCCGAAAATACAGACATGAACCACCATACCAGACCCAAGGTTTTTAAGAAATTCAAAATGGGGTGGAGATGGAGGTACATTTTTTATCTGCTCTGGGGCAAACAGATCTCTACCACTGCACAGCTAGACACTGCTCCCTTCCCATGACTCCCAAATCCTCATTTTTCTGTCCTTTTAATGCTCAGAGGGTATTTTATCCAAAAGAGAGAGGCTGACTGCAAGCTGTACTAAATACCAAGGAGTTGCATGAACTATGTAGAAAAACCATGAAACCGCAGGAGACAGAAAGGAACATAAGACATATGTTCTTTCTCTCTCAGGACTATCCTGCATGGGGTCATGGGACACTCCCAGAATTCCTAAGGAAAAACAGAAAAAGGTCCTTCAGAATTTCTGCTCTGGGCTCCAAAAGAACAGCATCAACTCAAAATAGAGACAGAAAAGGAGGGAACTAGTGTGACGTACACTGCCCTCCCCATCACGCTCTCCAAAGCAAAGGAACAGGTGCAAATTCAGAAACAAGTCAAGGCAAGAAGAGAAACATGGAACTAGAATATCAACTGTTTCTGATAAGTTAGGAGAGAGGACAGAGGGATGAAACGAAAACTATTGTTATCAGGCACCCAAAAAATGAATGCACTATCTTTTATCTTCTTATTTAAGCAGAGAGAAACTCCTGTAATCCGCAGTTGTATTTCAAGGGCCGTATTGAAGCACCGTGAAACTGTGTACGTGCTATCTGCGATGCAGCAGACAACAATGAAAGACAGACAGTAGCCTTTGGGAAATATTTTGATTTGGTTGCTCCTTTTGTGATCTGAGTACCTCCTGGGAGATCAGGTAACAGACATGCACTCCTACACCTGGCTTATTCAGAGCTGAGGGTCACCTAAGGGCTTCCTGCATGCTGGGTAAACACCATCACCTGGGCTACACCCTCAGCCCCCCCATCCCTAATATACGTGCATATTTCTCGTTACTCCACAATAGAAGAAAAGGATTTCAATGACCAAGCCTAAACATCATACTACACTAGGCATTAGCTTTTAACTCATCTCCATATTATGTTACTTCTAAATTTTAAAAATATCTCAGTTTTAACATCTACGGGCTGAGGAGATGGCTCAGCGTTTAAGAGCACTGACTGCTCTTCGAGAGGTCCTGAATTCAATTCCCAGCAACCACATGGTGGCTCATAACCATCTGTAATGGGATCCAATGCCTTCTTCTGGTGTGTCTGAAGACAGCTACAGTATACTCATATAATAAATAAATTTTTTTAAAAATTGTTTTAAAAAATCAACAGGCTTTCATGTGATACAGAGATTCTTTCTATCCAAAGCAGTCAAAACTACACCACTCTGGTATTTGGAATGCTTTATATTAAAGGCACTTCATTCGAGTGTTTCACAACAGCAGGAGGGAGGACACTGCTCTAACCTTGGCATCATTTCTTAAAAGCAGAAGATGAAGTTTCCCAGTAAAAGGAATAGCATCCTTATCATCAAGGACAGACGTGGAGATGCCACTAGACCCAGAGTAAATTGTACATTCTTCATCAGAAAAGAACCCTTAGCTGTTGTTTACACTTGTACACAGAATTAGTTTCCTTGTCACAGTTGGTCGGGTGTCCTCACTGTTCCTTATGCTTTTCTTCTCGATGGCGGTTCCTGCACCGCTGATGCTAGTACTTGTTTGTGGTGCTTTCTGCTCTAACTCCAGCAACCATCTAATTCTAAAACCCTGTTGGGACTCTCAGAAGATGACAGTGCACCGCCACAGGCCCTGTGCAGCTACATACCAGCATCAGTATCCTTAAAACTTGCAAAAATAGCACAGGCCATCTGACTTAAACTTAAGTGTTTCTTTTCTCGCAATTTCCCCAGACTTACCAAGAGATTCAGTGTTCCTGTATGCGTTCACAGTAGACCCCTCTCACATCCAGAAAGCTTCTGACATAGGAAGACTTGTGGACTTTTATTTAATTGTTCAAATTTTGCAAGTATTTTAAAGCTAGAAGGTTATATAATAATGTGTGATGTGTAAACTTGAGTCAAATTCTTATATATGAAGAAAACTTTTAAAATCAATATTAAGAAATTGGGTTCTACTATTGTAGCATGTCACGATAACCCTAAGGATAACCCTAGTGGCATGCATGCCTTGGTGATAACCTAGTCTCTAATTAAACTTAAGACCCATTCAACAAGAGGGAAATCAGATCTGGCCCTGGAAACCTGGTAGCTACCCTGGGACAGTGAAATCATAGATCCAGAAGAGAATGCTACTAATGCTACTTTTCTAAACTAGCATAATCCCTGAATATTACTCTCTTTGTGCCTACAACCAGATGTGTGTAGTCCTCTTCAAAGAAACTTCTCAATGCAATAGACAGAGACTATTATAAAAGAAAAAAACCTAATAACCAATTAAAATCCAGACTTATGGAGGCCAATCCCCAGATACATCTTCAAAACAAATTCCACGCCTACGGTGTAAGGAACGCTGACGGAAGAGAGGCCAGAAAGACTGTCTTTGGGTTCCATTCCCCTAGCTGGGCTGCTTTGTCTGGACTTAGGGGGAGTGGATGTGCTTAGTCCTGATGAGACTTGAAGTGCCAGAGCAGGTTGGGCACATCCCCTTCTCTGGGGAGAAGAGGAGGGGAGAATGGGAGAAAGGCAGTGGGAGGGGGGACAGGAGAGGAGGAAGGGGGACTTCAATCTAGATATAAAGTCAATGAATAAATAAATTAATGAAGAAAAAAAGAAAAGTAAAAAAAAAGATCTAAGGATCAGAGAATTTGCCGTGAGACTGTCTTCTAGTAATTTCAGAAGCTATGTCCATAAAGTCTCACTAACATGACTGCCTAAATGTGATCTGAACAAAGATAGCAGCAACAGACATGGTGAGGTAGACAGGCCTCGGCCCTACCGAAAGAAAGAACTATAGGTAACCAAGGAGTGCTGAGAGTGGGAGAAACAGTCTTCCCCAGAAAAGAGCCTCCAAGTTAGGTTATCAATACCAAATGGTCGGCCCTGAAAAAATATTTACAAAGTAACATTATACAGAGTTAGAAGGATGTATTTAGGAATACATAGACACATATGCACGTAGCAATAATTAATGAAAAAAGAGGCCATGAATTGGAAAGAAAGCAAGGAGGGGTAGATGGGACGTATGGGGAGGAGGGGGGAGGAGGGAGAAGTGATGGAATTATAGTCCTAACGCTGGAAATTACGGAGATCATCATTCTATAGTTACATTCCATTACGCTAGCAACCAGGGCTCCAGCCATGATCACAAACAGACTCAGCAGTGCAACCAGGACCCCAAAATGCTCTCTGTTGCAATTATTAAATATTGCAATAATATTGTACATTTTGTTTTTACAATTTCTTCCTTTTTAACTAACATCTTTTATCATTTCATGATATACTTCTTATGCTAAATTTTTAGTCAACATATTCAAACAATTGTATAGAGGGAGGGACATGCTGTACACTTAGTTTGCAGTCTTCTACAGCAGTCATGGTTCTCAGGACTTGGTTAATGGTGATTTTTAAACCATAATATTGCCTAGTCTTTCTAAAATAAATACTGAACGGCAAAAAGAAGAGGAAAAAGTCAGTAGCTTCTGGACTTCATAAGGCAAGCTAGAGGCTCAGCACTTAAACGACATTATTACCACTGATTCTCCGTAAACACCAGGTTTCACCTGTCTGATGGCACTGACACCTCTCTGGAATGAGATCTCAAGTTCCCTGACCCTGGATCCTGAGAAAATTACTGAAGAGTGCATCCCAACTAGTAACATGAAGAGAATCACCCCTATTCCAGGGTCTCTGTGAAGAATGGACAGACTAAAAGTCATGGAGCAAGCTGGGGCCTGCATATTTTACAGATGATATTTTTATGCTGATTCTCAGCAAGCATCAGACTTTGTCACTGGTGTCAGGCCCATCCTGGCAAAGAGAAATTAATTATGGTCTCTCCCTTCAAAGACCTTATGTTCTAGTATATTAGAAATACTTAAATTCGCCCAGGTTATAAATTGCTATCCTTTGCAGAGATGTCTTGTTACCTCTTCTCTTGAAAATACAATTTCAATTGCCAAGGGTCTCCCAAAGCAAAAGACTCAGTAGCAGCCACAGATTCGGGCTGGAAGGACACCTTTGCAGGAGGTATCAGCCTGCAGTGTGAGCAGACAGCCTGAAAAGCTCTACAGCTCCACAGTGTGAGCCATCAAGCCAGAACCACACCTCACTTCCCAGCAGAACCAAGTGTAGCAATCAGTGGAAAGATGAGTAGGTCATACCCACCCATCCCTGGAGAAAAACCTAAACTATTTTAGGTATAACTGATAAATGATGGAAGATTCTCTCTGCTTTAAGTCAGCTTCTTTGAAATCATCTGGCTACTTAAGAATAATTGCAACCCAACTGTATGTGTAGGGTCCCTCTCACTGGGGTTCCGGAGTTCTGGAGTTCATGAGCATGGCTCCATTCTGGACTTCCATGATCTTCTTACTTGCTACTTATTACTTTTTACTTTCTACACTTGTCTTCTGCAAAGCTTTTCCTTTTCTATATCCTCCCTCCCAGTGCAACCACTTCCAAGTTCAACAGATTTGTGTTGAATTATTAATTGGTGCCAAGGACTGTGCCAGGCAATGAGAAACTGGCATTAAAAGTACATTCCCTTCCAAAGAGTAAATAATGTAGGGGAGAGAGTCAGCAACTCAAACATGTGCTCTGATCTAATAATGGAACACAGTAAGAGATGAGGAGGAAAGGAATATCCAGGGGGAGCAAAGGAAAGGAATGGTCCCCAATGAAACAGGGGAAGGCTATATCCCCAGTAGCTACGTATGAACTGGAAACAGAGTCTAAGGAGTTACATGCAGTACAAAGAACACAGAGGTAAAATGTCTGAAGGAGGAACAATAAAAAGACTGGTATACTAGTCGAATGTACAGAGGGCAGCCTTAGAAAGGAATGCTGAAAACACTTTTGCTAAACATTAATAAAGTCTCCCATATTGAATACACAAAGTTTCTGTCCCAACGCTTACCTCCCTGAAAGTGATTTTGTTGACCCCGGGATCTCTGGTACAGGGCGATGTCTCAATAGAAACGATCTAGAAGGTCTGGAAACCAACTTGCTCCGGCTTCTCATGGGGCTCTGGACTGGCGAGGATGGAACATACAGTTCGTTCACAACCATCTCTCCTTGAAACTGAAAGAACGGGGCTGGTGGGAAGCTTCTGAACACACCATTAGTTCCATTTCCAGAATGTGTTTCTGATGTTGGATAGTCCACCGAGGGAAGACATTCAGTGTTTGTGCTAAGTGCCTTGCTGGAATCTTCTGATATCAAATTGACTTTTTCTGTTTGTTCTTCTCCAGCTGTATACTCCACAGGCTTCTTGGTAATCAAAGAATCTATTTTAACATTTACACGACCAAATAAAGAGTCTTGTGAAGAATCCACATTCTGGTGTAGCTCTTCTTCTGGACAGGGCAGGTCATGTGAAGAAAGAGATAGCTTATCATGTGATTTAGGAGACGGACAGTTTCCTTCACTGAGGGTACTGGTTGTAACCATCTCTGACAGTGTTGGGCCAGGTCTATGGACAGTAACAGAATCAGAACACTCTACGCAGGTGCTACCGCTGGAAGATGGAACACTGTGCTGCTCTTTTGTGGTGCTGCCATTCTTTGCCTTATGCACATTTGCATATATTGGGAAGTCTTGCATTTTTGAAAAGATCATTTGTAACTGTTTAAGTATCCTCCTACGGTGTCCTGTAGGTGATATTCCAATTTGATGGAGCACGCTGTCATTTATTGATGTGCAGTCCTTCACAGTATAAAAACCAAACTCCCGGAAATGTAAGAGGTACTGCTCCAAATTGATGCTCATCAGGAAATCTCTCATGTCCACATTTACATCACTGACTGAGGACATAATGGTGGCTTCATTACTATGTGAGTATTAAAAGCTGCACAATGAGACACACACAAAGATGTACTTCTTATGGGTTTTTTTTTTTCCTCTATCACTTCTGACAAAAGTTTTTAGAACGTTATTTTCTGTTCATGTGCTCAAACCTGGAAAATATAATTAGGATATTTTCATTATAAGGAAATAATATATATATATATATATATATATATATATATTCTACATACATAGTTTCTTTTAGTGGTACTGGGAATCAACCCAAAATCTTCAAATATGCTAAGCAATCACTTTACCCCCAGACTTCATCCCCAGCCCAAGTTTCAATTAGCAAAGCCTGGTTTTATGTTAAACTTAACTCTTGGAAAACAACAGAAATAAGTCAACAATTGACACCTGCTGAAACTAGATTGTTTGTGGCCTTGAAAGCGGATTCCCAGGTTTGACACAAAGTTGCAGAGCAGAAATGCTGTCATAATACCAAAATTAAACTGAGTCTCACAAATGTATACATGTGACAAAAAATTAATTTATATCATTAGCTGATAAAAGCAAGGGCAAATGATGAAGGCTGGTTCTCAAGGCCTTTGTGGAAGTTCTATAATATTCACCTAAAAAAATTAAAAATATTCAAAAAATAGAATAACACAGTTGGACAAGATAAAGACCTGATTAATATTCTCCACAAAGGGCAATACAGTATCTGAAAATATCAATTAAAACTGCAGGTGTTACTAGGCAACTTGGGAAGGAGTACATTCTAGTCAAATAGGAAGCATCCAGTCAGATACAAGACTTAGAATTAATATTAAATACTCATAAAGTGGGTGTATTAAACAAAAGCCCCCAAAGACACTGACACATTCCTCTCTTGATGGCTAAGTGGCTGATATTTTTTCTTAACAGCTTTATAGGAACAACTTCCACTACTGTTTCTGACCCTTAAGAAGCAGGTAGAGCCCACTGCTTCTTAATTTTCAAAAGAGCAGGTGGCATTATATATTAGGAGTCAATATTAATATGCAAGATAACATCAGCTGAATAATAATTAGGTAATTTCTAGGTACAGGAAAACCAGTCTGAAGAGGGTGAAGTATAGAGTTCAAAGGTCCATGTTTTCCTTCAAGGTGTTCCTAGCAGAATCTAGTAGCAAGTTCCATTTTCTTCCAAAGTTTTTGGCTTTGTTTGTTTGTTTGTTTGTTTGTTTGTTTTTTATCTTTACTTGTATTTTCATTTTTATATTTTTCAGTAGTAAATATGGAGCTTAGGACCCTTTATGCTATGTGAGTGCTCTATAATAGAGCTATGCTCCTAGCTCTTCGTACCCTTTAATAAAGCTTGAGATGATTTCACTATGTTGACTAAGCCCTGTGAGCCTCCAACTTATCCTAGGATAGTTCATCATTAGAGGTGTAGGCCACCAGCCCTAGCACCTTAGACTTTTCAAAAAGCTAATTTATCTCAGTGCAGGATATATGGGTGTGTTGAGTCTGTGCAGATTTCTATATCTTAGGCTTCAAGGAAACGAATAACCATGTCAAAGTTCTAACATAACATCAAGCAAACAAGACAAAGTTCCCTAACTGCAGTGTCTCTCTGGACATTACATCTGCTATTGCCCTCCAAAGAGCACTGCATAAACTCAGCATGTGCAAGGGAACATAAGGTATTGCCTTAAATGTTTAAAAAAAAAAATCAGCAAACACTATCAAACAGGGAGAGCCTCAGAGGAGACCATCCATCTTCGTTCAGGCCTTACTACAGAAGCAGAGAAGTTAAAATGCAAGAAAAGAAAGCAGGAAATACCTATCAGGGAAGGTGTGGGGAGGGCGCTAACCCACACTACAAAATACAAATCACTTTACTTTGTAGTTGATTGTATGCAAATATATATATATATATATATATATATATATATATATATATATGAATGAATAATTTGCAGGACATTAGCTGGAACTAACTGCTATAATGTATACAGTAAGTGAGAATAGAATCTAGCTCATTGTAAATTGCAAGCACAATGTACTGGTGAATAATCTAAAAAGATCAGAAAAACTGTCCTTTGGTGTAAAATGAATTCCAAATGTCACAGTCATGGCTACCAGCTCTCACAGAAAAACTATTAGCACAAAAAAACAATTTTAGCATAACATAGAAATACTTCAAGAGAATTTCAGATTTTTCTATAAGTGGTATCCATCACCCAGCCCCCAGTCACTCAAACCTGAGATCCAGAAGGATTCTCCAAGTCCACTGTTGTGTCACCAAGTGCACACTGGGATCCGGCAAACTACTGACTTTATTCTTTGCTCCAGACTAAGCTATGCCTCTACTCCCAAATTCCTGTGCTAAAGCCCTGACCTTCAGTGGAACTATATTTGCAGATAGTGATTTCTGGGAACTAATTACTTAAATGATGCCATTCTGATACAATAGGATTAAATGCTTGTAAGAGATACCACAGAGCTTGCTAATCCTCTGCCCAGGTCACAACAACTCCACCCACCTGAGGACATGGCAAGAAGTGGGTGCTCACAGAATGGAATCAGAATCTGCCAGCCAGCAACTTGACGCAGCCTCTATGAGAAATACATTTCTGTTGTTTAAGCCACACAGTCTGTAGTATATTGTTAAACTGCTATCTTGTTATATCAATGGTATCTTGTTATATCAACTCAGTTATATACTGCTCTGTTCTTCACGCCTGTGCCCAGGACCACACCTATTGCTTAAAAAACTGCATCTGCTTCTTTCCCGTATTCCATGTATCAGTGATTTACAAAAGTCAGAATCTCACAATTGTCAAGCTGAAGTTTCTTACAGTGCCATGCCACATGCTAGCCTCTGTTAAAAATGCAGCAGCAGCAGCAGCAGCAGCAGCAGTGGTGGCAGAGGCAGACTATACTGACGTAAACAGTAAGCATATGCCAAGCATCATACCTTGTGACTGTCTCCTTGGAGGAAGCCAATTCTGTTAAGAACTCTCCTATTATACTCCAACTCTCTTAGTCTACCAGTATCCCGCCCTCACTTCAGCTCATTGTTAACTGTTATTTCCGAGGCAGGAAGCTAGTTATTTTTGTTCCTTAGCATATGTCGTATCTTCTTGTCTGTGCACACCATGTATAGTTCTGAGGAGGCAGGTAGTACCTCCTCTATGTAGGTAACAGTTGGGCCTCTAAAATAGAACGACATGCCCTTTTCTCCATATGTGTCTATAACTAGCTCTTTCTTGGAATGTGAGTTGTGGAACTGGATTATCAAGGATAGAAGTAATTGAAAGACTTATACTGCTAGATTTGCTTGTTTTGAGTGTGTCTGTGTTCTCATACACAAAGTCTTTCCTTTCACAGTATAGACTTTTGTCCAGGGTGTCTTAGCTGAGGACAGATATATCAGTGTTCTACCTAACACCACTTCTCTGCTATTATTCAATATGCCAAATATGGCTACAAGGCTGGAAAACTTTGGAGATATGGAAGAAGCTCTCCCCCCACAGACATGTAATAATGTTCTAGGTCATGTCAAGTCTTACCCTAGGAGTCTTTTGTTCCAAAGAAAGTACTATGACAAAAAGAGATGGGGACACTCTTCAATATGAGACAAGAGCAGCCCTTTGTTTTTCCCATGGGGTTACTGTAAGGCATGGTCTGCCTCAATGATTCTCTAGGGACTTGAAATCTGCTAGATAGTAACCACTATGAATAGCAGGACCCGAAATGTCTCTCAACACCCACCATACATAGTTGGGCTGTACACTGAGTGTGGTAAATAGAGTTCTAAATCCTTTATAGTCATCAAGCCTGCCCCGGAGCCATCCTCAAGTTGTACCTTATCACTCTCTGCCCCTGAATGGAAAATCCTAGCACTCCCATCACGCTGCACACAAACATGAGGTCAAGCTATGATTAAACCTTGCCTCCTTCATTTCCTAGAAGCAAGAACTCAAGTATGGGTCTGTCTTAATCAGGGTTTCTATTCCTGCACAAACATCATGACCAAGATGCAAGTTGGGGAGGAAAGGGTTTATTGAGCTTACACTTCCATGCTGCTGTTCATCACCAAAGGAAGTCAGGACTGGAACTCAAGCAGGGCAGGAAGTAGAAGCTGATGCAGAGGCCATGGAGGGAATGCAACTTACTGGCTTGCTTCTCCTGGCTTGCTCAGCTGGCTTTCTTATAGAGCCCAAGACTACCAGCCCAGGGATGATACCACTCACAAGGGGCCCTCCCCCCTTGATCACTAATTGAGAAAATGCCTTACCACTGGATCTCATGGAGGCATTTTCTCAACTGAAACTCCTTTCTCTGTGATAACTCCAGCTTTTGTCAAGTTGGCACACAAAACTAGCCACTACAGGGTCCAACACGGTGATACAGTTTGGTTTTCTATGAAAGGCAAACACTCAGAGGTACTTGAGCATGGTTATAGATCAAAAGCAGAAGCCATCCCACTCCAACTCTGCCTAGCATCCACCCATACAACACATTCAGCTCCATTACAAGGTGTACGCTCACTACTTAGAATTTCCTACTGTTGATTCTGTTCTGTTCTTAAAGAAAGGGTACAGACAGAGTTAAAGGATAAAGAGGAGTTTAGGGAGAAGAACTTATTTCATGTCATGAGGAAGAAGCAGGCTGTTTGGGTCTATTCATTATGCTCTGTTGCATCAGAGGGAGTTTTGAATGTACCCTTTGGCCTACCTCTCCTTGATTCAGTCACCCAGAAGAATATATGCATATAACAAATACAGGGGGAAACTAGGTATAAAAACAACACACGTGCACACACACACGCACGCACACACACACACATACACATGCACACACACACATACACATGCACACACACACACTTCTTTTTTATTCTGGCTCTGAAACCATCTCTACCATCCTTCCCAACCCCTCTTCATGCTTTAAATATGTCCCACAGAGCTTTTAATGTTCTGGGGTGCTAGGTATAGAAGTATGTGGAGAATACTTCAGTTTCTGTTTAAAGACTGATCTTTTAATACCCTACAGAGTAATTGAAGAAAAATAGAGACGGAAATAAACATTTATTTGGTCTTATGTTAAAAAGAAAAAGGAAGAAAATCATGTTTGTGTTAGATATCAAAGACAAAGAGAGCTGCTTCATGCCAGTGATGCTGTTATGACAAACTAGCTTAAAGTGCATAATTTATAAACTATAGTGACGCATCACTCACAGTTCAGAAGCACAGTAAATCCAAAAGGAAGGGACTTGGTTGTCTGGCGAGGCCTAGGCACCTCCCACTTATGCTCTCGCACCTTGCAGAAGAGGCGACAGGATAACAGAATTGCATTTTCTTTCTTATAACCTCACAGATATCATCCACAAATGCTCCACAGAAGTTGTGATTTAATCCCCTCCCAAAGGTCCCACCTCCCTAGGGGGTTCTGTTCTCACATGTGATCTGAGAGGGTGAACACATTCAGAGCATAATCTTAGTCATATTCTGCTCATGTCATGGGCTACTACAGTGAAAAAGCAGAGTGTGAACCGAAATGACCTGGATCAAATAAAAGTCACCATCCACAGGCCATGTGCATCTGGGTAAGCGGTTAGTGACTCTTCAGCTTCCTCAACAGAATCTCAATATAACTAATTCCTATACCACCCTCCATAGGGCTGCTGTGAGAAGTGAATGCGTTAACACATTTGAAGTACTTGGAACACCAATTAACATAAAATGAACACCAAGTCTGGGTTGCCCATTATTATTTTACTATCATCCTATAAATACATTCTGTCAAGATACCAATCACCTTCCAAACTTTCCCAATAAACAACAAAGTATTGTTCATAAACATCATAGAGCATGTGCTGAGACATGGTACAAACAATGTGCACTGTAACCATGACTGTGTACAAAACCATACTATCCTGTTGCACTTAAATGAGGAAGCCAACAGAAGGGGATTACCACTTATACGCATATGATACAAGCATGACCTATGTGTCACTTAAGAAGCAGTTTTATCAGCTTACTGAACTCTAACCTGAATCCAACGATATCTCCTCAATTTTCCAGCTGCCACCACCCAAGCCACCATCTTACTTACCTTAGAACACTATACTAGGTCCTTGAACCAATATCCCTAATTCTGTCTTGGCCCCCTCCCTGAATACTGCAGATTCTCAATACATGAAACATTATGCTTATAACACAAAGTACATCCTACACTCACCACAACTTCCCATATTCACGTTCCCTGGCTCTGGCTCCACCGACAACCACAGCCTGTGTCTAACATGGACGTCTCTCTCTCTCCCATCTCTTTCAGTTCTTCATCTCCAGCACAGATCCCACATCCCCACTGCTCAGGGCCCACTCCATCAGTCACTTAGTCTCATCAGATGTCTTTTTTCAGAGAGTGCTTCCTCCACCAGCTACTTTGGGAAGCACACATAGCTATTTTACTCTTGCTTAACTGTACCCAATCCATTTTTCCCTACTCCCCGATACCTCTTATATTCAGGATGACAGGTTGGAAGTATTTAGGAAGCATTCAGTCTCTAAGTCAACAGGCTACTAAGTTGCAGCAATAGAACAGATTCAATTCCTCCAATCCATCTAACCACTAAGAGGTCATTAGGTTGGGAATCAAATATGGCAGGAGATCAGCTGGGGTCATGCCAAAGCCCCTGCTGGGCACCTACGACCTCTCCTCCTGCCTCACGTCAGAAACCCCAGGCCACTGAACCCTCTTCACGTGTCTCTTGTCTTCACCCTTTCCCAATGGAGCATGCTTTATCTCTTTGAAGTAGGAAAGAAAACAAGAGTAAAATCTGGTTTGTACCTGAGCCACTTCATTAAATTATAAGGGCACTGGGTGCTCAAACAGGCAAATTCTGAAATTTCTAGAATCACCTTTGTTGACTGTAATTCCTTATAGTAGGAGGGAAATAAACATTTGAAGAAATGAATTTCATGATGTTTAATCCATTAAGGAAGCCCAACATCTTAGCACTAAGTGAATTGGAAGCTGCAACTGTCACAAAATAATAGGCTTAAAAGTCATAAGATTACATGATTAAGATGAAATTTTGAACATAGCTACAAAAGTGAATGTAACTTTCTGTGTCCCACAATACATGTCTTACAGAGTCTAATAACAATGGAAGATTATTGTCTTCCAGAACAGTAGCTCCCAGTAGACTGGTACTGTCTCCTGGGGTTAGAGCCGACGGATACTAGCAACCGTTTCTGTCCATCTCCGTAACTGAGTAGCACAGTCAAGAGAGGTGATGCAACAAATCACCAAAACAGTACCAATTCTCACTCCCAACACAAATGAATCAGTTCCCTATATACTGTGGTTGAAGAAAAAAATTGTCTCTGCCTTCAACCTGCCGTAAACTTTGGAGGACATGCAGCTAATTCCTCAAACATTAAAAGGCATCATGTCAATAGGATGGTGCACCAACTAGTTCAGGTCACAGGGCAAAGAGACGATCTCTTCTGTTGTGGTAAAAAATATAGTCACTGGAAATGGGTGTCATATTATTAGAGCAAAAGAAAGTCCACTGTTTAATACTGAGATATTAACTCCAAGTATCCATAAAGACAACATTCAACAATCTCATTCCACACAAACAAGCAAAAGAGAAAGCGATGTTGAGGAAATATGTTTTTGTCACTTTACTCAATTCCATGCTTTAAAGCGGACTAGAGAGTTGGAGGTCTGAACTAACTCCATACTCCTTGCCTTGTATATTAAGGCCCAAGTTAAAATTCGAACCTTTGCTACCCCTCCCTACTGCCCCTTCCTTACCTACTCTATTATGTGGCAAAATTAAACTCCTTCTAGGAAAACAAGTCCCTCCACCTGCTCATCTCTCTTACGTGTGGTCAACCACAGACGAGGATCTTCTTAGTCCTAGGTTTTTATTTAAACCACTAGTCTATGCCTGTCTCTCCAGACACACTCGTTCTCATTCATTTTTCCTGGGACTTACATTGTTAACAACACTCATTGTTGCAAACCATCTGTGTAGGTTCCCGTTAGTCTCACATTCTCTTGGAAAGCAAGTCTTACTGTTGACCTTGGTATTTCTTTATAGCTACTCAGTTGACCAAATAGTATAGATAATGGTGTCAGATTCTTCCTCTCAGTAGTACCCTGCTCATGAACATGCAGACTCAACCTTCCTAAGCTTTGACTCTTTAATACCGTTCCTCATGTTGTGGTGACCCCAACCATAAAATTATTCTTTGCCTCTTCATAACTATAATTTTGGTACTGTTATGAGTTGTAATGTAAACATTTGAAAATAAACACAAAGAGGTCAGCACTCACAGGTTGAGAATCACTACACTAAAGAGTCCTACTTAAATTACTATATTCCATAACTTGCAAGTCCAAGTGTTATATAACCTTTAGGTTCATTATGGTTGTAGGTATCCATATAAGTGGTTAAATATAGAAGGCTCAGTTCATTTACACATTAATTGCTTGAGATTTAACAGCCAATAACAAGTTACTTGTAAACATCTCTGACATCATTTTTTATAGCCATGGTCACATACATTTTAGTAATATTTATTCTGGACATATCATTCCACTTATGTGTAACTACCATGAAATTCATCCAGCAAAATACAAAGCCAAAAGTCAAACAATCAAATAAGAACAAAATAATATCTACTGGCCAAATGAGCAAGTCGTGGTGAGGGTAATAATACAGCTGAACCTCAAGAGAAAGGATTGGCACAAAAAGACTCAACTTCCAATGAGAACAAAAGGAGCAACCCAAGGTATACAGGCACATGAATGATCAAAATATACATCCAAGCAATGGCAGAGGGAAGGTGGGTTTTGTTTTTTGTTTGTTTGTTTTGTTTTAAGAACTGGAAGCTGGAGAAATGACTGTTGGTAAAATATGTGCATAAGGACCTGAGCTCTCATCTCCTGTGCCCATGTAGATACCAGGTGGGCACGGCAGCCTTCCTGTTCTCTCAGCACTCAGTAAAGAGAAGACAGGGATTCTGAGATCAAGCAGGCTGCCTAGCTAGATTAGCAGAAGGTGTGAGCTTGGGTTCACAGGAAAGACACCATTTCAGTAAGTGAGATGAAAAGTGACTCTCTGATTACCCTCAGATCGCCATATACATGTGTGCCCACACATGTCAACACGCACAAACATGTATACACACATGGATGCCTAACACATACAGATGCGCACACAGAGAGAAAGAAAATTCTACCACAATGTGGAACCTTTAGGACTTTTTGCTAAGTAAAATAAATCAGTCAGACAAAGGAAAGCACTATATGAACACAGTTGGAAGAGCTATGGTCAGTGATCAAATAAACCTGCAGGAATCAAGAGGAAACTGGTGAGCATCAATGAGTAGAGAGGTGGGGGGGGGGGATATTTAATGTTTAATGGGCATAATGATTCAATTTAGCAAGAAGAAAAGTCCCGCAAAGCTGTTCCACAAGAACATAAACACATGTAACACTATTCAACTGTATACTGACAACATGCTTAAGATGGTAATCTGATAAAGAGAGAGGAGAGAAGAAACGGAATGAAACCTTGCACATTTTATTCCCCTCCTTTGACAGTTCCATCTTGAAAGTACAGTACAATCAGTCCATGAGATTTTCCTACTCCAGCTGCCCTTAATCCCCCATTAAATCCACCCACACCATACTAAATATCATAATGCCTGAATTCCAATCCAGGTTTCTCTACTCTTTAATTCATTTTATTTATATCTCTCCCCCCTCCATCCCTCCTTCCTTCCTTCCCTCCCTCCCTCCTCTCTGTGTTCAAGTTCTCTCTCTCCCTCTCCCTCTCCCCCCTCTCTGTGTCCGTCTAGGGGTGTGTGTGGGGGTGCTGGTTCCTGCTTTCCAACCTTGTCATGTCACAGCAGGGTCTTCCTTGTTTCTATGCTGTGCTACATGTAAACCGCAGGTTGAAGGGCCCAAGAGTTTTGGGGGGTCCTCAGGACTTCATCTCTTATAGCACAGTAGGCATGCTGGGATTATAGAGGCACCACTACAGTTAACATTTGGTGTGTGTTCCTAAGACTGAACTCAAGTCACCAGTCTTGCCAGGCTAAGGTTTTACCCAGTGAACCATCTCCTTGACTTTGGCTTCTCTATTTTTTTAACTGAGTACTTTCATAAAATTATTTAACTTTCTGAAATTCAAGTTCCTTACTAAGATAAGGATAGAATTTATATAGAATATATAGAATTTCCTCTCTATATTATAGCATTTATATAATAGAATTCCTTATAGAATTCCCAATAAACGTGTAATATTGTAAACACTCACATAACACACATATAAAACAACCTGTCTTAAACTGTAAGCATATGATGAGTGCCAGCTACTATTAATTCATCTGTTATAATCAATATTACACTTAATTATATCTTATGCTATGAATGTACTGGCTTGAGTGTTATTCTTTGGCCTGTGCAGTGTCACCTTCTTAAAGAGAAGACTGTAAATTATTTTTCTAATAAGCCCACAAACCACTTAATATAGCAGTAAGCTAAGCAGAGCTTTATTAAACCATGAGATAGATACATAATTAGCATTTTGAGATTGGAAGACTTTAGACCTGGGACACAGACCACAGTGATTACCAGAGACTCCAGCTTTGCTGCACACAACCTTTTTGGCCTTCCACGATATCGTTCCCTCCCCGGTCTCACGGTTGTCAGTATAGGGGAAATAATAATGAACACAACTCCAGGCTCTTTTGAGGGTGAGATATTTAAATCCTTACTGGCCTTTGAAGAATTGGTGGCAAACAGCAAATATTCAGTCACTAGCTGCTAGATGCAAAATAAGTGAAACTTGATCTTAAAATAGCTGAATCCTAAGCAAAATCATTTGGCTTTTGGACGAAAGGGAAAAGATTACTCCGAGACATTTTTTACTTATTGTGCAATCAGAAAAACACAACTCTGCAATCTAGAGTTCAGTGTGTCTGTCAGAGCCAGGATACCAACTCCTTTTCTTAGTATGAGGGGTTATTCTAGTGCGCCGTGCCCAATGCCTACATTGGTGTGTTTTAGATAATCATATCAATAATAGTTCAGAGCTTGAAAATGTCCTTGGCACAGCACAACTCTCAAGGTTCCCATTTACATTTTGAGTTAATCGGTTAAGGTTTGAAAATTCTTTTAAAGTCTACTGGAGAGTATCTGTCAAGTAGAGCCATAACTTGAGAGCAACTGAAGACAGATTTTTATTCTCCAGTCTCCACAAGGAATGACAAACTGCAACTTGCACCGTGGTGTTTGATGCACACCCGTGTGCTCCAATACCTACATCTCTTCTGAGGATGTAGGAACAGGCCCTTTCCTGGCCCTAAATACATTCTACAGTATATCTGTAGCTGAGCCCAATCCTCTCACAGCCTCGAACTGAGAAGCAGACAGGCATACACTCTTCCTCTCAGTGTTCCATTCTGTGATATAGTGAGCACAGCCTTAACATTCCATTAAT
Source organism: Uromys caudimaculatus (assembly GCA_028551405.1). NCBI lineage: Eukaryota > Metazoa > Chordata > Mammalia > Rodentia > Muridae > Uromys > Uromys caudimaculatus. The sequence goes on from CM052712.1 coordinate 50,567,520, forward strand.
CCAGGCAAAAACCGAAACAATACTACAGTTCAGTACCAAGAACTTTACATGTAGACTTGTGATATAAACACACTTTTTTGTGTGCATTACGTCTCGGTGTTGTAATACAAATATCTGTTCACCATGTCTCTGAATTTAAGAGCCACATTTTTAGACCAACAACCAGATGTTTCAAAATAGCCTACTGTGAATGTTTCCTCTCCTGCATTTATAAATAGCAGCCTGACCTCTTTTCCAACTGAACTCAAGAGCTTCCTCTTGATTCTGTGATTCTTAAAAGTCTCTTGTTCTTATGAGAAGACAAGTACTCCAACTGTCTCTGAACTTATAAGCGCCTTTGCTTACATCTACTCCTTCAATAAATATTTAAGGGACACTGCTCTCTCCAAGATAATAGCGGGAAATATTTTCAATTCAAGATAACAGTACTTCTTATCTCACTTGAGAACAGCGTGGAGGGCTACAAAGTGAAGATTCAATGTCCTCCCTCCAGTAGGTTAAAAAAATAGCAGGCTTAGGCCTGACAATAAGCAGACAATAGCATGAGTATAAACAAACAGCCCTGAGACAAACTGCTGGTACAAGTGAGGAAGGACTGTAGAGACAGGACATTCTCAGAAGAACATGATGTATGCAAAATAGCACTTACTCTGAAACAATGTGAAGACTCAGCTTTTGTGATCGTAAAGTCTACAGGGTTTGTAGTGTAATGCTTTATTTAAATCACACAGACGTGACACCATCCTTTAGAAGTGATCAGGGACTCTAGAAGTGTCCCATCAATTTGAGTGACACAACTAAAGACTTCAGCAAGTCGGGACTTTCCAAGTGCTGAGGTCAGAGTAAGAGTCACTCAACAGGGTTTCAAGAAGAAAGGCCACAGGTGGAGACACCAACACCTGAAGTAGACCAAAGGCCATGAAGGAAGGAGGCACAGGGAGAGAAGATAAACATCAGGCCACGGCAAGAAGGCGGAGTAGGTGGGATGGATCTAGAGTTCAACAAGTACTGATGTCAGAATGGCAGCTGAAGTCAGCAGACGACCTGGAAAGTGAAGAGTCTGCACTTCTTGTGAATGAAGTGAAACTCCACAGTCCTTCTGACCATCTCCATCCCGGTCTTCCAAGCCATCTGCTAACCAGGAAAATGATCAGCTTTCCTTGTTGTTGGACAGACAAGCCTTTCTCTCTGCTTGCTCAGCCATCCAGACTAACCAGTGGGGTTTTTCTGTTTGTTTTCTGTTTTCCTTTTATGTTCTGGTTTTTTTTGAGAACCTTCAGGAATGAGCCATGTATTCTCTCACCTATTCACCTCTATATATACATAAAAGTCAGAAAATAATTCTCTCTACCTCTCACAAATAGCTTTCAATAAAACGCGTACCTCAACCATACCAGAACACCCTTGTTCTCACTTGAGCACCAGTAGAGAAGTCTGCTTATGCGGAGTAAAAACTTTAAGAAAATTTCTACACAGAATAATTAAAAGAGAATAGCACTGCTACTCCAATCAAGGAAAAAAAAAATGAGTGAGTCAAATGACTTTACTAATATTATATATTTGATTTGGGTGATATATATATTTTATGTATATTAATGTATTATTTCTATGTGTGTACATGTGTATGTACTTGTATGGGAGTGACACGGAATTTACATGGAGGTCAGAGGACAACGTGCTAGAGTCAGTTGTCGCTTCCCACCATGAGGCCCTGGGTGTTGGGGATCAAACTCATGTCATTAGACTCGGTGGAAATAAAGCCATAGATCCATGCCATGACCATTAAAATCTGAAACAGTAAACTCTCATGTAGAAATGACTTAAGGAGGCATCCCCTGTCCTCTACTTTTATATTCAATGTGTTTGGCTACAAGCTAATGCATATTTCCAGGACCAGTAAGAAGACATCGCCTGATTAGCAGTTTACAAAGAATCAGAAACACTCCACAGCTTAGCTGTGCAAAAAGAAAACACCAATAAGTGACTCAATACCCAAGTCTGAAGAAGGGGTGGGGCACGTGACAACAGAAACTATTGAAGCTGTGGCTGTCATTCATACTTTGAATTTTATGGTCAAGTTCTCCACACTGAGCTCCTTAGTTGTGAGGAAACGCTTAGGAGGTAACAAAATCGAAGATAAGATCTGAATCTTCAGAAGCAGGCTTTTAAAACTTCAGTTTCAAAATGCTAGTGTAAGAAACAAAAACTGTAATCCAGTATAACTTGAGTTCTATTTAACCATGGCAACTAAAAGTACTTTAAGCATTCATTGAGTGTCCATGAGTCTCACAACTGGGAACTTGAGAGGTCAGGAAAACAAGAATTTGTTTCTAAGTGGACCCTCAGCCTCTCTTTTCCTAGGCAACCTATAAAATGCATGTGATAGGCTAAGGAGAGGAAGGAAAGACTACAAGACAGCAGACCCATATAAATTAGTTTTAACAAGCTTTTTGACTTACTTTCTAGGTGCATTTTATTTTTTAAAAAAGAAATGGCTCTGACGCATCAAGTCTATATAAAACCCTCTTGGTATGAAGACCCACCTTAAATGTGTGGTCAATCTCTCCTTGGACCGGAGCCAGGGGATATTTCCATTTTAGGATATAGCCTACTTGCACGACCCACTTTTATTTTCTCTCTTTTAAACATTATTAAACAGTGGAATACCAAGTGTCTTTGCCCTCCACACTTCTCTTGTAAGTGTATAAAAGTCACAAATAGGAATCTTGTAGCTATGCCTTTCCTTTAAAAAGTTCCTGCATCCAAAGCCACCTTCCACTTACTTACAGGCAATGCTCCATACACTTCTGGTGCACAGTGCTTAAGTGAAGAGAATCGATACTGGGCTTGTAAGCACAAAGCTATTATTGGGAATAACAATGACATCCGGTTAAAAGTACTTTTAAAAATAGCGTATTCCAATACTAAAAAAAAAAAACTTACGTGCTACTAAGTGTCCCATACTTCAAGGACAAACTTGGTATCCCTCATCTAATTTACAAGAGCCTGCCTGAGACATGTCCCCACACCATATCTTATCGCTTCTTTTATATTTTTCCAAATATCAAAAGTTATTGTTCACAATATAACTTCACAAACCTTCCAAGTCAAAGAAACTCAAGATCGCCACTAAGAAATCCAAGACTGATTAAAAACAAACAAACAAACAAAAAACAGAATGAAGCAAAATAAAAACTTACTTCAGTGAATAGATGGACACCAATAATCCCAGGGGAACTGCTTCCCATACTAAAGGTGAAAGAGCTGCCTGGTAACCGCACTCCAGAGAGATCCCCTGGTACAGTGCTAGGTTCAGGCAGGTGGAGGCCGAATGGTTGTAATTAAAGTTAATTAACAGGGCTGCTGTCTTAAGTGTGTAACCAGAAGGGTGCGGGGGGCGCAAGGGGGAGCACGGAGCCCCAAGTCATTACTTCCACCCAGAAAATAACTCGGTGCCTGGAACTCGCCTAGGCTGTTTTTGGTCGGGGGCAGGGGAGGATGAGACACAGTCTGGTGAACTGGACTGTCACCCCTGCGGGTCAAATCCCAGAAGCGAGCGCAGCTTTCTGATCACTTACCGCCTTTGGTTTCTCTTCCGACGCCCACTCGCGGGAAGCGCAGTCCAAGTGACACAATCCGGAGCGCCCGAGCAGTGGGCGAACCTCGAAGAGCGGCGTTCTGGCACCCGGGACCACCGTACCGCGGCCAGCGCACCCCGGGGACTCGCCTCGCTCGCGCGTGGCCACGGAACCCGGGCAGCGCAGCGCCGGCTCGTCCCCGTGGGGCGCTGTCCCCAGCGGGCGAGCGGGCGGACCCCGCGCCGCACCTGGAGGCGGGAGCGCGGCTGGGCTCGGCGGGCGAGCGCGCAGCCCCGGAAGCCGCGCCCGCCCGGGCCGCCCAGGTGCTCGGCGCCGCGCCCGGCTGCTTCCTCCCGAGCCCCGGGGGCGGGGATCCGCGGCCGGCGGGGGCGGCCCGAGCTCAGCGGCGGGGGCGGCAGGGCAGGCCGTCCCGGTTCCGCAGCATTGCTGCGCGGCTGAGTCAGCCCGCCCGCCGCCCGGCCGCGCCTGCCGCCCAGGCCACCTGGAGCGCGTCTGCCCAGTGGGGACCCGGGAGGGGTGCGTCCCGGGGCGGGCGGGGAGTTGGCCCAGCCACCCTCCCGCGGAGATCCTCGGCCCGGATCCTGCTACCGGGTGCTGGGACTGTGAGCGCTGACTTGACCTGGTGGCCGATAGGGTGGAACCCTGCCGCCTCTGACTGCAGAAGAGCTATACTAAGAGAACTTTACTGGTTGCCTCAGCGTTTCCCAAACTTCACACTCATCTAGGCCACCCTTTTTCCTAGTTTCCAGGAATAAGTGTATCTACCAAACCCAGTGTGGGATTCTCCCCAGTCACCGCTGCGACCAGATTCTAAGATCCCCTTTTTTAGATGAATCTGAGGAGGAACAGCATGACACCAATGGCCTAAGGAACACTTATCCCTGGGAAACTAGGTCTCAGACCTGGGGGTTGTTAGTCTGGAAGGACTTTCTGTCTTTGAATCAGTCCTTGTCTGATCTTAGTGATAAGACGAAAAAGAGAGAATCTCAGAAACCTGAGAGCAAACAGATCATTGCTAACCTGCTTCATACTTCAGTTTGGAGTTTGTTTGTTTGGTTTTAATAGATTACCTACCTGAGTTTCTCCCTCAAAACATGAAAGCACTTACTATCTTCCCGCTGTATCTGTTGATGAAAGTGAAGCAATTACAGTGAAGCTTAGACCTTATTATGAAAATAAGATAATGGGTGAAGCTTACCAGGTGAGAGGCTTCCCAGGAGCTCAGGCCTGCATGAGTCCACATCACCAATTGCCATCCAAAACCACCATCTTTCTAGGGGTAAAGGAGGCCCGAGATGCCCTTCCTGTACACTAAATGTTTCACAGAAGGCCCTAGGCAAATTGCCTTCATTTTCACCACCAGCCCCCAAAAAAACCCTTGCAGAATTATTTTTGTCTGTTTAGTTTTCTTTGGTTCCTTCTTTCTATTCGTTTGTTTTGCTTTTGCTTTTACTTTCCACGGCATTTATTACAAATTTTCTCTTTCCCGGATTCGTCTTCCTCTTGCACTCCCTGTTTCTTTTTCCTTTCTTCCTAACAGTTCTCACATATCCCCCCCCCCCCACACCCCCAGTCTTCACGAGCCTTCTTAAATCCTTCTCTGAACAACTAGGTTATCGAATAGACAAGCATTCTTACATCAGTTACGGTGTCTCGGGAGGCCAAGCTTTAACTTGTTAAACTCCGTTGACTTTCCATGGTTTCATAAAATCTTCTGGATGTTGTGGCTCCTTAGTTAAGGAACTATCTTAGTTCCTTAATCTTGTCATTTAGTTATATCTGGGGTTTTCAAAAATTGTTCTGTTGGATAACTTGAACATGCAACTCTGAAGATACAATGGTAAACAACTACAAAACAATCTCTAGATGCCATCCTCTCCCAGGGGACAGACTTTGATGCTGCAGGATGCACCTGTGATTTAATAGCAGCTGTGGTAGATAAACTACGGCTCTACTACAGGCTGTATACACTGCTCATGAGTGCTAAGTTGGTCTGCCGATTCTTCTTGGGGTCAGGGGGGAAGACAGCTCAGGAAAGATGATAAAAGCTACCTTTTATTAATTGCTTGTTAATCACCCATCTCTAGCCAAACAACTGATACATATTTTATAGATATGCCACAACTCTTGAGTTGAAATAATTCTTCCAGTTTTATAAATGCGGGTTTAATTGAAGTTGAAAGGGGCCAAATAGAGAAGAACAGATAAATTGGGCACATCTAAGCTGTATTAGTACAGCATAAATTATTTATGTGACACATTAAGAGGACAAAGTGGACAAAGAAATTGACTTTCTATAATTAAGATATGGAGATATGGCGACTGCCAAGCTCCTGGAGTAGTGATCCGTGCCCACTGTTTTCTCATCAAGGTTGGAATTACTCCAAGCTGACCCGCCCCTACCCTAGTTCCTAGATTTTGGATAGCAGAGCAAATGGAACTGCTTAACCCGTTCTTCTGCCTTTGTTGCTTTCATCCCTATGTACCCATGATGCACTGGCATGAAAGAGGTGATGCATGGAAACCCCCTCAGTCCTAGCGCGCCCGCGCTCTCCCTCTCCCTCTCCCTCTCCCTCTCCCTCTCCCTCTCCCTCTCCCTCTCCCTCTCCCTCTCCCTCATCCCTCTCCCTCTCCCTCTCCCTCTCCCTCTCCCTCTCCCTCTCCCTCTCCCTCTCCCTCTCCCCCTCCCTCTCCATCTCCCCCTCCTTCTCTATCTCTATCTCTATCTCTCTGTGTCTATCTGTCTGTCTGTCTCCCCTGTTTTCCTGACCCCGTAGCAGTGCTAACATCAACTACATGCAGGACAGCTGCTGCTCCAAGCACTTCATTTGTAGGAGCTCATGTCATGACAACAGCAGCTCTTTGAAAAGAAAAGCAATAGCAATGTTATCCACAGATAAGAAGCCTATAGAAAATGGTATGTGAGTGACTTACACCACTATGTAGGAACATAAGGAAGCATAGCTCCAAGCCAGTCTTCTCCAGGGATTGTCTCTGGTGAAGATAATGGAGCTGAGCATGAAAAGGCCACATTCAAGATGGAGCCCGACATGCCCTGTGGGATGAGGCAGTTTGAGTACATTCATTTGAGTACATACATTGACATTTGGGCCCTGGTTTCTCCATCTGTAAAAATAATGTTCACTGGAGCAGCAGGATTATGTGGCACATAGGAACTAGTAACCTTTTAGTTCTATTGTTTTCTCCCGTGATTCTCCAAGACCTAAGTTCAAGTTTCACTTTCTTAACATCTGATAGCCAGAACTGCTTGCACATAAAAATTAATCGCTCATTTTGTAGAAAATGCCCAGTATTATTTTGCCAGAGGGAAATGTAAAAGTTGGAAATGTAAATAAATAAAATAACCAATTTATATCTATATCTATATATAAAGAAAATGGAGAGTTGTAGATGCAGCAGGCAAGTATTTCATGATGTTTAATACATAGGTGTAAATAAGCAAAATAATATGTTAATTTACAAATACTGCATTTTGACACAAATTTTATGAATTTATATTATTGAACATGCAATTTGACATAAAAATATAACTGGAGAACTAAATGTAAATCATCTTGTCTTCTCATCTCTTCCATAACTACATCTCCTGCTGCACTGCTATTATATAAACTGGTATAGAGTTTAGTTATGTATTGTACAGTGAATCTATCTGTCCATTTTATATCTAACTCAACTTTTATGTCCTTTGATTAGCATCTCACCAACTCTTCTTACCAACTCCTAACCTCTCTGGTATCCATGGTTCTACAATACACCTTAGTGAATTCATTTTCTCTCTCTCTCTCTCTCTCTCTCTCTCTCTCTCTCTCTCTCTCTCTCCTCCCTCCCTCCCTCTGTCCTTCCATCCCTCTCCCTTAGAATGGGGATCTCTGCTGGTTGAGTTTTTGCCAGTCTATGTCTGTTTGTGTGTTTGTTCCATTTGACATAAACTGAAGTCATCTGGAAAAAACATGCTATTACAAACTGGTATAATGTTTGGTTGTGTATTATACCGTGAATCTATTTGTTCATTTTATCTAACTCAACTTTTATGTCCTTTGATTAGCATCTCACCAACTTTTCTTCTCTCCTAACCTCTTTGTTAACCTTGGTTCTACAATACACTTCTGAATTCTCTCTCTCTCTCTCTCTCTCTCTCTCTCTCTCTCTCTCTCTCGCTCTCTCCTCCTCCTCCTCCTCCTCCTTCTCCTCCTCCTCCTCTCCCTCTCTCCCTTGTACCCTCCCTGACTCCCCCTTGCTCCTTCAGAATGGGGTCTCTGCTGGTTGAGGTTTTTGTGTGTATGTCTGTCTGTGTGTTTGTTCCATTTGACACAAGCTGAAGTCATCTGGGAGAAAGGCCAATCCTCTGATTGGCCTATGGGCAGGCCTGTGGAGTGTTTTCTTTATAGGTTGATGGATTGTGATCAGAAGGTATAAGGCAAATAAACCCTTTCCCAAAGTGACTCAGACTCTGCAGGCACTACATCATCAGTAGTTACACATGGAATCTCAATTCCATGGATAAGAAAGTTGATGCAGTATTGTCTTCTGCACATAGACTGTGTCATTCCATACTTTCCAGCAATTCAGGGCCACTCTGGAGAACACACTAAGATACTGTTCTAATTTGCTTCGCACAACTGTGATTAAGACTATGGCCAAAGTTTCTACCTGCCGAAACTGGACCTCTAGCTGGCGTCAAATGATTCAACATAGAAGTCTGCGAAGGACATCTCAGATCCAAACCACAGCAACTTCTGTCTGCATCCTAACTAGGTCTGACTGATGAAATTTTGGACTATACTTGGCACCTTGGGCCTTGGAAGTGGAAAAACAAAGAGGTTTTGTAATAGTTCTGTCTTTGAGCCATGTATTTTGATGTATTTTCATTTTTAGCCTTCTCAGTTGGGCTGAGGATAAGGTTCTGCCATTATCACCTTTTTAATCCCTGTAGAAACTGAAAGTTACATCAGCTAAGAATGTGTAAGCTGCAAATAAGAGAGCTAGGATTGAAAAGCCTGTGATAGGGTGTGGTGATTTGAATGTGCTTGGCCCAGGGAGTGGCACTATTAGCAGGTATGGCCTTGTTTGAGTAGGTGTGGCCTTGTTGGAAGAAGTGTGTCACTGTGCGGTGGGCAATGAGGCCCTCCTCCTAAATTCATGAGGGTCAGTCCTCTCCTAGGGGTCTTCAGATGAAGATGTAGAACTCTCAGCTCCTTCTGCACCATGTCTGCCTGGATGCTGCCATGCTCCTGCCTTGATGATACTGAACCTGTAAGCTAGCCCCAATTAAATATTGTCCTTATAAGAGTTGTCCTGGTATCTGTTCACAGCAGTAAAACCCTAAGTAGGACGTATGGGTTCAAAGCCTGTACCTTGCACATTATTCTGTTATGGTATAGAAATTTCTTTAAAAGTATTAAGCCATACAGAAAAGTAAAACCTTGACCTTTAAAGGAAAATAGAAAGAACAAGAAATTATGAAGTTAAGTATATTACATTCAGAGAGACAAACACAGCATGCGTCATTTCATTTGGATAATGTAGATTTTAGTTTTTATATTATATTTGTGAAGATGTGTGTGTATATCGGTATATCCTGAAACTAGAGAGAGGACTAAGAAGAAGAGGAAATGGGGGATCTTAAAGAAGGGTGATAAGGCAAACCAAAGAAGGTAGCGATAAGTGTAACACATAAACTGCAGAAGAGTTCCGGGGGGGACAGGAAGGAAGGAGAGGGCCAGAACAGGGGGCAGGGGTGCTATGGCGGACGGTCAGCCAAAGCAAAGGATGTGGGAACGTACCCCATTGGTTTGTATGCTAATTTTTATAAACTTAAAAATACACTTTTACCACACAGACTTCTTTTCTGAAGTTAGATATTCCCCCCTCTGGGGGAAATATTATTCCTAGTACTGAGGCGTCGCCAGGCTTCTCTCTGGATCATTATTCCTGATCCATAGTTTTCCCTCAGTGAAAAATCTTTGACAGTCACCTCTACACTTTGGCTACAAAGACACGCCCCTCCTTACGGTTTGCTCATGATTCCTGGTGTACCCATCATAAGGCCTTAAGTAACTGTTTGCTTTATTAAAGGTGAAATACTTCATCACCTTAAGCTGACTCCTTGCGGCTCTTAGCTATTGTAAGAATCACTTTGAAAGCATCACTTAACTCCTGGCCACAAGAGATCAGTAAGTGGTGGGTATACCCAGACCACAGTAGACATAGATGTGACAGCTGCGAAAGGTTCAGCTCATTCAACTATTCACCACAACATGTGGAAGCAACCTATGTTAAAATATGTTAAAGAAAGCCATTAAATAATCTCAAGAAAATGAGCAATGTACGTTTTCCTATAAAACGAATACTTTATAACCTCATTGAGGCACCAGAGCTGAGAGTTTTATGCTAATATGCATATTTTTATATTCTACTCCTTTCTAAGTGAAACTTCAACTTAAAATGGAATTGCTATTGCCTACGTGCTTACACTGTCAGCATTTCCTGTGAGTTATTTACACCTACAGTTCTACATACATCGAGCTTGTCAGTTAAAACAGTTTATAGTAGGTTTCAGCCGAAAGACAAGGAAACAGAACAGTAAGATATCGATAAAAATCTATGTCTGGAAAACCTTTAAGAAAACTGTTTTCTTATGTAAGATAAAAAGATTAAATAATTGTTAAATAATATGTCATAGTTTAGGACACAGTAATTTTTTTTCTGAAAAATAAGTAGAAGATAAGGGGAAAGGCCACATTTTAAAATTGATAACAAGCCCTAATTTTTAAATGCTAAAAAAAAAATCTAACTTTGATATTTTCTGGTAGAACATCTCTTACAAAAAATCATTGCTAAGACATTTCACAAAGCTGCACTGTTGCACAGAGGATTTATGGAGGAGATGCATCCACTAGGCAGACAATTACTACATCATTTTGATGTGTCTGTCCATTTTTCCTCTGTATTTTCATAGTTGAATTATCAGATACGTTTTCTTAAAAATCTGTTTTCCAGTATGGGAGCTTGGAAATAATGTTTGGATCTATTCTTTCCCCTTTTTGCTAAATAGTATACTTATAGAAAGCTTTGAAAGTTTAAAATAAAGCAGGATTTTTTTTTTTTAGCAAAACAAACGATAAGGGGTACCACATAAAATTCACAGCCAGGAATAGACTCCTTATGAACCAATAAAACTGCACTGCTAGGAAGAAGTTTGAAAGCTCTCATATTACCAGTGTAAGTGGTATATGAAATGCAAGAGAGGAACTGATAAGAGAGCAGACCACAGGACATCTTTAATGAAGACTGAGGTCACAAACTAGGCGCCTAGGGGTGGGGGAGTGTGAAGACAGGAAGCCTGCAGTAAGGCTTTGGGCCACTGAGTTCAGCAAATTTTAATTGGTCCCCAAAATGGGGACTTACACTAAAAATACAGATTTTTAACTTCTCTTGAAGAATCAAAAGAGCTGCTGACCTTGCGTTCACGAGAAGCAAGTCTACGTTGCAAAGCTGGCTGCCTTTATTTGGTCAGGAAACTCTTTCATTTGCTGTTTTGTTGGGTTTTTTTTTGTTGTTCTTTTTTTCCCAAATGCTGTTCCTCCCTGAGTTAATGACTCAGAGCTGTGGCCATTGCAAATGTGAGTTTTCTTTCCTGATATTATCATCCTTGAAAGACAAGCTTCCCTTGAGGTAAGCTTGAGGATGTCTAAAATAGAAACCTTAGAAAAACACATCCCAGGCGATAATATAAACCAATCACGGTAAGATTATTTTATTGTGAGCTGCAGGACAGTAGTCATAATATCTACTTCAGCTACTATTGAGTCTTAAGCCAAATCATACTGTAAATATTTTTAACATTCTACTTATTTTAGTAGATATTTGGGGATGTGATGGGTCCCAGACACAGAACTTAATAAAGTAGACAAAATTATATACTCTTGGAGATTACAATATGATGTAGAGACAGGTAGTTCCCAAATAATAATAGTTTTGAACATGTATACAGGTGAGCGTCATGTATATGTGTATGAGAGAGAGAGACAGAGAGACAGGGGAGAGAGATCTGTGTGTGAACTATGTATATACATATATGGCATTTCTACTATGCATATAACATACATAGTTATAAATAAATATATGATGCTTCTTCCATAGTACATCCATACATACCTACAGAAGTATTTTTGTTTTAACATATACACGCATCATTGTATTTCAAACATATGAACTTGCTGATAACATATCTCCAAAGTCTAAAATAGTCATTTGTTATGTCTAACTTAAATTATTAAATTTGCATTGAAAATGGAGAAAATGTTTTTCTGCTACCCCCAATTGTATGTGCACATACATGTGGTAGGAGCTAACACCCTCCCTGCTCCCATCCACCCACCCATGGCACACAGTCTGCCCAGTGATATGGATAACTTATCTGGTGTACTTGGAAGGAGGCATCAGCCTCAGGGACCCTGCGCCGCCATCCCGGCTTGCACTTTATGTAAGCTGTCATTCAGAAACAAGAAATCTGTTCTGCCCCTCCTAGCTGAGAAACCCTGGGAAGTCTCAATCTGTGTGCAATTTTCCAAGCCTGACGTGTTGTCTAAACCAATAAAAAGTAGTATTTGTCATCATTTTCTCTGATTCCTATCAATCTGCCCATTCATTTCAAACTGAGAACTGCATTTAGGATATTGGAACAAATGATATTTTATGGTAGAGAACAGTCAGGGAAAAAAGCAGTTTTGATTGGTAACTCAAAAAAAAAAAAAAAAAAAGGTCTTTTTTTAAACAAGTGACATTTAAGCATAGAAATGAAGGAGTAGGAGTGAGCTTTGGGCTGTGCATTCATGGGGGAGCCAAAGATGTGTTTCAGGCAAAGAAGAACATTTGGGAAACCTTAGATGGAGCAAAAAGCAGGAACCTTAGAGGAACTAAAAGAAAAAGACACAAAACGAACAAGTGGGAAGAGTGGGCTGCAATAATAAGTAGCGTCTTGCAGGCCACACACAGTGGGTGGGATTTTATAAGAAAGAAATACAAAGGTTTAGAGGGATTTAAGAAGGAAAACCATAGTTATTTTAATTTGTGCATTTTATGTAATTTCCAGTTCCTGATAGAAAGTATTTCAGTCGGATGAATTTCAATAGAAGGAGGTTTGATTGCAAAGGTGTTAATGGCGACAGCATGGAAATGAGTCTGTGGGCTATTTCCTGTGTACAGAGGAAGTCCAAGGTCTGTGCAAAAATTTACAGACATTTGCAAATTTCCAGGCTGCACCTTAGAAACAAAATGTATGAACAAGTCAGTAGCACTTCAGCTTTAAAAAAATACAGATTTTGTATTTGATATCCCTGTAGACTTCACTTAGTGTATACTTCCAGTGTCTGCAATAAAGTTGTAATAAATTAAGCATCTATGTGTTTTACTAAGTCTGAGATTGCCTGTGTGTAAGTCTCTCTCTCTCTCTCTCTCTCTCTCTCTCTCTGTGTGTGTGTGTGTGTGTGTGTGTGTGTGTGTGTCTGTGTGTGTGTATGTGTGTGTGTGTAGAAATAAATGCAACGGCATCCCCAAACCTAGTTCCTAAATGTAATTTAGAAGACAAAGAAGAAAAGGATAAAAATGTCCCAGCTACTCATGAAAGTTTTGGTTTTGATCTGTGAATAGAGCTGCTAACTCAGTATTTCTTTGTAGCTAAGCATGCCAGAAATCAGGATGTAGATTGAAAAGTTCTTCAGTTATCGCTTAGTACATTGATTGCTGCTACTCATAAACCAGCCTCATCTCTGTTCTTTCTTTACGAAACAAATCCCCATGTAAATGTTTTTCTATCTGGAGAGGTAATATTCTTAACTCCCTTTAAAACACATGGCACCACTCCTCTGTCAGTGAAGTCTGACACAACCTCTCAGTTCTGCCCAACAGCAGGTGCAGATCTTTAAAGACATAACTCACAAGCTTGTGCTTCCTTCACTCCATATGGTTTCTGTAGCATCCGGTGTGATGGTTTTATATTTTTTCCTGTGGAAGTGCTCACATCCCCACTACAGTAGCTTTGGTCTGGTTTAGCAATCAAAACACAATGTCTGCCCAGTAGGTTTTGTGAGCCTTTTAAGAAAGCCATGGTAGTCATGCCTGATGGAGCTGTTCTTTCTTCTACCTAAGAGGAACTACCCCTCATGCATCCACTGAGCTATAAATCTCTAGATTTTTTTCAATAGAGTTTCTAGGGTATCAGAGAGATTTTTCTTCCATTGATTCCCCCAAGGGGGAAAATCAGGAAAATAAAACACCACTGAAACTATTCCTTCTCTCTATGCTCTATAAGACAGTTTTTACTAGGCAATGTGTTTTAAAACCACCAATTTATCTCATTTAATCGTCATCATGAAGTACACAGTACATGGCATGCTTGCCAATAAGAGACAGTGCATCCCAAAAGTAATCAGATGGGCAAATGCTTTCTTGTTATTTAGCACCTACTCACTCCTAATTTGATTTTGAATTTACCCTGCCCCTACTTAGAATATATATGAGTCCCTGACTTTCCATCTTGTGTCTATGATAAAAATATGCTAATCCATGTGAAATATTTACTCTGATCTAACATACAAGACAGATATCAGTAAATTGTGCAAAAGCCTTATTAGTCCCCTCTCAGCACCTTTCCTCACAAAGCTGGGATAATGGGGAGGGCGGGCGGGGAAGGCTATGAAGTTCCTTTCCCTCTGCTCTACTCTTAGCCTGCTGTTACTCCCCATGGGTCAGGCTAAGGGGAGAAAGAGACAAAGAAACAAGCCACTGCTGTAATTGTTTGGTCCTTTCACTTTCAACTACACCCCCACTTGCACACACCCTTTAACTCCAGCTCTGGTGGAGGAATGCTGGGAATACTCTGTCAGCAACTTTTAACATCCCTTCTAAGCCCTTTTAAGCATTTGTTTTTTCGGTCTAATAAACCCAGTCTTCTACAGACATCATAGATAACATGGTTAAGAATAAGAATACAAACTTTTAGCAAAGTGTACTGTTTGGTAGCGGTGGGTTAGAATAGCAGCAGAGCATTCTGCCAAGATGACCGTCTTCGGAGCGTGCATATTCTTGTAGGTGACTTATTTCCTAAAGTTTACCCAGTCCCAAAGCCAAGAGCACAAACTGCCTTTTTCATCTTCACATCAATGTTAGGGGTTGCACTGCATTATCAGTCTCCTTTCCAGCTGATGGTTCCTAAAGGTATAAGAGTGTAAGGAGACTATGCAAAGTCCCCCAAGTTGTACATGGTAGACCTGCAACTGGAGCTGGGGTGCAGTGGTAGCACTGTAGATGAGAGGCTAGGTCACTATAATTACTACGTCAGTCTATCTCCCTGGTCATAGAGTGTTAGTAGCTTAACTGGTGACTGCAACTAGGCTATTCATTTTTTTTTTTCATCCATCAGCAATGTTGCCCAGATAACAGCAGCTTTCAGCATGGTTATTGATAGACATCTTCCACTGAGTGAGACACGTTCTGGGTACAGGCCTACACATGACTATAATCATGTTATTAAACAGTGTGAAGCAAGGACAAGAGCCAAGTCTTAAAAGTATTCTCATCTACACGGATTTCTAGCTAGTATTTTTACACACAATTTTATCCATAAAACAGCCAGCCACACCATGATTAAAATTTCTGTTCATTGTTAAAGAAAACCATCCTTTATGTAACTATGATTCCTTAAAGTCGAGCTACAAATGTTGAATACTAGTTTACATACTAGTTTCTGTGAGAGCTAGGAATTATTACTTATACCTGCTCATGAGAAAGAAAAATCGAATGAGTCAATCGCATTACTGGGAAGGTCATCCACAAACCACATTAGCATGGTGTCACATCAAAGTAAATACACTAGCTATGTAAGCAAGATAACATGTTAGAGCATTGAACCTATGGAGGATCCTGGCTCACACACTACAAGGATGTCAGTAACAGGAGAAAAAAAGAGAACTCAGCTTGAGTACAAGCCCTGTTATTATAATAACAACTATAATCATAGTTGTTATTAATATAGAATGCCGAGATAAGTTCAAGAAGCAAGAGAGAGAGAGTCACAAAAAGCATTTTATTAATGGTTTAGGTGAATAAGACAGATAGATTAGCAGATGCTCAGAGCTCTTTCTCATGACTCTGTTGGCAACATAAAAGTGGCATTCCCAAACTAGAGTCTCCATTCAGATCTCTGTGGGAGGCTTTATGAAGAGAGGGGCTACTTGAATAATCCTGGAAAATACTTCAATTAATACTTTCTCCTGAAGATTTAATGACACACATCCTACAAAAGTCTTCAAGGGAATCCTGCAGAGAAAAAACCTGACATAATCCTATTTAATTTAGCACTCCCTGGATTCATTTAATCAAGATATCAAACTTATGTTACTGGAGTACACTTTTAAAACTGCTCATCTCTGTTAAGAACACTTACTCCTTTGCAAAGAATCAGGGTTCAGTTCCCAATATCTACAGGGTACCTCACAACCATGTTTCACGCCAGTTCCATAGGATCTATTATCCTCTTTTGTCCCCTACAGGTACAAGCTATGCATAATTACATGCACGGAAAACCCTCACACACTTAAAATAGATAAATATTTTTGTTTGTTTCAGCTGCTATTCAGTAGGCTCTATGGTAATATCTCTTCTAAAAAGCCAATTCTAAATAATTATGGAACCCCATAGCTAACAGATGGTAGTCATAGAAGATTGTTGAAGATTCTGCTTGCAGAAAAACTATTGAAATTGTTTTTATGGGGAATAGTTAATAGAAAATTATGCCTATCTATCTATCTATCTATCTATCTATCTATCTATCTATCTATCTATCTATCTTTACCTTTGATACATATATATATCATCTAATTCTATCTATATATCTATCAATCTATCTGTATTTTTGAGATAAGATATAGCTAAGCAGCCTAAGATGTCATCAAATTTTCAACCTGCCTGCCTCTTTTCTGCTTCCCAAGTGCAGGAATAACAAGCATTGATCACGATGCCCTATTAGAAATGATCTTTCAAATGTTCCCTATGTGCAGACAGTTTAAAGAACTGTTCAATGTCCACAGACTTCCAACTAGAAATGAAGTTCGGTCTTGCACATGGACCTGAATAGGTCAACGCAGCTCCTCATGGAAATGGAAACAGGTAGTCAGTCCCTAAAGAGAAAGTGAAGACTTATTTTGAATAAGAATTATTTCCAAATCTAAGTTACTTATATCTAAAAAGTAACTAAGATCATAATGTTCTATATTAAAGAAAATTCAGTTTCAACTATTCATAAGTGGGTAATAACAAATGCCATATCTCATTAAAATGGTGATAGGGGGTAAATATGGGAGGAGAGAGTGCTAACACTAAAGTTGATTTGGGGATTAGTAAGGGAAACAAATATAATAAAATCTTCCTAAAATGTCTACACATAAAAAGGCAATCTAAATGAAATCATTAACTAATGGGGAGAGGTGCAACTAAACATCTCCTGTTACCAGATGAAGCTTCCAGTATAGGGAATTGGTTACATTTAGTTCAGTTGTTGGCCAAAAGGATCTCATGAAAACTCTCAAACAACCCAGATTGCCTACAAAAATGACAAGGGAAAAGGAAGTGTACTCTCTCTGCTTATTTGCATTAAGGCCTACATTTTTGGGATTCTGGAATATAATGAAGACTAACTGAATCATCTAGTCTTATGGACAGAACAACTCCGGGATTCTTGGATCTTCCGTTAGTAGATAGTCATTGTTGGACTAGATGGACAACAGCCTGTGTAAGCCTGTATAATCAATCCTCTCTCTCTCTCTCTCTCTCCCTCCCTCTCGATATAGTTCTAATTCTATTAGTTCTGTTACTCTGACGATCTCTCAATAATACAGATTTTGATGTCTGAAGTGTTTCTATAGCAACAGAAGTATAAGGATAGATTTTTTTCAGCATCTGGAATAGGCTTTCCAACTAATCAACAAAACACCTACAGTTCCTGAAACCTCTCCAGTTACTGAAAAGAAACCTCTCTTAGAAGAAAGTATTGAAATTAATCAACCTCTACCAATGAACTCAGTAGTAACATTGGCAGGCTCCAGATGTGCATAAATAGCCAAAGTTTATGAGTGTTACCTGAAAGAGAATTATTCACTGCATTAAACAGCTTGGTACAAGACTTTAGTTATGTGGATTTTATAAATTAGGGTTCTTATCTGGATATAGTAGCAGAAATCAAATTTTAAGAGATAGAAGATTGTCACCAATTGTCTTAGGGTTTTACTGCTGTGAACAGACAGCAGTTCTTAAAGAGGCAGCTCTTAAAAACACAACATTTAATTGGGTCTGGCATACAGGTTCAGAGGTTCAGTCCATTATGCTCAAGGTGGGAACATGGCAGTATCCAGGAAGGCATGGTGCAGGCAGAACTGAGAGTTCTATATCTTCATCTGAAGGCTGATAGGAGAATACTGGCCTCCAGGCAGCTAGGACAAGGGTATTAAAGCCCATGTCCACACTGACATACCTACTTCAACAAGGCCACACCTCCTATTAATGCCCTTATCTGGGCCAAGCATATGCATAGCCCAGGACTGCATCAAACATTTATGTCTGTTGTAGACTAACTATACTCCTTGACAAAACTGACTTGTTTATTCATCTATCATATGATCGGATTGGATATTAAATGGGACTTTTGAAGGTGATTAAGTCATAAGGCTAAAGAGTTTACGAATAAGCTTATTGTCTTCATAAAATAGAGCCCAGAGCTCTGTAACACTATTCCCACCTTGTAAGAAAGGGCAAACAACGGAGAGGAGTCTTCTCACCAGATGCTAACCTTGTTGTCATAGTGATTTTAAACTTCTAGTTCCAGACTATGAGACATTTCTGTTGTTTACCCTACTCCCACCCGAGTCTATGGTGACTTGTTATAGCACCAGCAACCCGAATAATGGCACGTCTTTATCAACATGAGGTAAACCTCCCATGGACAATTGTGGCGACTCTTAATCTTCTTCCATCTATACCAGTACCACATCCACATCCTCGCTGGCAGAAAGGAAAATAAAGAGGGTACAGTCCAAACATCTGTAGGGTAGACCAAGAAGTGGCCTATTACTTTAACCCAAGGTCTTCAGATTAGAATTTAATCAAACAGCTACATCTACCTTTAAATGTTTTGTAAAATGAGACCTTAATTCTGACCGTTCAGGTTTTATGTTAGTATCTCAGGTTCTCTATGTGCAGCAACTAGTGGATTTAGTTTCATAGTTTCACTCAAGAACTATAGGCTAGTGACAAAAATCTATACCAAATATTTTAATTCTGATTCGCAGGAGTTAAGCTTGATATAGCAATACCAGTTTGATGCAAGAGCATAAAGTTTGTGTCAAAACAAGTTCATTCTTGCTACGGATGGGAGATAATGAAAAGTCTATAGAATCTGGGGAATTATCCAATGATACATTTCAATATTACAAATATCTGTGGTATTAATAAGGGATATTAATTTGTAGATTGTATTTAGTCACAAAGGATTTACATTAATTTGAGCCCATTCAAATATACCCATAATTATCTATCTATAAAGCTAAGAGAATCATAACTGAACTTCTTGGTAGCCCTGTCCACTTGAACATATATGTGTGAGAAAAATCTGGGTTAAAGAAATTCATTCTTAAGTCTATGAAGATACAGCATATCAAAAAGTTTCTGTAGAGAGATACTCGTTCACCCATCATGCTTTGTTCATAATCCTTAGAAAATAAAATTAACCTATACATCTGCCAGCTAATGAATGAATAAGAAAAATGTGCTGCATATCTACAAAGGAATTTTACTTAGTGGTTAAAAGACGTATGTCACATTTTCTCTATCATATGTACTTCATAATGTGGAGTATACATGAAGGCTGTCGCACTGGTTCTCGAGCCCCAAAGACCACCAAGGAGCCAACTCTGATGCAGTCTCCTCAGGGTCTTAATATTCAAGCCCAAGCTTGACCGCCAGCCTTGACGCCGCAGGGCAGGAGGGTGAAGCTCCGAGCTGAGTTTCAAGCAAGCATTTATAGAGGCAAGCAAACAAGCAAGGGGGTTTCTAGCCTGGCACACATCTGATTTAGGGGGCTAGTATGGAATTTTGTTGCTCTTTAAAATAATTGGCTGGTGCTGGGAGCCAAACTATAAACTTAACTTCTGCTTTCCTGATTAATGGTGGTTGTTAGGAAGTGAAGTGCCAGGGGCAGGCTTGTTAGAGAGTAACATGGAAACTAGTGCTAGGCGCAGGTTTGTTTTCGAGTAACCTGGAAACTGGTGCTAGATGCAGGCTTGTTGGTTAACTCAAGTTCAGCCTTAGGTCAGGTTCTCTAAGATGGAGTCTGAACCCAAGATCCGGTCTCTCAGAGACCACAAACTAGAAATGACCCATTGGTGGTGGTGCCTTAAGGCAGGGAGGGGTGTGTAGCATAGATGAACATACAGAAGAGGGCACTGGGAAAGATAGTGGATACGTGGATGGGGAAAATGCAGAAGGGAAGGTTGAAATGGTGAATATGTAAAAACATACATAGGAGAACCTCCATCTTAAAACCCAGAGATTAAATCTTTGAGTATGGGGTCAAGGACATGGAGAAAAGAGGAGAAGGTAAGATGTGGGTTACTTAAAACTAAGATATATGAAAATGCCATGTGGAAACCACAATTTTGAAGGAAAGAGAAATTGAAAACATAGCTTAAAATGAAAAATGATTTTGAAGAGAGGTGCCCTTCATGGGTAGAATGCTGTTTCTAGAAGACATGATTTGTTGAATAATAATGAGTGTCAAGTATGGACCACCACACTACAACTTATGAGTCAAGGATGCCCCAGAGCTTCCCATCACAATATGAACTATTGATATCACTTTTAGTTATACTCAATAACTAGATGGTAAGATTCTATTTTTAAAGATGCCAGTCACATTGGACATAAGGCATAGTAGAAATCACTCTTGACTGATTGGGAAACTTCTACTCTTGTGGGGTGGCTTTCAAAATGCCAGAAAGTACTATCGGATTGCATGGGGGAGCTGGAAGGGAGGTGGGTGGTCTTACACAGCACTGGGCCCTGCCTCCTACAGTATTAACCTGTTAGGCAGGTTGTACAATCTGCTGCAGTAGTGGCAAGCCTGTTATATGAGTAATCAGCTGCTTTCTGACTGGATTTTGGCTTGCTCCACAGGTGGGTATTCAAGCTTGGTACTGG
Source organism: Uromys caudimaculatus (assembly GCA_028551405.1). Taxonomy (NCBI): domain Eukaryota; kingdom Metazoa; phylum Chordata; class Mammalia; order Rodentia; family Muridae; genus Uromys; species Uromys caudimaculatus. The sequence continues at coordinate 50,588,387 of CM052712.1, forward strand.
AAATCTTCTCACAGGCTCATGGCTGGGAAGTCATGCACCCTAGGACAGAACATGCTATTACTACTATTACAATTCTACCAAATAGTGCTGTTGCCAAATAGCCATGTAAATTTTATGCTTGTATTATTAGATTTGTACTGCTCTCAACCTTGCTCAGAGACATTTCTTTTCAGTGGCAATGAGTCAGTGCAAAGACTCATAATTAGAATTGGGGACTGTTGAGTGAATAGCCATAAATTGGGCATCTATATTATCTTCCCCCAGGAAACACTGCAGAAAAGTAGAAGAAAAAACAAAAACAATTGAGAGCTGGAGGACTAGGAGACATGCAGTGAAAATGCGGCCTTATGGACATGACATGAGCATTTCACTCATGAAATCGTAGCAGCTCTTGTTGCCTTCATTACAATGTAAAATATCAAGGCACTCAGAATTCCATCAATGGTCGGGAAGAACCTTATGTGGCCTCACTCCAACTGAGAAGAGACTGGTAGTTGATGACTGCCTGGAGAGTCGGTATCATTTTTCTTTAGTTGTGTGATCAATGATGGATTTCTAGGCTTCAATGGTTGACCCCATATCCATGTGTACTAATTGAACTCAACAAATTACTAAGAACAGAGACCATTGACAAGTTGAAGGGGCTGGAGGTCATCTAAGGGGAATTATAAGGGAATGAGGGAGTGGATGTGATTAAATTACATTACATACATGTATTAAATTATCAAAGAATAAATAAAATACCATAAAAGGATAAAGAATATTATGCAAATTTAAACTTGTGGAAAGGGAATTGTTGGAGATTGGTTCTAATGCTTTGATTCAGTTATGAATCTGCGTGTCCACACACTGAAGGTCCTTGTCCCAATTGGTTTTTGATCGATCAATAAAGATGCCATACAGACAATGGTTGGGCACAGGGTGGAACACTTAGAGTTGCATGGGTAGGACACAGAGAGGATGAAGCAGATTCACCATGACGTGGGTAAGAAGGGTGGGATGCAGTAGTGGTAGGAGATAAAGTCAACCAGCCATGTGAAATTTCAGGCAACTGGCCACTGGTCACTTCCCCTATTGGGACTGGGGTAGCAGGGGAAGGTTTAGGAGTGCCCAGTCTTTAAGGTAGCCAAGGCATTTAAAAATAGCTTGTGTGTGTGTATGTGTGTGTGTGTGTGTGTGTGTGTGTGTGTGTGTCTTTCATTCACAGATTTAAAGATAGATCCTTGGCTGGTGTGTGGGTGGGATCTGCTGGGAACACAAAGCAGTATAGCAAGACCTCACTGCTACAGGGGACATATATATGAAAAATCTATATTACTTGTAAAAAATATTACAAATAAAATATGTCTGAAGTTTTTTTTAAATTTTAACTAATAAAGAGAAGCAAAGTTTGTTTGCCACTTGGATATGGTTAAGTAAACTGAATCCTGTTTTAATATGGCTTCCACTTACTGACACTAGCAGTGACATTTTAACATTGTCATTTACTTCCTTGAATTTTTACCTTTCCAGATATTTTCCAAGGAATTCACTTTTATTGAGAAGAGAACTTCAAATATGTGCATTTCATTCTTTTTAATACTTTATAACTTTCAAATCCTTTCATATATCATTTTTATTTACTCATTGGAACTAATGAATATTAATGTAGAGTTGAATGACTTACAATCTTGGGAGCTCAATGTATCTTTTAATTTATTCTTGTTTGGTTAATGAAATCCAGAGGATTAAACATATTATTTTTGTAGTTGAGAGCTTCTCTCGTACTGTAGAGCTATGAAGTTTCACTGAATGTACCTTTTCTAATAAGTTACTTGAAACCACAAGTGCAATTTCAAGGAATACAAGCTTTGAATTTGTGTATAGTTTACAAGCAAATAGTAATACTCCTTAATAAAAAAAAAAGAGAAAATATTTTTCTTTTCAATATATTATAACACCTGGAGAAAGTTATATAATGAATTCTGAGTTATGGGTCACCTAACATTTTACACATTTTAAAAGAGCATTTATCCTTCAAATGCAGACATTTTGTTTTTGGATTTAGAGAAAACCTATGCATATATGCATATATAATCTATGTTAATAGTTTTGAAAATATTTTTGTGTCAGAAAAGTTCTTTGAGCAAATGAAAGTGGAATTAAATAAATAATCTTGTAGAAATAAAAGGTGGTGTGCTGGGTTCTCTCCCCTTCTTGCATTGAGAGTCATCCAGAACACTGAGGTCTACCAACTACAGATTGTTCTTCACATCAGCCCCATAAATCAGCGCTCTGCAATAGAGTAAGACCTTCCATCAAGTAGACTGCAAAGGAGAAATATGTTTCCTGTGTGCCTAAAAGATAACAGGAATTCAACAGAAAAGTAAATTGCAAATTATAGCAAATAAAACAGCCCAGGGTGTAGAGGTGGTATCATGAAAGATACTTTTAAAGCAGAGGGAGAAAAGCAAAATGAGCAATGGGACCCATCTGGAGCAACTTTGATGTCTATCTGTCAGCAAGTTCTGACTTTACCTGCATGGTCAGCAGGAGGAAACCACATGCATAGAGGTTCCATGGCTTTTTAGGTCTTGGCAGCTGAAAGGGATTAAAACACATCATTAAAACACTAAAACATATTTGGAGAGAAGCACAAGATGTGGAAAGACATCTAAGACCCTTTCATATGCTATACATCATAAGAGACTGAGCATCAAAGACTGGCTGTACAGAGGGAAACTATCCTATGAAGGTCTTTATGTAAGAAATGGTGAAATAGGTTTTACAGGTCCTGAGAAAAAAACTGAGTAAATCCAGAATGACTAAGAGCATAAGCAGTTACCTGCAGGATTGTGGAGGCAAAGGGTAAGAGATCATGATCTCTTTCCAGAACAGCAGTTGGGAGGAAAGGCCTCATTTTGTCTGACTCATGCTTGGATGTCCAGTGCTTTCCAATTCAAGTGTTCTGCAGCTGCCACGTATGTACTGGCTGGTTTTGTGTGTCAACTTGACACAAGCTGGAGTTATCACAGAGAAAGGAGTTTCAGTTGAGAAAATGCCTCCATGAGATCCAGCGGTAAGGCATTTTCTCAATTAGTGATCAAGGGGGAGGGCCCCTTGTGGGCTGGTAGTCTTGGGTTCTATAAGAAAGCAGGCTGAGCAAGCCAGGAGAAGCAAGCCAGTAAGTTGCATTCCTCCATGGCCTCTGCATCAGCTCCTGCTCCTGACCTGCTTGAGTTCTAGTCCTGACTTCCTTGGGTGATGAACAGCAGCATGGAAGTGTAAGCTCAATAAACCCTTTCCTCCCCAACTTGCTTCTTGGTCATGATGTTTGTGCAGGAATAGGAACCCTGGCTAAGACACACGAAGAATTAGGATAAATGGGCATTCTTACAGTAAAAGGACCACTGCCTTTCCCTTCCCTCCCCTCCAGATCCACTCCCTTTCAGTCTCCTATTAGAAAAGAATAAGCTTCTGATAGATAACTACCAAATATGACAAATTAAAGTATAATAAGATATAGGAGAACATTGTGGGAGAGAGAGGGGAAACTATAATCAGAATATATTATTTGAGAATAGAAACTATTTTCCCTAATAGAAAAAAAGGGGGTGGGGAAGATTATTAACCAGTTCTCTAGGTGAATACAGAAACAAATGGGAAAATGGGCTCTTTTCTGATTGCCTGAAAATTATTTCAAAATAATTTTTTCCCAGTGTGTACACAGTGGGAGGGAAAATCTACCCCCAGACTAATGCCCCCTCCCTTCCTAAAACTAGCTATGGTGACACATAACTCATATTCGTGTTCTCAGTGCTGCTTGCACCTAACCTTTAACAACCAGAGTTTTACAAACTGGAGACTCAAATTGCTTTGTGGTTTTAGAGTATTTAATAGAGTGTGACCAGTTTAAAGTCAGAATTAGGTATTCAGGATGATTAATGGTACTGTGTTGTTATGTTATCATCACTGCAAGTTATGGAATGATTTCTCTGCAATACAATAGCAACAATATCCCAACAAGGCAATAAATAGCCTCTTCAAAGTGTGAAATAGATGCTATCTCTGTGTAGTGTTGATCAGACAGGAGAGAGGTGATAAGCCTTCTCCATGCTCTAGAGTCTCTTTGGTGTCCTTATAGCAAAACCCAAAGGGATATCAGCTGGCCAAAGCATACCACACAGTGACTGGCTGGCTTATAGGCTGTACACGTAAGCAGAGTGTGTTCTCACAAGTAAGCTATGCATATGAATATCAGTATGGTCCTATAATTTTTCACCCAAGTGGCACTACTAATATTTTTCTACCCTTAATTTGTATGCAAAATTTGAAACATGAAAGCAGAAGATTTAAATATGCTACACAATTAATCTCAGAAAAAAATAATTATACAAACTCTATCTATTCCATCCTTTCAGAAAATGGTTTTCAATATACAGTTTTAGATACCAACATATTAAGTGATTCCACTTAAAATCCAAAAATCCTTCTCTTGATAGATGAAATTTGCTTCTAAAATTAACTGGGGATAAAATGCTCTCCCCTGTTTCTTGTACATGAAAACATAGAATTCTAGTACATTTGAAGATGATTTTACTCTGTTTTTAAATGTTGGTATGCGTCGTGCACTATGAATGTCAGAAAGGACAATTGCGTGAAGACATTATGAGTAAAAGGCAGGTTACACATCAAAAGAGGGACTGGAATTTCAATAACCACTGGCCGAATTTTCTTCTTCTATTGGATATTTGAAACAAATTATTTGTAATTGGTTTAATGCCAATAAAGGGCAGGAAATCCAACTCTGAAGCCAAACTACATCGGCCTCAGTCCCTGCGTTTGGCTTGAATTATCCTTTCATTTACCAGATACTCAGTGTTCTGAGTCACGGACCAGGCACTACATGCTTTAGACAACAGAACAGACAGGGGGTTACGGGTGGTAAGGACAGCTTCAGAAGGATACTTAGAAGACCAGGAGGGAGATTAGAAAGTAGCTAATCTGAGAAAAACAAATAATCCAGGTGTCACATTGGATCCATAAAGGAGAAGTCATGGGAACTTGTTCCCTCTCTAGAGATAAGTATCTGATGTAAGTCTGACGACTGCCATTGGCCATGACAACAAAGAGACCAACTGGAAAAACACCTGGCATTCAAGTAAAGAAGAATGACATTATTGTGGAAAACAACTGAGGAACACATCATCCTTACATCACTTCATTTGCCTGTCAATAAACTTTCGAAGATGACTACTGTCTTCAGAAACATTTCTGTGGTGCTTTGAATGAGGAATATCCTCCATAGCTACATGGATATGGATACTTGATCCCCAACTGGTGGTACTGATTGGGAAGGCTATAGAACCTTTAGAAGATAGAGCATTGATGAAGAAGTACTTCACTTTGGGTGGGGTTTGTGGGTTTAATTGCTCTGCTGAACTTCCCATTTTCTCTTGTGTCATTTCCTGTGTGTCTGAAAACGTGATCAGCCAGCTTCTTGCTTCTGAGGCTGTGCTTTTACTGTTTCATGCTTTCCTTCCTGTGATGGGCTCTATCCATTTTTTACTATAACCCAAAATAAACCTTTTTGCTTTTGTTAGCACAGTTTTTCATAACAATAGAAAAATAACTACTGTAATTTTCAATTTTCAAATCCCTTCAACATTCTTTTGTTTTCTATTGACCACGAGTAAAGAAACCACCATTCTTTGTTTAATCAAACTAATTAAATAGCCTGTCACAAACTGTGAGAGAAATTAGACCAAATAATCTTTAAAATGTGAATGATGATGGGAGAGTAGCTGAATAAAATAATAAAATACTTGTAAAACTTTTAACAGTGTATGTGCTACATAGTGAATTCTCAAATAATGTGTGTGTGTGTGTGTGTGTATCAAATTAAGAGATTTTTATGATCATTTCTCCTCAAGATAAATCAAGACTATAATCGATACATTGCTGTGAATGCCATAAGAAATTACATCTGACTGCTACCACATCAGATTTCTGACTGCTGAGAGTAAAGCTAACCAATGGCCCCAGGCAGAATGTAGGCTTAGATTTTTCAAAACCTACTTTAATTAGGGTTCTTAAGTGCTTCCACCTCCTTTCTAGCCCGTCTACCAGAGGTAGAGGAAAAGAAAGGTTAGTAGGAAACAGGGGGTGTGGACCTGTTTAAAAGTAGTTCCTTGGACAGTTCCAATCTTCATTGTCTGGATATGAGCAGTCCAGTACAAAACACCGAACAAGAGTCAGTAGCGGCAGTCCAGTCCAGTTAGCAAACCCCAAACACAAATCAGTAGCAGTAGCTAGATCCAGAAGAAACCACGAGGCCCTGCCATATAGGCAAGAGTCAACAGAAGTGGCAAGAAACAGCCAGCATACCACAAGAAGTCTTTGGTGCATTTATCTCAATGAAGTCACAACAAGCGAAGATCAGTGAATACCAGCAACGCACAAGATTTTGCAAGGCAAACCAATGCAAGAGCTTTGTTCACTGCCTGTTGGGTTATACTTATACTCTTTCCAAACATCGTGTGTCCTCTTACTTATCTGCCTCAGCAAAACATCCTCTCATAAGAGAGCTTCTAGAAAAACATCACATAACACAGCTTGAGTCTCCAAAGAACCAAAAAATGTCTACTTCAGCCAAAGGTAGTGGAGCACATGTAAAAAGTAGAGACAAGTAGATCAGAAGTTCAAGGACAGGCTCAACAACATAGAGAGTTTGAAGTCACCCTGAGCTCCCTGAGACCTTATCTTGAAAACAAGACTAATTAAAATGAAAAAATTTAAAAAGCCAGCAACCAAGACAAGAAACAAATGCTTTTAAAGGGAAAATTAATGAACATGAAACTAATTTAACAATTCCCTTAGACTACCAACAATGAATTCTTGATTTTAGACTTCATTCTTCACACAGATTTTAAATTATATTTTTTTAAACACAGTTGACACTTATAGTTCACACATCCTGTTCTCCCTCACAGATGTCTGTCTAGCCAGAGTTCCACACTTAGGAGAGGAACGCCCTGCAGTTTTGAGCCCACATTTATAGAGCCCTGTGGGAACCCTTCCACACTTCCTCACTGTAGTACATCAGTAAATGTTCTCCAACTGTTCTAGCTCTAGCCCTGTGTTAGTTGACTCTGTCCTCAATATGTCTTAATTAATAGTCCTCTGCATTGCTTTCAAATTCTCAACACCCGTCTATCCAGGAATAGAATTTAATGTTCAAGTGCTTTCATTTAAATCAGTAAAAGGACCATGAAGGAATTGTGATATATTTTCATATCCTTTTTTGTATGTCTTTTTGGTGAGCTTGTTCATTGTATTAATGGTTTTACATAAATATGTATAAGGTAAAATTATTACTACCAAAAAAAAAAATCTTCTGCCTTTGCCTTAGTGGCCAAAACAAACAAACAAACCAACCCCTGGGTTAATTGCCTGAAAATGTTATTATCTCTATCCCAGTATTGTCTTTCCCTTTATTATGTATGATTTCGGGTCTTTATCTGAAATGAAGTCAAAAATCAAATTGATCGTTACTTTAAGTATACTTTGTTTCTTGGACTGTTTTGATAGGTCTTCTATAAGCTTCTAAGTAAGTCATTCCTGTGCCTTATAATGATGTTCACTTGCAGTCTTCTACACGTAGACTGCCCGTTGAACCAGCACCATTTTTTGAAAATGCTGTATTTTTTCCACTTGATGGTTTTAGCTCCTTTGTCAATGAGTGTGAGGTCCCAGATGGAGGAGTTGGAAAAGGGACTGAAGGAGCAGAGGGAGTTTGTAGCCCCATGGAGGGAGCAACAGTGTCAACTGGCCTGACTGCCTGATGCTCCAGGAGACTGGATCACCAACCAAAGAATACACATGGAGGGACCCATGGTGCTGGCCACATATGTGGCAGAGGAGGGTCTTGTTAGCCATCAGGGGAGGAGAGGCCTTTGGGCCTGAGGGTGTTAGATGTCTCAATATAGGGGAATGCCAAGGAGGGAAATGGGAGTGGGTGGGTGGGTGGGTGGGTGGGCCAACACCATCATAGAGGCAGGGGAGGGGGAGGGGATAGGGGGTTTAAAAAAGTGGAGATCTGGAAAGGGGGAAACATTTGAAATGTAAATAATGGATCAAAAAATAAAATAAAATAAATAAGTAAAAAATAAAAATGTTAGCTAATTAAAAAAATAACAATGCTCATTCTGTAAAAAACCACAATTATATATTACTAAAAATGTTTTACAAAGAACTAACACTTGTCTGAGACTCTAGTTCATCTTGCTAGCTGACATCCACAAGGGCTTTCATTCCATTCTCAGCACCATAAGAAAATTTACAAATGACAAAGCAACTTAAGGGAGTTGTAAATAGGTCAACCATGTCAGTTTGACCTTATGAGTTTGTAACATTGATTTATTATTATTTTTTTTTTAACTATTGGTTATTTTATTCATTTACATTTCAAGTGTTGACCCCCTTCTGCTTCCCAGTTTCCACTCGACAACCCCCATCCCATCCCCCACCCCCTTACCTCTATGAGGGCGCTCCTCTAGTCATCCACCCACTCCTAGCATTCCCCTACACTGGGACATCAAGCCTTCACAGGAACAAGGGCCTCCCCTGGCATTTATGCCAGATAAGGCCATCCTCTTCTACATATGCAGCTGGAGCCATGAGTACCTCCATGTTTACTCTTTGGTTGGTGGTTGTATTAGTCAGGGTTTCTACTCCTGCACAAACATCATGACCAAGATGCAAGTTGGGGAGGAAAGGGTTTATTCAGCTTACACTTCCATGCTGCTGTTCATCACCCAAGGAAGTCAGGACTGAAACTCAAGCAGGTCGGGAAGCAGGAGCTGATACAGAGGCCATGGAGGGATGCAACTTACTGGCTTGCTTCTCCTGGCTTGCTCAGCCTGCTTTCTTACAGATCCCAAGACTACCAGCCCACAGATGGTACCACTCACAAAGAGCCCTCCCCCCTTGATCACTAATTGAGAAAATGCCTTACCTCTGGATCTCATGGAGGCATTTTCTCAACTGAAGCTCCTTTCTCTGTGATAACTCCAGCTTGTGTCAAGTTGGCACACAAAACTAGCCAGTACAGTGGTTTAACATAGATTTTTTTTTTAAACAGTGAATATTCCTGTGGCCCAAGGAACTGGTAGTCTAGAGATGAGGTCTGAAATAAGTCCTCAGTGAGATAAGGCAGGTTGTTGTCTCATCCAGCATCTTCATTTATAAAATAAGGGAGCTGGACTAGGGAGACCTAAAGGATTGTTTCTAATTTTAGAACTGTGTGACTTGTTCTAAATTTAGGCTTTTTTGATCTTGCCCTTTAAACACCTTAAGTACCCCGGGTGAACACAACCAGGAAGGACTGTAAGAGATGGCCTTGCCATGTGGGAGTTTCCGAAGTCCTGTGTGTTTACAAAGACACAAAGACACTCTTGGGAAATAGACTGGACGGAAGCACTTCCTTCCGAAATAGATTAGAATATTATTTCAGACAATAAAGCTTTTGAGTTGTAAGAACCCAAAATCCCATTCAAGTATCTGGCATTATGAAAATGAGTCCTTAAGCAGTCAAAAAAGTTAATTCATTACAAGAGAACATGACCAAAAATATCTACTCTTTCTTCCTCATTATAATAATCTTGCATCACTATTACTTGTTTCAAATCATACTTTTTTCCTGTATTCTGTGGAAAAACCATTTTAAACAGTCTTAGTAACTATATAATAATAGTTCCTGTAGATCAATTTACATTGTTTCCAACATAATTGCCAGTGATTATTCTAGCAGTGAAAATAAACAACTACATGGGAAATAATTCACTATTAACTTTGTTGTGAAATAAGGGATTATGTTTAAACATGCCCTTACAGGTTAAGAGCTACTCATTTGCCAGTAGCACTAAAAAGACTCTAAAGACAAGTACACACACACACACACACACACACACACACACACACACACACACACACAGCTTATCTAACATTTGAAGTCTATTTAAGTCAGTCTTACATTGTTAGCTAGCTAGCTCTTATAGCCTTGTATGCTAAACTTAACAGAAACAGGATATGTGATGCACGAAAAACAGTATGCATGAGAAATGGGGGTTTTAACCAGTGCCTTAATAATCAGGTAGATCAAAGTAAATTAAAGACTAAGGCTTAATAAAATGGGTTAAATGAGCAAAATTGCCTATATTTTTGCTCAATTCAAGTCAAAAATTGTAGTTATCAGCACTCATCAAAGTAGAAGGACTTCGCATAATACATAGAGTACTTTGTGAGTATGTTATATAAATATGAACACATACTTAGATGCACTAATTGTAATTCCTTTTTCTGGAATATTGCATAATTTTTGATGTAGTTACTGGCCTTTCATCTGAAACCTTATAAAGGGAATTCTCCACTTGTGGGAAATCTATTCTGTCTAACCGTATGATGTTCTATATGCTATATTGTGTCTTGATGCTGAGATTTTCCAAACTATAGAAAGGTCAAGATCTGTGAGGGAAAGGAGATTTCATGTTGCAGAAACAATCACAATGATTTACTGAATGCTAATAAGACATCCCAATACTTTCAATTTGTCTCAAAAGGTAGGTAGGATATCTGATAATACTGGGTATTGCATAGCCCTAAATTATTGCAGAGTAAACATGTTAAGAAATGTCACAATGGCACTTAACATGGGAGAAATAGAAACTTCAGTAGACTGTACAGTTGGAGCAGATACGAGTGAGTCAAATCCTCTCAGCCTGGGTTACCTCACTCAGGATGATACTTTCTTGTTCCATCCAATTGCCTGCAAAATTCATGATGTACTCATTTTTAATAGCTGAATAGTGTGTAAATGAACCACATTTTCTATATCCATTCTTCAGCTGAGAGACATATGGGTTGTTACCATCTTTTGACTATTACGAATAAGGTGACTATGAACATAGTGGAGCACGTGTCCTTGTGGTATAGCGGAGCATCTTTTGGGTATACGCCCAGGAGTGGTAAAACTTGGCCTTCAGGTAGAACTACTTCCAATTTTCTGAGGAACTGCCAGAATGTTTTCCAGTTCAATATCCTTAGTCATCAGAGAAATGCAAATCAAAACAAACCTGAGATTCCACCTCACACAAATCAGTATGGCTAAGATCAAAAACTCTATCTATTTACAGCACATGTTGGCAAGGATATGAAGAGGAACACTCCTCCATTGCTGGTGGGATTGCTTTTCTTTTCTTTAAATAACAGAGGAAACCTAATATCCCCATTCAAAAAGAGAAATTAGTCAGATGTTAAGAGTTTGATAAAAAAAATCTAGATGAGACAAGACCAGCAAAGGAACAAGCCCACTGATTGACGATGGCAACTGAATACCGTAGCAGATGTTGAATATAACAACCTAAGGCGTCCTCACCTGCAGCCTCAACATGAGGCAAAGTAACAAAGAGAAGGAGAGAGCAGTGTAACCATGTATGATGCAACCGTGTAAGTGGGGGGAACAGCCCTACCGGAAAACAGCCCTTAGGGTTCAGCCACCACGGTGAAAGTGCTGTGTCCCTCCTCAGATGTTGGAGCTGTTAGCATATCCCATTTCCATGGAAACCATAGCTGTGGGAAAGCCACACTTTGAACTTAAGACATTCAAGATCTCCAAGTAATCTGCCAACTTACTTTTTTATGGCAATATTTTTCTGCTTGATCCTGAGTCTCAGCTGACTAGACACCATTCAGTTTGCTTGGTCCAGAAAAGCTTTTATGGACATGAATTTGAACAATTCTAATCATATTTTCTGTCACCTACACCATGCCAGACACTGACTCACAGACTTTATGGAATTTAAAAAGAAGGACCAAGTGAGGATGCTTCAATCCCACTCAGAAGGGGGAACAAAATAATCACAGGAGGCAGAGGGAGGACTGGACCTGGGTATGAGAGGGAAAAGGGAAGGGAAAATGAGGCAGGATCGGGTATGGGGGGAGACAGGAGAGAAGCCCAGAGGGCCAGGAGAATGAACGGAAATATACAGATGTGAGGGCGGTGGTGAGGGAACCTCTATTAAGTCCCAGGGACTTGGGATGTGTGAGGCTTTCAGGACTCAATGGGGAGGGCCTTAGCAGAAATGCCCAACAGAGACCACCTTCAGTAGATAGACAGGGCCTCCAGTATAGGGATGGGGCCACCCCACCCATCTTCAAAATTTTTGACCCAGAATTGTTCCTGTCTAAAGGAAATGTGTGGACAAAAATGGAGCAGAAACTGAAGGAAAGGCCATCCAGTGATCAGCCCATGGAATCCATCCCATGGGCAGGCACCAAACCCTGACATTATTTCTGATGCCTTGTTTTGCTTGCAGACAGTAGTAGCCTAACATGGTTGTCCTCTGAGAGTCTCTACCAGCAGCTGACTGAGACAGATGCAGATATTCACAGCCAGCCATTGGACTGAGCCTAAGGACCCCTATGGAAGAGTTAGGGGAAGGATTGAAGGAGCTGAAGGGAATGGCAACCCCACAGGAAGACCAACAGTGCAACTCACCTGGACTCCTGGGAGCTCCCAGAGACTAAGCCACAAACAAAAGAGCATACTTTGCTTGGTCTGTGGCCCCAGACACACATGTAGCTGAGGACTGTCTTATCTAGCCTCAGTGGGAGTGGCTATGCCTAATCCTGTAGAGACTTGATGCCCCAGGAAAGGGATATGCTGGGGAGGGGGTGATGTGACTGGGGGGAGGGAGGTTGAGTTGTAGGCAAGTGGGTGGGTGGGTGGGGAGTACTGTCTCAGAGGCAAAAGAGAGGGCAGATGGGGTGAAGAAGTCTGGGGGGGGGGGGTACCGGGAAGGGGGACAACATTTGAAATGTAAATAAATAAAAGGATAAGTTTAAAAAAACAAAAACAAACAAAAAAGATTAATTTTAAAAAATGCAATTTTTGTCACTCTAAACTGTGAGATCCACACAGACAAGAACAAATTATTTTAATTCACCCACAGAGTCAGGAGAGTGCCTAGCAACCAATTAAACTTCAGTCTATAGTGACTGAAAGACAAATGTTCCACTTCAGGGGGGGCCTGTTCTCTGTAACTGTGCAGGTGTACAGGGCAGTTTCCTTAATCTTTGCCAACAGAAATTTGGTGCTAAACACCTGCTTACTCTGGAGTGGAGACTCTCTGTATTCTTGCTGTTTGTGATCTTAGTGGCTCCCAGGTGATACATGATTTGAGCTGTTCTCAAATGAATTTTAATGACAGTCATGTGCCCAGATCTCACAGCTAAAGCACAGGCTGGTTCTCAGTTCTCACCATTAAAACAACAAAGAAGCTATCATGTAAGGAGACCGAAGGCACACACTGCCACATGGAACCCCTTGGCCCGATTCTGTGTTGTTCCTTTGTGTACCATACAAAATGGCACCGGCATAGCTGTTGGATTAAGTAATAGCTCTAAGTATTTATCTTCAAGGTTGGGAACATACCCTGTCTCTTTGGACAGAGATAAAGATTCCAACTACCATTTAAAAATCCTCAATGGTAGTCCTCTTTGTGAATATGGGCCATTGATCCTCAGAAATCCTTATTATTATTGTAGTGTATGTGTGTTACATCTCAGTCACTTTCTGTAGCATGTATTCTTGTGTTTTACTCTCTCAGTCCCTGAGGATCTTGAAGTTGCTTTCCAGATATTGCTTAGAAGCTGTTTAAGGGAAAATATGTGAAGTGCTAGAGATCTACAGATTATCTGAGAATCCACTTTTCTCTTCTCTTTTAAATCTCAGTTTTCTTAATGAAAATGGTGTGAATACATTAAATATATCTTTGAAAATTTTATAGTCCTTTTCAAGTCATTGGTTAGTAATTATTAATTTTTTAGAAAGCACTCCTTTGGACAGTCTTAAACTGTATCATACAAATTCAGAAGACTTGAACTCAATTTTTATTTTAATAGTATACAAACATAGGAGACAGTTTTTCCCATAGGTGAACATAACATTTCTCCTACGCATAAAAAAATAAAGAGTTTTAGTACTAAATAGTCATACACACACATTCACTCTTTCTGTCTGTCTCTCTCACACACACATGTACACACACGCACATTCATGTAGACACATACATGAGCACACACGTGCATGGTCATACGCACAAATCCATGTTCACAGGCACACACACATGTATGTATGTATGTATGTATGTATGTATGTATGTATGTCCTAGTACCACTAGGCCCCTGTAGGATAAAAAATCAAACACTTGAGAAACTGAGTCCTTCAAGTCTTAACAAGGTCACTTCTTATACACAGGCACCAACACGTGTACCTCTTTGTAGAACTGAAAGACTATTACTGAAATGTAATTAAAGCACTGATCCACAAACACCTCCTTAATTGTCAGGGGTTGGTTTTAGATATTAGAAGAATAAAAGCAGTTGAAGATGACAAATTGAACTATAGAATGCAAATTAACTCCAGTATTCTCACTCAAGTCTGGACAACACAGCTCTTACAACTCATGATTCATCTGAGGGTTTTCTTTCTTTTTTTTTGTTTTCTGTTTTTGTTTTTGTTTTTTTGACGGTTTTCTCTAAAAACTAAATTATTGTCATTTAAATATAATGATTTAAAATTAAATGAAAAGTTTTTCCATGGGAAGTGTAGACCTAATTTGAAGGCCTCGATTTCAAATGAGTCTCTTCGATCTTTTGAAGATAGCAGCCAGGAATCAAAAAACAACCCCCATCTTATGTGGTTAGATAATACTACAGAGAGTGTTTCAATCTGCAACGTCTGCTCCTATCTACTGACTAGACCTACTTAAATCTACTAACCTCTTTAATGAGTTCCAAAAATAAATGCACATTATAGAGAAAAACTAAAGCACACCCACTATTTACAGAGAAATGATACAGAGAGAGGGCACTTCTTCGGTCTGTGACCCAAAAAACCCACATCAGATTTAATTCAATGTGGGAGTCTGGGATTACAGCAGGGCTGTTATCTGGGTCTATGGTTAAATGCAAACATATCATTAAAAGGTACTGGATTTCCTGTGTCTGAAGAGTCATTCCTTCTGGAAAATAAAATGAATTCATTCTCATTCTCATTTTCATCCTGAAGAGTTAAAAAAAGAAATTATTTTAATGAAATTCCTTGGAATTTTATAGCTGTTTCTGAAATACAAAATGGATGGGTAAGTAATCATGTTATCTCTGAAAGTGCTCAAAAATAACACAAAAGAAAAGTGTCTCATGATACCATATCATTATGCAGACCCAACACACAGGATGGCAGGCACCTGGGCAGGCACAATGTAGAAGCCTCACGAGCTGCCATTGAGGATTCATACTTTAACAATTCAAATAATGCCCCTGAGGAATCTTGGACCTGCCAAGATTCTAGTACAAATGGATTTATGCAGGTGATTTTGGCAGGCGATGCTAGACAGTGAGGGAAGAAAACAACATGGAAAGTGTTGGAATGGAAAAGTGACGAGGAAACAGAGCCAGAAAGGACACAGCAATGTTAAGTTCCTGTAAGAATAGTCTTGCTAAGGTCAACATGGCTCCTCCTCCTGCCCATTGCTCCTCACTGAGATCGTCAAAGTGGTCCTGAACATAAAAATGAGAACATAGAAAAACAATGAGAACAAAGGTGAAAGGAGACAGAGAAGCGAAGATTGACAGCATACTCCTTTCTGACTTTACATATGGACAATAATTAGGAACAGATTTCATGAGATAATAGTTGATCAAATATATCAACTTAACACCAGTTAAGAAGGGATAAATTGCAGCTCTGAAGAGCCTAAGATTTTCCACCATCAGTGAACTCTATTTCTGAGAGAAAGGGGTGCTGAGGTATGTAAAGCTTAACTTCTGGACATGACAAATATTATGGGATTTTGAGGTGATCTAAGCTAGTTCAACTGGAGTTGAATAAGTTGAAAAATACCATGTCTGACAGGCATGATATTGGCCATTCTCTTTCCTCTTTTTTACCTCAGGACAGACTCTCATGATGGTGAGTGTGTACTTCATGCTTATGAACTAGCTTGTTGCAAAGGTATGTTTCTTGCTGTGTGAAGAAATTTTACATTTCTATTTTGCAGAGTAAGGAATCAGATTTCTGACTACAGTTCAGCTTTCCAGGGAGGAGTCTTTGTATAGGGCTGGGACTAAGGTCTCTAGGCTACTTCAGGGAATAGGGAGAAGAGAATTTTTGCTGAGATAAGACCTAGAAGACACCCAGAAGCAAAGATCGCTACAAGGAGATGTGTTAGAACCAGTGGAGTATTTTCAGTTTAAAACATATAAACTACTTTATTCTCTTTTGCAGAAAATATCCTTTTCTTCACTCATATTTGTCTTTCTTCTTTTCCTGGATCTGTCACTCCAACCTATAATCATGGCCTGACAAACTTGAATCCACAAGAAAGGCCTAGCAAACATTTTATACACTGAGACAGAAAAGTCTATTGTGCCAATGCTTGGGCACACCCTCTTGTGAAAATCTGTTTCAGAAAACTTGGGCAGACAGGAAAGCTGTCTAGATTTCAGTTCACATGAAAGTTATTTCACCGGTTCATGTGATAGGCCCATGACTATAGAAAGAGTCAGAACCTTTACAAACAGAATGACTCAACAGAGAAGTGTTGCAAAGCTGTACTCTGAAGCACTGGCATTCACTTTGGAGACCCTTAATGGTACTTGTAATGGAGATTTGCCGAACAAATCTTTGAATGTATAATTGCTTGTCAAGTCAAGGATAGCGCCTGACATGTTGGATAGAATACCACGTGCTCCTTATTGTGACTGTGGAACTTGCCCAAGGACAATGATATTTCAACATCTATATGTAAGAAACCATCTCAGATCGCTTGCAGGTCTAGTTGAAGGGTAAATCTTCATGCATTTGCTTAACTGAGTGGGAAAAATTCAAGAACTAGCTCATATGCAGAGGAATGAAAACATCTCTGCTGACATGTATCCTATGATTTTTCTAAATCTGGAGACATGGTGATATCTGTGCTTAGTTAGCAGTACAAATTGCAAAAATGAAAGATGTTTAAAATCTATCATTAAACCACTCCATTACCATTTCTTTTTGCATGTACACTAAGGAAAATGAAATTTCTGCTGGTTTAGTAAGTTTTAAAAATTATTACCAAACAGCCACCTTAGGATATAATTTTTGGAATTGTTTAAGGAGATTCTGACATTTATTAAGTAATTCAAAATATTTGATAATATATTAAAAGAGATTTTTATTTTTTTCATTTTTAAGATGGATAAAATGTATGGTAATATTTTAAAAGAATATATGGGTTGTTTATAATGTTTTATCTTAGTCTGAATCATTAAACAATTTTTAACTTTGGCTGTGTCTGGAACTCTGTTTGGATGAAGTACTTGACACCGAGCCACATGAGCTGGAGATAGCTTCACCTGTGAAAGTATTGCCCAGACAATTTAAATGGAGATTTCAGCTCACTGTTGAGCAGTTGACACCTAATTCTAAGCTCTTTTAAATGACAGTTTTCTTTATAAAGTTAACAGAGTTGACATTAACTCTTTTGACATAATTCTATAGATGCAATATATTACATCAACTTTAATATCATTGCCAAGGGATCTGTTGGGATAATAACACTTGAAATGAGCTCTTCTATAATATGTGCATATACCTTATGCCAAGTGAATATAACGAAGTTGTTTTGAAAGTGTCATAGAGTATAATAATTCTAAAGAAAAGCAATAGGTCACTTAACCTTGTTCTCCTTCCACCCCAAATTTCCAAACATTATTCAATGTTTTCTTGCCAAAGACTACCATGAATACCTAAAATTGATCAAGTGGGAATAATCAGTTCCATGTTTCTTTTTTTTTTTTTTCTTTTTTCTTTTTGATACTTAATTTACATTTCCAATGTTTCCCCTTTCTAGGTCTCCTCTTTGGAAACCCCCTATCCCCTCCCCCTCCCCCGTCTCTATGAGGATATTCCACCTCCCACTCACCTGCCCACCCACTCCCCTATTCCCACCTTGACATTCCCCTTTACTGGGGCCTCTAACACCCTCAGGCCCAAGGGCCTCTCCTCCCCCTGATGGCCAACAAGGCCCTCCTCTGCCACATATGTGGTCCGAACCATGGGTCCCTCCATGTGTATTCTTTGGTTGGTGGTCCAGCCTCCAGGAGGACCACGGGGGTGGGGGGAGGAGTCAGGCCAGTTGACACTGTTGCTCCCTCCATGGGGCTGCAGACTCCCTCAGCTCCTCTCCAACTCCTCCATCTGGGACTTCACTCTCAGTCCAGAGGTTACTGTAAAGTGAAACTTGGGTATTCCGAATGTTTGGGCTAATATCCACTTATCAGTGAATACATACCATGTTCGTTCTTTTGTGACTGAGTTACCTCGATCAGGATGATATTTTCAAGTTCCATCCATTTGACTGCAAATTTCATTAAGTCATTGTTTGTTTGGTTGGTTGGTTTTTTTTTCTGAGACAGGGTTTCTCTGTGTAGCTCTGGCTGTCCTGGAACTCACTCTGTACACCAGGCTGGCCTCGAACTCAGAAATCTGCCTGCCTCTGCCTCCCAAGTGCTGGGATTAAAGGCGTGCGCCACCACCACCCGGCAAGTCATTGTTTTTAATAGCTGAGTAATACTCCATTGTGTAAATGTACCACATCTTCTGTATCCATTCCTCTGATGAGGGACATCTGGGTTGATTCCAGCTTCTGGCTATTATAAATATGGCTGCTATAAACATAGTAGAGCATGTGTCTTTATTACATGTTGGAGCATCTTCTGGGTATATGCCCAGGAGTGGTATAGCTGGGTCCTTAGGTCATGGAGAGCTGTGAGTTTATCTGATGAACTGCTTTGTGCTTTGGGTAATTTGGAGAATGTGTCCCACTCTGAATGGGATAATCCTGTCTTTTATTGGATGAATCAGTATCTCAAAACATTTTTGGGAGGTGCTAAGAATGTAACCCAAGGCCTTGTGCAAGTTAGATAAGAACTGATAAATGCTCCACCATGGAACTACACTCCCAGCCCTTGCCAAATCTCTAGGGAGAACAGTCTATAATGTAGTCGAAGATCTTATGGCTGGTAAGCATCTGGCACAGCTCCTCGGAGAAGGTCATATGTGCTATTTCATGGCTTACAGAACAATCACATCTTACGTATGCTTACGCATGCTTATATGGTGATCTTTATTTTCTGTTTTTACTATATAAGATTGAGGTTCTATAAAAATTGTTATTTTTCAACACGACCATGCATACTTCTAACTGAGAGGGCCAGAGTAGTCCCTAGCAAACACCAAGGCAATATTAAACCAGTTTCAAGAAGTCAGGAATTGCTTTTCTTTTTGTGACCTCCTTTCTAAAGGCAATCACAGTAAAGAGTCCTATTAAAAAGCATGTTTATGTGTGGTGAATATGTGTTTGCATGTGAAGAGCAAAAGTATCTGTGTGTGTGTGTGTGTGTATGTGTGTTCATGTGTATGCATCCACAGAGATCGAAGATTAACCCCAGGATTGCTCTCTACCTTTCACTGAGGCAGGTCCTCTCAGTTAAACCCAGGGCTCAATGATTCAGGCAGTTTGATTATTTCCGTTGCTCTGGAGCACTCATCTTCTCTTTCCAAATTCTTAATTTATAGGCTTGCTAACACACCTGTCTTGCATTTGTGTGGTTTCTGGAGGACCCAGCTCTGGTTCTAATGCTTATATAGCAAGTACCTTAACTGCTAAGCCATTTTCCTATTTAAGAATCCTTGTAGATTCTTAAATAATAATGTTTGTGTTTTTACATATCTAGTTCTAAAGTAAATAGCTTTTTCTTGGAGTTATAAGTGTGTTTGTTCTCACAGATCCCTCTATGTATTTATTCATTACATATACACTTCTTGGACCCATAACAGACTTAACATATTATATAAAACTATGATAGATCTTGTTATTAGTTGGGCTCTGTAAATTTTAGTCATAGTAGACCTACACAGTGTATATCCTGTGTAGGTCTATAAGTGTATATCCTTCTCAAAAGTTAATCTTAACCTGCCTTCAGCACTATTTTATATTATATCTGAGGTTACCAATATTCTCAGGAAGAAATGTTTATATTATTCTGTTTTCTCATTCTAGAATTTATATTAATAGGACTAGTTCATTAATTTTTTTCTAACTTCCTTTTGCTCCACTCCCAACATTCAATCTCTGCTTTTTTTTCCTTTGATTTTTAACTGTGTCTTTCTGTTCATATACAAGTTTAAGTTTTTCTGTTATTGTATTTTAATTTCTGAGATCCTTCTCAAAAGGCAAATTTCTCATTTTTGTAAAGAAAATATTTTTCTAGCTTGATAGTAGGAGGTGTACACGTTCTTATTTCATGCTAGAGTCTGAGAATTTGAAGTACCTATGTTTGGTATTTTCTTCTCTTCCCTGTGTTTGTTATGTTTCTTTCAAGTGCTTTGAGTTTTTTGTTTGTTTGTTTGTTTGTTTTTGTTTTTACCTTAGTTCTGAGCTTTACACTGGAGGCTTTTTATAGATGCCTGATCTCATTGACTATTTCCCCATATTTAAAAGTGAGGTATTAGAAGCACTATTCGCAAGCTTGACATTCATAGGTAGGCTTAAGACTAAGAGGCTTGGTGGTGGTTGGACAATCCTGTGCTGTCTGAGCAGGTTCTGAGGGGCTGGGAGTTTGGGAGGGGCATCAAATGATTCACTCCCAGTTGTTTATCTCTCACAGGGCACTGCTGCCATGGTGAGCATTCTCCATTCTGTCAAGGAAGTCATAAGCACCCAGGCAGAGGAGATTCTCATTATTTAAAACTTCTTTAGATGTCTGTTCATTTTCTATTGAAAGACAGGATGGAGGGAGGGGGGTTGGAGGACACAGAGGAGGGGAAACTGTATTCAGAGTACATTGTACGAAAGAAATCTACTTCAATGTAAAAGAAAACACCCTGAGGTTTTCACTTCGCTCTGGTTGGCACGGAAGCTTCCTACAAGCTGCTGCGAAAACAAGACCATCAGTCTTTCTACTGATTTTTTTAAATTTTTTTAAAATTTTTTATTTTTTATTTTTATTTTTTTATGAAAACAATCTCAAGCTTTGATAAGTAGAGAAAAGGCAGTGACCTGACTATAGGAAACATATGGTGGGGACTTAGAAATCTAACAGCTTCCAAACCAGTCACAATAAGAATTAGCTCCTGCCTGGGGCTGGTGCTCATGCTCAGGAATATTGGACCTCTCTAAGTGCTAGGACTTTGTGAGCATCTCTGCTGACTGCCAGACCATGCTTCACCATTTATGTTCTTGAGTTTCAGTTCTCCTCTACTGTCACACCATTTGCTACATTCAACCTTTTTGAACTGAGTTGATTTCATCCTTTTATCATGATTCATTCTCTTGTTCTGGTTAAATTTCTATATTATTTTTTTTTCCTTTCTTGGAGACTTTAGCAAGGAGCAGAAGTAAACACAAAAAGGAGGGTGTTAAACTTATCTTTAAAGCCAGAAGTGATGGTCTTGGATTTTACTCTTTGAAATATTTACTTACTCTTTATGTATTTATTTTAGCAAGCACAATAATGGGATTCATCATGGCATCTTTATATTTTCACACACATATGTCATTACTGTTGATTCTCATTTAAGCCCCTTTCTCACCACCCTTCCTCAGGTCTTGTCCTCCTCCATCATACGATTGCTTGAAACACTTTCAAACCAATAAGCATACTGACAATATTTACATTTTAATTATTTTAAAGTTTGTGTGCTCATCTCAAAACTATGCACCACTAGCCATTAGAACTTCTATAAAATTAGGATACCAAAATATTAAAAACTTTATTGTTCTCATCTCTTGTTTTGGATCAACAATTTATACAGCTATTGTAGTTTTATTTATTTACAGAGTATATTAGTAACTATCCTACTCCTCTGTTTTTATTGCTGATGGTAGACTTCAAGGACATTTATTTTTTAATCATATAATATTTTATATTATTTTTATTTTGAATATTATATACATGTATATTTATATTAAGATTATGTGTTAATTTATCTCATGTTATTGAAGTACAGGATGCTTAGTAGAAAAGTGGAAGAAGTCTTACTGAGCAGCAGCAATGATGGCTCTAAACCAGTGTGAAAACCACCCAGATGAACTCTTGCAGTTAATTTATTTGGGTGTCTCTACAGCAAATGTCAGTTTTTCCTGTGGTCAATGACATCAATTAACCGAAAACAAAGTGCCTGTTTTAGTAAGCATATAATGTGTGGCTTGCAGTAGATCTTCTTTTTACATTATTTATTCTTCATAAGCTAGACAGAGAGCAAGCTTATACTTGAATGAGCAAGTGGTCCTGGAACCAAAAAAGAAGGTTCCAGGTGTTCCTTATTCTTATCCTGTCACAAATGGTTTCCCATAAATCCTTAAGGAAATAAGTACACATTTATCTAGTGATCTTGCATTTAGTATCATTTCATTCAGCATTTAAAATTATTAGGCACAGTACGAATTCTTTTACATTGTCTTATACTGCTAGAAATTAATTTACCACCTATGTACAGAAAATGCTCAAACATTTGCCAATATTTTTTGACCTCTCTGCTACATTTCTTGTACAGTAATTTTATTCCAGCAACACAGCTACTCTGTGATATGGCCGGAATGACACACCTTTAATCCCTCTGGCTGGAATACAGACACACCCTCAGCACACACATTTCCTCACAAACAATATAGGTTCCTTTGTAGAAGAAGCAGCCATGTTTGAAAGTGATAGTTTATTGAGGGGTATACAAAGTGATGAATCAGAGAAAGATTTGACAGAATGAGTCAGAGATAGGATACACCCTACACTCAGGAGAACAGACAGGTAAGAGAAGCTACATACAAAAGCAGTGCAAAAAGAAAGAGAAAGTACAGTTGAGAAGCAGTTTTAACAGGTTCTATCTCTCCCTTCTCTTGTGAATTTCAGCTAAAGTCATCCCCTTTGGGTCCTGGGAGCCTCACATTTTCCTGGTGTCTGGGACCCTCCAGTAACTATCCCCAGTTCCTCATCCCCCCTGCTACATATTTTTGTTCGATTTCCTGAATCTCTATACCTCTCTAACATCTCTAGTTCCTGATACTGCCCCCCTTATTTCCTTTCCCTCCTTTCTTCCTCCCTAGTCCACCCCTCTCTCCACTCCCCTCAATTTTCCTGCTCACCCCTCAATGTAGGACTGAAGCATCCACACCCTGGTCTTCCTTCCTTCTATGCTCCATATGGTCTGTGGATTGTATCATGGGCATTGTGAGCTTTTGGGTTAATATCCACTTATTAGTGAGTGAATACAGTGTTGGGTTTGGTGTCTGCAGTCATAATGGATCCCCAGGTGGGGTAGTTCCTTTATTGGCACATCCTTCAGTCTCTGTTCCATTTTTTGTCCCTGTACTTCCTTTGGACAGGAACATTTCTGGGTTAAAAACTTTGAGATGGGTAGGTGGCCCCATCCCTCGACCAGGCTGTGCTTATCTACTGGAGACCAGAGAGCACAGAGATAGTATCCAAATTAACAAAATCAGAAATGAAAAGGGAGACATAACAACATAAACTGAAGAAATTTTTAAAAAATCAGATCTTACTACAAAAATCTATACTTAACAAAACTGGAAAACCTGGATGAAATGGATGATTTTCTAGACAGATACCAGGTAACAAAGTTAATAAGGATCAGATAAACCATCAAAACAGTCCCATAAGCCCCAAGGAAATAGAAGCAATCATTACAACTTGAAAATATCATCCTGAGAAAGGTAACTCAGTCACAAAAGAACAGGTACAGTATGTACTCACTGATAAGTGGATAGTAGCCCAAAAGTTCGGAATATCCAAGATTCAACTCTCAGACCATATGAAGCCCAAGAAGAAGAAAGACCAAAGTGTGGATGCTTCGGTGCTTCTTAGAAGGGTGAACAAAATACACACAGGAGGAAATATGGAGACAAAGTGTGGAGCAGAGACTGAAGGAAAGGCCATCCAGAGACTGCCCCACTGGGATCCGTCCTATATACAGCAACCAAACTTGGATGCTATTGTGGATGCTGCAAAGTGCTTGCTGATGGAAGTCTGATATGGCTGTCTCCTGAAAGGCCCTGCCAGAGCCTGCCAGAGGCAGATTCTTGCAGCCAACCATTGGCCTGAGTGTAGGGATCTGAGATGGAGGAGTTGGAGAAGGGACTGAAAGAACTGAGGGGGTTTGCAGCCCCATGGAGGGAGCAACAATGTCAACAAGCCAGAACCCCTGGAGTTCCTGGGGACTGGACCACCAACCAAAGAATGCACATGGAGGGACCCATGGAGCTGGCCGAATATGTGGCAGAGGATGGCTTTTTTGGGCATCCGTGGGAGAAGAGGCCCTTGGGCCTGAGGGTGTTCTATGCCCCAGTGTAGGGGAATGCCAAGGTGGGAAGACAGGAGTGGGTGTGTGGGTGGAGCACCCTCATAAAAGCAGGGGGAGGGGTATGGCATAGGGGGTTTCTGAAGGGGAGACCTGGAAAGGGGAAAACATTTGAAATGTAAATAAAGAAAATATCCAGTAGAAGTCTCCCAACAAATAAAAGCCCAGGGCCAGATGGTTTTAGTGCAGAATTCTATCAGGCCTTCAAAGAAGATTTAATACCAATACTCCTCAAAGTGTTCCATAAAAGAGAAACAGAAGGAACACTATAAAATTCATTCTATGAAGCCACAGTTACACTGATACCTAAACCACAAAAAGACACAACAAAAAAAGAGAACTACAGACCAATTTCCCTTATGAATATCGATGCAAAAATACTCAATAAAATTCTTGCAAACTGAATCCAAGAACACATCAAAATGATCATCTACCAAGATCAAGTAGGCTTCATCTCAGGAATGTGGGATGGCTCAAAGTATGGAAATCCACCAATGTAATCCACTATATAAATAAACTCAAAGAAAAAAAACCACATGATCCTCTCATTAGATGCTGAAAAAGCCTTTGACAAAATACAACACCCATTCATGTTAAAAGGTACTGGAGAGATCAGAAATTCATGGTGTACACCTAAATATAATAAAAGCAATATATAGCCAACCAATAGCCAACATGAAACTAAATGGAGAGAAACTCAAAGAAATCCCATCGATATCAGGGATAAGACAAGGCTGGGCACTCTCTCCCTACCTATTCAATATAATACTTGAAGTTCTAGCCAGAGCAATTAGACAAAAAGAGATCAAAGGGATACAAATTAGGAGGGATGAAGTCAAGATATCACTATTTGCAGATGATATGATAGTACACACAAGTGATCCCAAAAATTCTACCAGAGAGCTCCTACAGCTGATAAACAACTTCAGCAAAATGGCTGGTTATAAAATTAACTCAAACAAATCAGTAGCTTTCCTCTACTCAAAGGGTAAAAGGGCTGAGAAAGAAATTAGGGAAACAACACCCCTCACAACAGTCACAAATAATATAAAATATCTTGGCGTGGCTCTAACTAAGCAAGTTAAAATCTGTATGACAAGAATTTCACATTCCTGAAGAAAGAAATTGAACAAGACCTCAGAAGATGGAAAGATCTCTCATGCTCATGAATTGACAGGATTAATATAGAAAAAAAAGGTCATCTTACCAAAAGCAATCTATAGATTTAATGCAATCCTCATTAAAATTCCAACTTACTTCTTTATAGAGTTAGAAAGATCAAATTCTCAAATTTTGTAATAACAAAAAACCCAGGATAGGAAAAAGTATTTTCAACAATAAAATAATTTCTGGGGGAATCAGCATCCCTGACCTCAAGCTATCCTATAGAGCAATATTGATGAAAACTATGGTATTGGTACAGAGACAGGCAAGTAGATCAATGAAATAAAATTGAAGACCCAGAAACGAACCCATACACCTATGGTCACTTGATCTTTGACAAAGAAGCTAAAACCATCCAGTGGAAAAAAGACAACATTTTTAACAAATGATGCTAGTTCAACTGGTGGTCTGTATGTAGAAGAATGCAAATCGACCCATTCTTATCTCCTTGTACAATGCTCAAGTCTAAGTGGATGAAGGATCTCCATATAAAACCAGATACACTGAAACTTATAGAGGAGAAAGTGGGGAAGAGTCTCGAATGCTTGGGCACAGGGGAAAATTTTCTGAACAGAACACCAATGGCTTATGCTTTAAAAGCAGCAATTAACAAATGGGACCTCATAAAATTGAAAAGCTTCTGTAAAGCAAAGGACACTGTCAATAGGACAAAACAGCAACCCACAGATTGGGAAAAGATCTTTACCAACCCTACATGTGGTAGAGGGCTAATATCCAAAATATACAAAGAACTCAAGAAGGTAGACTCCAGAGAACCAAATAACCCTATTAAAAAGTGGAGTACAGAGCTAAATAGAGAATTATCAACCGAGGAATCTCGAATGGCTGAGAAGCAAAGAAATGTTCAATATCCTTAGTCATCAGGGATATGCAAATCAAAACAACCCTGAAGGGAAGGGAGAGGGCAAATGTGGGATGGGATGTTGGTGGAGGGGTAACCAGGAAGTGGGATATCCTGGAATGGGGGTGGGGTGGGGTGGAGGTGGTAACCGGGAAGTGGGAGATCATTTGAGGTGTAAACAAATGTAATGGGGGGGGGGGCAGAGTTTTACCAGGACAGTCTTACAGAGACAGATTGGAGAGAGAACAATCTAGACACAGGTGATGACAGAACAGGCCAGAGAATATGAAGGAGCCAGAAGATTACAACAAATTACCCGAGTTATTTTCAGGTCAAGCATGGCAATTCAGTGAGAAGCCAAGAGAAGCTGATTAAATCAGTCAACTTAGAAAGGAGTTGGATACAGAAAAGCTGCGTTGAACCAGCCAGTCAGAGAACAGAAAGAGCTAAAATTGGTAAGCTTTTGCAGCAGTAAGCCTGAGAGGACAATTACATTTGATGAATAAAAGATACATTTATAATTTCTAACACAGTCTCAAAGACTTTCCTGTGCTAACTTGAAAGCTACAAACCCCAAATCTATCAAATTCCATTCCATCAAACCTAGTCGTAATATATTTCTTAATTTTTAAATTTCTTAATACATTGACCAACCAGGCAGTGACCTAAGTGATATGGTTTAGTTATTGTCAACAGTGGTACTTTTATCTGTGGTCATGCATCCAATGCTTGCAATTTCCTTCAGTCTATCTGACAGTTTAGTAAATTCTATGTACTCTACTTCCAAATCCAATCTGCTTTCAAGACCTCCACTTTTGTTGCTTGTTCTGTAACTGCTTTAATGCAGAGCCTCAAGCATTCCAACATGTAAATATCTGACATCATGCCATATGTAAACATGAAGCACAGATTTCATGGTATTTGTCACTTGGTTTAAAATGTCTAAAATTTTCCTTCTATCCACAAAGCCAAATTCTGACTTCCCTGGTCTCTTCACAAATACCGATGCATCTTTTTCCATTACTCCTGGTGCATGCACTGAGCCTTTCCATAAATACATATCTTGCTACTGTCATCCTACTGTGCAAGTTCTCATACCCATACCTGCGATTATATAATTTCTAATGTGAAATGGACCTTCCTTGTGTTCTATATTCTGCTCATCCTTAGGTTCCTAATTTGCATATCTTTGACAGTTAAAGTTTCATGCTTTGGCTTTAGCTCTCAACTGTCTAAGCTGTATTGTAATCCTTCAGTCATGCATCTGCCTAACAGACTTGACATCAGGGCTCATAGTACATATTAGAGGAAGATTTTCAGAACTGGCCTTGAACAAAAGTCATTTGTATATGATCTGGGAATATATATTCAGGAGTTAGCCAAAAGAATAGAGTAAGATGCAGTCAGGATGTCTTACAAACTGAAAAGAAGGTGAAAATTTTATGTAATCTTTTGCATGATATAGGTTACAATTTCAAGAAAGCAGTTTTACTGGAAAACAGAAATTTGTAATTTTTAAATTTAAAACATGATTAAATTAGTTTGCCTTCTCTTTCCTCCCACCCTTCCTGTTGGACCGAGCCCACTCAGCACTCGCTACCCGTGCTGAGTCGGCGCAGGACTAGACCTGCGAGAGGCCGGCTAGCCTACGGAGTGTGGGAGACTTCTGGCGGTTCCCAGGAGACCCACAGCCGCTGTCGGCTCGCGTCCCACCGCTAGGCCTGGAGAACGGGTCTCTTTGCAGGCCGAAGTGCTTACAGCTAGTGGAACAAAGGCTCTCGGACACTGGAGCAGTTTGCACCTTTATTCCTTTTGGGTGGCGGGCGGCAGGCGCAAGCAGAAGCGGGGACGGAGCAGGCTGGCAGGCAGGGGTGGGTGGAGAGCAGCGTAGAGAGCAGCACAGAGAGCAGGCGGGCAGAGAGAGAACTTCGCAGGTTGGACAGTCTGGTATACTGGTTGGGAGGAGTCAGGGGCTTGGCAACCGGTGCTTTCTATTGGCTAGGTCTGGGGCCTCTCTAGTGCCACATTTGCCTATGGGAGGGATCAGGGCTGCTTTCTACGTGACAAATCTCACATGGCAGGTCTCTCTCTATACAGGGGTTGTGAGAACTGTAGCTGATTTTACAGGAGTCTTCCGGGAGTGTTGGCTAAAAATATAAATCAGTCCCTCGTGAATATTTCACGGGGTCTCCCAGAATTTTCAGCCTTTGCTCAACCAGGTGTCAGATTGCCTGTCACAGACCACTGCCCCAAACCTTCCCATTGCTATATGTTACCTTGCTCTCTCCCAAATTGACAGCTCAGGCTTCCCCAGTTATTGCTGTCATTCATGAGTATATAAATACAGCATGCTATGTCCATTTAGTATATAATTTCAGTGTTGGCCACTTGATATTGGATAGACAATTTGGAGGTTCATCCTTCAGGGAAGAGCAACAGTTTCTCCCTTTCTCAGCAGTTATAGTTATCTGAAAAGGACATATATTCTGGAGCCCTCAGCTCTCCTGTACTCTTTTCCTTGTCCTTTGGAGTCCATGAATCAGGGCAGTTTGGGCAAAATGCAGGTTTGCTCTTTCATTTTTCTTTCTTTATTCCCTGGGACTGTTTTCCCCAATGGATTATATGTCTCCAGTGAAGCCCCAAGAACCTTCGTGCTCAAGATGAAATATTGGTGACAGTGGGAGGGAAGCATGCTAGCCCCCTTTGGAAAGATTTTATTTACATCCAAGTACTCTAGGGAGCATGAGTTGGTTTTGAACTTATAGTTCCTTCTCCTTTTGCTGTTTGCTCTCTCTTCTTAGAAAAGGGGGAGTTGGAGGAGAGGAAGCAGGCTATTCTGCAGTGCACCTCAGACCCCACTGCATCAAGCTCTGTTTTGCAATGATCTCACATATATTGTGCCCACAGTGCAAGCAACACAGTGAGAACATGCTGCATCTGAATTTTAATTATAATGGTAGTAAATACTCCTTGCAAGCCCAGAAGAAGCTACTCTTCAGGTTTGCTCCCTTTTTGTAGAGAAGCCCTTAACACAATTAGAGAGGAATTATCAAAGAGCAGAGCTGAGACTGAGTTCCTATCGCAATCTCAATGTACACTTACATATAAGAAAGTAGTAATTATACTTACTAAATAATGATATTAGGCGTTGGTCCAGCAGAGGGATTTCCCCCCTTTTAACTCTTGCTATGATTTGTGACTGAGTTTCACTATCCAGCACTGACTGGTCTTGTATTTGAAGCAATCAACATGCCTCTAACTCCCAAATGCATAAGCCACCATGTCTGGACCTCTTTCAACTTTTTATTTTTTCTTTAAATCTTTACTCTTTATTTTACTTGCTGGTAAGTTAAAATAAGAAGCCATATGAAGCTAAATCCAGTTCCAACAAATTCTAATTCTTATAGCCTATCTTATTTATCTAAACCTTATTTCTATACACCCAGATTATTTTAAAACAAACTGTACTTTTTCACTAATAATTATTTCTAAAGATGTACACAGGAATTTTATAAGCAGTATTCTAATAAAAGAAAAGAAAGAAAGCAGTTTATTTTCATTAATGAAGTTCACATTCTACCTGGGATTCATATCTTGTTACTTCAAAATTTAAAGGGTGTGTGGAGTTTTCACAGCATATTGAATTTGTAGAGCTTACATGAACATGTGATTATGTGAGCTAACACTGTCCTTGTGATTAATCTCTTCTGTACACAGTAGCACCCAGAGTCCAGGAACGCCCCTCTTCTGGTCACCTAGTAACTTTCACTGGTTAACAACAAGCTGAAAAACTCTTAGGTTGCAAGAGAGTGCTTAGGTAGCTGGCTTGGATCATACAAGACTTTAGAAGAAATAAGCATTGCCAAATTTGAATGTGCTAAGCGTTTAGGCCTTGCTGCCAGGGGAGAAATACATTATTTTTTTTGAGCTTAGAAATGGATACAGAAGACATGGGGTCAGGTAAATTAGGTCAAATATTGAAGCAAATTTGGAGACAAAACCAAATGTTAAAGAAGGCACTCCTAGGTGATGATCTCTGTGAGGGGACTGGTGGAGCCACTTGGACAGCCACAGTGATCTTTCTGGGTCAAAGACTCAATGAAGCCCTTTATCAACTTTTGGAACATACTGCAGGGTCCCTTCAGGCCACCTGCCAACAACTGTGTATACTACTTGACAAGGATAATCAATGTATCTGGAGACAAGGCAAGTAGTCTCTTTTGTTTGATTGGCCTTACACTTTGTTTTAAAATACTCATTTTGGCAGCATGTAAGAGGGGCTGTGTATAGAAATACAGTGAATGTAGAATCTCTGTTTACAAGAAACTAACATTATTACAGGAAAAGTAAGGGGAGACAATATTCCACAGGATTTAGAGGTCCCTCCTACTGGGTTGCAGATGAAGTGCTTTTAGGCTTCTTAAATAGCCAGGATCACATTTTAAGGAAGGGGATTTAGAGCTCCGCTAGGAAACAAGTCCCATTTAAACTGAAGCCTAAACAAGCCAAGCAACAGGAAATTCAGGTGCTTGGCTTGTTATCTGCAAGTCTGAAGCCTCAGAGGTAGGAAAGTACAAGACTAATTAAAGCACAGCAAGCATTTTTTCTGCATTGGAATAGCATGTTCTAACTAGAGTCATTTGAGCCTAGTCCTATTAATTACAAAAACACTGGAAAGACTGGATGAGCTAGGAGAAGAAACTGGATCCCTAACAAACTGAAGACACAATGTAAATTCTTGGGAATGTGACCAGGCAGAGGTGTGTATGCTAAAAAATACAAGTATTGTACAGAATATGGTCTTAATAGTAATGCTCTCAGAATCTATGTGGCATTATAAAATCCAGCTCCGAGACATACAATGTCAAGGTGAGTGTAGGGGCCTATCAGTCAGGAATCCAGAGTAGACGACATGAAGGAGTTCATAATCAGTGACCATCAGAGAACTGTGTCTCAAAGCTGTGTGATCCCAGAATCATCAGCAAGAACTCAGGACCAGTTAGTCTAAGGAAGGGATTGAAAACAGTCTTAGACAACAAGCTAAGGCAAGTACTCAGCTACCAGAAAGGACCAGTTCAAAACAAACATGGGATCTCAGACAAAAGACAAAAAATAATTTGAACTGCAATGCAAAGGCAAGCCCAGACTAGTGAGGAGATGATCTGATGACACTGAGATGTGTGGATTCTGGACACAGATTCCTATTCAGAGCTGAGAGTATAAGAAGGTTCAGCCTGGAGGAAGCCTGAGAAGAGACATGCACAGATGGGAGCCTGGGATGAAATCAGGATGGAGTGAGAAATAGATTGACTCAGATATTGATGATGCTTATAGCCTTAGAGTAGAGCAGTCTGTCCTAGATTGTTAGTCATTGATTGGCCATTGCAGGATCCAGTCAGAAAGATATGGTCGAAATTACTCTTTAAAAGAGAAATTTGGCAAATTTTAATGATCACATTCTCAGCATGGGGAGGATTGAATTTCCCACCAAAATTCAGTATGTGTGTCATAAATAACACAGGTGTAGCTGTTCTGATATTTCCCTGTCCAGGAGTATTCAGGAAATCTTATGTTTGATATATAAATTGAGTAATTGGTATAGTATATTATCACCCAAGGCAAAAGAAAAACTGTCAAATATAGCAAATGCTTGAGCACATGTTGGCTCCATTCTTATTTGGGAGAAGCTATCATCACATTTATTAATAAAGTTTAAAGCATGCTCATGGGCAAAAGGCATCAGTTTCACTTCCTGGGTACTATGTTAAAAGGAGCGGCTTCTTTCTTCCTAGTTATATGTGTTAAACAGGGGCAAATTGTGTAATCTTAGCCTTCCTGTGCACAGAAGAATAATTTGACTTAGTTTTTACTTCTTTGTGTGTGTATATGTGCAGAGATTATTGCTTTCATAGACTGCCTCATGAAAATGAATGAACATTTGGGGAACACTGCTATGCTTCTAAAGAGAGAAGAAAAGGAGATGTGTAATTTATGCAGCATGCATGAGGACCGTACTCCACAGCAGACAATATCAGCCATTCAGGATACCAAAGCAACAGACATTGTTCCAAGAAGGGAGCTAAATGTCATGGAGACAGCTACTGCTGCTTCTACAAATGCAGGGGAGAGCCATTCCACCAACCAGGTCCAGTTAACTGAAAATAAAACACAGATGCGTTCTGATTTAGGGGAAAAGGAAAACAATGCCCCATTGAGTGGAAATGTAACAGGGCAAGAAGAGTCACAGAGCACAGTGTTCCCAGATAACGCAGAAAATGAAGATGAAAAACAAATAGAACACATGACTGCTGAGAACATAAATGGCAACAAGAAAGACATTCATGATGCAACAGCAAGGGAAAGTCAAGAGACCTCAGACAGCCAAAGAGAAAAGATTACCACATCCCCAACAGCATGGGATGTCTCCAGTAAGGACGTGAATAATCTTCACAATGAGTCAGAGAGTCTAAAACAAAAGACTAACATAATGGAAAAGGAGTAAGTAAAGGCGACGTGAGAGTTGCTTATATATGCCTACTTATCCGTGCATTTTCTGTAGTCACTAAAGGTCTTAATCTTGCTGCTATGACAAACCACCATAAACTGGTTTGTTTGAATGAAAGAAGTTGATTTCTCACAGTTCTGGAGGCAGAGGCAAACAAGGCACAGAAGAGTCAGTGGCTACTGAAAACTTACTGATCCATACATAGATGGCACCCATTTCTGCATTCTCAAATGGTAGAAGGGTCAAACCAGCTTCAAGGCTTTTATTAATAATACTAGTCCCATTCATGAGAACAGTGCTATTTATAACCTAATTAGCTTCTGCAAAGGCCCGATCACTTAAAGCAGTCATTTATGGAATAAAATTTCAACATATTTTATGAGGGAATATACAACGAAGTTTTATATTTTAATGTAATGTCTCCAAAAGTTACTGTAAATCAGTGATTCAGGTTAAAATATCCCCACAGAAATGCATGTGGTTGCTATTGCTAATATTATTCTGTTCTTCATAATTTTAGAAAATATGGACATTAAGTATTCCTTTAAAAGAAAAACAATTAGTTATGAAAGTATTTACAAAAATTGTTCAGAACATAAACATATATAATAGATTTCAGAATGTTAAAAAATTAAAAAACAAATTGATAACCTGATTATAAATATGTATATCCAAGATTTATATATATTTATATAAATAATTTATGTATATATAAATAATTTTTATCAATCCTTAAACTTTGTCTTCAGAACTTCAGGAGCCTTATGGGTAGGCTTTGTAGGGTTCTTAAAGGTAAATGTGCTTGTTCACACCTACTTAACTCTTATAAAATTGTCAGCAGTGTTTTTTTGTATTTAGTTTTTGTTTTTGTTCTTTTGCTTTTATTTTCTTGTTTTATTTTTGTGTTTTTTTCTGATTCTCTAAAAGTCCATGAAATAAAAAAGGAAGAAAAATTGATTTATTTTATGAGCTATCTTCCCTCTACAAGGTAGCAATAATTCTTGATTTCCCTAGATTGATAAATCAAACTATATATTTTTCCAGATAAATACAACATTTTTCTTAGCAATGTGATATAGTAGGAAATATTTAGGGAGCAGGACAAAATTAATTTTTATTTGCTGTCTTATTATTAACCAATTTTTGATAGTGGGCAACATGCTTCATGTTTTCTTTTTATTTGTGTGATTTTGGGTATTTTTGGGTATCAGTCTCTCACTTATAAGAATACTATCTTCTTCTTTGAAGTATTTGGTGGCAAATGAGACAGTAACTGAAGGGCCTGGTGTTGGGCTCTTCTGCCAGTGATGACACACAGCTAAATGATAGGGACTTTCACTCTCCTACCTCCCTTCACTGCTGTTCTTCACCTGTATCCATCTCTGTATAGCAGGTTCTACTGCGGAGACACACAGCACAGTTCTCGGGAAAACAATAACAATAGTTTGTTCTTTACCAAGTACTTTTGCAAGTACTTTTACTTACATTGATAATGGGACTTCATAAAAATGAAGGAAGAAAATAGAGAATGTAATATGCCCACAGCAGAGAGAACTTAACGTATTCTATAGATGAATCTTTCAATGCTTGGAAGACCTGAATGGTTTGAAAGAATTACTGCTCCTGACAAACAACTTTAAAGTAGTCAAGATGTGGCTTCCCACTCCACTTGAGAAAAACATTGATACTTCACATCTTTCCATTCAGAAATGACTCAAAACACCAACAAGTGAGTCATTTCTGTACCACTCCCTCTAACACCTCCTTTAGGTGTTCCCTGATGAGCGACTTCCTCTTTGTGGCATTGAACCAGTTGTGTTTGGTTTGCATATTTACAAAGATGACTCTCCATTACAGTCCCCCAGGCTAGGAAGCCATCAAACCACATAAAAGTATATGGAATAAACCAAACCTTACTTAGAAACTGTGGTGGTTCCTCGACGTTAATTTTCCAAAAACCTCATCCTTCGGGGTTGCTGTACACAAAGGGGTAAACACTAAACTAGTGTGTTCTTCTTAATAACAAGACAAGTCATATTTGATCAGTACTATGCAGAACAGATCTATTTACAAGTCTCCTGTCGACTTTATTTGTCATTTGGGAACCACACCTTGTAGTAGTGGGCACATCGAGATGTTTTCCAGGAAACAGAAGAGAGCATTCCTGACGTTATATGAATCTAGTTCACTGAATCACCTGGTGAATAATTTTTATCTTTTTCCAAAATATCATTATCTCTATAAACAAAAAGTTAAACAGGTCAGTGTGCTGGATATCTTTTTTAAGTTCAGGGTTGTGTACATAAATAAATGACCTTTATGAGTTAAACATTTTACTACATTTCTTTATAAAATTATACTTAAAATTTTATTCAACAATAAATGAAAAAGTGCTAAAACTTTAATAACATATAAATGAGAAAATAGTGCTATGTTACATGTAGATTCCCCTCATTGATCATCAACAATGCCTTTGTTAAAATTATTTCTCTGTTGCGAAATGAATAGCATCGAAGGGGAATTGCATGTTATTGGTTTGAACATAGGCATCAAATCATTACTGAACACACAGTTGATTTGGATCCATTACTATTAAAGAGGTTTAACTATTTTATCTCATTTAAACTTCCCATAATCGTAGATTAAATATCAGTTTCAAGTTATAATAGACGGAGTGCACATTATTTAGAGAAGATTTGAGAAAGGCATGACAATGTTTGAGAACTTTTGCTTCCACACTAAAGATTCATGGAGTCAACTATTAGTTCTAAAACTGAACATCTATGAGGTTCATAGCAAAGTAAAATCTCAGACTCAATTTCCTTATCTGTAAAATAGTAACGATAGTAGTACTTGACACAAAAGCTATTACAATTTAGCAAAACTATATAGCCTAAAACCTGACCCATAGAAAGCATTAGTCTATTGACCAGTCTGAGTGGTAATGATATTTATAAACAAACAGGTACGAAATACCTGGTTTCAAATTTGAAATCAAATTTAGAAGGCTCTAAAAATCCTTACAAAGATTGTGTTGAAGAGAAATAAAATAGTTAAAATAAGAATTTCAGATGATGGTCTCAGGATTAGAAATAATCTATTCCTATTTAATAGGAGTAATGCACACACACACACACACACACACACACACACACACACACACACACATACAAAACCTTCAATAAACATCACTACTTGATCTAGTGTACAATTTCTCTACCTCAGACTCATCACTTTCCCTTGAGGGAATAGGAGTCATACAGATCCCTTACAGGTAGGCAGACAGGCAGGCAAATAAGAGGCTTTAGGTAGATTAATATACTTTATACTTAAACATTTAAGGACAAGCAACTTCCTCATTCTTCTTCCTCTCCAAGTCAAGGGCATGGTGACCTTTTTCTCTATAGAAGGAAGTGTTCAGAATTTTCAAGTTTTTCAAGACAGGTGGAAAGTGGGAATTGAACTCCTGTGATAGGGATGAATTAGCCTTTCTTCACTGTAGGATTAGTC
Organism: Uromys caudimaculatus; assembly: GCA_028551405.1. Classification (NCBI taxonomy): domain Eukaryota; kingdom Metazoa; phylum Chordata; class Mammalia; order Rodentia; family Muridae; genus Uromys; species Uromys caudimaculatus. Next base: position 50,624,885 of record CM052712.1, read on the forward strand.
AGTGTCCTGCAATAACCAAAACTAGACATTTCTGAGGGAGAAAAGGAATCCTCTCTACCCCTAATCATGTAAAAAGTATGCTTACCCTCTACTCTTGAGATTCTATCTCTTGGTTCTCTCCCTCTCCCTCCTCCCACCCCTTACCTCTTTGGGGAGAAGAACCTATGCACATGCATGTGTGATTTTGCTTTCAATAAAGATTAGCTGGACCTTTGTTTTCCCTGACTTTTCATTTTTAAATTTTGTGATAATTTTAAATTATCACACACACACACACACACACACACACACACACACAAAGAATCCATTCTGGCAATCCTAAAGGACCCACCTCACCATTAAACACATCACCCTCATCACAGTCAAACAATTTAGTTTATTAAAAAGTATGATTAATCACTGAATATTATTATTGGCTGAATAAAAGTGAGAAATAAATTAATCACTTTGATAAGAAAGTTAGTCAACAACAATTATAACTTAGCTAACATAACTAACACAGTATAGGTAACCTTCCTACAATGTGAAGGCATAGCTGTTTATAATTATGGTAGAATTGAACGTTTAACTCAAAGCTTTAGTGTGACATAGATATAATTTTCACCTATAAGAAACTGTGGCATATAGAGATTGGGGATATTTTGATTACAGTTAATTAATGGGAAAAGTAAAGTTCATATCAAAGCAATGTCCCTCACACTTTGTGTCCTTCTGGGTTTGGCTGCACAGTACATGGATACAATAGTTGGAAAACGAGGTTGAGGCTCACTTTTTCTTTTCCTGTAGGTATCTAGCTGTGCTGAGTGACGGGACTGATCCTCAAGTCTCTTGTTACATTACAGCACCATTGCACATCCTACAGAGGTTTGACTGCCAGATTACTAATGACATGAGCTCCTTTATCGTGAGTGATAATGAAGAGTTGGTTAGCAATGTCATCACTGTTGAATGCTCAGATAAGCAAAAGAAAATTCCATTCCCAGTATGCATTGCAATTCCATTCAAGGCACGCTACAAGGGGAATCACAGAGACATCATGGTGAAAATGTCTGACACAAACTTTCAGTCAAGTTACCTAATCCCAAATTTACTGGAAAGAATGAGGGGAAGTTGTAAGGTCAGTAAAGCCTGAGCTATAAATGTTGTTCTTCTTTTCTTCTTATAATGTAGAATGTGGTGTTGTAGTATATTAATACTTGTTTTGTTGTACAAGTGTGGACCCATTTGTGTTAGCAAATTTTTGTGGGAGAATGTACAAAAACGGAAACTGTGTATTTGCATGCTTTGATAATTTCGCAGTTGAATTTAGTCTAAGCATTGTAACTTCACATTGTACCTAAATATTGTTACCTACACTGCATTAATTATGTTAGCTAAATGCTTAAGCTATAATTCCATGATTTGTTTAAAAAATACCATCTATAAAGTTCAAACAGTAGAAATTATCTGCCAAACTTAGTATGAGAGAACTTGGGCCTACAACTCAGCAAATGTTACTTTTGTTGGCTGGAAAAACAACCAACATAATAGCTTAATTAACCTCCCGGTTTAGACTGACTTTATAATTACATGTCTAATATTTCGGACTGCTGCCTACACTGAAGCATTAGAATCTTCAGATGCTATAGTTTTAGTTTTTATTATTCATAGGGTGGGAGAATTTATAAAAATTAAAAATAATATGCATTCATCTGCTTTGATAAATTTATCAATTGAATTTAGTCTAAATATTGTACCCAAACACTGTGCCTAAACATTGTTACCTATATGGAATTAATATGTTAGCTAAGTACATAAGCTATAATTGTTTTTGACTAACTTTATTATGAAAATGATTGATTTATTCATCACATTTATTCAGCTTATAATAAGATGTAGTGATTGGTCACTTTTTAAAAAAATAAACAGTTTGCTTAACTGTGAGGAGAATGATGCCTTTATGGTTAAATCCTTTAGGATTGCCAGAATAGATTCCTTTTCCTGATGACTTAAATATAGAAAGTCAGGAAAAGGAAAGTTTTGACTAACCTTTATTGAAAGCAAAAGCATACATGCATGAGCAGTGCATGTGCCCCTCGGCCCAAAGAAAGAGAGATGATGGGAGAGAAAGAGGCAAAGAGGGAGAGAACAAAGAGACAGTCTCTCAGCGTAGAGCGTAATTAGGATTGTGTATTTGGGGTGAGGATGTAGGCAATAAAAGAAAAACTCTGGTTCCCATATTTTTCAATAGTGTGAAATTAGATGAATCAAAGCACCTCTTTGTGATTCAAAATTTTGATTTGAAAATAATATAATAGTAAGGTTTCTGGTAAGGTTGCAAAGATTAAGTAAACAGACCACTTAAGAAGATGGGGGAAAGCTTTAATATAGCTAAGTTGTTGATAAGTTATCACTGTTTGAAACAGACTTTTTGTAATAATATTAAAGGTTTCTATGACACAAAATCAAGTGTTGCTGAGACAGAATCTAGAATTGCAAAATTTAGTATTGTAGAGTTGATTAGAACTCGAGTTAGGGGATTTCTGTGGGGTATTTCACTTATTTCTAACCAATTAAAATGTTTGTCTTTTTATATGCAAATATTTCTTACTTAATGAGGATAGAGAAAAATACATGTTAAAAATCTTTTTGATAACACATTCTGTCCTTTTGGTTTGTTTACAAATCAAACCGAGGTTATATAGTTGAATGATAAAGCTAAGTCTGTTCTAATGACCCTTATTCATGCAACTACTGTGTGTGAGGTTTAGACTAGACCCTGTGAATATGAATGTCTGATCGGCATTGCTTTAGAATAGGCTTCTTAATCTTGGCAAGTCTGTGAGTCCTTTATAACAAGTGCTTTGGAAACTGCTCACAGTACAAGTGCCTTTCCCAGATGGGCTTGAAAAATGGTTTGTGACTAAATTAATTGAGACAAAAGTAAAATTAAGAGGACCATTCTCTATTTAAAAACTGGACTTTTCTTTACATCGTAGTTTAGTGATGATTACCACTGGTTTTAGCTCAAGAACATTTGAGTTCTGGATAACTTCCAATGTTTTATGTGGGTTCTATGACATTTAAACATTCTAGTTCTCAAAAGCCTTTTTATTTTGCCCCAGTATCTGCCAAATGTGGTCTCAGTGCCCAGCAACCACTACTTGTTCCTAGGAGACCTTTTCTTCTCACTAGTTTCCTCTGGCCACTGAAGAAGTATGATTGTGCTCAGAATTTTCCCAACCATGATATTGTGAAATGTTTCCCTTAGTCAGCTTTCAAATGATAGATTATTTTCCATTGTGAATAACCCTGAAATGTTTGTGTGTGCATCTTCTATTATCCACTCATGCTGGGTGGAGTCTAGCTGGTATTTGGGAAATCGTGAATAGAACAAATTGCTTCTTAGACTGCCTCTTCGTTGAAAGCGTTGGTTAATTATACACATGGATCATCTTGCTTTCATTTATGGACTCAGTTCCACTTTGCAAGACTAAAAATTTGAATATGTGGTTGAATATATGATTATTTATTTGAATATAAATATATAAGAAAGAAGCAGTGTATTACTCTGTAGTTTTCTGTTTCCACTGCAAAAAAGAAATAGGCAATGATTTTTATTGTGGCATCTAAAGATGTGATTTGCTAGAAAGAAGAATTCTATGTACAATGTTAGAGCAAAATGTCTAACTAGTAAAATTCTATTCCTTGGAATTCTGTAAAATAGAATAGAAACTTCTAGACAAGAACAATATGTAAAATTCATTCTAGCAAAAAAAATAAATAAATAAATAAAAACTCATTCTAGCCAAAGATGGCTAGGAGTCCAGCCAGAAGCAATTAAAATTGTGAAGATGGTATGACTGCTTATTATACATGTGTGAGGATTTAAGTTACAAAACGAATTTACTTCTCATTTCTTTGTTGGGAAGTCCAAGCTTGAGAAACTCGTGTTTGTTGTTGTTGTTATTATTATTATTATTATTATTATTATTTTATTCTTTAATCTTTTTGTCATTTATTTATTTATTTATTTATTTATTTTACACTCCATATTTTATTCTCTGCCCGCCCCCATCTACTCTCTGATCGTTCCACATCCCATACCTCCTCCCCACCCCGTCTCCACGAGGTCTCCACCCCCCACCCAATAAGACCTCTAAACTCCCTGGGGCTCCAGTCTCTTAAGGGTTTTAGGTGCATCTTCTCTGACTGAACCCAGACTTGGAGTCCTCTGTTGTATATGTGTTGGAGGCCTCATATCTGCTGGTGTGTGCTGTCTGGCTGGTGATCCAGTCTTTGAAAGATCTCGGAGGTCCAGGTTAATTGAGACTGCTGGTCCTCCTACAGGGTCGCCCTCCTCCTCAGCTTCTTCCAGCTTTTCCCTAATTCAACCACAGGGGTCAGCAGCTTCTGTCCATTGCTTGGATGCAAATATCTGCATCTGACTCTTTCAGCTGCTTGTTGGGTCTTCCGGAGTGCAGTCATGATAGGTCCCTTTTTGAGAGCACTCTATAGCCTCAGTAATAGTGTCAGACCTTGGGACCTCCCCGTGAGCTGGATCCTACTTTGTTTTTTTGTTTTTTTTTTTTCGAGACAGGGTTTCTCTGTGTAGCCCTGGCTGTCCTGGAACTCACTCTGTAGACCAGGCTGGCCTCGAACTCAGAAATCTGCCTGTCTCTGCCTCCCAAGTGCTGGGATTAAAGGCGTGCGCCACCACTGCCCGGCTCCTACTTTGGGCCTGTCTCTGGACCTTCTTTTTCTCAGGCTCCTCTCCATTTCCATCCCTGCAGTTCTTTCAGACAAGAATAATTATGGGTCAGAGTTTTGACTGTGGGATGGCAATCCCCTCCCTCACTTGATGCCCTGTCTTCCTGCTGGAGGTGGGTTCTATAAGTTCCCTCTCCCTACTGTAGGGCATTTCATCTAAGGTCCCTACCTTTGAGTCCTGAGAGTTTTTCACCTCCCAGGTCTTTGGTGCATTCTGGGGGGTCCCCCCAACCTCCTATCTCCTGAGGTTGCCTGTTACCATTAAGGAAAGTGGCGGGGGGGGGGGGGAACCTGATCTGGTATTGGGTGAGGGAAAAGGACTGAAGCCCTGAGAAACTCTTAACTATCAACTTATGCTTTGCTTCAACAAAGGGCCATCTATGCTCCTTGACTATGACCCCTCCACACCGTAGGTGATTATGGACAGCAGGTACATTTTTGTCGTTGTTTCGTTTTTGTTTGGTTTTTGACAGCCTACAAAGAATGTATGACAGATGTACTTCTCCAAAACAATGCTATTGCTCGCTTCAGCAAAGTGTCTTTTACTCCATCCAGGGCACTTGCGCTGCAGTGAACGTTTACAAGTTGGGAATGTTTTCTGTGGTGTCATGTTTAAAAAAACAGTCTTTCACAGTGACAAAGAAGGGGCTCGCTTTGAAGTCCAGCACGGATGCCCGGATATCCTTCAGTTATCCTGCCGGAGTTTTCAGCTCACCAGTGCTTGTACAATTAAAGGTAAAAATTCAGAAGGGAAATTGACTCGATCTTGTGTCTAGTGGATCAAACATGCCCCTAAAGATTCAAAAGATGCCGGCCTTCCATTATAGCCATAATTCTAGTCCTCTCTTAGACGTGGAATCACCTACTGTGAGTTGAGTGATGCAGCAAGCATTTTGAGCACATTCTGGAATAAATATCTGCTTTTTATTTATAAAGTTTTCCTAAATAGTATTTTTCATTCCTTGTTTATTTTATTGGCAAATGTGCTGAATATCTACAAGACAATGGCTGACAAATTTGGGGTTATTTATATAAATTCAGATTTCCATAAAAATTGTTGGAAAGATAAGAAGCTAGTGGTCCATTCAAATGTTGTCGTGCCATTTGGATTCTATTTACTAAGGAAAATCAGTCTTCTTGGAACAGATATTTAGTATATACAAACATTATTTTTGTAATGTACACTTCAGAAGATTTATTTTCTCCAACAATATTCTTATCATCCCAACTTTGTCTTTCCCATTCTCTCTTTTCTATTTCTTTTTTAATTAAATGCATTTTTATTCACTTTACAACCCAATATTTGCCCTTCTTATCCTCCCAGTACCCTCTCATGCAAGTTCTACCCTTATTCCACCTTCTCTTACTCTTTTGAGAGTGGAAGACCCCCTCTAGTTGTCAGTCAACAACCCTTATACTCCCTCACACCCCACCGCGACCACCTGACCTGACTCCACTCCCACACACATGAAGTTGCTACAGAACTAGGCACATCCTTTCCCACTAAGGCTAGACAAGGCAGTCCATTTAGAGGCGAGGGATCCACACGCCAGGAACAGGATCAAGAACAACCTCTGTTCCAGTTGTTGGGGAATCCACACGAAGACAAAGCTGCTCATCTGCTACATATTTGTACGGGGCCTAGGTCTAGCCTGAGCTCGCTCTTTGGTTGGTGATTCAATCTTTGGGAGCTCCCAAGGATCCAGGTTATTTGACTCTACTAGTCTTCCTGTGGGGTCCCTGTACTCTTCGGGTCCCTCAACCCTTCTCTCAACTCTTCCTTAAGACTCCCAGAGCTCCATCTAATGTTTGGGTGTGAGTCTCTGCATCTGTTTCCATTGACTGCTTGGTGGAGCCTCTCAGAGGACAGCCTTGTTAGGTTCCTGTCTGCAAACATAACAGAGTATCATTAATAGTGTCAAAGACTGGTTCTTGCCCATGCGATGGGTCTTAATTTGGGGCGATCATTGGCTGGCCATTCCCTCAGTCTCTGCTCCATCTTTGTCCCTGCACCTCTTGTAGGCTGGATATATTTTGGGTCAAAGTTTTGTGGGTTGATTGTTGCCCTTATTTTTCCACTGGGTGTCTGGTCTGCCTACACGAAGTGGCCACTTAGGATCCATATCCACTCACTACTTTGAATCTCAGCTAGAAGTCCTCCCAGAGACACTCTCCCCATCCTAGGTCTCTGGTACATCCTAGAGATTGTCCCTGCCCCAGCTGATCTCCCTTTTCTCTCCTCTCCTCTACTTATATATGATGTCCTCCACCGGGTTCCCCATCCTCTCTCCCAACCAGTTCCCTCCTTCCCTGGACCTCAGATAGTTGTCTATTTTGTTTCTCCTTCTGAGAAACATTCAACCATCCTCCCTTGGCCCTCCTTGTTATTTGGCTACTTTCAGTATGTGGATTATAGCATGAATATACTGTACTTTATGGCTAATATCCACTTATAAGTGAGTACAGGCCATGCATGTCCCTTTGGGTCTGAGGTACCTCACTCTAAAGGTGATTATCAGCTGTAGGAGTTCGCTGTTGAAATTTTTGGGTCACTTATGTATACTATCATATCATCTGTGATACTTTGACTTCTTTTTTTAATTTGTGTCCGTTGATCTTCTCTAATTGTCTTATTGCTCTAGCTAGAACATCAAGTACTATATTGAAGAGATATAGGGAGAGTAGATAGCCTTGTCTTGTCTCTGCTTTTATTGGAAATGCTTTAAATTTCTCTCCTTTTAATTTGATGTTGTCTGCTGGTTTGCTGTATATTGCCTTTATTGTGTTTAGGTATGCATCTTTTATCCCTGTTCTCTCTAAGACTTTTATCATAAAGGGGTATTAGATTTTGTCAAATGCTTTTTTGGCATCAAGTGATCATGTGATTTATTTGTTTTGTTTTGTTTTTTGAGTTTGTTTATATGGTGGATTATGTTGATGGATTTTCATATATTGTACCACCCCTGGATCCCTGGGATGAAGTCTACTTGATCATGGTGGATGATGTCTTTGATGTGTTCTTGGATCTGGGTTTGTGGGAATTTTATTGGTTTTCCATCAGTGTTCAAAACGGAAATTGGTCTGAAATTCTCTTTTTTTTGTTGAATCTTTGTGTGGTTTAGGCATCAGGGTGACTGTGGCCTCACAGAATGAGTTTGACTGTGTTCTTTCCTTTCTATTTTGTGGAACAGTTTGAAGAGTTTTGGTATTAGCTCTTTTCTGAAAGTCTAGAATTCTGAACTAAAACCATCTTGTTCAAGGCTTTTTTTTTTCTTTTTCTTTTTCTTTTTGATTGGGAGACTTTTAATAACTGTTTCTATTTCTTTAGGGGTTAAGACTATTCTGATAGTTTACCTAATCGTGGTAATTGGTATCTGCCTAGAAAATCATCCATTTCATTTAGATTTTCCAATTTTGTGGAGTACAGGCTTTTGAAGTAAGAGCTAATGATTCCTTGAATTTCTGCAGTATCTGCTGTTATATCTCCCTTTTCATTTCTGATTTTGTTAATTTGGTTACAGCCTCTCTGCCTTTTAGTTAGTTTAGCTAAGGGTTTGTCTATCTTGTTGATATTTTTCAAAGAACCAGCTTATGGTTTCTTTGATTCTTTGTATTGTTCTCTTTGTTTCTTGATTGATTGATTTCAGTCCTGAATTTGATTATTGCCTGCCATCTACTCTACTCATCCTGTGTGTGCATGCTTCCTCTTTTTTTTTCTAGAGCCTTCAGTTATACTTTTACTTTGTTAGTATAAGAACTCTATGAATGCTTTATGAGTGCACTTAGTGCTATGAACTTTTCTCTTAGCAGTGCTTTCATAGTGTCCCATAAGTTTGGGTAGGTTGTGTCTTCATTTTCATTGAGTTCTAGAAAGTTCTTTTAATTTCTTTCTTTATTTTTTCTATGACCCAGCAATCACTGAATAGAGAGTTGTTCAATTTCCATGAATATATAGGCTTTCTGGTGTTTCTGTTGTTGAAGTCCAGCTTTAACCTGTGGTGATCTGATAAAATGAATGGCATTATTTCAATCTTCTTGTATCTGTTCAGGTTCGCTTTGTGACCAAGTATATGGTCAATTTTTGAGAAGGTTCCATGAGGTGTTTAGAAGAAGTTATATTCTTTTGTGTTTGGGTGAAACATGACATAGTTACTTGTTAGGTCCACTTGAATTATTAGCTGTGTTAGTTTCTTTATTTCTATATTTAGTTTCTATCTCGATGACCTGTCAGTTGGTGAGGGTAGATGTTGAGGTCTCCCACTGTTAATGTGTTGGAGTTGTTACGTGACTTAAGCTTCAGTAATGTTTCTTTTAAGAATGTTGGTTCCCTCATATTTGGGGTATAGATGTTCAGAATTGAGATGTCCTCTTGATGGATTTTTCCTTTGATGAGTATGAAACGTCCTTCCCTGTTTAATTACTTGATTGATTTTGGTTGAAAGTCATTTTATTAGATATTAGAATGACTACTCCAGGTTGTTTCTTGGGTCCATTTGCTTGGAAAACCTTTTTCTAGTCCTTTATATTGATATATTGATTGTGAAAATGTGTTTCTTGTTTACAGCAGAATGATGGATTCTGTTTGCGCATCCATTCTGGTAGTCCGTGTCTTTTTTACTGGGGGTATTGAGTCCATTAATGTTGAGAGATATTAATGATTAATGATTGTTAGTAACTGTTATTCTAATGTTGGTGATTGTTGTTGTCTGTGTGCATGTGTGAATATATGTGTGTTTCTCTTCTACTTGTTTTAACGATGTGAAATTATTTCTTGTGTTGTCTTGAGTATAGTTAACCTCATTTGTTTGGAGTTTTCCTCCTAGTATTCTCTGTAGGGATGGGTTGGTGGAAAGGTACTGTTTGAATTTGGCTTTATCACGGACTATCTTGGTTTTTCCATCTATGTTGATTGAATGTTTTGCTGAATATAGTAGTCTGGGCTGACTTTTATGTTCTTTTAGAATCTGCAAAACCTCTGTCCAGGCCCTTCTAGCTTTTAGAGTCCCAAATGAGAAACCAAGTATAATTCAGATAGGTATACGTTATATGTTACTTGGACTTTCCCCCTTGTTCCTTTTAAAATTCTTTCTCTGTTATGTATATCTGGTGTTTTCATTATTACGTCACAGAAGGATTCTCTTTTCCAGTCTGATCTCTTTGATGTTCTGGTTGCTTCTTGCATGTTTATAGGCACCTCTTTTTCTTTTTGGGGGGAAATTTTCTTCTATGATTTTGTTGAAAATATTTTCTGGGCCTTTGAGCTGGGAATCCTCCTCCTCCTTCTACTATTCCTATTCTTAGGCATGATCCTTTCATAGTGTCACAAATTTCCTCGATGTTTTTGTCATGGACATTTTAGATTTTGCAGTTTCTTTGACTGATATATTGATTTCTGCTGTTGTACCTTTTACACCTGAGATTCTCTCTTCTATCTCCTGCATTCTGTTGGTGATGCTTAGGTCTGTAGTTTCTATTCTCTTTCCTAGGTTTTCCTTCTCCAGGGTTGCCTCAATTTCTGTTTTTTGTTTTTTGGGATTTTTTTTAGTGATTCTATTTCCCTTTTCAGGTCTTGGACAGTTTTATTCATATCGTTTACCTGTTTGATTGCATTTTCCTGTATATCTTTGTATTTATTACCTTCCTCTTTTAATGCCTCTGCCTGTTTGAATGTGTTTTGCTATACTTCTTTCAAGGATTTATTCATGTCCTATTTAAAGGTCTCTGTCATCTTTATAAGAGTGAATTTAAGATCTTCTTCCTGTGATTCAGTTTCATTAAGATAGCCAAGATTTGTAGTAGCAGAATATCTGGGCTCTCATGATGCCATATTGCTATGAATCTTATTGATTGTGTTATTGTGCTGTCCTTTAGGCATCTGGTTTTCCATGGTGTTAGCTGGATGACTCTGATGGCAGTAGGACTGCCCAGGAAGGTAGGGAGAGCTGTGATCCATACAATGGATGTTGGAGTGCCCTACTATCTTGGCTGCACCTCAAGCAGACCCCACTCTGAAGTCTGTATCACGGGCGATCCCTACTCTGTAGGCTGTGTCTCAGTCAGACCCGGCTGTGGTGTTGTGCAGATGATCAAAGTAGGATGGTGGTCAGGCAGGGTTCCAAGCTGCTTAGTTTTGGGACCTCTGAAGGTTTCTATGGGGAGACAGGGAACTCTCGGTGTCTCAAAAGGCTTCTCTGGATCAAGGAGCTAGGCCAGAACTAGGCAATCTTTTTCCTATTATTTTTTAAAATTCTTATCACAAATAGTAAGTCAAGAGAGATTAGGAAAGAAGCATAATTGTAATGTTTCATTCACAAATATTTTCTATAAACGTTCACAATTATGTCAGATTTTTTATTATTTGCCATGGTTACATGAGAAGAACTGAAGTAAATATAGTCTTGTTTTTTATCTTTGTGCTTATCATATCTCTACACATCTAAGAATAGTTATGGCAAGAAATTACACGAAAATTCATTTTTGTTTTTTTATTATGTTGTTGTTTAAACTTTAGAATATTTCTAAAATACACACCCACCCAAACACACACACATACACACATGTGTATTTTAAAAGATTTTACTCAGTTATGTGCTTTCACATAAACTATTTTCTTTCCAGTCAAGAATGTGCAGGAAAACATAAAGTTATATTCCCTAAAGTTTTCAGAAAATTGTTTTAGGGGCACAGCAATACTGGCAATTTCTGACTATATTGTGCATATGCGTGCTTCAGTGTTTATAGATAGGCATGGAGATATGTTTCTCTCTTCTTTGTTTAGATCCAGCCAGTCGACCCTTCTCTTGTGTCATATTTAAAAGCACATCAAGATCCTTCCTATTCAGTAGTGTCCACCAGCCCACTTATCTACGTCCAGCATCCATCAACTCATCCCTTTCAGAAGCCAGTCACTGTATTCCTCCCTTGCTCTCCTCTCCCTGACAAAAAGAACCTTGAGTCTGAGAAGGATCACAGGAGACCAGAGAGTTCCACAGTGCACAGGAGCCTGCTAACACCCTCCTCCTTCAGCAGGTGAGTTAGAGACATTACTACTGCTAACTGACTTAGTGAAAGAAAAGGAACCTTCTATGATTAACCATAATCAGGTAGCTTGTATTTAAACATCACTAATAAAATAGTATGAAGTACGTTCACCTTGTTCCTATTGTGACACACAATAGGAAAGAGTTTTGGTTCTAATGGCCCCCAAAATGTGCCATGTGAAAAATGGTGATTTCTAATAATATAGACATAAGAGTAATGCTTTCAAGAATATATGATACGGTTAATATGAGGATGCAGTGTAGTACTTACAATTTCTTCATTTAATGTAAGAAAACGATTAATTTGATTTTTAAAAATAAATACAATTTCATTTATATTTACCTATATGTGCATACCTTCTCTTTGTTTTGAGAAATAAGGCTTGAGTCATACATACGGCTAGCTGAGAGGTCATTCTGCAGTAGGTTTGTTTTCTATATTTTGGCCTGTTCTACCATTTTAACCATGTGAAGACTTAAGAGCAGTGCCATTAAGAACCTCTGTAAGTCTGCTAACCTATGAAGGCTGTAGTCCTAACCTGAGCTCAGACATTTCCTCTCCACTGAGTAGCTAACATTTGTCTGGGTTAAGGGTGAATGGAGTTCTTTTTCCTACCATGCTAGCAATGTAAGAAACTTGGGGCAGTACTATGCTGATTTGTGGCTAGGGAAAGAAATCAAACATTCTTTACTACAAAATTAATGATAGAGACTATGGTCATAGACATGATCTGGGGGTGCACAATTTTGCTACTCGATGTCACCATCTTAGTCAACTTCTAACACACCTTCACAATTCGCTTACATATTTCCATATCATATATCTACTGCAATATGCCATATAAATTTTTAACATTGCAGCTCAAAACACCCCAAATGTTACAAAATAACATCACCTCTAAAAGTGTACTTTCAGACAATATTTGAATCATTGTTTTTAATATTTTCTTCTCAATGTTTATATTTGCATTTGTCACCTATTAAAAGTTCCAAGATTCCTGATAGTCTCTTGTTGACTCTTAATTTTTTGTATCACTGTCTTTGCTTTTTAAAATTTTTACAAATATTTATTTTCATTTTTGTTTATTAATTCTAATATCCTTAGTCGTGAGAGTTCATGGCTCTATTTCTATATTTTGGAGCTTTAGATGCCTGTATGTGTACTATAGGATTTCTGATGGCCTGAAATGGAGCTGGTCTCCTCAGATAGCATTTAGCTCTGTCTCTGTTGCGATCCATCCAGCTGCTGCCTCCAAGGGACTACTTTCAACAGTCTCTATATGCTAAGCCTCCATTATCACTTCTCCAGTATGAGTGTGATTCTAAGCATGGTCAGCTTCATAGACTGATTATTTGATTATGACTTACTTCTGTTGGCTCCTGTTTCTTGGCTATCGGACAGGCATTTGCCCACATGGAAATTCCCGTCTGATTGTTCCTTCTGCTGTGACTCTGACCTTACTATTTTTTATGAAAGCTTTGGAAAATTTTTTTTCAAATTCCCCTGCTTTATGCAAGCCAAAATATTATATATAAAATCATATTTATTATCATCTAACTGTTTTATTTTGTGGATAAAAAGCCCACAGATTAAAAACATACTGTTTTTAGAGAATCGGCTGAAGAAAGAAGTAGGAAAGGTATAGACGGTAACATCACATATGGTGTGTTGTCCCCAGAGCTCGTCCACACAGGAAAGGACAAATCTATCAGAATAATAACAGTTTCAATGAAACACAGGTTCAGAGAACTTTGGAAAAAAAATGTTTCATATTTGTTAAACCCAGAACTTTTGCCTCTGGAAGTCTTAATGTGTGTTATATACTTCTGTATGCAAGAGTGTTAAGTTCCTGACATGGTATAAATCCTGTTTTGGAAAAGCAAGAGGAAGTCCCTCTTGAACACTCCCTAGTAGTGTATCTTTCCACTCATGGAAAAAAGTATTGAAGAGACAAGAAGCAGAATCTCTCTCTCTTTCTTTGTTTCTTTCTTTGTTTCTTTCTTTGTTTCTTTCTCTGTTTCTTTCTCTGTTTCTTTCTCTGTTTCTTTCTCTGTTTCTTTCTCTGTTTCTTTCTTTCTTTCTTTCTTTCTTTCTTTCTTTCTTTCTTTCTTTCTTTCTTTCTTTCTTTCTTTCTTTCTTTCTTTCTGAGTTTGACAATTTAAACCTCATGAAACAGAAAAACAAACAAAACAAAAACAAACACAAAGAAGGAAATCTGAATATGTGTGGCCTATGCTGATCAGTAACATGTTAGAGACAAAATACATGGCAATTCTAGCACTGGGTATATTTTTTCATTTGAAAAAAAATTTGTGTTAGTGCATAAGGTGCAGTGTCTTTATGAGCACTATCTCAAGATATAGAAACTGACTTAAATATGAGCTTAACAGTTAAGAAGAGTCTTATATTTTGAACAATTACTTTTGGAATAGCGGCATGTCTTGGTGGATGTGCTAATATTGAAATTCATGAAGGACCCTCAGCTATGACAAGCAGATACACATCTGCGACACACAGTAGATCAGGTAATAGAGTCTGTGATGAGTGTATCTGGGACTAAACAATGTTATTTAGGCAAGACTCCCAAAAGTTTATGACTTGATAATTTTAACAAGATAGTTGAGCCAAGAAAAAACCTTTTCTCTCAATGGCTCAGCAGATAAGAGAACTGATTATTCTTCCTGAGGACCCAGGTTCAATTCCCAGCACCCACTTGGCACATCACAACTGTAACTCTGAGATCTGACACCTTCACACAGTCATACATACATGCAAAACCAATGCACATAAAATAGAAAAAAGTTGCTCGAATTGAAATCCCAAAGTGATTACAATGGTAACAAATATTAAACTCAGAAGTACAAAATCTGACCCAGAAAATGGTCACCAATTTAAAAGATACAAACAAAAAATATATGTAGAGAGCAGACTACTAGAAATTCATTGGTATGCTACACACCCTAGGCAGTATGGCTGTGTATATCTTCCTTGTCCATTTATTGTCTGTCTTAGGGTTTTTATTGTTGAGATGACCACTGTGACCAAAAGCAACTTGGGGACAAAAGGGTTTATCTGGCTTATACTTCTACATCATTGTCTATCATTAATGAAGAAAGTCTGAGCAGGAACTGAAATAGAGACCATGGAGGAATGCTTCATCAGCTTGATTTTTTTAAACAACCCAAAACCATGTGCAGAAGGGTGGCACAGTGGCCTGTCCTATACCAATCGTGATTCAAGATAATGCTTTACAGACTTGCCTACAGAGAATATGGTGAAACATATTTGCAACCAAATGAAGTATTCTCTTCCTGGATTACTCTGGCATTTGTTAAGCTGACAAAAAGTAGAGAGGAAGTACTTCTATTTTAAACCTGTTCCATCATCAACATACATAATTTATAAAGAGAATTGTTTTATACTTTTGATTGAAGAAATGCTGTGTAAAACCAGTACTTTAATATAAATTAGTTTTCTGAGAAAAAGTTAATCCTAAGATGTTAATGACATTCACATTTAAAGCCCTATGCATTATGTATATCACAAAGGGGATGTTCTGAAAGTAAAATGTGCTGTGAGAATTTTGATGATGTGATTGCATGCAGTACATTATTTTTCTTAGAGATTAATAGTATGTTTCTTTTACTGAGCATCTTCAAAGAATCTGATGGTATTTGGGGAGGAAAGAGCATTTTTTAAAATAAACAATTTTTTATAAAGATAGTTCACTTATTTTAATTGTGTTGTGTGTATATGTGTGTGTGTGTGTGTGTGTGTGTGTGTGTGTGTGTGTGTGTGTATGCATGTGTGATAGCATGAGTGCATGTGAGAGGCCCTAGGGTGATGTGGAATATTTTCTTCAATCATTTTTCACCTTATTAAACTGACAGTGTTTCTCCTGAATGCAACCCAGCCTGGTTTAATTAGTCTATCTAATAAGTTTGTTTCAAGGATTCCTCATGTCCGTCTTCTGACCAGTGGGATTACAGAAGGGCAGGCACACCCACTCACATGGCATTTCAATAAGTGGTAAGGATTAGAACTCTTTTTCTCATACTCCATATACTAGGTGAACTCTCTTCCCAGCTCTGGTTTATTTTATTTTGGAAAATTGTAATAACATCAAAATGTCAGTTTTGGACCTTGACCAATGACTAATCACTGCTAGCCAACATTATTTGTCAAAGTTCACTAACAGTGCATAAGCAGGGCATAGCGTAGTTAGAGAGCTATTAATTTCAGGAGGCATGGATATATCATGAGAAAATTTGACTTAAAGATAAATTGTGTCAATTACTGTACATTCTGTTTGATAATTCAGGATGTTTTTTTCTTGAGTTTTGAGATGGACTCTTTATCTAGTTCTTCTTGTACCTGCTCAGCCCAGGCTGGCCTCACATTCTCAGTTCTCCTCCTGGCTCAGTTTCCCCAGTGCTAAAATTACAGGCACATGCCATTAATCTTGGTTATTAAGGATAATTTTTAGGTTACAGAAAAGCAAACAAAAAGTCTTTAAGCAAAATGTGCTGCAACTGTGTGTATGTATGTATGTATGTATGTTTGTATGCATGTGAGTATGTTTTTATTTTCTTGAACTGGGAATAAAGCCCAGTCTCTCTTTTGTGCTCTTCCTTGTACCAATTATATTCTCTGGCATGTTTTACCTAATTCAGATGATACCCACTACATTTTCATAAATCAAAGTTTTAGAGGAAAATAGGAATATTTGCTTAATTTATATGCATAGATGCCTAGAGCTGAACTTCCATTCCAAATCTGTCAGAAACTCATAACAGGACCCCAAAGGAATACACAGTACAGATTAGCCTATGTTAAGTGAAAAGATAACAAAACTCTCAAAACCAAAGGGCTTGCATGACTATCAAAGGCTACTTCACACTTCTTGTGGGTGTACTTAGGCAACAAAACACTTCCTGGTTGCCATAATAGCTGTAAAGCAACCTTGGGTAGATCCATTAGCAATGATTTTTATGGCCTCAAGCTGACAAATCTCTCTTTATTTTCTAATTAGTTAATGAAGCATGGTCCTACTCAAGTACAGTGGGAGAGACATGCAACCTCATTTTACACTCTGAACAAAGGGTTAGCCACGATTTTAGGTACCATTGCTCATGAATACCAGATGCATATTGGGTGAATTAAGTTATTGCCTGTCTTGAGTTGTGGAGTATGGGCTTCCCTGACATGTCAAAACCTCACAGAAAACTCAGAGCATTGGCAGCAAAAAGTGAATGGTTACTACCATGGGTAGGATCAGGGGAGGATCAACATTACATTTAGTGAAGTTGACTTTTAGTAAATGATCAATATTATGATTCAGTGTGAATATACCCTCCTGTGTAAATTGCTTTTTAGCTTCAGGATTAAAATTTTTACCACATCTGCAATTGTAAGTTAACATTTAAAAGCTAAAATCTTGATTTTTTTTAAAATACAGAAGTAATAAATTATGAAATTACTTGTAGACATTTCTATAATAATTAAAATGATATTTTCTAGGTTAAAATTTTAGAAGCCAATATTATCATCATCTTATAATTTCACATTATAAATATGATTAAAATAAATTAAATCACTTTGTAATAATATTATGCAATTGGAAGTTATTTCTGACAGATCAACTCTTATAGTTTTATAGGCCATTCATTTTTTTTCTCCTTTGAAATGACAAAGGAAAGTTGACTTCAGCCAAAATAGCACACAGCCTAATCTCATAAATCACATGTTTAATGTTATTTGTTTTCAGTAGGTTTTGAAAACCTTAATACTGTCACACTCAACTAGAAATAAGTTGACAACTCCTACTAAATTCAGAGACAATAAATATTAGTCTTCTAAAATATACAAAACTCACCTCCCTAATGTGAACATAAAATTCAAATACCTCCAGTGTTCTCCCTTGAAGATATGTTAGCTTCACTCTGAGCAAAGAGCAACATTCCTTTGTGTTTCCCAAGGCCATTACATGAAGATTCATCAGATACATACACTTGATGAAATTACCCCTTAAATATTTCTATTTGACCAGTACGAAGTGTCCTTCCTTATCTTTTTTTGATAACTTTTGGTTGAAAGTTGATTTTATTCGATATTAGAATGGCTACTCCGGCTTGTTTCTTGGGACCGTTTGCTTCGAAAATTGTTTTCCCACCTTTTACTCTGAGGTAGTGTCTGTCTTTGTAACTTAGATGCGTTTCCTATATGCAGCAAAATGCTGGATCATGTTTACATATCCAGTCTGTTAGTTTATTTCTTTTTATTGGAGAATTGAGTCTATTGATGTTAAGAGATATTAAAGAAAAGTGATTGTTGCTTCCCATTGTTTTTACGTTTGTGTGGCTATTTTCTTTTGGGTTTGCTGAAAGAAGATTATTTTCTTGCTTTTTCTAGGGTGTAGTTTCCCTCCTTGAGTTGGCGTTTCCATCTATTCTTTGTAGGGATTAATTTGTGGAAAGATATTGTGTAAATTTGGTTTTGTCATGGAATATCTTGTTTTCTCCATCTATGGTAATTGAGAGTTTTGATGGGTATAGTAGCCTGGGTGGCATTTGTGGTCTCTTAGGGTCTATATGAGATCTGCCCAGGATCTTCTAGCTTTCATAGACTCTGCTGAGAAGTCTGGTGTAATTGTGATAGGTCTGCCTTTATATGCTACTTGACCTTTTCCCCTTACTGCTTTTAATATTCTTTCTTTGTTTAGTGCATTTGGTGTTTTGATTATTATGTGACGGGTGGAATTTCTTTTCTGGTCCAGTCTATTTGGAGTTCTGTAGGCTTCCTGTGATGGTCATCTACTTCAGGTTAGGAAAATTTTATTCTATAATTTTGTTGAAGATATTTACTGGCCCTTTAAGTTGGG
Source organism: Uromys caudimaculatus (assembly GCA_028551405.1). NCBI lineage: Eukaryota > Metazoa > Chordata > Mammalia > Rodentia > Muridae > Uromys > Uromys caudimaculatus. Next base: position 50,643,555 of record CM052712.1, read on the forward strand.
AATCTTCAGTCTCTTCTATACCTATTATTCTAAGGTTTCTTCTTTTCTTTGTGTCCTGAATTTCCTGGATGTTTTGTGTTAGGAACGTTTTGCATTTTCATTTTCTTTGACTGTTGTGTCAATGTTTTCTATGGTATCTTCTGCACCAGAGATTTTTTTTCTTCTATGTCTTGTATTCTGTTGGTGATGTTTGCATCAATGACTCCTGATCTCTCTCCTAGGTTTTCAATCTCCTGGGTTGACTCCCTTTATGATTTCTTTATTGTTTCTGTTCCCATTTTTAGATCCTAGATGGTTTTGTTCAATTCCCTTACCTGTTTCATTGTGTTTTCCTGGATTCATTTTTTTAAAATATTTTTTATTTTATTTTTATTTTTGATACTTTATTTACATTACCAATGTTTCCCCTTTTCTAGATCTCCTCTTTGAAAACACCCTATCCCCTCCCCCTCCCTGCCTCTATGGGGTAATTCCACCTCCACCCACCCACCGACCCATTCCCATATTCCCACCTTGACATTTCCCTTCACTGGGGACTCTAACAGCCTCAGGCCTAAGGGCCTCTCCTCTCCCTGATGGCCATCGAGGCCCTCCTCTGCCATATATGTGATCTGAACCATGGGTCCCTCGATGTGTATTCTTTGGTTGGTGGTCCAAACTTTAGGACAACAGGAGGGGGGGAGGACAGGGGTCAGGTCCATTGACAATGTTGCTCTCTCTATGGGGCTGCAAACTCCCTCAGCTCCTTCAGTCCTTTCTCCACCTCCTCCATCTGGGACCTCACTCTCAGTCCAGCGGTTACTGTAAAGTGAAACTTGGGCATTCTGAACTTTCGGGCTAATATCCACTTATGAGTGAGTGCATACCATGTTTGTTCTTTTGTGACAGTTACCTCGCTCAGGATATTTTCAAGTTCCATCCATTTGCCTACAAATTTCATTAAATCATTGTTTTTAATAGCTGAGTAGTACTCCATTGTGTAAATGTACCACATTTTCTGTATCCATTCTTCTGATGAGGCACATCTGGGTTGTTTCCAGCTTCTGGCTATTATAAATATGGCTGCTATGAACATAGTGGAGCATGTGTCTTTATTACATGTTGGAGCATCTTCTGGGTATATGCCCAGGAGTGGTATAGCTGGGTCTTCAGGTAGCATTATATCCATATTCCTGAGGGTCTGCCAAACTGATTTCCAGAGTGGTTGTACCAGCTTTCAATCCCACCAACAGTGGTGGACTGTTCCTCTTTCTCCACATCCTCACCAGCATCTGCTGTCACCTGAGTTTTTAATCTTAGCCATTCTGACTGTTATGAGGCGTAATCTCAGACTTGTTTTGATTTGCATTTCCCTGATGACTAAGGATGTTGAACATTTCTTTAGGTGCTTCTCGGTCCTGCGAATTTCCTCATTTGAGAATTCTCTGTTTAGATCGCTTCCCCATCTTTTGATGGGGTTATTTGGTTTTCTGGAGTCTAACTTCTTGAGTTCTTTGTATATATTAGATATTAGCCCTCTATCGGACATAGGATTGGTTAAGATCTTTTCCCAATCTGTTGGTTGCCATTTTGTCCTACTGACAGTGTCCTTTGCCTTACAGAAGCTTTGCAATTTCATGAGGTCCCATTTGTCTATTCTTGATCTTAGAGCATAAGCCACTGGTGTTCTGTTCAGGAACTTTTCCCCTGTACCCAGGTGTTCGAGAGTTTTCCCCACTTTCTCTTCTATTAGATTCAGTGTATCTGGTTTTATGTGGAGGTCCTTGATCCACTTGGACTTGAGCTTTGTACAGGGAGCTTGGAATGCATCAATTTTCATTCTTCTACATGTAGACTGCCAGTTGAACCAGCACCATTTGTTGAAAATGCTGTCTTTTTTCCACTGAATGGTTTTAGCTCCTTGGTCGAAAATCAAGTGACCATATGTGTGTGGGTTCATTTCTGGGTCCTCAATTCTATTCCATTGATCTACCTGCCTGTCAATGTACCAATACCATGCAGTTTTTTATCACTACTGCTCTGTAGTACAGCTTGAGGTCAGGAATGCTGATTCCCCCAGAAGTTCTTTTGTTGTTGAGAAAAGCTTTTGCTATCCTGGGTTTTTTGTTGTTCCAAATGAATTTGAGAATTGCTCTTTCTAAGTCTATGAAGAATTGAGTTCGAATTTTGATGGGGATTGCATTGAATTTGTAGATTACTTTTGGCAGGATGGCCATTTTAAGTATATTAATCCTACCAGTCCATGAGCATGGCAGATCTTTCCACCTTCTGAGATCTTCTTCGATTTCTTTCTTCAGAGACTTGAAGTTCTTGTCATACAGATCTTTCACTTGCTTGGTTAGAGTCGCACCAAGATACTTTATATTGTTTGTGACAATTGTGAAGGGTGTCATTTCCCTAATTTCTTTCTCAGTCTGTTTATCCTTCGAGTATAGGAAGGCTACTGATTTGTTTGAGTTAATTTTATATCCGGCCACTTTGCTGAAGTTGTTTATCAGCTGCAGGAGTTCTCTGGTGGAGTTTTTCGGGTCACTTAAGTGATGATCATATCATCTGCAAATAGTGATAATTTGATTTCTTCCTTACCTATTTGTATCCCTTTGACCTCCTTTTGTTGTCTAATTGCTCTAGCTAGAACTTCAATTACTATATTGAATAGATAGGGAGAGGGAGGGCAGCCTTGTTTAGTCCCTGATTTTAGTGGGATTGCTTCAAGTTTCTCTCCATTTAGTTTGATGTTGGCTACTGGTTTGCTGTATATTGCTTTTACTATGTTTAGGTATGGGCCTTGAATTCCTGATCTTTCCAAGACTTTTATCATGAAGGGATGTTGAATTTTGTCAAATGAATTTTCCGCATCCAAGGAAATGACCATGTGGTTTTTTTCTTTGAGTTTGTTCATGTAGTAAATTATATTGATGGATTTCCGGGTATTGA
>CM052712.1:50646991-50692050 GCA_028551405.1 Uromys caudimaculatus
TGAGGTGCTGAGAAGAAGGTATATTCTTTTAATTTAGAATGAAATGTTAAATCCATTTGGTTCATAACATCTGTTAGTTTCACTGTGTCTCTGTTTAGTTTGTGGTTCCAAGATCTGTCCATTGATGATAATGAGGTGTTGAAGTCTCCTACTATTATTGTGTGAGGTACAATGTGTGCTTTGAGCTTTAGTAAGGTTTCTTTTATGAATGTGGATGCTCTTGCATTTGGAGCATAGATGTTTAGAATTGAGAGTTCTTCTTGGTAGATTTTTCCTTTGATGAGTATGAAGTGTCCTTCCTTGTCTTTTTTCATGACTTTTGGTTGAAAGTCAATTTTATCCGATATTAGAATGGCTACTCCAGCCTGTTTCTTGGGACCATTTGCTTGTAAAATTGTTTTCCAGCCCTTTACTCCGAGGTAGTATTTGTCTTTATTGCAGAGGTGTGTTTCCTGAATGCAGCAAAATGCTGGGTTCTCTTTATGGATCCAGTCTGTCAGTCTATGTCTTTTTATTGGGGAATTGAGTCCATTGATGTTAAGAGATATTAAGGAATAGTGATTGTTGGTTCCTGTTATTTTCGATGTCACTTTTAGGTTTGTGTGGCTATCTTCTTTTGAGTTTGTTGGAAGATTTCTTTCTTGTGTTTTCTAGAGTGTGGTTTCCCACCTTGAGTTGACGCTTACCATTTATTATCCTTTGTAGGGCAGGGTTTTTAGAAACATATTGTATAAATTTGGTTTTGTCATAGAATATTTTGGCTTCACCATCTATGTTAATTGAGAATTTTGCTGGGTATAGCAGCCTGGGCTGGCAGTTGTGTTCTCTTAGGGTCTGTATGAGTTCTGCCCAGGATCTTCTAGCTTTCATAGTCTCTGGTGAGAAGTCTGGTGTAATTCTGATAGTTCTGCCTTTATATGTTACCTGACCTTTTTACCTTACTGCTTTTAATATTCTTTCCTTGTTTTGTGTGTTTGGTGTTTTCACTATAATGTGACCGGACATATTTCTTTTCTGGTCCAATCTATTTGGAGTTCTGTAAGCTTCTTGTATATTTATGTTCATCTCTTTATTTAAGTTAGGGAAGTTTTCTTCTATGATTTTGTTGAAGATATTTACTTCTTCTTTAAGTTGGGAATCTTCATTCTCTTCGATACCTATTATCCTTAGGTTCTGTCTTCTCATTGTGTCCTGGATTTCATGGATGTTTTGGGTTAGGAGCTTTTTGTATTTTGCATTTTCTTTTACTGTTGTGTCGATGTTATCTATGGTATCTTCTGCTCCTGAGATTCTCTCTTCTATCTCTTGTATTCAGTTGGTGATGCTTACATCAATGACTCCTGATCTCTTTCCTAGGTTTTCTAACTCCAGGGTTGTCTCTTTTTGTGATTTCTTTATTGTTTCTGTTTCTATTTTTAGCTCCTGGATAGTTTTGTTCATTTCCTTTGTCTGTTTGATTGTGTTTTCCTGTAATTCTTTAATGGATTTCTGTCTTTACTCCTTAAGGACTTGTAGTTCTCTACCTCTGTTCTCTTGTGTTTCTTTAAGGGTGTTAATATCTTTCTTAAAGTCTTCTATCATCATCATGAGAACTGAGTTTAAATCTGAGTCTTGCTTTTCTGGTATGTTGGGGAATCCAGGGCTTGCTGTGGTAGGAGAGCTTAGTTCTGATGTTGCCAACTAGCCTTGGTTTCTGTTCCTTAGGTTCTTGCCCTTGCCTTTTGCCTTCTTGTTAACTCTGATGTTAGCTGATCTTACTCTGTCTGGCTATGGCTTGTCCCTCCTGCAGGCCTCTGTATCAATACTCCTTGAAGACCAACTCTCTCTGAGAGGTGTTTGGGTTTGGAGTGCTGTGGCACAGGGTCAGCTCTGGGGTGCAGACAGAAACCAGAAGGATCTTGTCCCCAGCTGTCCCTTGGTTCCTATGTCCTGATGGCTCTGCAAGGGTCCCTCTTGATACAATGAGTTTGAACAGAAGTGGCGGTTTTGCCTATGTTCAAAGGTATGTCAGCAGTCCTGGGTTACCAACTCTCTCCTGGAGCCCTGTGACCCAGGCTGAGGTCCTCAGGTCCCAGTGAGCAGTGGTGCTTGTCTTATCCCCACTCATGGCTTTTCCACCCTCCTGAGAGGGTGACTTTCTCCTAGCACTTCTTGGCTATGTAACCCTGGTTGCCCAGGCACAGGTCTCCTGCAACAGATAGAAACCGTAAGGTTCCTGCCCCTTACTTTTCTCCTTGGTCCCTGTGTCCTGAGGGCCCATGAGAGTAACTTTCTCGTGGCACTGCTTGGCTGTGGGACCCTGGTGGCCCAGGCAGAGGTCTCCTGCCTCAGATGGGAATCAGAGGGTTCTTATGCCCACCTACTTCAGTCCCTGTGTTCCGCAGGTTTGGGGCGGTTCCTGGTGAGCAGTGGTGTGCCTCTTGGCCCCACTCCCACTTTTCCAAGCTCTTGGGAGGGAGCCAAGATCCTCCAGATAATTATCTCTACTGCTACCTGCCCTCCTTTTATCTGACTGGAGAAAGCTTTCCTGTGATTCTGGTTGTGTCAGAACTCCTCAGCGACCAGCTGTCTCTGGGATCCTGTGATTCTGAGATACTGTGATCCTGAGATCCTGGGTGTGACAGAGCTCCTGGGAGTCAAGCTGACTCTGTGACCTTGAGATCCTGGTGTGACCAAGCTCCTGGGAGCCTGTGATTCTGGAGTAGAGCTTCCTCTATGTGCTGTGGGACTGGCTGAGGAGTTTGCGCTCAAGGTCTGCTCAGGGCACCAGCCCAGACAGGAAGTCTAAAATCTTTATTTTATTCTCCCTGATTCCATGAAATAGCCATAGAAGTTTTCCAAAATAATACTTTAGGTTTAGATAAACTCTATCTAATGCCCCCCTAAAAAACTTAACACAAATGCATGGAGATGAACAAAAGATGAGAGAAGAGAGAGAGAGAGAGAGAGAGAGAGAGAGGTACAGAGAGACAGAGACAGATACAGAGGTGGAGATAGATCTTATTTTATAGTATCTAGATCATTTCTGTCCCCAAGCAAATTGCAGAATGCCCCCCCCAGAGATGTTCATCATCAAAGGATATTTGCTCTTGGTTGTGAAAAACAGATGCTACTTAAATGAATCCAGAAGAAAACTCACTGAAAGGCCTCAAATTTAGTCTCTGAAGATTCCACTATCTCTTTCAGATTGAATTTTTTCTTTCTCCCTTTAAATCTAGATTTTCTTCTTAATTAAGCACACCCTTAATTAATTTCTATAGTCCAGAGCTTTACAACCAAACAAAAATGATAAGTCACAGTCTTTGAACTCCTATATAGCCAAATTCCAAAGAACAGGAACCATATTGGCGGGTTCTTAGAAACTGGTCTGTGGTATGAGCTTTAGTTGGCAAAGGGCAGTATAACATGGCAGTATACATACAGCTCTCAGGCTTTGGATTGGACATATAGTATAAGCAGAAAAATTAGCATATTGGCTAAGAAATGGTATGGAAATACTGATACCTCTCACACTTTCAATGAATCCTCACAACTGTTAACAGACTTAATTCTATAATAAAGGTAATATTATTTTAATGTAATAAGCAGTGAAATTAAGATAAATAGAAATAAAATACCTAATGCATGATCACTTGTTTATAAGAGGGAGAACCAGCAAGGAGACAAAATTCTGTTGGTTATAGCTTTACCTAGCATGCTATACAATCATTCAGGAGTATCCTTAAAACATCTGTGCATTCATTATGTTTCTGAGTGTTCATTTAAACTTCTTTTTATCAGTAGTAAAATGTACTTAATTCTTCAAATCTATCCTATCAGTGTTTTTGCTCTGCAAATATCCTTGAGTACTGTTATTGCTTCTAAATCATCTGTACCTTTTTAGTACCACCCAGATCACCCCATGCTGTAAACAGATACTACTATGATAATTTGTAGATATTCCTGAAGCAAGGTCTATACTATGATATACTATACTATGATAGCTTGTAAATATTTCTAGATCCAAAGGCTATAGTAATCTCATCTTTCTATTCTTGACATCAGGGATAATTAGTAATACATAATATATACATGATGAGTTGTTATTTGGATAGTTATTTCATGAAAAGTAGATGTGTTAAATGTGATTTTTGCATGCAAATTTTACCCACTTCCCTTTTGATTTTATAGGTCCAAAAGTACATCTATCAGAAAACCTGGTAACAATGCATGTGAAACTTTGAAATTACTAGGATTCAGAAGCAGAGACGGTGGTTGGTTTGGGATTGATGATGTCGTGGTAAGAACTGTCCAGAGTGGCTTGGTATCATTTGAATTATGTGAACACTTAGAGAGGTAAGACCATAGGAAACAATCAGTGATGATGGCTTTCTTTCTCTTACAGCAATGTAATTAATGTGTAGGAACAGAATCATAAGATTATATTTTTATTACTCAGATAGAAATATAAGCTGTTTTTTTTGGGTGCACTTAGAAATGCAAACCATAATTGACATGGGTCCTCTGATTGCAGTTTTGCTCAGGATAGCTTAAGTAGAGCTTTCAAAACACCCTGCAACAACAGTTTATTTTTATAGGTTTCTCTTAACACCAAAAGAGGTTCAGAACAGCACCTTCATTTCTTAAATACCACAGGAGAGTTAATTAACTGTTTTTATTATGCTCATCCCATAACTATTTGGATATAAACTGAATTTGTTATTTCAGTTCCTTCATTTAATGTCTTCATTTCCATGTTCTCTAGACGGCCCATTAAAGGAGAATGTTAGGCAGTTTTAAGGGACATGAGGTGTAGATACTTGTGAAGAAAGACAATCCAATGTCTAAAGATAGGTTTCATTTCATGACAACCTTACCTCTATGATTATCCTGAGCCAAATTCTGCACAAGCATAGTGTGAGATGAGAAGGCACTTGAATGAGTGAGGGAGGCCTCTTAGCAAGAGCTTGTGAGTGAATAAAGGAAGCAGAGGGATCCAGGGAAGACAGTGGAAGAGCTGGTTTTACTTGGATTTTCCCCGGCCTGGTGCCTCAGGGGAGCTATGGTATACCAAAGTGGATGGCTTTGATGGTTCATCCTGGCAGTCCTTGTTTGTGGGAAAAGGCTGCTCTGGATAAGGGATTCCATTCTCTGGAGAATGATGAAGGGTTAAATAGCCCAGTTCTGGGATCTAAGGCTGTGTCGGTTTTGTGGGGTGCTGTAACAGAGTATCACAAATTGAGTTATTACCTTACAGCTCTAGAACCTCATACAGTGCATTGTCTCCTTTTTATTCTGAAAACTCTTTGAAATTACACTAGTAATAATGACCTGAATTTATATACCTCTATAGGGACATAAAATGTTATACCCTGAGTATTAGAACTGGAGGACATTGTTTAGGGTTGAACAAAATTTAACCTAAAAGAAGAGCCACTGTAAAATCCCTCATGGCACAGAAGTGGAGATGAATATTTTCTCCCCACTTACTTGTGTTTCATGAATGGATTATTTTGAGCATCGTTTGCTTCTGTATTTTGAAGCATTACCTCGATAATATTCTACATCCATACTCTACTGAATGATGGAATCATGAAAATTATGAATCTTAGTAAGTGCACAGTTAAGCAAGGAGCACAGCACACCCATACATACCAGCAAGGCACGGCCTGAAAACACATAAGAGTGTATGGTTAAAGCTGATGGGTCTAGGTTCATTTAACTTTTAGAGCAGACACCATATGAAATGATAGCCAATGTATATAGAAGCTGGCTTACCAAAACATATATCAGTATAGTAAAAAATAGGATAAAAGATATTTTAAAATGTATACCCATAGTTGTTCATTTAACATGAATTTAGTTTGCAGGTTCTGGGTGAGTCATTGGCCACTGAATCTGAAGCTTAGGGTGTTGCTGTACGCTTCTGCAGGTGTTATAAACGCCATGTCATTGATGAGGGCGTTGCTGTACGCTTCTGCAGGCGTTATAAACACCATGTCATTGATGAGGCTGAATTGATTACATCTTCTTCAATCATAAACAGCATTCCTTACTATTAATTTAGTGTTTCATACATCTAAAATTTTTAAATTTTGGATCATTTGTAGGAAAAATTATAACAGAAACCAACTGTTTGGCATATTAAACTGTTTCCCATACATTCTTTTCCTTTCTTTTCTTTTCCTTTCTTTTCCTTTCTTTTCTTTTCTTTTCCTTTCTTTTCTTTTCTTTTCCTTTCTTTTCTTTTCTTTTCTTTTCTTTTCTTTTCTTTTCTTTTCTTTTCTTTTCTTTTCTTTTCTTTTCTTTTCTTTGAGTGCAGACACCTATGAAGAGGGTGTGGGATTCCTTAGGACTGAGAGTACTGGTGGTTTTAAGAAGCCTGACATTGGTGCTGGGGACCTAACTTGGGTCCTCAGCAAGAGCTGAATGTAATCCTAACCATGGAAATATCTAGGTGTGCCTGCATTTACATTTATTCTCCAAACATTTCCATTTAAAATTTTATTTATGTATTTATTTTGTATTATTTAAGACATGATCTTACAAGATAGCACCAGATACCCTGGAATTTTCTATTTAGACAAGGCTGGCCTCAAGCTCATGACAATCCTCCTGCCTCTACCTCCTAAGTGGTAGAATTATAGATTTAAACTAACTCATGTGGATTAATTTAATTTAATTTTGTAGTTGTTGCTAAAGTCCAAGACAGAAATGCACATTATTCTAGGTCCACAAAGCATCAGAATCACCTTAATACCACCTTTGACCTCCATACCCACAAGAAGCTCTTTAAGATAAAAAACATAGCTGGAATTGTCTTCTTCTCTGATTGCAGTGTCTTCTTCTGGACCCCTTCTGGGTGGCATACTTATGTTGATAGAATACTTTATAAACTAATGATAAAAATGCAATATAGCAAATAAAAAAGCCAGGAACATAATTGTTTATTGTTAACATCAAGTATCGTGTAGTGCACATAATTGTATGTGCCGTAATTTCATACAGTTGGCACGGCAGTAGGTTTCTCATATCAGCATCACCTCAAATATGCTTATACTGTGGTGTGAAGACTGCAGTATCATTAAGTGATAGAATTTCTCAACTTTATTATACTCTTAAAGGGCCAACCAGGTAAATGCTTTCAGTCACTGACTGAAATGCTATGGGATGCATGACTCTATAATTAAAACATTTGGGGTACATTTTGAGTTCATCTGAGACAGGATGATTACTTTAAGGATATATTTTAAGGGAAATATGGTAATTCACACTTGAAATCTCATGCAGAAGGCTGAGGAAGGACCACTGTGAATTCAAGGCTGGCTAGGCTACACAGCAAGAAGAAACTACATAACAATAACCAAAAGCTTGTTTTGGACTTTAACTTGAGACCTAAGGAGAAATCCCAGTCAGTAAAGTTTCTACCATGCAAACAAGAGGATATCAGTTCAGTTCCCCAACATTCAAGAGCCTTAGCATGACAGTTAACATATGCAACTCCAGTACTGAAAAAAAAACAAGACAGGTAGATCCCTGGGACTCATTGGTCAGCTAGCGTAGGGGACCCAGTTAATTCTCTAGGTTTATTGAGACACTCTGTCTCAAATAATAAAGAGCAGCAGGATGGAGAGAGATATCTAATATCTAACATTGAACTCTTTTTTCCCTATGTATGCACATACATGTGCCCACACATCCAAACTTACAGATGTATACACTCACAGAAACACATGCATATAAAACACACAGACAGACACACAGACAAAAAGACAAATAAAGACAACAAAGAACTTAGTTGATCTGGTTTCTTGACTTCCAGAGTTTCACTTAAATCCTTCATTAACATAGCTAGTTGGCCATCAGAATATTTGCTTTAAGTGAAAGTTAATAAAAATAACTTTTTCCTTGTGTATGTGGTGTTTTAGTGCTTCATTCCCCACTCAGGTCTTGCGTCTTTCCCTTTGCACAGGTTTATAGTGCTCCACCTGTCTTCCCCAGTGGACAATAGCCACTTGGTTTCTTTTGTCAAGTCTTTAGAGGAAGCCTCCCTCAGCACCACTGCCTGCATTGTACTGTCACATCAGAAGGACAACCCACATAGAGTGGTTATTTTAGTGGTACCTTCTAAGGAGTTAAATCCGGCACTGAAGAACTTACACTCAGAAGGGTTTGGAGGACTTCCAGAATCATCTAGACATTTCCAAGTAAGAGAAGGAGAACAACTTCTTTTAAGGTTTACTGGAAACATATTTGGTTCAAGTAAGTATGAGGAAATACTTTTGCATATTCTACAGACAATAAGCCACAAATCTTAGATGCAACACCCCAAACTTGTGTTATTAAAAAGTCCTCCTTTTAGAGAATTTAGAAACATTCAGAGACTAATTCTTTCAGGCATTTTTCTCTGCACAGGGTCATGTGTATGGTTATGGAATGATTCCAGGTGATATTATTTTGGAGCTAGTCTTCTCTGATTGCTTCCTGAGTTCAGGTTAGCATCTACTCTTCCTGATGACAGCTTCTTATCTTCCACGTGATAATATGAGTGTGTTTCCACACAGTAATAGTAATCTCTGGAGAAACGTGTCATGTGATAAATGGTTTCTCATTAATGATGATCTGATGTAGAATGGCTGGCTTTATAATATACGAAGGCAGTACATATTCAAGTAGTAGTGGAACATTCTGGGTTTTGATTTTTCTCCAGCTTAGTGGTTTCAGGGAATAATACTTTCTGTAATGTCACAGCTCCTAGTGGGCCACCCAGTCTTGAGGGGGAAAGAAGCAATATTCTGTGGTATGTTGGGTTGCTAGATCATGTTTTTAAGTATATGAAGTAAATTGTGTGTTTCTGACATATTTTCAAATTTTTATGGTTGTATGAAAGTGACCACATTTAGTGGCAACTGTTTGTTACTTTTATGATAGAACTATATTATGCTTTATTGTACCTAAAACTACCTCCAAATTTTTTAATGTGTCCTACAAAGAGCCTAGCATAGGTCAATGAACTTTCAAGAGATATGATATGGCATGTAATGCCTTATAAATCACGCACGCACACACACACACACACACATACACACACACGATTTTACAGTTTTTTGTTGTGTTGTTCTGTTTTTTGAGACAGAGTTTCTCTGTGTAATAAGCCTGTCCTGAACTCGATTTGTAGACTAGATTTGCCTTGAACTCACAGAGATGGTCCTGCCTCTGCCTCCTAAGTGATGGGATTAAAGGAGTGGGCCACCATGTCTGGCCTTATTTTACATATTTTTAATCATATTCCACATTTGGAAAGTGGTTTGAAATACAAAAGAAATGTGAGGACATTAGATATGGGTGACACACCCTGTAGACTTTTCATTCCCACATTTACCCAAAATGTTACTTTTTGTTCCCATTTTAAATGGCATTAAAATTAGAAATTATTGTCCTAGTTTTGGGTTTTATTCATATTCTCAGAAAACAGTCTTCACAAGAATGAAATTTCATGAGACAACTAGCATGTCTTCATTGTCCGATGTTCTTTGAGCCTAAGAGCTCCCAGTTCTCAATGACTGCAGAGTAAATGAATGAGGAATGACCTTTGTCTTACTCCTCAGGTTTAGAACTGCCCTGTACAAGGCTATGTGCCTTAAATGTGTTCTCAGTATCTTATGTCCTCTGGGCTTAGGAAGTGATTCTGCAACATCCATGGGTAGCATATTAAATTAATCATCCACTTATCCACTCAGGAAAACAGATACACTATTATGCTTACTGTCATCTAGACACAAGCATAAGTAACTAAGGGAATATAATGCTTGCTAAAAAAGTACACTGCAGAAAGCCAAAGCAGGCAGCAGATAAAGAAGGGGAAGGGCTATAGTTTTAAGTAATGATCACAGAAGAGCTATTAGATAGAAGATTCCCTCTCCATCTCAGGAAGTATGTCCTAGGCATGGGCATTACAAGTTCATGTAAATTGCCTTTTGAGGATCATTAAAAGCTAAGAAAGCAGGATTACAAGCCATGTTGAAAGACAGTGGGAGATGAATGGGTCAGCCTTGAGCCATTTCAAAGACTGTGCCTGAGATTTCATTTGAGATGGGTGGTCCATACAGGTGTAGCAAGAGTCAAACCACACTACGATCTGTTGGAAATAAACTTTTAGGTGAGGGTTGAAGTGAAGAGACCAGGTAAGGAGTTAGTTCGGAAACTGAGTCATTGCTGTAAGGCCTTGAGAGAACTTCGAGGTACCAGTTGTGGATAGCGGATTAGAATCATAGAAATACACAGAACCACATTTGGTTCCTCATATAGCTAGTACTTTTGCTTCCTCATCTGCCTTTTCTAGTGAAAGCACTCATTCACGTATGTGTACTTCCTTCCTATGATGTCAATAAAAGACATTTAGCAATCATTTCCAAGAAAAATATGTATTACTATAAGAAGCCTCCAGTTACTCACAAAATATAAATACCATTTTTTAAAATGTCAAGTATTTGTGGAATAGTGATTGTCTCAGTTCTCCTCTAGGTACTATGTACCTTTTATGTTGAGACTGGGGAAAACCTCTCCAAAGGTTAGCTAGCCAATGCTGTCCTTATTACAGTTAGAAATAAGTCACTTTTAACTTCTTCTTTATATGTGACAGAGAATGAGGAAAAATACTGTTATTTCATTATTCTTTTTAACCATTTGTTTCTTTTTATTATAAAATGGTGGCCCTCAAAATATAGTGTTCTATTTTAGCAACATTACAAGGCCAACTTTAAAACATAACAAGTTGTATTTGAGATCATGTATCTGTTACTGGTAAACCCTCAAAAATTTTATCCCTATTGTATTTACAGATGTGACTTTAGGGTTCCATTACATATACTACTAATTTCTAAAAGGAGTTGACTGGCAATGATAAGTTTACAAACTCTAGATCTGAATTTAACCAATGTAGGCTTATCTCCACATCCTTGTATCCTGCATATTAATCATCACTTTTGAGTAATTGTAAATATGGAGGGGATATAATGCCTTTGAAGGGACAAAAAAAAAATTTCATCAGTGAAAGTCTACTGAGATCAAAGTTGTGCCATTTCTTCTAATAGTTTTTGGGATGTGAAACAGAGACCTAAAAAGATGTTACTCGAAAAATCTGAAAGCTTGAATTTAAAATTTAGATTACGTTTTAATCACTCAAAATAACATATTTAAAAACTAGTCTAAAACCGTTTTTTAAGAACCCTCCCCCAAGTAAGTCATTCTTTTCTTAGAACTCTGCTTTGCTCCAGTAGCCAGATTGCCGAGATGCAATCTTACACAAAGGAGTCTACTCGAGTCCTTTCTGTAACTGAGAACCATTCTATCCTGGCTTTTAACTGTAGTTTAGAAATTTACCAAAATGTCTTTTAGCATTCCCAGAAGGGAAACAGCAATGCCTTCTACATCTTTTACTGAATCTTCCCTCTGGGTGAAACAGAAAACATTCATTGTGTGAGACATAGCTAAGGGTCATCGGCTTTGTGGATTCCTGGAGAGTAGAACTTCAGTTTGGTGTTTCACTGTAAGTCTAACTATTTTTGTTTGCATACAGATGCAGAATAGCAATAGAATCCAATTATTTTTCCTTTGCTATTGTGCTGTCATTTATTCAGCACTTGATATAGACCAGGTCTGTGAGCAATTATTTTATTCATATTATGTCAGGTCATTTTTAAAGGTAATCTTGGAAAGCAAGTGTTATTTCTCCTGCTTTGAACATGAGGATAAGGAGGGTCTCAAAGTTCTCCAAGTGTGAGCACTGGACAGACATCACCATACTGACAAATGGCGGAGGCTGACCTTGACTCTCGACCTTTGCAGTCCAGACACACAACTTCAGCTGCTCCATCCGAGATTCCTAAAGCTGTGCTACTGTAATGCAGGCGTATACTGTAATATACTTTCTCCTATTGTAATATGAGGCTCTGTAACCCACAGAGATGAAATTCCTGTTCACAGTTTTGCTATTTTCAATGACAAGACTTATGTATCTCTTTGTTTTAAGAACATTCACCATATTTCCTTAATAATTTCAACAAATCCAGTAACTGTACCACTTGGAAGGTCCATCATAGCACTGTCCTTTTCTATAACTATGGGAACTTTTTATTTCTGTGTTCTTTACTAAGAAAACCATTAACCAGGCAGTGGTAGTGCATGCCTTTAATCCCAGCACTTAGGAGGCAGACGCAGGGGGATCCCTGAGTGTTCTAGGCAAACCTTGTTTACAGAGTGAGTTCCAGCACAGCCAAGGCTACACAGAGAAACCTTGTTTCAAACAAACAAACAAACCAACCACCAAAAAAAACCAACAAAAAACCAAAGAGAAATAAAAAGCAAACAAACAAAAAGAAACTAAGAAAACCATGGACTTATGTGGTAGCCATCAAGCATGATATAAGTATGTACAGAGTGACTGAGAAATTAAATTATTAAAACATTTTAAAGGCATTTATTTATTTATTTATTTATTTATTTATTTATTTATTTAGAGAGAGCATGTGTGTGTGTGCATGTGTATGTGCGTGCGTGTGTGCGTGCGCGTGCGCCTGGTTGTGTCTGTGTGTGTGCCTGTGAGTTTATGTGGAGATCAAAGGACAACTTGCAGGGATTTGTTCTCTCCTCCCATATGGAATCTGGGGACTGAAATAAAATATTCAGGCTTGGTGGCAAGCACCTTTACCTGCTGAGCCATCTAGGAGCCTCAGAGTTGAAATTTTTAATGGTCTTGAATTTAATTTTAATTTATTCTTAAACAGCCACATGTCACAGGAAGATAAAGTACTAGAATTTCCTATGTGAGGTCATTATACACTGTGATAGGAACTACACAGAGAAAGGGGAAAGATAATTCTTAGAGAGTGAAGACAACTTTCTAAATACTGGAAAATAGGAATATTTCCAAAAGTTTCATGTTAGAAAACCATGAAGAGGAAAAAGAAAATGGAAAATTATTAGATGTAGAAGTTTGCAGAAAAAACTTGGCCCAGTTACAGAAGGGAAGTCCTCCTAGTAATGTACAGGAACCTGCTATAGCTTTTATGTTATATGAACACAAGGAATGATAGCTGGGAAGACACTTTAACAGTATTTGATAAACAATATATCACTGAGATTTTTAAAAAAATAAAGAGAACTAATTATCTTACTGGTGTCAAATGCATCTCCTTTTTAGGTAATGGGAAGGATTATGGGAAAGACTACAAACTCATTTTTCACCTGCAAAGAAAACCCAGGCTAGAACTCCACATCAAAGAGGTTGATGAATTTGGGAATTATAGCTGCCCTCATTATAAAGGCACCATTACAGTCTATAAAGTCCCCAGAGAGAAGATTGTCCCCAACTTGGATCAAACATTTCATGAAAATCTTTATCAGTTTCCAGTTTGCAAATTACCACTGAAACTGCCAAAGGTGAGCTAGTAGTCTTTCTATGTAAGAGCTTTGGTTACTTCTTTGTACTTCCCTATTAACAATGAATTCTGCAAGTAAATGGATGTAGAAGGTTAGAAAACATAATAAATTTGATAAAGGATCAATTCTAGAGTGATAGAATACGTATCAGGGTTTCTGCTATTGTCGATGTTAGTTTTTTCTAACTGGAGCAATATACGTTGATTGGTTCTTTATAGCATGTTGTTAGTGACTGTGGATACAATGCCATTCATCTTCTGAGACATCCTCTGAGTTACTGAGACGTCCTTTATGAAAACACTGAGTGCATTTCAGAATGTACTTGAAGGACAGATCATTCTGAACATGGTAATAGCATCAAAATAACTTCAGTAAAACTGATAGTTTCCAGCATGTTTATTTTACAAGTTATACATGTCTAATAATCTGTCTCATGTCAGAAAATCAGATTAAATGATTTTCCAGAGAAATCAAACACATAAAAACATATACACATTTTATTATTGTATAAGTACCTTATTTCCATGTATGAGTATAGCTAACCTACATTAATAATGAAAAATAATACTGACAAATCATGTTAGTACTGTCTTGCAAGAAAATATTTGTTACTTTTAAAGAAAGTTAAATTATTTTTGCTGTTCTTATCTTCTGTGTTTCCAGTCTCAGCCACACACTTCCTGTATATAGATTTTGCATGCTTTTTTAGGTGTCTCGTAGAGCCCAGACTATTATTCATAAACTCCTATGTAGCTGAGGATGACCTTGAACTCCAAATCCCTTTGCTTAAAGCCCAAGTGCTAGGAGGTACAGGTGTGAACCATCACAGCCAGCTTTTGTACTGTTGTGAATTAACAAACATAAATTGTACTTCTGGAAAGGGATGTTCTTTGTTGTGTGTTATTATAAATTCTGAACTACAGAAATAAAATGTAGTCAGAAACTGTGTTGTCAAGAGTGGTGTCTACTGTCCACACATGGCTAGCCATAAAATAAATTAATTAATCATAATTTGTTTATGATGATGAAATGGCCCATTTGTAGTATTTTGTTTGATGAGGTTAAATAATGTTATACAAATCAATTGTAATATGTATCTCAAATTCTATTTCTGTGAAATAATACTTTCCTAAATGAATGTAACCTAATGGAGTATGTAAAACATGTATATAAAACTGCATTATAAGATTAGACCTGATTAGATAATGGTAAAATAATGCATTAATAGTTATTCAGAGGTTGAAAATAGCATCTCAGGAAGCTAAAAACTGTAGATATTTTGGGTTGATTATATTAGTCTGTTCATGGGAATGCAACCATTAGAAATGAAGAAAACTCTGGCTTACAGCAAGGAAATGGAACGCATTTTATTGGGTTGAGAGATTTAAATATCTTAGCAGAAACTCACATTTCAATTAAGGCCATTAACATAATTTCCACAACACAGAAATCTTTTTAAGTGCTTTTACATGCATTGTGTCATTAAATCCTTATAGAAGCTCATGATGCAATGCCTTTGCTCTTGTATTACTGGGGGCGGAGACAGAGCAGGTTCAGTCCTGTTGTCTAGGCTCCTAGCGCTAAGTGTAGACGAGGGAATCCCACACAGGAAATTTGTTCCCCAGGTGTTCAGCAGCCTTTGCATGGTTGCCTCCTAAGTAGATAAAACTTCTATTCTTAGACCAGAAAACAGAAGAGAGGTGTAGGTATCTAGATTTCCGCCTAGAAGTTGTAGAAGTTGAAAGAACGTAGACAAACTACTGGAAAAAGTTAGTGAACGACACACCACGGACATAGCCAAATGAAAGCGACCTTAGTGCAGAGGAGTAAGCCCTGAGCCATGGGAGCTTTTACCTGAGGGTTTGAAGGAGGTACTGGGGGTCTGAGCTATCCAACAACTGATGGCAAAAATCTGAGCTGTGTTCAGGACAGTATAATCATTTAAAGAAACAACCATTCCCGTTTGTGCATCTGCCGTTTTGTCTCTATATTTACTCATGATTTCTCTCCAATCGCTTTGTGTACGTGTGTGTGTGTACGTGTGTGTGTGTGTGTGTGTGTGTGTGTGTGTGTATGTGTCTGTGTGTGTGTGTGTGTCTGTGTATGTGTGTCTGTGTGTGTGTCTGTGTGTCTGTGTGTGTGTGTCTGTGTGTCTGTCTGTGTGTCTGTGTATGTGTGTGTGTGTTAATATGTATATGCCAGAGTGGAGTTCTTAAGAAAAGCTGCAGAAGTTGGTTCTCTTCTTTCTCCACTGAGTAGTATCTCTGGCTCTTATTTTGATGTTAATGGACATAGTAATTGTGCATATTTTGTCTTGGATGTAACTGAGTGGTAGAGCATGTGCTTTTTATATATATATAAAACGTAGAATGATCAAGCTGTGATAATTAGCATAGCCAGCACTTTAAACATTAATTTTCTGAAATTGCCTAAAAAGGAAGAATCTGAATGTTCTTCTGTAGATGCTTCTCTAACGTTCAGGTCCCTGCTCTCTTGTTATTTGCTCTTCTTATTCCTCCATGTACTAGTCATTGTTTAACCTGTAACCTTCTTTGAGTTTATTTTGTAGTATTTAGACCTAGTCTGTTCTGGCCAGGTCCTGTCCTAAATTATGAGCCTGGTGCAGACTAGGCATTAAGTATGCCTGATTACACATGCGGGGCGCTTCATATCCAGCCCCCAGCAGTTTCCCTGAGGATCACCACTCTAGAGTAAATGGGGCACCATGATGTTCTCAGATTAGTATTTTAGCATGCAAGCCCTTGCCTGTCAGACTGAGGAGTTGATCTGGTGAACATATAAAGATTTGGAGTAGAGAATACACATCATGGCTGTCTCTAGGCTGCTTAGTTGAGCACATATTTTCCCCAGAAAGCTGGGTTGCTATGTGTGATTAGGAGACAAAGCAGAGTGCAGTAGACATTCCTAGCAGAAAGGCTCGAGACTTTATTTCCATGGAATCAGGCAATTGGAAGAGAGATCTTATACACATAAAAAGGAACTTTATATATAAAAAAGCACATGACGTAGACTCAACCTTTTTGTATCTGTATTTTCTCTGTGGCCTGTATGATTAATGAAATAATTAGGTGACTTATCCATGTTAGCTAACTTAGGAGTTTATACAGATTTCCTCTGTGAAAGTTTATATCTGATCACCATAAACATGTCATGAACTATTTTCCTGCTTTGACCCTGACACACCCTGTTCGCTCATCTGCCTGCTCCTGTTGGCCGCCTCTTGTGTCTCTGCCTCAGTGTGACATCTCCCAGGAAGCTGTCCTGACTTCAGCCTCTATTCCAAGCTCAGTGGTCCTCATATGCACAGCCACAGATTCTGCACTTCATCTGTTGCTGTAGCTACCACATTCCATTGCAATGCCTTGCTTATTGTTTCTCAACAGATAATTTTACTTTTCAACCTTGCTGTTTTTATTACCTTCTGTGGAAATTATTTTGACATTTTATTGAGGGATAACCAATCCCTGAGAAATACTAATACAGATACATTGCATAGCTGCTTATGTACTTTGTATGTACATGTGTGTGTTTAAATAGGTGAAGATTAAATTCTTTTCTAAAATGCTGACTGATATATATATATATCCATCCTCAAGCAGGTATTCATAGCTATTGCTCATGCCTATGACTGCAGTGTCTAATGTGTATGGCAGAGTTTTAGTTTACTCTTTCCCATCCGCTGGCTCTTAAAATTTTTTGACCTCTCCTCTGCAATATTCTCTGGGCCTTAAGGTGCTTAAGTGTGTGTGTGTATGTATGCGCATGTCTTGTTTAAGACTAAGTACTCATCTGTCACTTATTCTCAGTGTTTTGAACAAATATGAGTCTCTGCATTAATTGCCACCCTCTTCAGAAGGCTACATATCTATAGTGTGATGAAAGCAGGACTAGTATAGGGGATAAATATAATTTTCTACTAGGAATCAAGGAAGGGGCATTGGAGGAAAAACATTAAGGTAGAGGAATAACAAATATAAAATGAATAATAAATAACAAAGTATGCACAGCTTTACCATGAAAAACCCCCACCCAGATGGGACTGGGAAATTGATGGGATTGGAAAGGCTGCCAAAAGCTAAAAGTGCATGTAAAAGCATGCAAAATCCTATTGCTTTATACCTTTAAAAATGAGTTTAAAGCCGGGCAGTGGTGGCGCACGCCTTTAATCCCAGCACTTGGGAGACAGAGGCAGGTGGATTTCTGAGTTCGAGGCCAGCCTGGTCTACAGAGTGAGTTCCAGTACAGCCAGGGCTACACAGAGAAACCCTGTCTCGAAAAACCAAAAAAAAAAAAAAAAAAAAAAAAAAGAGTTTAAAAGCGGTTGGAATGGAGGTACATTTCCTATATGGGTGGCTATTCTGGAAGTATTAGGAAGTATGAAAATAAAACTAATAAATGGTATATCAATATTCTGCTTCAAGAAGCCGTGGGCTTTTAAGCAAAACCCATATCTGATGCAAAATACCTCCCTATATGTTGTTGACCAGAAAGGTCGCAGAAGATCCAAAGCAATACAGTTTATTTTCGTTGCTCTCGGTTTCCCACCAGAACAAAATGATAAGACTCTGTCAGGAAGACACTATACAGATTGTTTACATGACACAGAGATTAAGATGCAACTGTGATGGGTGGGATCTCTCTCTCTCTCTCTCTCTCTTTCTCTCTCTCTCTCTCTCTCTCTCTCTCTCTCTCTCTCTCTCTCTCTCTCTCTCCTAGAATTCACAGTGCTGGAAGATGCTATTCAAGTTTCTGGGAAAGTGAACTCATCTATGGCCTCACTCAACTATGTACCATGTTTGAAGCCTACTGGTTAAAGAGTCCATTGCCCCTACTATTTTGGAGATAATCAACCAAATGCTCTGTGGTTTTATATGAAGTCCACTCCGTAGGAAAGAATAAACACCTGGTGCTATAAAGTTGATCATAAACATGTGGCTAGAAAAGACAGCTTTCCTACTGGGAACACATTAGTGTTTCCCTAAATGAACATAAGCATGCTGTAAAAGAACCTACAGAATATTCTTAATCTCTCTCCCTCCCTTCCTCCATTTCTCTCTCTTCCTCCTTCCCTTCCCTTCCTTCCTTCCTTCCTTCCTTCCTTCCTTCCTTCCTTCCTTCCTTCCTTCCTTCCTTCCTTCCTTCCTTTTTTCCTTCCTTCCTTTTTTCCTTCCTTCCATTCCTTCTTTCTTCCTTCTTTCCATCTCCTTCTTTTCTCCCCATTCCATATTTCCTTCTTTCTTCTCTCCCTCCCTCTCCTCTTTTGGTCTCATTTAGGAGAAGAAATCTCTTACTAAGAGCTTTGTTTCCTCAGTGGGGAAGGCATGACCGACAATCTAGATGCACATGTTTTTCTACTCAACTTTGCCATACAGTGCCTGATAGATACTCAAGTTCAGACAGTGTTTTAGGAATAGCCAGATCAATGAGGTCATTTCTACAAGTCTCAAACATGTTCAACCTCGAAACTTACCATCTTGAAACTACACCATCCCTTTGAAAATAGGACATCTTAAATATCTGCTGCTTTTTGTAGACAAATTGACTATCAATATGCCATCTGCACTTGTGTTTCCAGATTCACATTCTCAGCCATAACTTTTACACAAAACTTTTGCAAATAAGTTCCACAGAACTGAGAAAGATTCTGTGGCTGAGGAAGTGTTTCTCCTCTTTTATAACCAGTGAATACCTAAATGGGAATTGAAACCATGACCTTTGTTTTGTGAGAACAAACTTCTTCCACAAAGTTTAGAATTAAAAACACCTCAGCTCAGCTAAACAGAATTAAAATGTTTCACTTGCTACTAAATAGAAGTACCCACAGAATGCTAATAGTAAATACTTTTAACAAAATAAATGTTGTGTCTTAATTATACATAAGTACAAGTTAATAATGTTAAGCAATACTTAAAACAAACAGTTTAAACGCCTCCTCCCCTGACATGATCCTAGTTTAAAACATACTAACATTTAAGCTTTACAACAGGCAAGTCTACTCTAGTATTTTGGGAAGGTCGAGGGAGCGAGGTGATTGTTACAGGGTTACAGACTGAATATATTTTAAAACCATGAGTTCAAGACTTCAAGAATATCTGAAGACTAAGCATTTCAAAGACACAGCATGTCATTAAGCAGTCAGTATGTGCTCTGTGTGTATGTCTGCACACAAGCAATCACAAAGTAAAATGCTAATGTACAGTGAGGTTCTTCAGAAAGTGAAGATCATCTGTAACCTGTATTTGTTTGCTTCCTGTTTGTGAGAATACCTTATACCCTTCAACGTCCAGATTTTGCTCATTCATTTATTAACTCCTTTAAAAACTATATTTGGCATGCCAAGGGCCTAATGTACAATAATACTCCTGTATAAATTGCATAATATACACTTTTCATATCACTATGAACTTATAAGAAACAAGCTCAGGGAAGAGGACTTATTCTGGTTCAGATAGAGGTGAGAGTCCATCGGAATAGGAAGGGTGGTTCACTGGTACAGCACTGGGCCTTCACCTATTGATGTATTTCAGGAGTCAGAGGGTAACAACTGTTGGGTCCAGTGTTCCTTTTCCTTTTTCCCTTTTAATTCAGTCTGGACCCACTATCACATGGGAGTTTTGCAGCCCACATTCAGAGAGTCTTCCATTCTCAGTCTAACTTCAATGTACACGCCCTTGCAGACACCAGAGGTGTGTTTTCCACCAATCACAAATCCATCTAAGACAATAACGAGGAATAGTGATCACGATCTAAACCTTGCCTGGCCCTTCAATCCCCATCCTTCATTTAGAGCAGCAGTTCTCTAGCTGTGAGTCATGATACCTTTGGGAGTTGAACAACCCTTTCACAGGGGTCACATATCCTGCATATCAGGTATTTATATTACAATTCATAACAGTATCAAAATTATACTTATGAAGTAGCAGCAAAAATAGGAAATAATTTTATGGTGTAGGGTCACCACAACATGAAGAACTGTATTAAAGGATTGTGGCATTAGGAAGATTGAGAACCCCTGATTTAGAGGGCAAGATATTTTCAAAACATCATTCTGATCGCATGTTTGCTCACACTGCAATGATTCTGGGTTTTCTTAGAGCAAGGGCTCCATTCATATGCAGGAAATATGTTCCAAGTGTGATGGCTATTCCTGGTTGTCAACTTGACTACATCTGGAATGAACTATAATCCAGAAATGGAGGGCACACCTGTGATCCAGGTCTTGAAGCTGGAAGAATCAGGCTTCTGACCCAGATCTTAACAAGGAAATCTTGAGGCATAGTGGCCATGAAAAGCTTAGGCCCAGGCAAGGGGATACACACCTTTAATCCCAGGAGACTGAGACAAGCAGATCTCTGAGTTCAAGGCCAGTCTGAGACAAAGCAAGTTCCAAATCCAGGCATGGTGGCACACACCTTTAATCTGGACCACATCTTGTGCTGGAGATCATACAATGACAGTGGAAGAAAGAAGACTCACTCTTCTTCACCTGCTTGCACTTACTTGCCAGCACAGCTGTTGGAACCTACTTCTTTAAGATTGCAGCTTATACAGAAGACCAGCTGAAACAGCTAGCCTTGTTGCACAGAGCAACTACTAGATTCTTGGAATTCCCATTTACAGCTGCTCATTGTTGGGTTAGTTGGATTCCAGACTGTAAGTCATTACAATAAATTCCTTTAATATATAGAGACATTCCATAAGTTCTGTAACCCTAGAGAACTCTAATGCAGTCATCAAAGCTAAAAAGTGCTATGTCGCTATTCCCCTATATTAGGAATTGGAATACATGTATTTATATGTATGTATTCACAGCTATCAAATTTCTATATTCATTTTGAATCCATAGAGTGAATGATGCTAGGAGAAGCCAGGCTCTCAGGTGCTTAGGAGGAGGGTCTCATTGCCCACTCCAACAGTGACACACTTCCTCCAACAAGGTCACACCTCTTAATAGTGCCACTCCCTGGGCCAAGTCTGCTTAAACCTCCACACCATGATTCCCAGTGGGTGATAGAAATTATTAAAACCTAAGTGAATAACATTTTGATGTGTACATAGCTATGATAAAGTTCAGCTTATAAATTAGGCAGAGTAAGATATAAATAGGCACAACTAACAATAAAATGGAACAATTGATAATTAACTATAAAAAGTTCTGTAAGATTTATCAATTGCTTATCTCTGGTATTCCTAATTAATAATTTTAACCACAATTGACCATGACACCATGGAAACTGAAGGATACTGAGTCCAGAAAACACACAGCACTCATATGGGACAGCTACTGTAAAGTCTTTACACGGCCTTTGATTCCAGTTCTTGTTATCCCATCCCCTTCACTTGTTCAGCTCCAATCGCACAGTTAGCCTGTTCGTACTTCTAGAGGTCTCTGCACTGTCTTCTCATTTAAACCCGTGTGTGAATGATTTCTCTGTCCTGAATGGCCCTCCTAACATCTACCTATATGTCAATACTGCAATCTTCATTTTATGGTCAAGTTTCACATTCTACATAAAGCCTTCTCTGAATCTATTTAATAGCAGATATATTTCTGGCCTCTTAACTCAACACTCTAGAACCTTCTTACATGATTTAACTGTGTTCCCCTCTAAAGCACTGGGGCTTTGTGTGTTAGCTGTACTTCAGAAACATTGACATAGCAAGGATGTAAGTAAGCTCTGTGACTGCAGGGGAACTTTGTTCTGTTCCTTCATTATTCAATAATGAGGATGCAGAACAATGCTTGGCATAGTTAAATGCAACAAATGCTTGTTGCATAAATGCATTAATAAATACAGCTTATATTATAGGTAATAAAATTAGAGGAGAAAGTAAGACATGTTAAGGGAAGAAACAAATTAGCATCAGAGAATAAATAAAATTGGTGACATGTGTGTTAAAATAGGACAGTCACAGAAGACTAACAGCGAGTTACCTTCTGGGCAGAGGAGCAACACAAGACAAGAAGCCTCTTTGCCTACAGTCCAGGGAGAGCATCAGCTAAAGTAAGAGAAACAGTAAATATCCAGTCTCCATGATGCTTTCAGGGAAAAGCATCATGGATACTATTCGTATGGTGGCTAAGAATTTGAGTTTAGGTTTGAAAAAGGATCTGGGCGTCTTAGTGGTTTTTGGTAATCAAAATGCCCTTCTGAAAATGACCATGTCAGCAATACAGCCTCATAACACAATCATTTCCAGTAAATCATGCCTGAAGCAACTCTTTTCAGAAATGTTCCAGAACATTTTCTTGATATTACATGCATCTGTATGCTGGAAGAAAGAAAGCACCTTAAAAAAAAGCCGAGTTTTTAAGTGGAAGGAAGTGGTTAGAATGTTTGGTGCCAGAACATGTGCTTCTGAAATCACCCAGATGGCTGTCTATATGACATTTGGTTATTTTTCGTCAGCTTGGGTTGTGACCGCCTTGTACTTCTCCCACCTGTTTGGTAGTTTTGCTTTGAATATGGTCAAGGCCCCAGTCACATAGCTGGAGTCTACCTGAGGCTGGGATTCTGAGTAATAAAGACCTCAGTGGTAGGCTTACATAAGCGCTCCAGACCCAACTTCTGATGGGACTGAACTTCCTTTAAAGGGGCAAACAAAAAGACCCTGTGAACTCACGACATATTGTCATGCCATTTCTAGCTTAAGAAAAAAAAAAAGGTGTCGCAACGTTTGCACTTCTACCACATTAAATAGGTTAAAGGAAGGAACTGTGAACGGGCTACTGCAAGAGCTGCTTTATCAAAAACATCACTTTCTCTCAGTTTGAGACTTTCATTGCCTACTCCCTACCATGCTAAGAATGATTTTAAAATGTATTTTTCCCCTAAGAACCTGAACTGCTAAAGGAATCTTAACTAAGTAAATTAGAAGATTCTAAGATGGGAGAAATTTTATCATGGTCACAAGCACCTTAGCATTGCTTACAGTTTTCAGATGTAGTTATTTTATGTAATTATATTAGAATTAAATACTAAAGTGACACTAGCACATGTGGGTAGATCTAGATGCACTCAGTGGGTTGTAATTAGAAAATTAATTAGAAGGAAAATGCATTGGGAGACCAAGGAGAAGTTAAAGGAGTGGGGGTTGAAGATATAGATAATGATTTAGATACATTCGATACATGTGTAAAATTTTCAGAATAAATATAAATACTATTTAAAAAAGCAAAATCCATTAGCCTATTGCTGGATATTAAGAAAACAAGTTAGTATATATGTGTGTGTGTGTGTATGTGTGTGTGTGTGTGTGTGTGTGTGTGTGTGTGTGTATAAAACCCTATCAGAAAAAAACAGGATAATTTGGGTTTTGTTGTTTTTGCTGAAACATTGAACTAACAACAGTTTTACAATTTTTTCTACCTTAGTTCCATGTTTTCTATATTGAAGTCAATTTCTGAAACATCTGTACTGCTTTATGCTCCACCCTCTGTCAGTCAGGGAATGAATCCACTACGATCTCAATAAATTGAAATATTATGCCAAATTATGCAGAGAAGGAGAGACCATGGAACACTCAGTTCTTCCTAAATGAGATGTCTCCAACAATTCCCTCCCCTCACAACTTGGGCGAACCCCAGGAAGAGGAGGCAAAAAGAATAGAAGAACAAGAAGGGGTAGTTCTTATCAGTCTGACCAAGAAAAGAAGGCCCTGTAAATCTACATGAGCAAAGCTCATATGAGCTTGCTGAGACTGAAGTAATCTGCACATTGCTTGGATGGGTCTACACCAGGTTCTCAGTAAGCATAATATAGCTTCTAGTTTAGTGTTTTTATGGGACTCCTGAGTGTGTGAATGAGTGACTTTTTATTCTAGAGCCTTCTCTTGGTCTCTTTTCCTTCCTTCTGTTGGCTTGTCTTGCTCAACTTTGATACGATAGTTTTTGTTTGGTTTTATTGTATTTTATTTTACTGCATTAAAAAAAATGGAAACCTAGACATTAGGGTAAATATTACCAAGTGAACTTTTATTCATATCTTCTGGGAAAGGGAAAATCAGTTTTCTCCAGTAGAGTGACACTGGATATATCAACCACTCCAGGATAGGCCCCATGTTCAGGAAAAATGAACTGATATATAATTAGACTACACAATTTGTTTGGGTGAGCATTTATTTGGTGTTTTGTTTTTCTCTCCTCTTTTTCGATGTAGTTCAATGTTTTCTTGTTTGGGGGAAGTTATGTTGTATTGAGTTTTTGTTTCTTTTTAAGAAAGAACTTAAAGTTGGGTTGGTAAGGAGAAATAGAGGATCTGGAGGAACTTGTGGGAGGGAGATTATCTGACAAAATAAAAAATATAATAATAAAAATAAAAAGTTATCGGGTTAAGTATTCTGCTAATAAAGATCAGTGGCTTGGCTTTTAAGAAAATTTAAAATTTAGTTTATAAAATGAGTTTCAAACTTTTTTTCTTTTTAAAAAATGGAATAGATTTGTTTTTCATCCAATATATTCTGATTATGATTTAACCCCTTCATCTCCTATCAGGTCCACCCCACCTCCCCATTGACCTAAATCCATTCTTTTCTGACTTGCTATTATTAGTAAACAAAGAGACATTTAGAAATATAAAATAAGATAAAGACGAAAATGAACCAGAAGAGAACAAAACTAACAAAAAGAAAAACAGGAACAAAGAGAAGGCACAAGAAACACACATATAGACATGCAATTTTACAAACAGAAACCCCATAAAAACAAAACTGAAAACCATAAGTAAAAGAGCTATAGGAAAAAGAAAAGCCCAGACAAAGAATTATGAGGCAAAACAAATATAAACACAAAGAAACAAAAAAAACCCATAGCCCTCCAAAAATACCATTGAGCTCATTTTGGTTGGCCATCCCCTGCTGGGCACTGGGCCTGTCCTTATGTATGGACCCAGTGAGATTTTTTTTTCTTCACATGCAGTAATCAATTGAAGATAATTTCTGGGATAGGTGCTGTGTCCACATCCCCTCTCAATACTGGATTCCATTTGGCCTGTATCTGTTGAGGTCCTGGGCAGGTTGTCACAGCCTCAGGAAGTTCATATGTGCGTCAGCCCTACTGTATCTACAAGACCTTCTTTCCTTGTTGTCCTGCGTTCTCGCAGGCTATTACAATCTTTCCACAGATTTCTCTAAGCCCAGAGGGGAAGGATTTGATGAATTCACCCTATTTAGAAATGAGTGTTCCAAGATTTCTCACTCTTTGCACATTATTCAATTGTGGCTCTCTGTATTTGTTCTCATCTACTGAAGGAGGAAGTTTCTATGACAGTGACGAGTGAGACTCTGTTCTGTGAGTAGAGCAGACATTACATTGTTATGTTCCTTTATTAGGACAATAACATTTGTTTTTCCCTTTGGTCCCTGGCCTATATAGTCTCAGGTTCTTGGCCAACTGAGCAGTGTCCTGCATGAATTCCATCTCATGGGGGAGGGGCTTAAATCCATTTCAATAGTGCCTGGTTACTCCCACAGCTTGTGTGCCACTATTACATCCGTCTATCTTGCAGGCAGGTTTCCATGGCAAATATCAGTTTTGTGGTTGGGTATGTATTTACTTTTATCCTCCGGGAGCATGCAGAGTGATCTCTAGGGCCACTAGCTAATAGAGATGAAGGTTCTAGATAGGCAGAAGGTTGACTTCTCTGTGTTAAATGAGGTATATAGGTGTTATCTTCAGCAATAGGGCTTTACCATCAATTTGTGGAGAGCAAACAATAGCCTCGGCAATGGGCTGGGTTGTTGTGGGGTTTCCATGAAGTCACTTTTGCCAACAACTGAATTGTATATAATCCATTCCCTGGCAATGGAGTTTTATTTGGTGGTGAGAAATGTCTCACTGTAGCTTTATCTCCCTAATTATTTAGTGATTCTTTTTAGATTCTTTTCATATATATGTATATGTATATATACATTGCCTCCACTGTATTGATTTTCTATAAAACTTCTTCAGTGGCCTTTAGCTTTAGCTATGCCTTTTTTCAAAACCTACTTTAATAAGGGTTCTTAAATGCTTCAACCTCTTTTCTAGTCCACTGATTAAAGGTAGGGGAGAAAAATGATTAACAGGACATGGGAGGATGTGATCCTGTTTAGAAGTAGTTCTTTAGGGAGATACAGATCTTCATCTTTAGGATATCAGTAGTCCAGTCCAAAACATCAAATGTGAATCAGTAGCGCCAGTCTAGTCGAATCAGCAAACACCAAACACGAATCAGTAGCAGTGGCTCAATCCATAACAAACTGCCAGGCTCTGCCTAATTGACACAAGTCTGTGGAAGTGGCAAAAAGCAGCTGAAATACCACAAGAAATTCTTTGGTGCATTTCTTTTTACAAGTAATTTCAAGAGAAGATCAGCAAAACCCAGTGAAATGTTGGAAGACAAACCAATGCACTAGCATCCTCTCGCTGTCTGAGGTTATATTTATATTCTTTCTAAACATTATGTACTCTTAAGTGCTCACCCCAGCAACATGCCTGTTCTCAAGACAGCTTCCAGGAAAGTACCAGATGTCTGTTCTCAGCAAAATATCCTTTCATGTATTGGCTTCAGCAAAATATCATTTCATAAGACAATTTTCAGAAAAAAAATCACATGACACAACTGAGTCTCCAAAGAAACCAGGAAATGTCCACTTCAATGCCTCCTCTATTCCCTCCTCCATGGTGCTCCTCCCTCCCCTTCCCATTTGGAGCCACCCTTGCAGGTCTTCCCCCATCTATCCATCCATCCAAACTATCTATTCTATTTCCCTTCCTAGAGATTTCTCTACTCCTCTGTTCTTTAACTATACCTAGCCTTTATGGTTATACAGATTATAGTTTGTTTATTGAAGAGTTAACTATTTCCACATATAAACAAATGCATGTTTGTCTTTTGAGTCTGTATTACCTTCTTCAGGATTATTTTTTCTAGCTCCATCCATTTGAATTTCATCCTGTGAATTTCACGATTTCATGTTTGTTTGTTTCTTTTAAACAGCAGAGTAATAGCCATTGTGTAAATGTACCGTTGTTTTTTTATCCATTGATAGAGAAAAGTAAGCTCTTTTCAATTTCTGACTATTGTGAATAGAGTAACAATGAACATAGCTGAACAAGTGTCTCTGTAACAGGATGAGTTGGCTTTGGGGTGTATGCCTACCCCATAGCTGAATCTGAAGTTAGCTCTATTTCCAACTTCATTGCAACTGCCCCACTAATTTACATACTGGATGTAGAAGCTTGCATTCCCACCAGCAATGTATTAATGTCTCACATATCCTATATCCTTGCTCGCAAGAACTGCCATTTGTTTTATTGACCTTGGCCATTCTGGCTGGAAGAAGTTTGAACCAGCTGAGGCAACTGGAAAAGACACTTCAACCTGTTGATCTGCCTGCAGGCTGTACAGTATGCTCTAGGCTCTCAGCTTTGTGAGTTGTCTCACATGCTGTGGTAGGCTTTGGTAATGCAGCTATCTTTGAGTCATTCTGCTCTTGTAAGTAAGTTGTCCTTCACATTTCTGTATGTAAACCCAGTAAAATGCATTGGTTCACCAGTTGAACATTGATGGCATCTGTACTTTGTTCTTTAATGGGTTTCCTGTCTGGGGTGAAGAGTCATCTGCATTGCATCTCCTCAGAAAAATTTCGGTCACACACGTGCTAAGAAAACATTAGAATGTCAGAGTACAGGGTGACTGGAGATGTTTGAATCTAGAATAGCGTAGAGAAAAGTGGCATGGCATGAAAAGAAACTTGAAAATGTGAAAGCACCAGGTATATTTCAAGAACATATAATGAATCCCTTTTTGAGGCTTGAATGACAGACTTAGAAACTTCATGTTGAAATAAAGTAAGGAATGATTATGAAGGGATATGAATTGCATGTTTAAGTCACTTGAGTATCTAATTCATCAGGAAGATGTGATAGATTTTATGACAGAGAACATGTGTAAGTAAATATTCAACCAGAGAAACAGTATACAGTATATAGTAAACAAATAAATCCCCAGTGTCGTGACTAAATTTAATTTTATAAGAATTTTATATGAATTTAATTTTATAGAAATAATAACAAGCAATTGGAAAAACTTAATCAGGGGAGTACAATGGTAAAATTTTGTTTGTAATATCATTGTAATAGACTACAGAAATGTATTCATGAGATGAACTACTATCAGTAAATCAAACAGCTACTTAAATAAGGCGTGGACAAGATGGTAATGCTAGTAAGAAGAGAACAAAGGCACAGAAGTTAAGGGATAGAGTCAACAAGACTTCTGGGTATAGGTGGAGTCAGAGAAAAAGGTACACTGGGAGAGAGAGGAATCTGTAGAAAGGTGCTTTGGAGAACAAACATGAGGTATTGTCTAATGATTACTGCAATATTTTATTAACTTACTTCAGAGGTGTTATTCAGAATTGCATTTCTCTCTATTCTTAATATTGGCCCATTAGAACTGTTTTCCCTTGAGGACCTATGATCAGTGCCCTTTTCTACCCCAGACCAGTTTCTATGTAACTGAGAGCATGGGAATTCTCTAAAGTCAATGACTTTTATCATTCCCACTAAGAGCCTTGTATGGGCAGTAGATATCCATGGGTCATCTTAGCAGAGAACGCCATTGCCAGCCCCCATCTTTTTACCCCCATCAGACTTTCCAAGAAATGCCCTTTATTCCATTTCTCCTACTCATTATAATCATGGCCACTTCAGAGTCACTTGATCTAAGTTCTTGTATCAGTAATGACTCTTGCCCTTGGAACTGTTGTCACTTCTTTAGGGAGACCTTTACATTTATCAAACAAAATTAAGGAAATTTGATTATAGAGACTGAACAGTAACTGTATCAAAATTATTTACATATATACTAACATACAGTTTATTGCAGTTTTTAATAAATAGAGTAATTAATTTTTT
Organism: Uromys caudimaculatus; assembly: GCA_028551405.1. Classification (NCBI taxonomy): domain Eukaryota; kingdom Metazoa; phylum Chordata; class Mammalia; order Rodentia; family Muridae; genus Uromys; species Uromys caudimaculatus. Next base: position 50,676,333 of record CM052712.1, read on the forward strand.
TCTTATTGTCAAAACCATAATCAGCTTAATGCCTCAGAAATAATGATATTCTTTTTTTTTTCAATTTCTAACCATGGTAAATTAATTAAGAAGCAGTAGTAAAATCTGCTGCATAGAAATAAGCATAGGCTTAAGCAGAACAATCCAAGCCAAGCAGAAGTGAAGATTCAGGAACTTCCATGTTGGTAGCACACTGCTTTCGTTTCTGAACTTAATTGCTCAATCTATCTACTTTTGAGGTCTATCTTGATTTAAAAAACCAAAAGAAAAGAAAAGCAAAAGCATTCTGAACTCTGTTGACATTTTGTTCCCTAGAAAGCTTACTTGACTGTAGGTTCTTGCTGACCTTGCGGCCCCTCCATGTGGTGGTACTTCCTTTTATTGTAAGTACACAACATCTCCTACTAGGCTGTCAGGAAGTTTGATGCTGGTTATAGAATTATCAGAATATCTATGTCACACCAAAACCAAGATATTAGCTTAAGCTGGTGTCTTTTAATGTCTTTATTTAGAAATCCTTGTGTGTGATGGGGCATAAACACATAATTGTGAACCAAAATACAGGAAATAAAATACATGAAATAAACTTTCATGGGGATTTCTCCCATCATTTTATGCCCTGATTTGATGGTATTATTTCTTCATGTTGAAAAAAAATTAAAGCAAATAAAATATATTATATAATTTCATCTACAAATAAATACTTTCAAGTAAATTTCTAAAGGTTGAGGACAAAAACTGGCTACCATACCTTTACTGCCTTCATAATGAGTGTCAGCTAGATTATGGTCTATGTCCAATGACTGATTCCTTTTTTTTTCCTTATCTTTTGACTTGTAAAGGACAGATCCTAGTAGGATCTAATCAGAGCATTTGGCTTCTGCCACCATCTTTTGAATCCAGCCCATGCCGTCTACCACCACCACTACCACCAGAAAGAAGTGAGCAATTTTACTTTTTCAGTTTTTTCATTGAAAACAGATTCTTCTCTCATACAGTATATCTTGATTAGAGTTTCCCCTCCTCCACTCTTCCCAACTTCCTCCTACCTCGCCTCTACCCCAAATCGTCCCTTCAAAAAAGAGCAGGCATCCAAGAGACAACAACCAAACAAGACAAAACAAGATACAATAAGACAAGGTAAAGGCCCTCATATTGAGGCTGTCTGAGGCAACCCAATAGGAGTAAGAGTCTCAAGAGCAGGCAAAAAAGGTGAGGGACAAACCCACTCCCACTGTTAGGAACCATAAAACACAAAGCTAACAACCATAACATATACATAGAATTTTGATCTGTCCTCAAGCCCACTGTGGAAGTAGGATGTGTCATTATTGTTCCCCAGTTGGAACCCAAGAAAAGAGTCCATTTAGATATTGTACCTCAGTAACTCAATGTTACAGGAGCCGAAGCAGCTAGGAAAACATTCTTCTTTAATCTTTATCATCTCTGCCTATGCCTCGATAAGCCAGACCTTTGTGTACTTCCTGCCTGTCACTTCTACCACAGTGGCAAGTTGTCTCTCAAGTCCCTTGTTCCTTGGATTATTTGACAAATCTGGAGCCACCTGGGAGGCTTGGGCATGTGCTTTTGTTGAAACTCAGCTTTGGAAAGAGTCTTAGATGGTAGTTAATCTGTTCACCTGAAGATTTTCAACTCCTACAACAGAAACAACCTTCTATATTCTTGTTGGTTTTTAAGGCCTAGTCGCTTATGTTATGCTGGTAACATTTTCTGTCCTATTCAGATAGTGACATAGCTCATACATCTACTGAGCAGACCCTGTAGCCATCTTTTTAAGGGGCTAGATCTGACTTTCTCTGATTTAGAAGAGTCGAGTTCTCTTGATGACTCGGCTCTCCCATGCCATGACATTTTTCTCTAGAGCATAGAGAACACAATTTATGGACACAAACACTGTCCATACATATTTACACAGAATGGTGTCATTCCTGAAAATATAAAGGATGATTATTTTATCCAATACTTGACCTCAACCTTTGGAGTTCCTGGTAGTGTTTGGACTTACTTTCCAAGTTAATATATAAATTATCTTTATATAAAAGTATATATAAATTCACACAGTGAGTCAGTTGTTCTTCTTTTAGTTCCTTTCTCTGATCTTGTGGCTGGTGTTAATGTCTCCAACACTTACAAAACTCCCTTTGTAGCTGAGAATTGCTCTCAGGTTCAGAAATCTTGGCTAGCCACAGAATTTAGCAATGCTGTTTTGTTTTAATTGCACTTATTTTTAGAGTTTCTTTTTGTCTATATAACTGAACTTCCTTTTAAATAAGCAAGAAGTAGTAATTAAGAAAACATAATTAATTGCTGGTAATATTTTGAGCATTTCATTGTACATTATGCAATGCTTTAAGGGAACATGATATAATTCAATGACTCCTTTCAATGTCACATGGAAAATGGTGTTATTTTCCTGCTTGTTAAGTGAGAAAAGAGAGAAAGAGGGAATGCTTCACTTAAGGTCATAAGTGAATGAGTACTGGCCAGGATTTGGGCTCCTTTGCTCCATCTAATACTGCCTTGAAGTCTAGAGAAGCAAGGTTGGCATGTATGAATGGTGGATGCCGTGTTGGAGGCACTAGAGTAAAGCAGTTAAGAGCAGTGACTGCTCTTCCAAAGGTCCTGAGTTCAATTCCCAGCAAACACCTGGTGGCTCACAACCATCTGTAATGGGATTTGATGCCCTCTTCTGGTATGTCTGAAGAGCCACATTCATTTTATATGCTAATTTTATTTTACAGTTATAAGTATTGGATCTGATTTTCTAGCTTGATACTAGCTTGAATGGTAAGTTTATCATTTCAAATGTATTTTGGGGCAAAATTATTTTCTTTGTTTAAATCTGTTATCTTCATTTGTAAAGTATACATAATTCTAGGTTGCGAGATATACACAAAACTGTATTTTGCTGCATAGATTACCGGATTTAACTTCTTAGGGGAGCTCCTAGTGCATGATTACTAATAAAAACTACTGCCTATGTTGTGATCATGGAACATCAGTATCTCCTACATTGGAGTTTTAAAGAGACCTGGATTTTAAGTCTAGATTTACAGTGTTCTACCCATGTTGCCTTGGTGAATTTACATTTGTGAAATAGACATGGCAATTAGTCAAACTATTGTTTTATCTTTGGAATGAAATAATGAGACAATACTGATATAAGCTCTTATTTAATTGACAGTTATGATGAGGCTATAAATATAGTAGAATTTATGCTAGCATTAGTTTTATAAGAGATTACTTCTTTGATTAATATTCTCTCTAACTTGCCAATAATGGAAAACCATTAAGTAATCAATGCGGGGCATGTGTTTTAAAATAATATAGTTTATATTTATGTTGCAATTAATGCACTCAAATGCAAATGATAACAATTATTAAAGAATCTTCTACCCAAAATAAACATAGTAGAGAGTTGTATTAGTTACTTTTCTATTGCTGTGATAAAGCACTATGATAAGCAATGTAAAATGTTTAATTGGCCTTGTAATTTCAGAGGGTTTCAGTTCATATGAAGGCAGAGGGAAGACATGAAGTCATATAGCTAAAGCAGTAGCAGAGAACTCAAATCTCATTCCACAAGCAGGAGGAAAGGAGATCACACTGGATGTAAAGCTTCTGAAGCTTTGTAACTAAGTGCCTGTCATTAGTGACTTTCCCTCTAGCTAGACCCCATCTCCTAACCCTCCCCAAATATTCAAACAATGGGGACCAAGTGTTCAAATATACACACTTATGGAGACTCTTCTCATTCAAACCACAACAATGAATGACAGAACTTGCTTATGGTGTTTTAATGGATTTTTATAAAAACCCATGCTAATGATATCCTGGCAAATATTAATTGGATTCATATTTTGGTCTATTGCTAATAATATTACATTAACTTGCATGTATTTTATTAGCAAAATTAATAACGTGGTCACTAATAACGTCTGTGGCAAGGTGAATTGTGAGGAGTGTTGGGTAGAACTAGATGAAGGAGCTGTTACCACAGGAGATTGTAATAAGTTCCTGCCAAAATATCTTCATGGTTAAGTGCCCCAAGATACATGTTAAAAACATTATGACTTTTTTACTTTTTGGTAATAAGACAGTGCTATTAAGTCATTATTCTATATGGCATAACAATGCCTAAGGATACTCAAAAAAGGAGAGAATCTCAGCATGACATTCTAATAAATACATATTCTTCTCTAGTGACTCCTATACTGTGGTGCAGTAGGAACTGTGTAAGACAAATATAGCATTTGTTAGTTGTGCATTTACTAAATTCCATCAATATTGCCACAGAGCCTTTGAAAATAATTTACCACCCAAGGTATAATTTAAAATAGATTATTTCTCTAGGACTCAAAGATCTTTTGATTTTATTGTTTCTATTTAACCATGTAAAATATGTCTGGAAAAATGATTTAGCTTCCCTGAATTTTTCTTTTTTTAAGCTTTTCTATGGGTTTTAGCAGTTATTGTGGTAGATGCTGGATTTGATTCACTCCTGTCATCTTTGCTGTGTTCTCGACTGTGGCCCATGTTCAGTTATTTAGGCTGGGAGGATAGCATAACATCACCGAGAACGAGGTCACTAAAACCAGCCCACACTGGGCTCCTGCTTTCTCTGCATTGCTTTTCCTTTTGTTCTCACGCATGTGTTTCTCTACTGGTATTGGCTTGGCTGGCGAACATGCCATCATAAGCTCCTCTATTGCACAATCCAATAGGTACAAATCCTGGCTAACATTGAAATGCTGCGTTTTTTTCAGACCAAAGTGCTTTCAGAAATTAGATGTTCTGTAATACCTCATGGCTGCTGTGAGACACAGTGTAGGGTACTACTCTGTAACAGTGACATTGACTGAAATGGTATTTCTCTATACCCAAGCCTCTTGCATTTTAATTAGAGATGGAAATTTAAACACATCTCTATATTAAAATGTTAGTGCTGTAGAAATCCATTATACACGCAAAAATGACAGCCATTTCTCCAAAACTGTGTGATTTCTACTGTGCCATTATGATACATTATGTGCCATGAATGGCCCTGAGCCATGTCACTTAAAATTCATTACAGCCTCTCTCTGTCTTCATTTCATTGCTATAAATGAGTAACAATTAGGAGAAATTAATTCTAGAATCTATAAAATAGGAGGATAATTATTATCTACTTATCTATCATCTAACTATCTATCTATCTATCTATCTATCTATCTATCTATCTATCTATCTATCATCTATTTATACATATATCCTTATATTACAATAAGTAAAACAGTTTGTGATTGCCAACATGCAAGGATAATTAGAATAAACAGAAAAGTCAAGATGGATCAGGGCTCAATCTTGAACATGAAAAGACCTACAGAGGGGAAAATGGCAGGTGCTAAGGGACATATTGCTGAAGAGTTAATAGATACCTCTATGTCAGTATGTTGAAAAGTGCAAAGAAAAGCAACTCAACTCACAGTAACTCTTTAGTAACTTTAAGAATTCAGTAAGAGGATTATACTTATGCAAGATGGAAAGAATAGTCAGCAATGGTTGGAATCCTGACAAGAGAAACCGTCAAACTCAGTGTTTAATTCCCTCAAGCCTAAGTGGCTGGTTTTGGTTTCAGTTCTTTTAAACCTCTTTTTGTGAGTGGGGGTTTATAAATAGCAGTATAAATATGTCACACCTGTACACATCCAAATTACTTATATTTTATTTTGATGTGATCAAGAGGATTATCGGGAGGTAAAAGCTTCCATATACATCTTGCTCTTCTCTTTTGTGAGAGAATAGAGTATTGAAGAAAAGTTTTGAAAGCTTAGAGCCAGGTTTTGATTCATTCAGCACTTTGCATGTGCCGTGAAAGTTGAAAGTAATGAAGTTTTATTCAACATGCCAAAATGTACTAGGTTGACATACAAAAAGGCTAACTAATAACAATAATTAGCCTTCCTTTAGCAGATGGCTGAGGTAACAGAATGGCACCATTTGAGCAGAAAAAAGAGCAAATATAGTGTAGGGAAATAGAGCTGGCTTTGGCAAGGAGAAGACGTGGGCAACCGTCTAAGGACACTGTGACCTTGAGAAAGAAAGATTGCATGAAATCCTGCAGAGTCTATCCTGGCTTGGGGGGCAGTTCTGGACTCCAGAATGCTTCAAAGGCAATACTCCAGGCAAAGTAACATACAGACCAGAACTGTTCACCAGGAGAAACTGCACTATTCCATGCAGGGATGGATGGGCAGGTACTCATAGGGAGTAAAGGAAGGAAGGTCGCATCAAAAATCCGTTATGATTTCAGGACCGAGCACTTGAGAGACATGCAAGTTATATTATAAATACTGAGAAAGTTATATTTAAGAATATGTATGTATATAAATATATGAATGCAATAACTATTAATAAAACAAAAGATCATAAATTTGGAGGAGAGTGGAAAGGAGTATACAGGAGGAGTTGTCGGGTGGACAGGGAAGAGAGAAATGTAATCACAACCTCAAAAATGACAAGAAAAGTCAAAAGATAGTCCTCCATGAGGAGGCTGGGTGACACGGATGTGTAAATATTCTCTGTATTTAAGCATTAGAAACGTTGTAGTGCATCAAAATGCTATGAGAAATCTCTAAATAGGAACAATTGAGAGCAGGAAACAAAATACTGACATATAAAGAAAGCAATTTGATTCCTATGTCTTGCCATAGCCTTGGTCCATACAGTACCCTTTGATGGCGAGGCAGATTCTATTGTGCTATTATGGACCTGACAGGATGGCCGAGTGTTTAAGAGCATTTGCTGCTTAGTCAAATGGAACAGTATTTAGATCCCCGCACCTACATAGGTTGGTTCAGACACCCGAAACTCTAACTCCATGGCATCTGACAGCAAAACCTCGAAAAGCACTTGAACGTGTTTGTGTGCATACATTCTCACAAGGACACAAGCACACACACAAATGCAAGCATGCACATGAGCTAAATTAAAAATACAAATAAATTGACATTTATATTTCAGTTTTCAAGAGTCTATCACGTAGTTGATATATCCACATTGATTTTAGTTGAAGTGCTACAGCACAGTACACTTGGACATATGCTTGTTTCTTAATTTCTTCCTCTTGAAACTTCTTAATATAAGTTTTATATTCTTCCATAGAACTTCTATGAAGACCATGCCTACAAAATAAGTTTTCAGATTCAGTGAACATGTTGTATTAAGTACCTAGGGTGTGCCATAGTAACACGTAGTACTCTTCATCATTCTTGTACCATTGCTATAAGGAGGTGCCTTTTTTGTTGTTTTTTAATTTGGAGTGTTACAGTATAACACCATCTTGGTGTTAGGACACAAAGAAAAGTAAAGGAAATTTTTGTAGATTTGCAGGAAATTGGAAAGTTAATACAGACCTATCCCTTCTTCGACTTTTCTCAAGAGTCACATCATACGTGACTACACCATACGAGGAAAGCCAGAAAGGTGACATCATCCATGTCACCTCTGTGCCATTTAGTAGCTTGAAGAATTACATACCCATCATACCGTCAAGGTACAGCACTAGTTCATCATAACAAAGACCTGTTTATAGTAATGTCTCCTTGATACTTATCTATCAGCAATCACTAATAAGAATTTTCATTTTGAAAATAAAAATCTGTCATTTCAAGAATGTGATCTAAGAGAAACCAGAATATGCAGTTAGCATAACACCCTGTAGCACCTTTATTTAGAAGCTGTTGAGCATTTTGATTTTACCTCTTTTTCAATCCTCCATGCTTTTCATTTATATTTTAGTAAGCACTGCTTCATCATTTTGATCTGGCTTTCACTTGTTCAAGAACATCTTGGTCAGTTATAATTTGTGTCACTACAAATGAAATTGCAATGAACTTCTGTGATCATGATTTTGTGATATGGGTTTTAATAAATTATATTCACAGAGACTGAGGTGACAAAACCTTCCTAGGAACCCTGTGACTCATCCAATAATAAGTTTTTCAAACCAGGATATTTTTGCTTCATGCCCTGTGCCATTTTTCACTCTTTCACATGAACTGTGTACAAACTGTTCTTTAGGTAGTTTCATAAAGCAATGACTAACTATGTGATTAATTCTGGGAAAATATTAGTTTTAAACATACATACACAGCAACTTAACTGGTTTTTGTACCCTTTATATCCACCATTCTATTCATTCATTAATTCATTCAACAAAACCAAGGTTTGATTCTCTGCTAGGTACCAAGTCATGAGTTGAGTACTGTGATCTAGTGCCCAGCCCACATGGATTCTATAAATTATCATGTATTTATATGAACTTTAATTTTATCGATCTTCAATCTTAAATTTGTTTGGAGTTCATGTGATTTCTATGAAATACTTAAATGTGTATTACTAAGTGTGAATTTCCTGAAACGGTTGTGCAGCTGAACTTTGCCCTAGCACAGGAAAACAATTGCTGAACATTCACATACACACAAAGTCTATGCTTTCAAGGTATGTAAACAGCATCTTATAAAAATGGGGAGCTTTGGGTGGAGACTATAGCTTGTTCATCAGCAAGGACTTTTCTCCACTTACTCTGCTTCCCTTTCTCTGAACAGCATGAAAAAATAATCAACCGTCCACCGAGCACCAAAAGAGCTTCTGCAGACCCTATAGGTAAGGACTCTTGGCTTTGTCCTTGCCTTACTACTTTTTTTTTTTTCCTCCTTTTTTATTTTTGATACTTTATATACATTTCCAATGTTTCCCCTTTTCTGAGTCTCCTCTTTGTATACCCCCCATCCCCTCCCCAACCCACCTCTAGGAGGGAATTCCACCTCCCATCCCACTCCCCCGTCCACCCATCCCCATTTTCCCGCCTTGATATTCCCCTTTACTGAGGCCTCTAACATCCTCAGGCCCAAGGGCCTTTCATCTCTCCCTGATGGCCATCGAGGTCATCCTCTGCCACATATGTGGTCCAAACCATAAGTCCATCAATGTGTATTCTTTGGTTGGTGGTCGGAATCCCAGGAGGACCGGGGAGGGAGGGAGGTCAGGCCCATTGAATCTCTTGCTCCCTCCATGGGGCCGCAAATTCCCTCAGCTCCTTCAGACCTTCCTCCAACTCCTCCATCTGGGACCTCACTCTCAGTCCAGCGATTACTGTTAAGTGAAACTTGGGCGTTCTGAACTTTTGGGCTAATATCCGCTTATCAGTGAGTACATACCATGTTCCTTCTTAATACTTTTTATTATTTTAAAGTTTACATATGCCTGAGTCCTTTTATATAAAAAGAAATTAGAGAAAGATGCTATCATCGCTTGAAAGTCTACCAATGCACTTCTTTGGGAATTGATGTACGTATAACCCAAAATAGCATTTGCAAATGTACATATAATTAAACTCACATTGAAACTCATAGAAATGTGAGCTTTAAAAAGTATTTTGCTCAGATGGCAAGAAATTTCTCAAGTTGGCAAGTACAATCTAGTTTTGTACTATTGCAAAACTGTTCAACTTTGACTTTCAGTTGTCAGTAGTGAAGATGTCTGTAGATGTGAAATTGAGGTGTGTATTCCTTTTAAACAAAACAGTAGGTTTCATACTGTAATGCTGGGCACTTTGGACTCTGAAAACAGAGGGAAAATATTTGGTTGTGGTTAGTCATAATTAGTTAGATTGCATATAAACAAATATGTAGCTACCTAACAAAGATACAAATTTCCAGATAGAATTTGACAGTTTTATTGTATTTTAGCTTTTAAATATGTTATTTGATAATGTTAAATCTACTAATCCTATAACTTATACTCTTCAAAAACATCAGGTTATTCTTCACACTTTCTTGAGTCCACCAGGAATGGAACAGAGTCCTGATTAGCAGTCCTTATGGGTAGTGCAGAAAATGCAGGCACTTCTGAACTGTAGTTGGTAGAGAATAGAAGTAAATTTCAGTATCATATACTTTGTCAAGAAGGTACTTTTATGACTGAGTTACCTCACTCAGGATGATATTTTCAAGTTCCATCCATTTTCCTGCAAATTTCATTAAGTCATTGTTTTTAATAGCTGAGTAGTACTCCATTGTGTAGATGTACCACATTTTCTGTATTCAGTCCTCTGATGAGGGACATCTGGGTTGTTAGAGGCCCCAGTAAAGGGGAATGTCAAGGTGGGAATATGGGAATGGGTGGGCGGGTGGGTGGGAGGTGGAATTCCCTCATAGAGGCAGGGAGGGGGAGGGGATAGGGGTTTCCAAAGAGGAGACCTAGAAAAGGGGAAACATTGGAGATGTAAATAACGTATCAAAAAAAATTTTTTTTAGAAATACTACCCATGCAGTAAGATTTCCTGACCTTGCAGACTAATAAAATATTTTAATGTATAAGAATCAAAAAAACCAAACCAAACCAAACCAAACCAAACCAAAACAAAACAAAACAAAACAAAAAAAAAAAAAGAAGGTACTTTTAAAAAGAGAGCAAGTGTAGTTCACACAAGTGAAGTAGGTAAAATCTCAGGAAATTAATTTTAAAGAATTTGATGTTCAAATAAAAGCATAACAGCTGCTATTGTCAATCGCCATCAGATCACACAAGAGTCCACGGCTCCTCCTATGTTTGTTAGGAAGATCTGGGTACCACCAAAGCTTCAAATGGAAGAATGATCCTAGATGGCATTAGCCTTGACTTGCTTGCTGTCCCACGACCAGCAAGACTAAGTCTGGAACACTGATAGATAATTCCAAAGATCTGAGTAAGGACACACCGGGAAGCTCCGGGCTTCTGTGCACAGGGCTAGCCCAAACAAAGCCATTTCTCACTTTTATTATTAAGCAAACAAAACATGGGGTGATGTTTACAGGTAGCTTAAGCAAGTGAAGGAATACCTTATATCTTATAAGTGCTATATCTTATTATCTTTAGTCATGTAAAAAAACCAAATTACTCCCAGGCCTTTGCCTTTCCCACAGAGATTCATGTCAACATGCCAGTGCAAACACGCCCGTGCAATTGCCCCATGGTCTTACTTTCAAGTGCACTCCATTATCGGAGTTTATGCAATTCTTTCTAGAAGGTTATCTTCTGGGAGTAACATCCTGCACTCTACCTCATCCATAGCATCCGTCGCATTCCTACACAGGCTCCCCTAGTGAGTAAGAATAAATAAAACAAATGTTTAAAATGCCAAATTAGGAAGCCTAAGCAAAGAAGTTGCTTTCAGTAACTTTATGAAAAAGGATTAATAAGGTAAGATCAAACCCCAAACTTTTATTAGCTGCGTCAAACACAAAAATGAGTCAAAGTTGACACATGAATATGAATGAGAGTCCTAATTCTGCCAATACCTCAGCAAGAAAATAGACCATGGTCGTAGTCAGCCTTCCAGTAGTATGACAAAGTCACTGCTGAAATCAATTTAAAGGTTTGGGAAGGGACCTGCAGAAGTGAAGTGGATCAGTGGTAAAGACAATGTGTTGCTCATGCAAAGGATCTAGGTTTGGCTTCCAATATCCACATTATGGTAACTCCAGCTACAGGGAATCTGATGCCTTATTTTTGCTTCTGAGAGCATTGTGCATACATAGTACTTATACATACACACAGGCAAAACACTAGTACACATAAAACAAAATAAATACACCTAAATTATTTAAAATAATAGAAAATTATTTTTGCTCAGTTTTGCCATGAGAGGACAATATGGTGGGGGTCATTACCAAAGGAACCCTGTTCAACTCTTCCCTTCAGGAAAAGACAGAGAAAAAATGGGAAGACCTCAAAATTATAGTGCTCCCTCAACAAGAAACACCTAACGACTTTTCTCACCAGACTCCACATCCTAAATGTTCTACCATCTCCAAATAGCACTATAGGCCAAGAGACATGGACATTTTAAAGAAAATATTCAAGATTCAAACTATAGTAAGAATGACTAATAATGAGTCAACAAGGCTGGAAAACAGAAGACACAGAGATCTGTAAAGTTGAGGCAGTTAGGCACATTTGTAAAAGAGGCTTTGAGAAATTTAAATAACATTCAGTGCTTCAGCGTACTCAACCAAACTACCACATTAAAACACAAAGAAGCAAGCAAATAGAATGAAGACCGAGCAGCTGGAAAGAAGGAAAGGCCAAGGGTGGTGGTTTTAATTTCATAAATTTGATAACTTCATTGTCTGTTCTATAGCTATATAGATAAATTTATCTCTCACAAAGATATGATTATTTCAGATACTAGAGCAGTTCAGAGAAAAGCAAGGCTAAAAATGAAATTATGGCAGATGTGATATGTGTTACATATAGAATAGAAGTAAGTGAGCAAGAACATATGAATTCATTGGAGGGAGATGGAAGAAAGAAAAATTTGGGTTGGCAAGATGGTTTAGCAGGTAAAAGAGCTTTCCTTACAAGTCCAGAGACCTGAGTTCAACCCCTGAGCTCCACAGTGGGAGAGAAATGGCTCCCATCACATTACCTTCTGACCTAGAAATATACACTATGGCATATGTACAACGATATTCTCACCTATACATCAGAGAGAGAGAGAGAGAGAAAGAGAGGGAGAGAGAGAGAGAGATTAAGCAAAAGTTACAGTGTAGGGGTCCATAATTCTCCAAAGAATGATAACCTGGACACAAATAGTATGTAAATGCAAAGTGTTTTATTTTGCAGAAGTCAGGCACGCTGGGGTCTCCCATTACCAAGATAGAGAGACAACCAAGTGAGCTTGCAGGCCTGATTAAAAGCACATTAGGGGATTCTGGGGTAGATGAGCTTTGCCTTACTCCATCTCTAGTGACATTACATAACCAGGGCATGGGGGGCAGGTGGCAGGGCATCTTTTGAGGGCAGGACTTTCACAGTTCTTGGAACCAGAGACTTAGGTCTTGTCTCTTTAACTGCCAGTTTGAAGCCTGTCATGGAGTCAGCCTAGCCTTCTTAATATTTAGAAATGAATAGTTTCTTCAAAAATTTCAAGAGATCTGACACAGAAAGCCTCTACTAAGTCACACTGGGGAGATGAGTTAATGAAGGGAAGGAGAAAAGAAGAAAACCATGGAAACTTTGAAATACGACTCCTACCAATAATAAAAAACCATGGCAGGAGCCATGTGTGTCAGAGAAGACATAGGCGAAGAACTGGTGCTGTAAGTAGTAACTGAAATGTCTGTAGGATGGTTTGAGTAATTGCTTCCTTGGAATGTTAAACAGAGCTCCAACGCAAAGATGCAATAGTATTTTTTTTTTTTTTAAAAGGAAAAGCAAAGAAAATAATTATAAAGGAAGTGAACTCTGTAGCTGGACATGCATAATAACCAAAGTGAGTGGGGATCTCCGAATGTTTGGAACCCATAATAGTATCTTTGGGTAAATAGGAAAGCAAACATTGACTGAGTGAAAGGGAATGGATGAAGTTGTGGCTTAACGGAAGAAGAAAGGATTCTCTGGCCATTGGTATAGACAGTTATGAATTGAATTTAGAAAAAGAAGAGATTTCTACATGAACTTGCCAGTATTTCAAATAGTATAAGAGGGAGAAAGTAGCATAGCTGGTTGCATTCAACTCATTTTTCACGAATCCATGGGAAGCCCAGGATTAAAATTGGAAAACTGGAGTCAATGAAACTGAAGAGGAAACCCATTTTAAGTTGGTTCTAAGACCATCATGAATATAGAAAGTTGAGCCTGTAAGGCTGAACTGGTGCAGAGGCAGGCAGAACTCTGCAGGGACGTGTGACAATGGGGCATAGCTATTAGAGTGGGTCGATGTACATACTACTGGGAGCAGAGGAACTGGAGCCATGGAAGTTTAGGATGTTGTGAAGTTTATGCCACAGAGAAAGAATCAGTGTGGTTGACTAAGGACAAGATTTTCTAGACTGTAGATGGATGTAATTCAGTGACAAAGTAGTGGTCTAAAATGTGGTACAGTGACTGCTGATCAGGGGCCAGGCCCTGCTCTTGATCTTCAGCAATGCAAAGAAAGAAAAAAAAAAACAAAAAAAAACAAATAAACAATAAAGGGCAGAAAGATGGAGGAAGGAAAGAAGAATAGAATAGAATAGAATAGAATAGAATAGAATAGAATAGAATAGAATAGAATAGAATAGAATAGAATAGAATAGAATAAAGAAAAGAAAAGAAAAAAGAAAAAGAAATGTAAGGAGTGCTTCCAAACCGTTTGAGGAACACAAGACAGGGCAATGAAATTGTGGATAGTGGAGTGAATATTCCCAAGCAAGTCTCCTGCTGATTTATGGAGAAGGATAAAGGACAAGGAGAGAGGAAGAACTATGAAGTGCAATGGATATCAAAATGAGTGCATTACCGGATGCTAGGAGAACTCTGTTTGGAAAGCTAGCAAGGATGTATCAGCCCCTTTTCCTAAGTAATCCTCATGAGAAACTGGCTTCAGAGTGGTGTTTATCACAAAATAGGAAGAGTGATCTGTGATGAAAGAGAGGAGGGCAAAGAGACTTTATCAGAATGATGTCTGAATTACACACCAAAAGCAATGACTGTAGGAAAACAGAATCAGAAGTATAAGAGATGGCCATGTGGTTCCCAGGCTCGGTCAGGGCTATGCTGAGCATACTATACATAAAGATGCTTGTAGATCTGACTAGTGCAGAGGTCGGTTGGAATGTTAGTGTAAAGGACCTTCTGTAGACCGTACCCTGGGTACCCTGGTATTTGCGAATATGTATGTGGTTATAGTCCTGTGAAAATTGCCTAGCTTATGTATTTATCTATCACATTAATGGTAATAAGGAGAAATATATTTTCGTACCTACACAACATCCTGTAACACAGTGCCATTCAAGAGTGGTCAGTACTCCAACATCAGCTCATTAAAAAATCAAGTGTGGATGGGGCATAAAAATCATTTTAAGAAGCCCTTCTGGTTCTTAAGGACACTTACATCACTAAGTCTCTGCAGACGCTGGTAGTCTCAGATGGTCTTTGTTCTTGGCAATTTCAGCAGCCTGTGAGGTAGTCTCATAGCTTTCTTTCTCGGAGGCTAAACCTGAGCTATGTGAGGAGAGTTAGACCAGCACATGCCTAACTTTACTATGATTACCTAATCTTACATGTGCCCTGACAGAGGCCCTTTGGGATAACTTGCTCCACTGGCTGGCTGAGGAACTCTCTGAAGAAGGTGCTGAGGTCCTCGCTGCGTCCCTCCCGCTGCGCCGCAGCACAGTCCAGCTCACCAGACTCAAGTATCCTGATGATTTGGCAGAGCAGATTCATGAACTCCTTTGCTTCTGGAAAAGATCACTCCCGACTTCCACCGACAAAATTCGTCTCCTGGCTCGCCATCTCCGCAAGATGGGCCGGGGTGATCTCGCAGAAGAGCTAAAATTCAAATGGGAACATAAGGTGTTCACAGAACTGCAGCCCTGGTTTGATGTGGCTGCTGAATAAAGGTGCGCTCACGCGTCCTTTACCCTAAACAAGGGCTCATGGATTGTAAAGATTGAGTGTCACCATTTCCCAGTTACCGAACAAGATTGTTTGAAATGAGTCTGTTTGATAGACTTGCTACTGGAAGATTGATGGAAACAAAGGAGGAGCTTGTAGCAGCAAGTTTAGTTACACTGCTTTGGCTCCCAGAAGGTGGTGATGCCAGTCACCTGTCAGAGCCCTCTGAATTCCTGAATGAAACACACACTCTCCCTCCCTCTCCCTCTCCCTCTCCCTCTCCCTCTCCCTCTCC